>OY751544.1:5141190-6341190 GCA_963572205.1 Caenorhabditis imperialis | reverse complement strand
AAGCGAGATCACGCCAATTCTGTTCTTCAAGTAGACCATGTTCAGTAATTCATGCTTCCTGGGTGGGAGTCGTGTACTTCCTGACCAGAATATCAAATCACCACTGGGTGCAAAGTTAGAGATGATTGAGAGATGGGGAGAAGCAAGTTCAATTCATGATGGACAGAGGGTATAACTTCAAAAGTCTCAAAGAAATGAGCTCACTTGTGTTTTGATCTCCTCTTTTGACTTTTTGACTTTTTGGCGCCAGTCTATTACTTTTAAAAGTAGAAGTGAAACGTTGCATGACTCACAGAGCCAGGAGAACAAAAAACTTGGCTCCTCATCAAAGTGAAAAAACACGCGTGGCCGGCACATAACAAACTGGAATGTGCCAAAACGACAGGCCCCTCGTTTTCCAGAAATCTCGGATGAGACCCCACAGGAAAACTTGTCATGAGACAATTGCTCAAAAAAGGAGAAATGGGGGCCAACGAAAGACGGCGGTTTGTTCGGTTTTTTGGGAAAAAATATGATCACATCATGTTTTCAACAGATGTCTGTTTAGTTTAGCTCCGAAAAGATCAGATTTCTAGCGTGGCGAACGAGCAGGAGAAAAAAATGACGGACGAGATATAAAAGACAACGGCATTGAAATGAGAGAGCCAGATGAGTGCAAGAATCAAACATATGCGACGGTTCCAAGCGTACTACCGGCACTGAAAACAGAGCGGAGAGAGTGGGGGCACGTTGGTGGGTGTCAGTTGTTGTTTCGCAATTGATATCATCTTTGTCCATTTATCCACACCAATTCATTTAGCACCTAACGAGTTTTTCATCCCTTCCAGATATCCAGTGATAAATAACAGAGAATGCGACATGGAAAAACGAGGTGGACATGTGCACGTATCCAGAGGGAGCAAAAAACTAACTTCAAGTGTGATGTGGTGTGATGTCCTTCAAAAATGAAAAAAAATAAACCCACGAGATATACCCTTGTTAATCACACTTCACACCTTTTGATTGTGAGCCAACCGGAACAAGAGTTTGTAAAAAAAGCAGCTCGGTAGCAATTCCACTGGGAGACTAGATAATTGAAAGAAAATGAAGAAGACGTGCACGTCTGCACTATTCATCTTCTTCTCCCCCCACTAATTGCCCCACAGCTCTTTTTTGACTGATAGCTTCTTTCTGCAAACAGGCGTCGAGAACTCTGATTCTCTAGGACGTGATAAAACGGGGGTCCGTGTGATTGTGATGATGGGTGGGTGTGCACGAAAATGACGAATTGAGAGAGGGGCCCCTCAGGTCCCAGATGTGCCGGGATAATAAACATGTGCGTTTTGGTGATGAAGACATCAATTGGATTCCTCGACTAGTTCAGTAGAGAAGTGAAGGTAATGATACAGTATTCGTGTACGTCATCATGAGAAAAGGAAACAAAAATCATTTTCCCATGCTTTGATTCAATTTTAAAACAATTGTTCTTTTTCCCTTTGTGTCAAATGTCCAATCTGCGACATATTAAAAACAAAATCAGCCATATAAAAGCAATAGCTTCTTGGAAAGAAATCACCAACCAACAAGCATGAAGTTCATCCTTGTCCTTTTCGCTCTTGTCGCTGCTGTAGCTGCTTCCTACGGATCCAACGCTGGTTATGATACAGCTGCTGCCCCACTCCCATATCCAGGACACAAGTAAGTAAAGAAATCCCATTTTTAAAACAAGAAAGCCTGAATTTTAGCCGCGTCTACGACGAGTTCGGTCATCCACGCCACAGAGATCATCACAGACGTAGAGGTCGCCACGGCAGACACCACAAATTCTCTTCTTCCTCTTCGGACTCGGACAGCTACGAGCGCGGATACGTCTTCTTGCCACCAGTGAGCGGCCCGAGCTACGGAGGAAATGTTGCTCAGGATTCGAACAACTACGGATCGATGTCCAATGATGCTCCAGCTCAGGATACTTATGGAGCCCCAGCTCAGAGCCCACCACAATCTGGATATTGATCAGTATAATCGTCATTGGTTTTTTGTTCGCAATAAATGGCTAATTGTATTAGATATCTGTGAACTGAGCATGCAGCTGACATTTTCAAATGAAAGTTCTTGGATTCCCACAAGTTCCGTTCTACAAGTGATCTCATATAGAACTTTACCCATCAAGATTTTACTACTTTTTAATTTTCGGTCTGTTTTTTTTTGTAAAAAGAAACAAGTTTCAAGAATGGCCCATATCGAGATAGGAAAACCAATTTCAAAACTGACAGTTAATTGTTTTCACTTTGTTTCATTAATGAAACAATTCAATCTTGTTTGATATAACTCACAACTCATTTGCTTCATATCTTGTTACTTGCAACCAACAATGTTCTTGTGTGATTTTCAGCAATAAAAACACTGTACCACATCCAATTCACATTTTACTCAGATACTCAAAGTCCATTCCCATATAATAAAACAAAACTTATATCACAAAATCCATAATCAGTGTTTCATTTTCAAAACCAAATTAATTATCACGGAGCTCCATGACAAGATGCCGTCTCTTGTTGAAAACGCCAAATTCTCTTGAGTCAGAGTCCGAATCGTCCAAATCTCCTCTGTGTTCGTCGGAGAACTCGTCCGAATCCGATGAATCCCATGGTTCGTTTGAATCCGGTCGTGAGAATGGACGATCGCGTCTGTAAAATATATTTCCTATTTTACTCTAACTTCGAACTAGAATCTCACCTGAACGGTGCCCGTTCTTCACTGTTTAGCACAGCTCTTTCATTGAACGGAGATGCTAACGCGATCACAATGAGAACAAGGAGAAAGATGGCGTGTCTCATGGTTTGAAGTTGAAAAAAGGACAAAGCAAGAGGCTTTTAAGCAAAAATTATGTTTTTTTCTGATCCGAATAGGATATATTGTTATATGACGATTAAGTGTACATTGATCGGTGTACAGCTCGGTTTTTCTCAAAATATAATCATGAATCATATATCAGGATCGAAAACCAAAATTGGATAGTAAAATTAAAACTTAAACTAGTACGAGCATTGAGTATTTAGAGGGAAATTATTTGCAGAGACTTATTTTGAAGATTTATGGATGCACATACACCACGATGTAGAATAACAGAGTCCACATTTTTCAAATCAACACAATCATACTTGTTTTCCCAGTTATAAAAGTGAAATTAAGTATTAATAGAGCCCAGTAGAGTCCTTACACTATCTCTCCAAAGTGAGACACCCATAACCGCTCAACTCTCAATGCGCTTTGAACGTTGGCCCTTGCAGACTCTGACAATCAATCACGTCATGAAAAAGAAAACATCTTATTCTTCAATTTCACCTTTGTTTTGGAAAATTGCACGTCCACAAAGCATAACTCCTGTATAAAAGGACAAAGGTGCCCTTCAGACAGCATCGAAGCATCATACCATGAAGCTCCTTATCGTTCTCCTTGCGCTCGTCGCAATCGTTGCTGCCTCCTACGGGTACAACAACAACAACAACAACAATGGATATGATTTGGCATACGTTCAACCAGGATACCCGTGAGTCCCTAACCAACCTATTTCTTATCAAAAGTTATCCGTTTCAGAGGCGACTACAACCCATTCTACAAGCCACACCACAAGAGACGCCACGGAAGAAGAGGAAGACACGGAAAGCGCGGAAGGCACGGACGTCACGGACGTCATCATGACGACTCCTGGGACTCTTCTGATTCTGACTCGAGCTCCGGCAGCTACGAAGACGACTACTACTTCTACCCGGCTCCAGTTTACCGCCCAAGATACGGAAATGTTGCCCAGGACTCTGCCAGCTATGGAGGTGCCTCCAATGATGCTCCAGCCTCGTCCGCCTATGGAGCTCCAGCCAACGATGCTCCAGCTGCCAACTATGGAAATGGAAACGCCAATACTTTTGGAGGAAAGTAAAAAATATAACAGTTTCATCGGAAAAATATTCATGCTTTAATCAAAATAAATAATGGAAGGAAGTTTACTTTTTAGATAGAGATCGTTTAGTTTTAAACTGGGGAATCTGACGTGGAATCTTGGAAGGAACGTTTTGTTTCTTCTTTGTCTGCTTTGGTTTTGGAGTCTCGCTTGGAGACGGGGTAGAAGAAATCGACACCGATTGAGAGTTAGTCGGTGGAATGGCTGTTTCCTGAGTGACTGCTAAAAATATATGTTTAAAGTGTGGATAGCAAATTTGATTGCTTACAACTCGGCAAGTCGCTCTCAAAGCTTGACACAGACGGTGCTTCCATCTGATTCGGATTCCAGTTTTGTTTTGGTTGATATGCATTGTTTGATTTAACATGGGGGCCCCTTTCTCCGCCGATCACTGTCATCACAGGAGCAACATCATCTCAAAATATAATCCTTATTGAAATATAACTTTTTTGTTTCTATCTACCTCGATGCCCTGGCATATGACCTATGACTGGCGGATCGTATGATCGGCAACACATCACTTCCTTCACTTTTGTCCACACATCATTACACCAGCTCAGCATCTGTAATTAGGTGTCTCTCCGAAAGAAGTGATATCACATTGAAACTTACAATTATAGGACAAATAAGCGGGAAGACGAACTTGAGCCAAGTAATGAGAGTGTCCGCATCTTGAGGAAGATCGATGCTCACTTCCGAGAACTCGCGGCTGTTGTATGTCTCGTAGAAGAAACACAGCGTGATATATGGTCCTTCTATACATATGAAAACGCATGTGATAAGAATCATCTGAATACATTTCAATTTGTCATCCCCCTTTGCTCTTTCGTACCAATTTTGCGCGACTACGATGCTCTTGCATGGCTCGGTTCCGTTTGATGAATTCCGCGTATTCTTGTGTGTTCGGTGGGATTGACGCTGCTGTCTGAGAAAGAAATAGAAATAGAATTACATTTTTTCTCGAGCAAATTGAAAATTGTTTACTCTTTTCTGAAGAATTGCTCCAATGGCAACCAATATCACTGCCAGGCAGCCAAAGTAGACGACCAAACGGGCAATCACATATCCGACTGGGCCGCCGCTGAAAATTGCATTTCCTTCTAGACACCTCTCTTGTTTTCACCGCACCCGTCAATACCACAAACATAGCGATTGCGAAATGGCTTCGTTGGAATCATTTGGAGAAAGACCATAGAAGCGAACGTGATGGATACACAACTCAGAATCAGGCTCACAGCTGAACAAATCGGAATCAGAGTCAAAATCAGAATGGAGAATGGTGAAAACAAACCAGTCAGTCTGAATCCGCTGAGATATTTATGCCCATGTGTCACGTATTCCGGCCCGAGCACGATTCCAAGTGCTCGTTCAGCACCGATGAGCATGAGGACAAAAAGGGTATGAAGATGGGTGAACTGAAATGAGATAATGAAAGATATGATAAAGAGGAGGAAACCTCTTGAATAGCCACGTTGAAAGTGCACCATCCATTGCTGAGGTTCCAGTTTCCATTGGCGACAAATATGAGTGCGAAAAAGATGTTGAATGATAAATCGATAATGTTGACGAGCGTCAAATGGCAATACATGAGATATATAGTGGTTCGAAATGATTTTCTGAAATTATCTGTCATTTTTATTAGTCTAACAATTCAAAAAACTAACGTAATGAGAACTGCAACCATGAACAAGACATTGAGAAAGTAGGAAGATATCAATAATCCAGCTAAAACAACATTTTCCATTAAAAATTTCCTAAAATAAAAACTGACCAATCAATATGGCATTGGTGGTTCTTAAACTGGCCGACTGAGTTTCCTTAATTGTCACAATAGCAAGAGTATCTTCCTCGGGAACATATTCCACCGAAATCACCATCGCTCGACGAAAGCCGTCGGTCACATGGGGGAGAGTGGCGAGGTAGTGGCTAGTGGGAGAGCGAGAGAGTGGGCGAGCACGCGACGATGTTGTCATGGCAACCGGAACAAGTGCGCGCACATTTCAATTTAATCCTCTCTCGTGTGCTCTCCTGATGAGCGATGAGTTTGTCTAGACTCGCATTTTTAGCAAAAGTATTTATTTCAGCTTTTGACAATACAAAAGTGTGTGGGGAGAAACAAAACAGGTCCTTTGTATGACCTCATATCAGAACCGTAATACGCTCAGAATGGTGAAAAAACATAATAAAGCGGAGAAGAGTTGGATTATTATGATGATGATTGAACATTTGAGCTGAACACCGATTTGTGCGTCAATAAGTTTTGGCAGATGAATGGAGATGGTGGACATAAATAGAATACGATTATTAAAACAAAACCAATTGGTGTGGGGGAGGAGGTGGATGAGGAAATATACGTGTAATAGCATCACAAGAGCAATTGCGAATAGAAATTGATAGATGGGGAGAGAATGTGAAATTCTTCTGTACATCGAGATCTTGTTGAGCAGTAACGTAATGAAAAATTGGTATGTGATCAGTTAAGTAGGATTGCAGGTAAGACAAGTGAAGGACTTGGGTTTACACAATAACTTGGTAGGAGGAGGATGAGAAAATGTGTGTTGACTCGTAATGTGAGATTCTGATGGAATATTAAATGATAACGTTAAAGCACCGAATTGTGGAATCTTATGTGTTGTAGATCAGATCTTGTCTTGAGAACCTCCGTTGCCACGTTGCATTGAGCGGAAGCGTTGAGTTGTGTTCCCGCCGTTTCCATCTGCAAAATGAACTGTTATTTCATCACTGATCACTTCAAAACTTACAACTACTGTGGCCGAGAGCACTCGCAGAGATCCCCATACGTGGCACAGCTTTCCTGACACCACCCCTTGGCGCGTCCCCTTCCGAGTTCTCGCAGTCCGCTTCTGACGACGCACCCTCGTCGTCCACCATGAGAGACGACCTCTGACTGTCGTCGTCACGCTTGCCCTTCAGTGGTCGCATTCCTAAACGAACTTACATTGAGGGTAAGATTTTTTTGTCATTCTCAATCGTTACCTAAATTGCGATTGCGGCTGGTGGGCCTTCCGTTGACGTCGACGCGAGCAAAAGCAGTGTCGCTGACGGAGTCGTACGTGTCCTCGCGAGGAGTGCTTCCGCGGTTCAGTTGACGACGAGTGGCTGTCTGAAATACGTTCGAAAACAATTTGGGTGATTTGCTGCTCCTGGAGCTCAATGTACTTACGTCATAAATGTGGCCTCCTGGTGGTGGCGGGTTGGATGGCGGAGGAGGAATGAAGTCCATCAGTGTCTTGTTCGGTGGCGTTCTTCTCTCTCCTGTCCGTTCCTTACTGCTCGCGGTGCCATCGGAGGAGTGCAACTGGAAGAACTTTAAATCGGTTTACGATACGTCCGGAAGAAGTTATTAGTCAGTGTTAATCAAACAAACAAGTGGTTATGATTCGCTATCCTAAAGGTACCTGAACATAGCTCACATCAGTGTGAGGTGGACTGTCCGATCGCTGACTTCCACTTGTCCGATGATGTTGTCCATTGAGAGTAGCTCGTCCGTCCGAAGCACGACTCGTTCTAGACCTCCTTCCGGCTGTGTGATCGGCGTACCTTGCTGGCGGCTCTGGGGGCACTGGCATAGTTGGCATAGCCGGAGGACCTCTGAGCATCTTGTCATTGAGCCACGCGGGCTGCTGATTCGAAAGGACCAGAGTGGTGGTGGCGTATGGTGACGGGTCATCATGATACTGGTTGCCGTACAAGGTGGACATCGGATTTCCAGGTCCGCCAGTGAGCTGGGCGTAGTGATAATGATGATCGGAGCTCGGGCGGTTCATCGTGCCATTGTAGTCGTCACAAGTGTTGAAGAAGTCTTGCGCGTTTGGAGTGAGCGAGTAGAGCGGCTGACCGTTCCTGTTGTTCATCGTCATCCGTCCGGCAGTGTTGTACATCTGATTGGGGTTCTGGGGAACGTCCCACATCGCGTTGGTCGCCATGTGCACACTTCCATCGTTGATCTTGATGAAACTGCGGTCCTTGCCGTCCGTGTTCCGACTGCTTCTCCAGTAGCACCAAGCAATGATAAAGATGGCAAGAATGACCAACAGAACAATAATCACTATCATTGGAATGTTTGCCTTGTTGAAAAGTGCGCTGTAGAATGGTTCATTCTCTTGTTGCGCGGCAAGGTGTTTCTCCAAGGTCTCTTGATCTGAAAAAATGTCTATTAATATTTGAAACCGTATACTTCAACTTACTCATTGTGACTTCACTGGTGCCATGGGACACTCCGACGCCTCCGTTGCTCCTGGCCGACACACGAATCTTGTACGTCATTCCAGTGATCAGATGGAACAGTGTCACACTGGCCGCCCTCTCGTTGGTGGTGATGTTGCGGTTGTTGTTCGGCTGGTGTCCAATAATAACAATTTGGAATCCTTTGAGAATACCATTGATGCCATCCGCGCGCGGCGCTCTCCAACTAATACGAAGCGTGGTCAGGTTGAGCATGCGTATGCGCACGTCCTCTGGGGGCAGTGATGGCGGCGCCTCGGCGGTCAAAACGTCCATCGAGTTGCTGGGAGCACCATGCACACTATGAGCTCCAGAGTGGTAGGGTATCACAAAGAATTCGTAGTTAGTGAACGGCATGAGGTTGGCGACGACGTAGTTATCCGTGTTGGCGTTGGTCACATTCACATACTGGTTGTCGTTGGTTCTCGGCGGTCCTCTCCACTTGATGTAGTAACCGTCGACAAGCTCCTCCACCTTTCGTTTCTTCCAGAACAAACGCACCGCCGTAGAGTTGATGGTATTTATCTCTTCCAACTTGATCAGTTGCTCCGAAGTGAGTCTCTTCTCCGCCAGCACCATATCCATCTTGCTCTTCTCAGAAACAGCGGGTTGGGAGGCTGGCTTACTAGTTGTAACCAGTGCGGACGAGATACTCGGGGTTCCTATTCCTTTTTCATTCTCGGCACGGATCACAAACATGTAGGAGTGAGATGGCTTCAATCCCTTGATTCTGTACTCTGTGCTTGCCACGTAATCGGGAATGTTGAACCAAGTCTGGCCGAGATCTGGGCTGTAGTACTGAATGATGTATCCAGTGATAGGCCCCGCTCCTGAGGTAGAGGGTGCGTTCCAACGAAGCTCGACTTCCGAATCGGTGACATTGACAATGATCGGTTGAGTGGGTGCAGATGGGAAGTTGGACGGATCTGGCATACGGACAAACTGAGCGTTGCTGGTATGATCTTCCACGGTCAACGAGGCTGACCAGGTTGACTCGCCGTCCTCGTTCTTCGCAATGCAAGTGTACACTCCGGTGTCGGATTTCCTGAAATCATATAGTTAGTGGCTATTGCATGCTTCTCCGCTCACTTCAAGTCCGCAATGTGAAGGCTGCCGGTGGAATGCTGGCTGATGCGACTATCCGTTGTATCGATATGTATTCCGTCACGAAGCCACGAGATGCCGGGTGTCGGTTTTCCACTCGCCTGGCATGGGAGTATTGCCGATGAGCCCACCATGAGTGTTTGATTCTGATGGCCATGCTCTATCGTTGGTGGCGGCTTTGCTGGTGTGTTTCCGGTGACGGCTGGAAGAAAAAAAGATTGTTTGGTCCTTTTTTGGTCGATTGCTATCATTTCAATTCCTCTCATGGATGGAACCGGAAATAGATATGTAACAAAAAAGAGGATTCCGCTTGAGAAGCGCTCATTTTTCATCTTGTTTCCAAACCGCCGGACAAGTGGCTCTTTAGCAGAACATTTGGCGCGCGTCTCTCTGCTCCCCTTCCAAACAGCCTCGTTGGAAAAGCGAGGGGGATCCAACAAATTTATCATTGTTGGGACAATTGTTCGCACATAATTGAGATGTGTGTTGTACAACACTTTTCTCTCTTCGCGAACAAGTGCTGTGGAGCAGCCCACTCACCCAGGCAATCCGTGCCGTTTACGCACATCAGCGCCGAAGTCAAGCTGAACACCGAGCCGAATATCATTTGATTATGTCATATGGGTAGTCTATAAGGTTCATATCTAAAGTGAATCACGGAGAAGGACGAGGGGAGTGGTAAAATATAAAGATAAGGAGTGAGAGAGAGAAAGAAAATAGTGGTGGCGGAAATGAAATAGTGTCGACACAAAGTTCGGAGATTCATTAGCATGATGAGTTGTACGAAACCACACCCCGTTTGGGTGAATTCGAGGCGTCTCCGCCAAATGACCGCGCTGGGCCATGTACGCATGACAAGGTTTCATCTTGCATCATTACTTTTTCAGATTGACTAGTCCTAAACGAAATAAGAGAAGGCATTTTTCGGCGGGAGACTAGTGACAAAAGTAGTGCGTGTGATGAGACCCACGAATAAAATGCAATTGTTTACGATTGGTTGGAAGGGACAAGAAAAATAGGCAAAATAGACGTGAAAAAACTTAAGGAGGAAGGGGAGGAGGAGAAGGAGAACAAATGGGAAATGAGTCGATGTGTGTGCTGATCGAGGCAAAAGGTGATTCAATCTGATAAGACAGATGACTTCTGACTTTCAACAAAATCGCAACTACAATGTTTGGAGGGACGCCATGTCTTATTTGCAGTGTGAAAATATACATTTATTATATTTTTGACCAACATCGTATTCTTCTGGTAAACAAATTTGAATTTTTGCTGTTGCTTTTTGTGCAAACAAAAAAAGATGGCGGTGGAAATTGAGGTGCCTAATGATAAGTGGCGATCCTCGGGGGGCACATGGCTATTACATCGGTGTGGAAAGAACACAAGGAGCACCGCCTCGAGGGAGGACCCTCCTTTCATCTCGCGATTTAAAACAAATTGATGCATAAATCAGCAGCCCCACAATATTTATGTTGTTGCGAGTTTTAATTGAGAGATCCCGACGGTGGTCAGGACGCTGATCTATCCATCCATTGTACGTCATATGGTGTGTGTGCTTTTGGCGGGAACGAATAGAGAATCGCGGGATGAGTTATGGGACCGACAAAGGCGCACACACAGCAGGTTTCGATGCGACTACGAGAAATCGAGATAAACGACTGGTAGTGGTGGTGGTAGTGGTGGTGGAAGAGAAGAAGGAGAAGGAGGAAGAGGTAGGGAATGAATATTTTACTTTTCTGGTTCGCTTCCGTCTCGAAGAGACGTCCCTTAAAGTTCACATAAATCACCCCGTCCTAATCTTGGTGTGGCGTCACAAGAAACATACTCATATTCTATCTGATCAGATTTTTAGATACCTCAAAGTCTCTTCTGTCACTACACACATAGTGTAAAGCGCAAAAAGTTCTCGGAGACGAAACATTTGATAATAGCGTGCGAAAAATGCTGCTGCTGCTGCTCCGTTATTTTCCAATCTTCAGATATGGAAGAAGATGGAGAAGGAGATGGAGAAAATGGAAGGCTCCGTTTTCAAGTACTACTCTTCGGAATTGAGCCCTCCCCTGCCGCTATATGTGTGAGTGTCATCAGCCAAAATGGGATGGGGGCAAGAGAGGGTCTTATCCAAAAAACAAAAGGTGAGACCAGTACACTAGGTGGGGTGGACACACTGTGTTGGTAAACGAAAGGAGATAATAGGGTTTTTGGACGGGAGAATTTATTGCTACTGGACACTGGCGAAACGAGGAGAGGAAAAGCAAGACCGGCAAGGGAGATGGCGGGAAGGGGAAACGAAGGAAAATGCAATAAAAGTCGAATGGTTCAGGGGGAGAGGGTGGTGGCAAGAAGAAGATGTTCATATTTTTACACACGCAACCCAATGCCAATTTTCATTAGGCTCCATGCAGAGAGAGCAACAATGAATGAGTCGTTATGCTAATTTTATGGCTCTGGGAACCAATAGAATCATAAAAACAGGTTGTTAATGTTTCTTATCAACGTCTTCTTGATGCCAACACGCTACAAGGTGCAACAAACTTCGAATGGGGAATGAATTCCCTCCGCAAACAGGAGGGAAAAACTATTCTGTTTATTTTTTGATAACTGTACAAGACATACACGGATGTTTAGTTGTTAAATGGCAGGGAACCGAAACTCGTTCTCAAAACATTCGCAATATGGGAACGAATATGCAAATGAAGGACGTTTTATAAAACAAACTGGGGGTTGTTTAGAGCTTATTAGGTCCCTCCGAAAGAAGTGTGACAGTAAGGTCAAAGACACCAAACGGCACCGCCATTTTGGATCTCTCTCGCGTGGTGCGCGCTGACTCTAATTATTGCACTTATCGAAATTTGAGGCGCAAGATTGGCGTGGTAATTGGTGTGAAACCGTGCACACACACCATGAAAACATCCGGTGAAATAATATGGAACGGGAGGGGGGTAGTGTTGACCGAAAAGATTTTTTTCTTTTGGCTCGTTGTTTTTTGTTTTTGGGATTTGTTTTTTTCATGAATTGAACCTGTTTTTTTTCTTGTGAGAATGGGTAAAAGAAAAACTAAGCAAATCCAAATCGAAACAATGAATTCATCGAGAAGATCGAAACTCTCATAAACGACGAGATGGAGAAAAAACAATAAACCCGAGAGATCGTTAAATCTCAACTTTTTCCTCCACCTCCTCATTCTCATTTCTCCTCAGAGTTTCCATTTCATTTTACACTCGCAAAGTGCAAGATTTAGAACAAATCGAAAGTCACAAAGGCTATCGGATACAGGGTGACCGGAAGCAATCAAAGAAAAAACGACGACATTGTTGTCAAGAAAGGGGGGCCCCTGTGTTCATCTCCAATTCGGCGCGTCCCTGCCGTCTCCCTCCTATTCAAAAAACGAGTATAGTTCATGAAAGATTCAAAGTGGTAGCATGTAAAGAAGCCAAGGAAGTGAGACCGAAAAAAAAGTTCAACTGGTCATTGACACACATCGGAATACCCAATGACTGGGGGAGTCAGCAGGTAATAATAATGAGGGGAGAGACTTCACGCTCCGGTGCCTTCATTGAACATTAGAAACTGATCCCGACAAATCCGAAAATGAGGAGCCCAGCGTGAAAGGACCTCTATTCAGTGGGGGTCATTGACTCCAACTTGTCACTGGAGAAAAATCGCACGCATCTGTTCGGAGAGTGTGAGAAAGGGAGTCACAAGCTGTCCTAATGGAGGATTGACACCTAGCTCTAATAGGTCAACCGATAAATCATCGCAAAAGGCTTCCATTTTGATTAATTTGCCGTCAGAATATGAATTCGATAAAAGCCAGCAGCCAAAAAGTGAGTGCAAAAGCCACAATTTAATACATTTTCTTCATACATAAATTTTCGTCAATGGCTCAACTTTTTCAAACAAAACCAAAAGCGCGGATAATTTATTCACTCTTGCTTTCGTTGTTAACCCCTCTCCTCCCAACACGATTGAGTTTGAAACATTTACAAGAAGAACCGGTCGTAAAAAGCTTTGAAAAACAAGGTAGAAAGCGAGTGAACTATACGATTTTTTTTGGAAGTGGAAAGCAAAACGAGTGACTCGAAATTAAAAGCAATTCGCTTTTGCCAGAGAACGGGAGGTTTTGTTTTGTTTATCCACTGGATGGTCACTACTAGTACCTATATATGTGGGAGGGTGTGAAATGGATTAGCGATAGATGGAGTGCAAAACCCCTCCACATTCACCAAGAAATGAGGGGCTTCGGAAATCCAAACAATTCTTGACGACTATGGAAAGTTCACGCCAAATCGGCCGATTACTTCTTTTTTTTTCAGTTCTCCACAATTCATGAACATCACATCAACGTGGTGTCCAAGGTCACTTTATCCCCATTGTTAGTCCGTCATAACGGATGAGGGCAGCGAAAAAAGAAAAGATGGATAAAGGAAATATCTACTCGTGTGGTCGTATTTTTTAAAAGGACCAGTAGAATTTTCAATTGGCATGCAACGACGCCCCGGAGAGAGACTCTAAATAGAAACAATGGAATGGAATGAGGGCGCAACGTCCGAAATGTCTGGGTTTGGAAACAAGTTATGCTAATCAGCGCAACTACGAGATTTTGTTCGTCGTTTTTGTTTCTTCCCCAACTAACCTTTAGTGGTCACTTTGAGAGACGCTTTGCTCAGAGAGCTACCAGCAGAGTTCATCCCAGCGCAGACATAAGCACCCTCGTCCACTTGTCGGACATCCTCGATGGTCAGCGATCCGGTGGCAGACACCTTGGTTCTTCCGTCGGCGGAGACGTAGCTCGGGAAGAGCAAGTCTTGCTGTCCTTCCTTGCTCCAGAAGTAGGCAGGGCTCGGTTGGCCGACAAGGGCGCAGTCGAAGGTGGCTGTGCCGCCAGCAGGTACCGACTGGTCTTGTGGCTTGGTCTGGAATGATGGTGGAGCCTGGACACGGAGATGAGCAGAGGCTTCCAGGTTTCCGGCTGGATTTCTGGCGTAGCAGATGTATTCTCCTTCGTCCGATGGTTGCACTCTGAAAATGGAATTGTAGTGTTCAAAGTAACAGTCGGCAGGGATGTCCAAAGAACGCCATCCGATATAGACATTGGAATTTTCTCGGCGTTCTTTGAAGATAACGGACATCCGGATAATGTTCAAAAGACTGAATAACCTTTCGATCCTCAATCCACGGTTGTCCTTGGCGATGTAGGCTCGAGAAACTGGCATCGGATCGTTCTTTCGCTTCCATGTTATTTGTGGCTGTGGATCGCCGGTCACCTTGCAGTCAAACAAGACAGCGGCTCCGACGTCAACAGTCATGTCCTTGGGTTCTTGCTGCAAAGAAACACATTTATTATCGAGTTAACTATGTGGAAGTCCCTTTTTGAGATTTTATTCCCCATTGCGACCACAGTGTGACCTTGCCGTAGATTAATTCGACTCACCTCAAACTTGGGTTTCTCAAAGACACTCAATCTCGCCGGGTTGGAAACGCGTTCTCCGACCATATTGTTGGCGATACACTGGTAGGTGCCCGAATCACTTCGGTCCACCGGCTCAATGATCAGATTTCCATCGGGCGTGAGCGTGTAACGTGGCATATCCTGGATGCGCAGCTCTTTGTCATCTCTTCTCCAGCTGACAACGGGCTCTGGGAAGCCACGTGGCGGCGAGCACTCCAGAACGGCCTTCTCTCCTCCGAGAGCCTGCAGATTCCGGGGTCGCACTCGGAAGTCTTCGCGAAGCATCGCCAATCGCAGCGTTCCTTCATTCGACTTGACCTCGCCGTGCTCATTGCTTGCCACACAGTAGTAGGCTCCCGCATCACTGTCCTTTCCGTTTTTTCCACTGTTCACTTTCAAAAGGAACAGGGATCCAGTATCGAGAACAATCCGGTGACTGTTCACTTGTTCCTTGTTTGTAATCACTGGCTGTCCATCCTTGTACCAGGTGATTTTTGCTGAGGATGGTTTCGCGACACAGGTCAACGTGGCTGGGTTCCCTTTCGAGACCACAGCGTCGGCAGGGTGCTCGATAATCACTGGCGCCAGATTTGCAGCATCTGAAAGTCAACATTGTTGGTTTGGATCCCTCTTTTTGCGCACTACTTCCATTCCATTCCTCCCCACATATATCACCTCAGTGTGATTTTATCCGTCTTGACAATCTAAATAAGAAACGAAACGTGCCACAGTGCATTAAATCAAACCAGGGGCCGCCCAGGGAGGCACGCGTAATTCCTGTCACATTATGCGAACACCTTCAGTGTCCTTGGTATGATCGGGTAATAAAACCCAGAAAATCCGCACATCCCTTTTCGTTGAATTTATGCGTTCGCAAACACCTCGGGGGTTGCATCTCGACATGTTTATGAGGTTCAAGATAGGATGGTTGCGTAAGAAGCGGTTGGTGGGCATCGCCATTGACCTCTGTCCATATCTACCCTCTTTTTCGGATTACCGCCCTCTAACACCCGGCAATTATCCGATTACAATGGATTCGGTTGTCCGAACATTAGGAACCAACAAGAATTGATTGGCAGACCCTGGATCCATGAACATCTTCAAGACTTTGGAAATTTCAGGATGGTCCCTTGTTTACCCAAATGTGTGGTCAACGCTAACAAGCTGACAATCAATTAGAAATCGTGAGGGTCGCGCCTCTTCCGGAATTGACCACCACTCACACCCAATTAAAGGGTTGGCCTTTCAACCTGGCGTGTCAAAATGCGAGTAAACTATCCATGAACAACAGGGGCACGTTTAATGGTCAGGTTAACCTTCAAAGTCCCTTTTGGGAAACTGCCTTGGAATACGAAGAGAGAGATGGCTTGTCAGCACATTTCACAACTCCCTTGTCTTTCGCAACAATATGTGTTGAAAGCTTGAGTCTGGTGTGGAAGCATGAGCTCATTAATAACCAGCGGGTGGTCCCTGGGGTTTGTGCTCATCCGCATCCAACCTTATGCTAATGATTGACTCTCAGCGCAATAAGCATCATGCCTCGAATTTCTATAGCCCCCCCCCCCCCCGCCCCTGTTGCATTTGAAATGAAATGTGGCACCCAAAAGGTCAAGAAATGGAACAGAGTGCAGAGCGGTTAATTTGTCACTTTGCTAAATGACTTGCTCACAGAAAAGACATATTTCAAGCTGACATCTTGCTCCGGGTGGCCTTTCCTGCCCCCCTTCCCCCCCCAACTGTTTCCTATTTTCAATTACACTGCTTCTGCATCTAAGCAAGAAAACGACTTATTGTTTTAAACAGATTAGCATTACAATGCCAAGTACTCGAGAACAAGGAAGAACGCCTTTCCTAAGAGGACGATGTCCATTGTTTTCTCAACATGCCCTCCCAAAAGGGGAAAGCATCGAGAGAAAAGGGCAGATGGCAGCGCCAACGATAATCGAATCTTTTTACACGACTATAGTCACCAAACGAGCTGAGAGTCTTTACTGGTTGGAAAATGAAGAGTCGCGGAAGAGCACCCCTCTATAATCTCTCTGTGTTAATCGGAAAGTGAGACAATGAAGCGCTTCTTCAAATTGTTACTTGTTAGCATTTCGCATTTCAATGGATCAAGTTTTCTAACGCAGCAGTTTTTTAGGGCTAATGGAAGGATTTTCGCGTAACTTGACACTTTTCAAGCAAAGAACGTACCTTCGGCAAAGCCGAAATTTGCTGCGAGCAGGAGCAGCAGGCCGGTGCCAAACTGCATATATCGATTGAACATGGTCTTGTTTTATTCAATCTGTGCAAAATTCAACGGCAGCATCTAATTGTGACGGTGTTCAAGTTTCCTTTTTGGTGACACCTGAAAATTCAATTCAATTAGGTTAAAGTAACCAGAAAACAAAGTGGACGGGGAGCGGAAAAAAAACGACAAAAAGTGTGGCCCGGTGGTGTAATCATTCATCTTTGTGAGGATGACACTGAGGGGAATAGATTTGGGGAGAAAAGGAGGACAAAATGGGCAAAGTAATTGAAAAGTTGACGAGCGTTGTCGTTTTCAAGACGCAAAGACGAATTGCTACGTTTTTCGGTAAGGCTCTCAGTGTCCACTAGAACAAATTTGGACCTAGGCGCAAAAGAAGATGAAAAAAATATGCAAGAAGTAGAAGATGGAGAAAGAAGCAAGTGCGCCAGAAAAGGAGAAAAAACGAGGACGAAAAGTTAGGAGGCAAGTGTGGTGGACGAAGATGACGGGAAGAAAGCGGATGAAAGGACATGAACAAGTCGCATCTTACGAAGGTAGCCGAGACGCACAAATCCGTGCAAAAATCCATTTGGTAATGGAAAACATAGTGGGAGAAAGTGAAAAAGAGAAGGAACTGGGGAAAAAGAACAGTATTTGAAACACGCGCAGTTAGTGCGAGTGCACTACAACTGCGGACCTAACTTGCCGTAAATGACGACAATTAGATAAAAGGGGGCGAGAGGGGAAGAGGGGGGAGAGACGCAGGCAGCGCGAGAGAGATATCCGCTTGGTTAACAAGGGGAAGAGGGCATACATTTCATAGGCAGTTTTCTGAACTCTCGCGACCTTTGATTCCTCGCCGCCATATGATGCAGAAGCTCATAATTGTCAGAGAACGGAGCACAACGATGACGGATGTGTGGAACGAAGGGACGAATGAAGAGGGAGGGCTATATACGCTGTGCGGTTAAGTAATTATTCCAATTCGTGACCACAACCTCCTTCTTTTCCCCTCCTTTTCTGTGTCTACCCGTTCATTAGGTCCATTGTGGACCCCAGGGCTTCGGACCCGAACGAAAAGGAAGGACGGGGGGTGGCGTACAACATCTGTCGTGTTGTGTGTGTATACGTTGTCAATGAGCAATAGTTACACTTGTAGTGCATCGGTAATAAAACTGGATGTTCGTGTTTTTCGAGTGGCGAGATCGGGCGAAAAACGGCGATAAAGTCGGGAAATCCCCGCCATATATTTGGTAGTGAAAAGGTGTCGGGGGAAGTGGAGAAGAAAAGCCTATAAACTTTATGACACTTTCGTTTCTTCGAAAGAGTGCATCTTTTTAAAGAACGAATGAATGAATGATCAATTCGCCGCCAAAAAGTGGGCATTCTTCAGATGGAAAGAAAGCGTATGAGAACCGGAGCCGAATTGTGGTCCTCTTCTCTGGGGCCGTCGCAGAGAGCGGGGGGCCACCTGCTCGACCGGCGGATGGTGTGAAAAATGAGTGTTGGAGGAAGAGGAAAAGGGAGAAGCAATAGGGCGCAAGTGTGCGCCAAATGATTTCGACCTAGATTGCAAAGAGCAAGTGGTCAACTGACGGAGGGCACCGGGTTATGCAAATAGTCGAAAACTGCTTGGACATGAGAGAAGGGGGGCGAGTATCGATCGAGATATACACCTCTCTGGAAGAAACATGAGAAAGGTGTAGTGCGTGAGAGCCAGATGGGCATGAATTTGGAAGCTGGTATGAGGGTAATGGTTGGGATTCTTGTTTTTCGCTTTTAAGAAATTGAATCCTCGAGTACTGCTAAAAAGAGAGTGAAAACAAAAAATACTTGAAAACCGAAAGCCAAGAGAGCCGAAAACCGCTTCGGAATTCTCGAATGTCCCTAGAAAAGATGTGTGTAGTGTATCAAAATGAGCTGGAAAACACATGTCTAGTAGAGAAGGGGGGGGGGGGGGGGCAAAAACGAATTTTATTATTTCTGCGTCCACCCCAATTTTCCACCAACATTTCAAAGTTGTGTTTGAAACCAGAGAAGTGACTCGACGATCATATGCATAATGCATCTGTTTTCAGAATAAGACGGATGAAAACGGAAGCGAAATGAGGATGAGAGGGGGGAGGAGGATGCGGAAAGAAACGGAAGAAGCGGTCCTTCAATGACAGAATAGAGAAGCGGAGCGAGGGGCTCAATTTGAAGTGTAGGAAGGAGTGGAACGGAGCCATGCTGCTGTCCAAATTGGTTTACCTTCAAATCGAATTATGAGTAACGGCTGCTGAGGAAGCAAGCCTGATGGGTGACTCCAATTGTAGTCCAAAGAAAAGGAGAGAAAGCGACAAGAAACTTGCTGAGTGTGGTTAATAGCCCTCTGGGCTGTTACATATACATGGTGTGCTCATCTTAAAAGAAAAATGAGGAGCAGAAAAAAGTCGTCGCAAGAGGGGAAGAAAAGTATAGAAAGAATCCGTAAGGAGAAGGGGGGAAGAAGACTCCATGGAAAACAATTTCCCATTTTCTTCCCCTCGTTGCAGTTCATAACGAGAAGAAAGCGTGAAGAAGGTACGGGGGGAACAAAACATAGCTCTTTTCCGAGTTCTGTATTGTTTTGTAAAGCGTACAGAACAAATAAGCATTATGAGAGAGCCTGTTTCCAAAAACAAAAAACTAGTGAAATAGATTCTTGAGGAGGCAACGAGAAGGAATCGTTCATCAATCGTTCATCAAGGCGATGTCATTGAGTGTTGAAAATGCCATAAATATTGAGGCGACGAAGAAAAAGTAGTGGGTTTTGCATGAGAATCGCTAATGGAGACCGGTGAGAACCGAACGCTAAGAGGGTTTTCGTCATTTAATTTGGCGAAAAGAGGTCGCTTACAATTCCCCTCTCTAGAAATCGTAAAATGGACAGTGGTTGGAAAGAAAGAAATATGCGAAGACAGCTCAAAATGGGCTGCTTTCTCGCGCGAGGGGCAGCAAGCGGACGGAACAAAAACAGAAATGAGACGGATGGCGTGGAGAGGGTCGAACACTACTTACTCGACTTAAGCTCGTGCTGAGAATGGGAAAAGGGTTTCAATCGTTTTTTTGTCTTCTTCTTCTTCTTTTTCTTCTTTGTTAAACCATTTCAAGTGAAGATGAATGTACTATTACCCAAAGTTGGTGTTCTTTGAAAGTGAATCGGTTGGGGTCTGAGTGACATAAGGGGTCGATGTCGCGGGGAGATGCTAACGAGCGATAAACGAATTTTGTGGATGAGAAGGACGGCGACACTGTGTAAACCGTCGCACAGGCAGATGGCAGATGAATTGGAGCAAAGGGTGGCGAAAACGCCATTCATCATGTTTTTGGGTGGCCCGTCTTTATTGCGACGGGATTTTCTGTCATAAATGGTTTTGTCAAAACAAAAACCTTCTGGATATGATATGAATTGATTAGATTAAAGATTAATCTTATCTAACGCACGCATTTTGTGGAAAAAGTGCGTTTTAATCAATAACAAACAAATGGTTTGGGTATAATTGAATTGGATCGTCGAGGAAGGCCAAAATGAATAGCCGCATGAAAAAACAATGGGTAAAAACTGTACGCTAAGCGACGAGAAATGAATGAATAGGTGGGTTGTGCAAAAAAGCAATAGCGAACGAACGGTAATACACAACAATCAGTCGAGGCGAAGGGCAGACCGCACACAACGAGAGAGCGTGCGGGACGGGGAGAGCGCAGGAGGTGCGTGGTGGTGGTGGACGGGGGGATAGCGGTGGCCCCCGCCGGGTGAGCGAGGTAACTAGCGCTCGATTGCGCAGAGTTGAACACACGCAAGGTCGGCGCTCGATAAGCGACCCGTTCCGCGTTTGTATTCGCAGTGGAAAGCTGAGAGAGGACTGGAAGCCGTTTGCATGTGACGGATCATTTGGGAACCATTGTTTGGTGTGGCTGTGGTGGTTCTAATTGGGTGCTAAAGGTTTGTTTGGAAAGAGGATAGAAGGTAGTGTACTAGATCAAATGCTCTACGACAAGCCCGTACTTTTCGACCCCGAAACCGAGCATTTTCAACCGTTTGACTGCACAAAATTGTACAAAATTGCACAGGTGCATTACCAGAGCATCCAGATCTTATCTCTGTATGTGCCGCCACTCGAGAATATTGCGAAACACACATACCTTGCTGAGATTAGCCAATGCCATCTGGGTATGTGAAAGAAGTCGTTAGATTTGTGAGTGATGGATAATAGTCGGTAATGAAAACTTCGAGGCGCGCGGCAGAATTCAGATGGTGATGGATTACTTGAAAATGTAAATAGGCTGGTTTTTGAGAATCTAGAAGTATCATTGGAAAAACTGGAAATTCGTGGTTCTTTCAATTTCCGAGAAAGACTCGAAATCTGACAAAATCTCTAATCCGTTGTCTTATGACTCTGTTATGTGCAGCTATACAAACTAATACACTCAATCAGAAAATGAGTATATCTCGGTTTGCTTTTCCTACTTCTCCTACAATTCTTCTGAATAACAATTTGCTAGAGTGACAGGAAAAAAGTAAAGAAAAAGTCGAAAAAAGAAGACGTAAGAAGAGCAAAACTCCCACGACAGAGTATATAATTCAATAAACTGAAAACGAAACCAACTCGTCTCGTACTAGAATATTGGCTATTTCCTTCCTCCGTCTTGAAAAATGACCACTCCATTTAGGTCTGTTTTGGGGCTAATAAGGAAAATTGAGTGGTCCGGGAAGCAGGACTCAAATAAACAGCCTTTCTATACTTTGGAGAGAGAATGCTCGCAATTGGAAAGGAGTGAAGTGTACTGGACACTGGATACCAACTAGTTCTTGGTTTGGATGATTGGAAAATTAACGAAATACGGATTTGATTCAATTTGAAATGAGATGAATTCATTTGTTCCAACTGAAAACTTGTAAATGAAACTAAACACCGGAAGCAGCTCCACTTCTCATTTCAATTTGTCATTGAATCCAAAGAATGCTCAATGAGGCTTCATGTGCCGAAATATTTGTGCAGAAACAAGCAAATGACACAAAGCATGTTGCGGAAAAGAGCCCCACGGAGCCATACACAAATTTATAAGCTCGCGGCCCAAGTTGCTCCCTTCAATTTCCTTACGCTCGTCACACCTGCGAGCATGATTTTTTTCTATCGGAAAACAAAAAAAAAGTGAGTGCCGCGCCACTCTCAATCGCCTCGGACAATGCTCTACGGTTTTTGATGATTTATGTATATCCAAGAGCATTTTTTGTTTGTTTTGATTAGCCCCGCAAGATCAAGGCTAACAGGAAGAGCCGGAAGCACTGGGTAGCTTCATAAGGTTCATAAGTTCTTCCAATGTTCCACGATTTTCCCAGAGTTTGCAATTTCTCAGCAACATCACATTTTGAGTGTCCCGAGAATGACCATTGTTTTTGTGATACCTTCTCATGGCTAGTTCAAAGGAGACGTTATGAATGATGGAATTGGAATTTCTATTGGCCGTCGTTTAGGAGATCGATCCATTAGATTACTATAGGCTTTTAGATGTTTTCGTTATGTGAGAAGAAGGTCGGCGGTGCCCCAAGTTTCGACACTTCTCGACACCGATCGGGAATCCGGTATGGTCGGAGGAGGAGATGATGAATGAAACATTCCACGTGACAGTTCTGTGTATAATTGGGCTAATTGAGAGTGAGAAGCAGCGGCCCAACTGCAAACCTGGTCATCATTATGCAAAGAAGTTCAATAAAAATGATGACGACAAGCTTTGGGATTCTCGACCGGAAAACTAATAAACCAATGCTTTCCATCGTTCATTTGCCGAATCATGATTACGCAAACGGTCCACATGATCTACGTAATCGTTCCCTTATCCTCTTTTGATACCTTCCCCCCATTTCCCTTTGAACTAATCAGCGCACATCTTCAAGATGTAGTCCTTCACGGAAAACAGTTCCGTTTGTTATTGTTTTTTGCATGTCTGTCTGCTATCGGAGGTGCTAAGAAACGATTAGCAAATGAAAGCGAAATGTATACGCAGTAATTAGATAGAGGAGATCGAATTGATGAAAGAATCTCGGTGCTAGTACAAATATCAAATGACTATTTCTATAATTGAATTCTGTTCTTTTTTGGTGGTAACGGTTTGGTCAAGAGTTCAGTGAAAGTTTAGCCCTTTTTGGATAGAATCTAATCAATAGTTCCTGCAAGAAATGAGGATAAAGTTCACTGGGGATCAGTTTCTGACCTTGTATGTAGAAAATACAAAGTTTCAGATATGAACGGTAACTGGTAGAGACGGTTCAGATACAGTAGTAAGTGTGGAGCAGTGAAAACAGTCGCATTGCGCAGTTAACTGCTCTGCACATAATAATAAACGTATAGTATTCAAAATCTCGTTTTTCTACATGTTTTGCTTTTTTATAGTCTCTTGGAGAATTAGCGAACTGAAAAGTGTTGAGAACTGCTCAAAAATATTCTTTGGCAAAAGAAGTAAGTATACTTCACCATCATAACCTTTGAAATACAAGAAATCCTACATCTTTGGTATTCTGTAATCGTACTGAAGTGTACAGTTTGGAAAACTGCTTTCAAATGTGTCTCTGATAAAAAAATCAATTAAATTTATCACTATTACCTTTAACAATACATCTAACATGTCATACTACAGATTTACCATCGGTTACTGCTATACCATAAATTGGATCACAGTAAGAAGACACAATGATATATGGATCATGCTTCCAGATACTCTTCTGAAGACTTCACACCTAGTCCCACCCAAAATAGTTATTTTCAACTGTTCGTTTTTTAAAAATCATGTTCTTTACACTCCTTCAAGTACACAAACACGCTTCTGACAGCTTGACCTCCCAACATGAAGTACTTGACCACTCTGATCCAGCTTTACATTTCCCTTTTCGCCGCTGTTCCTAATGTTTCGCTGAATGAGACCTTTTTGAAGTAGTACCCCAATCCCTTTTCAATCGAATCCGCAACACTCTTCCCTCCACTTCATGATGTTTCAAAATTGGGCAAAACTAAAGTATACACAAGAAGAAATCATCTCGGACTTCAGGCAGAGAGAGGGGAGAGGCGAACATGTCGCGGACGGGATGAAGGGGGCGGGAACGGAGAGGCAGGACAAGTCAAATTCATAAAAACACGCTGAAATTAGGGGAAACCGGGAGAGGCGTAGGGGGGAGGTGCTTGCGATCGGCGATTGTATAAAAGTGGTGTGAGCCGAAGTTTTGCCAATTCCGTTGTTTGGGCCTTTCCTATCCTAGACTGTCTCCGGCCTCATTTGACTGCTGCTGCTGGCCACTGCCTTCCGTCCGGAGGGTTTAACACCGTAATCCAACAATTACATGGTGTCGATTCTCTCCATCCCACTTCTCATTCTTGTTTCCATTCTTTACGGTTTCTCTCCTTCTTACTTTTGTTACGAATTTTGTTTTACAGCCGTTTTAGTCAAAATCCACGCTAGTTTAGCTTCTATTTTGAACTAACTTCTCCCTTCTCTCTTTGTGTCTTCTGGCTTTTAGAAGAAGTTCTTCAGATGAAACTCCTTAACTTGGTCTTGTGTATTTTCTTTGGATTGGCGTCCGCTGACGTCTACCACGACGGTGGTTCGTGTGGAACTAACTCGATCCCTTATAAAATGGAAGTAGACAGTGAAGGAAAGCCAGGTAATTAGAACTCCAATGAATTCCATATAGGTTTCAAGTTTCCAGTAATTTCGTGTGAGGTCCCCGCTTGTTTCGGAGTGTCGCAGTCTTCCGGCAACCGTCGTCCACGCGAATTGACTGTGGTGAGTTGTAAAAACGGCCAGACAATTGCATTTTCGGCCAGCTGTATTTTCTCTCTTTCGAATAGACAACTCGGGAAAGTGAAACTGTGGCTAAGACCAGAAGGTTATTGGGCAAAGAAACTGGTGGTCATTGATGCTATAGTACGCTCATTATGTCTGCAGAGTGATGAATAAGGTTAATGACGTTTTTCACACTCCTAGATATGAACAACTCCCGGGAACCTATGGGATCATCGAGAACTCTGATCTTTCGATACCGCAGCGCTTTTCAAAGACCGTATCGGATAAGATTTTCAATTTTGATCTGATCCGTGATCCTATCATTAACAGTTTTGCGCTGAAGGGTCGAAGATTTACAACGGATGAGAATGAGTGATCTACATGCTTAGAAAGTTTTCGGAACCCTGATCTTCTGCACTTTCTTTCGAGTGTAGTATGTTTCTCTGTCCTCTGAGGAAATCAGCGAACTGTAGCAAAATTGTGATCTTTGAGATGCAAGCTAATTAGGGAACGGTTGAAGTTTCCGGAATAGCTTCTCGCGCTGCCCACATACGTCTTAATCCAATTTGATCTTTCTTTCCGGGAGCGCATAAATAAAATCGAAGAAGTCATTAAGTGACGCACTTGTGATCAAAAGTACATTCAACAGGATGTGCGTTCGAGATGTTGTACTTGACCGTCAATTGGCATGAACCAATTATTCGGACGTATTCTAGCATGATTAATGGCATTCAATCGGGACTGTTTGAAGACTAGACTATTTCAGAGTTGCGACCCGTTCAAAGAAGTCGTTTGCGTTGATGATCTGCAATGGACTTCGGGTCTTGTGGAGATTAACAACGGAACTCATCGAACATTGAAGACTGAGTGCTGTTCTTACGAGGGAATGTCCTCTGCTGCCAGTGTGAAGAGCATCTTCCTTGGCCCCGGACAGTCGTACGTCGGAGGACTTGTTGAGAAGGATGGTACTGATGGAGGATTCGATCTCATCAAGGAGATCCGCAAGACAGTTAATGCTGACAATCAGTACGTTGCTTATGGTCCACTCCGAGTAAGCAGCATCATTTCAGAGTTCAATACATTGTTGGAGTGTTCCGCATGCCATGCAACACCCCATCCGATTCCAGCGAAGAGTCTCTGCCAGTGCTCTCCAGAAACAAGAGAAAGCTTCGCGACCGAGTTGGAAAGTACGACGACTACGAGGAGGATAGATCCTATCATCGTTCATCGAGAAGACGTCCATTTGCCATGAGAAGACGTGCGCTTCTCCAGAGACTTGAGGACTACTACGACGACTACGACTACGACTTCAGAGCTGTGAGACGTCCATTCAGAAAGTGAGAAACAACCAATCATCAATCAATAACTTGTTCTTTGTAGGAGCCGTCTGCCATACAATGAGAACGCTCTCTGGCCTCTGCAGTACTCGGCTCCTCGCAGATCCCGCGTCTACGCGGAGAACACTTACAACGATAAATCAGGTTTGTTAACGACTATGCAAGACGGAACTGCGGCTCTTTCTAACTATGGTGATTCTTCAGTGGAAGCCGGACCACTGCCGCCACCACCAAGCTCCAATTACATTGACGTGAGTTTAAGCTAACCATGTGACCCTAACTAGTACTAACTTTTCTAGTCGCAAAACATTGCGCCAGCCTCGCCCGTCATCCAATCTCCCGCCTACCCTGCGCCACCACAAATGCCACAGCCTCCACCATCGGACTCTTACTCTGGAAGTTACTCGAGCCAGAACTCGTACGCCACTTACAACGGATACCCAACCGCCGATAGCAGCCAGTACAGTGGATACCCTGCTCAACAGCCAGCGTATCAGCCCGCCTACCAACCAGCGTATCAACCGGCCTATCAACCAGCCTATGCTCCATCGGTATCAGACAATGCATGTTTCATCTTATCTTACTAACATTTTATAGCCAAATCTTAACGGATACTTTGGAAGAGGATCTGGACTTCCATTCCAATGCTTCTCGGGAGATATGGAAGTGGAGACCGAAGAGGGTGTCAAACTCATCAAGGACCTGAAAATCGGAGACAAAGTTCTCAGCATGGACGAGGCATTTGTGACCTATTCGCCAGTCATCATGTTCCTGCATAAACGGGATGAGGAGAATGCCGAATTCAATCTCATCGAAACTTCGAACGGACATTCGATTAAACTGACCGACAATCATCTCATCTACGTCTCTGATTGCAATGCCAAGTCAGACCTGAAGTGAGAAAACAAACCGGAAAGATTCTCAAGAATAATAAACACTTTTTTCAGGCTTGTCGCCGCGAAGGAAGTCAAAGTGGCCGACTGCATTCATGTGACCACCGAGAAGAACGTCGTTGTGAAAAAGAAGGTGTCCGCCATCAGCAAAGTGGCTGGAGTTGGAATCTACTCTCCTCTGACCTCTACTGGAGATATCATCGTCAACCGGGTGCTGGCCTCCTGCCACTCCAACTTGGCGCTCAAGTCCTTGCAACAAACCTTCTTCTCCCTCTACAAAAGGACTTCCAGTGTCTTCAATAGTTTGATCTTCTACAAGACTCCTTCTGAAGAAGGTCACCTTCCATTCGGAGTGGAGACTCTTACCAGTGTCATGGATCTATTCATCCCCCAATCGTTTGTTTAGCCGTGTTTAATAAGCTCTAATAACGTTTGTTCCTAATAATTTGCTTTGCCTCTTTGCTTGTTTCTCATTTATAACTATGCGGTTACTTGTGCAATTGGTTGCAGCTTTTTCCTTTCCTGTCGCACCCCTGCCATCTATTAATTTATAATAAAGCTATTTATTTTGAAAAGTTCATGATAACAAAGGACAAAGTAGCATGGAAATCCACGTTTTCGTAACAACTTCACGTTGGATGAAACCCGAGCGGGTCGCGAGTTTGAAAAGAACTGACCAAGTGTTTCAAAACATGTATTCCGTGTCCGAAGAGTTGAGAGACAAGATATTCATGTTATTCTATATCTTTTCCCTCCAAACCATCTAGTGCAGAGGGTTGACCTCTTGTCATTTGGTCGCAATTGTTGCCTTTTCGCTCAGTGACTGATGTGTCGCCAGCTAGACAACACATATCTTTGGGGCTGTTTGTTATTCTGCTCGTCAATTGATTTTTTTGAACAAGTTCCTGAGGGGAAGACGGGAAAGTGACAAGAATCGGGAGGTCCAACTGATATAACTCGTTCAGTTTTCTTTTCTTGGTTTTGAGTTTTTGATCTAGAGTTTAAACGGAGCGAATTGATGATAAGAAGTGTGTTAAGTCAAACTTTTTTGCTCTTTACACATACTATTCACAAAAAATACTTTGTAGTCCGATGAAGAATCTCATTGACATGCGTTATAACAAAATAAGTAAAAGAATGAAGTTGGCTAACTTTAGTATAACCTTTCATCATATTAGTTCTACTCTAATTCCAGCTGCACTTTCACCACACTTGATTATAGTTTGTTCTTTCTTTTCAAGTCAACCTTTCAGTTAACCTTATCAATTCCAACCGTTACCAATCCAACTGATCTCTCCTCTTTGACGCCACGAGTTGTTACATCTCATCGCTCTTTTCCGAAATGACATCAGAACACGGGGGCTCTTGTACGTGTATCCGACCGGGCCGACATGCGAAATTGAGAAGTTTCCGGATTCTTGGGAAATGACTAGGATGTACAAGCCATCTCATGTATCCTCCAGTTTTTCTGCAAAATCGAAACCCCACTGGTTTTTTTCTCGTCCTGCTCGTCTACTGAAGTTCCGAAATTCTGTCATGCTCCTCAGGAGGTTTAACTTTTCGTTTTACTAGTTCTGGATTAGTTTTTGAAACCAAAAAAGGCTTAACTATAGTTGGTCACACTCCCACAATCTCCAGTTTGATGAGCCCACTTCATTCTATTTTTGAACTTCTGAAACCGGATTCGCTCATTATTAACAAATGACCACCAGGTGGTAGCATTAATCATCAAATGCCAATGTGTCATGGCACGCATACAAACTCGACCGATATATCCAAGTTGTCAGAACACGACAGCTGACGTTCGGTTCGTAAGAAAAGAGACCTTCTCGTGTGCAGAGGGGGCAGAGAGTCTACGGGCCATTTTCTCCGATTTGCAGGTGTCAAACCGCAGATTTATCAAATCGGAATGTTCTCCGGTTGTTATGAGTCATGTCTAGTTTCAAGCCGTCCTTTATTTCTAAACTAGTGAGCACATAAATCAGACCGAGAATTGAATGCGGCTGCCAATTGTCTTTTGCAACATGTTTTCGAAAAACACATTGATACTTCACGTGTTTCTTTTTATCCCTCTACCAATGGTTTGAAAAAAAACACGAACCAGTCCTCATTATTCAAACTGTTGTTTGTCGGAATACTCTCTTGTAATTCTACTTGTTTACCACTACTCTTCTCCTCACCCAGATGATTTATTCAGTAGTTTCAGCATGGGTACGGCTCAACAATGTAGCCCAAGTGATGCGTACTTCTTCGGCGAAGCCTACAGCACATTCAACAATAGAATGCATGTCACCGTGAGTTTTTCCTCTGGTTCTAGAAGTTTTTCTTTCTGTAAGATGCTAATAATTATGAAATGATTCTAGGTGGCTGCCCGGATCATTCTCGCCGTTGAACTTTTCCTACTGTTCATTACAGTAGTCATTGTCCCGCTTACAATTGGATTTTTCGATACAATCTCCCTGTTCCAAGTGCTTGTGATTGGATCCATCTGGATGATGGCGGCAGTTGCACTTGCCAGGCACAGGCATACTCTTCTATGGCCCATTATTATTTTGAAAGTAAGAGAGGTCAATTAAATTTTCAATAACAGTAGTGGAATTCGTTCCAGATCTGCGAAATAATACTTGGCGTCTTCCTCATTGTAATTGTCGCATTATTGGCGGTGGTTCGGAAACGAGTTCTCCTCCGTTTAATGCAATGGAGGATAACAACAATAGATCGTAAGAACCTACCAGTATAAGGAAAAAATGGGGAGATGGTTTCCAGACTCCAATCAAGGAATTCACATCATTGGTTTATTGCTTTTCATGCTCGTCCAAATTGTGTACAACACAATAGCAGTCCAAACGTTGTGGGATGTGTTCGAGTACCTTCGACAGCGAACAATATTTCTCTATAACCAGGAGCGTTCTCAAGTTCACCAGTACTTTTTGTAATGTCTTGTTAGTTCCAATTTAACTTATTTTATGAGTCTTGCCAAACCATCCTCCAATATTTATTGCCATTACTACTTCCCTTTCATTTTTTTCGGGCCATATTCAAATTGTGATGTTATTAATGTGATCTTTAGGAAACCGAATTCTGATGAATCATTCTGAGTAGTTGTACCATCCCCGTTTGCATGTTTCTTCCTCGATAAAACAATTTCAAAAAACGAGTTTTATCCTTTCTTTTGAACATTGATACCATTATCATTACTCGGTTTTTGACTGGGAGTGGTCTTTTCCCCCGCGATTGTTGATGGATGAGTTATTGTCCCTGTTGTCAAGCTCTTTTATCTGTCACATCGAATCACCGTTTTTCATCCGATTTGGTGTGAAAGTTTCAATGACACACGCGCATGAGGAATTGAAATCGACTTTGGTTTTCACATCAAAAATATAATATGAAAATAGAACTTGGGTAATGCGCTTTCTTCGAATAACAGCCGTTGCTAGTGTCGAATTACGTGTAGAAACACTTTTTGCAAGAGAGAGGGAAAACAGGCAAAAACTTTTGAAGATGATTCGCGTTATGCTTCTTTTTTCGTATCTTGTCTAACATCACCTTGCCGCCCTGTCTGTTGTAGCCCTTTTGTCAAAAAATGGAAGGGGATGAACAGAAAAAGGAATGGCGAGGAAAAAATAAATCTGACAGAAATTTGATTTCGAGAAGAAAAGAAAAGACGAAAAAACTCTAAAATTTCGCGAGACTGGCCAGAAGTAAATATGTATGCAGACGAAGTTATCTTTGTCGTCTTCCCTTTAAAAACCTTGGCAAACCGAATAACGGCATCAAACAACATTGGGCATTTCTTGAACATCCTTTCTGAACGTATTTCTGGGTATTTTCCCTCCCAAACCCTCCAAAAATAATGTAATAGGATTAGTTTACAAATGTCGAGAAAAAAAAGAGGATCTACTTCATTCTTTTGAATACCCGTATTAGTAAGAAAAACCTTAATTCCAAAACTATTCAAAATTTGGAATTCCGAATTCTAAAGTCCAAATTCGAAAACCTTGAAGTCGACATTCCCAAAGCATTAAAAGTGTTGTTATCATCATAACCTCTTCGAAACTAGTTTTCGCGCCATTTCCTTCTCGTCTTGCCGTAGACGGAAAAATGATATTATTACTGCCATTTGAGATGATGGTCGCAAGAAGGAACACGTTCCTACTCTCGAGATTCCTCCCGGATCTTTGTGTTTATTTGTCGAGTAGCTTACCTTGTCGCGCACTTGACAGTATCCATATCACAAACAGTGTATCCGCCCTTTTGTCTGGCTTTTTGGAAAACTTTTGGTGGGGGCTCGGGGTTGGGTTGACTGGGTTGACTTTTCTTATCTAAACAATGTTCATTTTGTTTATATTTCCAAGATTTTTCTTCTAGTTATTCTCCAAGATGATTGTTTTCAAATTGCTTTTGAAATTGAAAATGTCAGAGTGCTGGTGAAATCAAAGAGTCAGCTGATTTTTTTTTTGGCTCAAAAAGCTAGACAAACAAGAGCTACTGATAAATGACAAATTGATAAAAATGTTTGGCCATATGAGCGTCTAAACTTTCTCCCCTTTCTTTTTCCCTCATTATGCACTTTTTCTGAAGCACCCTCAATTTTGCCAACCACTCCTCAAGTCCTCCAGACGGAAATCTATAAAGTTCTCGCCTCATAGATTATTGTTTTCTGCTTCATCAACACTGCTTTATTGCGAACTGACAGTTGTTCGTCATACTTCTGAATTATGAGCCATTTGGTAGGGGCGCTCCCCCCATCACTTGTCACTGCGGGGCGTGTTTGACAACAGGTCACATTCGTTCTCCAGGAGCAATTGGTCTCACCTAGTTTCTCTTTTTTTTTATTTTTTAGCGCCTAGCCTCTAGTTTTCTGTGCTGTTTCTCTTTTTGAAATAAAATTAGCATTCTCCCCGAGTTCAAAGTCTGACGTGTTTTTACAGCCCAGTTTACCACCGAGTTCAATTATTTCCACCTCCGCGTTTGTTCTCTGTAAAGCCTTCAAACTCCCCCCAGTATAAAAACGGAAAAAAAAGATAGGTCACATACCCTTTATAACGAAACAAATTGAAATGCATGACCAATTGGCAAAACGACACAGACACCAATTATCCTTTCTCTCATATCCGACCAAATGTTGAGTTTTGCTGCTACCAATATAGACTTCCAGATATTCAATCAAATCTAGGCTACAGAAGATTTGAAACATTATTTTCATTTTTCCCCCATTCTCAACTTGTCAATTCAACTTTCCGTCATTGCAAAGCCCATAATCATCTTCTCACTCAAACATGTTGCGAAACGACATAAAATAACTGTCACTGTCACGACTTGCAAATCAAAAAAACTTCAATGTTTCGAGGTGAAATTACAGTACTCCTCCAAAAAAAGTGAAGGACAAAGTCCCGCCCACTTTTCTTTTTGAAATGCATCTTTTGAACTGTATACCGCAATAAATAAACATAGGCCGCATTTTACCTCCATGAGAGATTCACATCCATCACTGCACTATTAGGTAAATAGTTGCCCTAGTTGATGTGAATTTTTCGGTTTTTTGTTCAGTGACAGACGCGAAAGATCACTGTTTACTTTTTCTCTCATCTCTTCTTATCAGAAATATCTTTTGTTGTTTGGTGGGAGGGGGAATTCCTTGTCTCAAATGACCTCTTGCAGTAACTTGTGTCATTTTGATTCCATCAAACGTCGCGAAATGCCGCCAGACACTGGAATTAACAAAGAAGTTGTGAGAAAGCCATCTCAATTTTTGTTTGATATATTTCAGTTGCATGTTATGCACATCTGCCCCCCGATTCTCCTCATTACTTTCTGTTGTGTACTGAGCCACGGAAGAGAAACATTTTTCGAGTCTACAGCACCGCTCTAATGAGAAAGTTGTGCTTCGTCGTTTCCGTTTTATTTTTCGTCAAAATTTCTTTTTTTTTCCTGCTAGGAGAAGAAAATGTAGATGAATAGAGAGATATTATATTTGGATAGCTCCTTCAATAAGTAAGTAGCATGTGTTTTTACGTATTCCTTCATTTTGACAGCCAAAAGGTGAATTTCAATTCTCTGTTGTTCCTTTGTTGTATCCTCGTCTACCATATATCTTCAATGACATGTATTATTTCAGATGGTATCGTGGTTAAGGAAAAACCTGCTCCTAGTGATGACGGTGGGATCCGTCGTCCTAGGAGCCGTGTGTGGCTTCATCCTGAGAAGCGCCAATCTATCGCCACAGGTTTGACTCTTTCCAATACCCAAGCACATTTTAACTTCAGAGCATCATGTACATAAGTTTCCCGGGAGAACTGCTCATGCATATGCTCAAAATGATGATCCTGCCACTTATCATGAGTTCTCTCATCTCTGGTCTCGCCCAATTGGATGCTCGTCAATCGGGAAAACTTGGATCTCTTGCCGTCTCTTACTACATGTTCACCACTGCTATCGCTGTTGTTGTGAGTAGAAAAGTGTGAAAATTACGGAAGGAAAGTTGTAATTTAGACTGGAATCTTTCTTGTGTTGGTTATTCATCCTGGAGACCCGACTATCAAGAAGGAAATTGGACAAGGAACCGAAGGAAAGACCGTCAGCACCGTTGATACCCTTCTCGATCTTCTCAGGTTTGTAGCATTGATCTTCTAGTTTTAGATTTCAGAGTTTCAGAAACATGTTCCCGGAAAACGTCGTTCAAGCCACTTTCCAGCAAGTGCAGACCAAATACATCAAAGTACGCCCGAAAGTGGTGAAAAACAATGATTCAGCAACGTTAGCAGCGTTAAATAATGGAAGCCTTGATTACGTCAAGGCTTCCGTTGAGTACACCTCCGGAATGAATGTTCTCGGTACATCTCCACATCAAAACATCCCCCAAATTGGAATTTGCAGGAGTGATTGTCTTCTGTATCGCTATTGGAATCAGTTTGTCGCAACTCGGAGAGGAAGCCCATGTCATGGTGCAATTCTTCGTTATCATGGATAAGGTTATTATGAAGCTCGTAATGACGGTTATGTGGTACTCTCCCTTCGGAATCTTCTGCCTCATCATGGGAAAGATCCTCGAGATTCACGATCTTGCCGACACCGCTAGAATGCTTGCCATGTACATGGTTACTGTTCTCTCCGGACTTGCCATTCACTCTCTCATTTCTCTCCCACTCATCTTCTTCCTTACCACTAAAAAGAACCCGTACACCTTCATGAGAGGACTCTTCCAAGCCTGGATCACCGCTCTCGGAACTGCTTCCAGGTTTATCATGGGGTAGCCAGATTACTGTAACAGATTTCATTTAGCTCTGCTACCCTCCCAATCACCTTCAACTGTCTTGAGCAGAAGCTTGGAGTGGATAGACGTGTCACCCGTTTTGTTCTTCCAGTCGGTGCCACAATTAACATGGACGGAACTGCTTTGTATGAAGCTGTGGCTGCCATCTTTATCGCTCAAATCAACGGAGTGCACCTCTCCTTTGGTCAGGTCGTCACTGTTAGGTTAGTTCAACAGCGTGTTTGAGTAGACATCGAAATCAAAATGCAAGGCTCGCCTCACTTTATTGCTTTTTCACGCGCCAAAATTGTTTTGTGGTGTGGAGTAGTAGGAAAGTGCAAAGTTCAATTTCAGTTTGACTGCCACGCTGGCATCGATCGGAGCCGCGTCCGTCCCATCTGCTGGACTTGTCACCATGCTCTTGGTGCTCACTGCTGTTGGACTTCCGGTCAAGGACGTTTCCCTCATCGTGGCTGTTGACTGGCTTCTGTTAGTCCATCCTCTATCAGAATGTGTTGATAAAACTTTTCTATTTTTCCAGTGACAGAATCAGAACCTCTATCAACGTCCTCGGAGACGCCATGGGAGCTGGAATCGTCTACCACTACTCGAAGGCTGATTTGGATGCCCATGACAGACTTGCTGCTACCACTCGCTCTCATTCTATTGGTATTTATGATCAAACAGATCAGACTTATTGGAAATCATTTATTTTCCAGCGATGAACGACGAGAAGCGGCCACTCGCGGTCTACAGCAGCCTGCCGACCGACGACGACAAACATACTCACTAATTGAACCATGAATATTTCTCCTCCATTTATTTAGCTTTCCAACTGTATTACCATTGCATCATCATACTCGGTGGTTCCATCGCCCGACGCTTTGCTTTTTTCCCCGATGTTTGCTTCTAGAAATTCCTCCCCGATGAGCTTCGACTTCAATTAGAACATTTTTCCAATTTTAGTCCGTTTGAAATTGAAACATAATAAACCGTTGTATGATTGGTTGATGATCGTAAGTGCATGGCACATGGGAGGGGGGAAAACGTAAGGTTTGGTTAGCCATAAAAAGCTTGTCTTCTTATCACTTGCTGCGAAATGTGTTCAAGGTGGCTGGTAGGTAAGTATTTTCTCTTGTGCAACTTTTAAAAACTTCAAGAAAGTGATAGGGGTAATAATAGAGCAGTAAATTAACATTTTCTGAAAAAAAGCAATACATTTTCTAAACACATATTAAATATAAGGAAGATAACTCTATACTATTACAACCCCGATAAGACTCTGTACCTTTTAAAAGTCTGATCCCGAACTATGCTCTTTGATTAACCATTGTGAACTGTGGATCGTGATGCGAATGTGTGACTTCAAATCAGTGTTACTTTCCATTTTAATGTGTGTATGCTCTCATTTTTTATTACTTTTCAAATTGTCGTTGAACAATGCACACGTCAGAATGTTTCTTTTTAATCGAATGCAGTACCCCATTACAATCCAATAACTTTCTTATCAGTGGTGCAAAACGTGGCAGATTATGAAGTGATGCAGTTCCTTCTTGGCAGCAGACAGTTTTTTGCTAAATGTTTGGACACTGAAATTGATATAAGAGTGCAAACAGTTAGGCTTGTGGAAAGATCAAGAACGAGTAGTGAAACAAATGACCAGAACCAAGTGATCTTGCTTTCAACACGAAACATGCTCGTTAAAAAATTGGGAAACAACGCACTCGTCCCTTTGTTGAAAACGATAATAGCATCACCTCTCATAATCGATTTAACTACTGATAATGCCAACGACGCGTCCATGTCACCGACTCGATTCCAACAGTGCACAATGATTACGATGGGGTGTAACCGTGAAGACATGAAACGTTTGCATTAGATATGACTCAGAAAGGAGGGTCTTTTCTTGATTAACTGAACCGCATCGACAGTCGCTCCCTCTGTCTGATGGGCTACACCGTTCTTTTAGCACTACTGGCGTTCTGCGCCACCGCCAGTGCTGTCGACACCGAGGGCACCAACTTTGTCTTTGCGTTCGTCCGAAATGCCAACCCAGACATCACAAATCAGAACCTCAGCGTTACAGGTAAGAGTTTCAATCGCTTCATGAAGTTGTTAATTGTCTGACTTTCAGTTGTCAACAGAAATGCGATGGATTGCAAGTTCACACTCACCTACAGAGCTGACTTCCACAAAACGACGAATCCAGAGAACATCACCTTCACCGTTCTCTCTATGAATGCTGCAGAGGTTAATTTCTTGCTTCCAACCCCCTGAAATGTGATCCCTTTTCAGCAAGAAATCCCCTCCTGGTACGGTTGGAACTACGCTGGTCAGAACGTCCAGGACGACGTCTATCTTACACTGATGGCATATTCCACGTGTCCCATCACTCTTCTCGCCAACAACTATGACTTTGTCACAAAGCAAGGAGATACTTATTTGGGTGCGTTCTCTCATTGCCTCCTATTATAATGTTCCACTTCAGTGCTTCCGGCATTCTGGGGCTCGCAGAGCTTCACCTTCTCATTGCCCCCTGCAATCACCTCCGCTACACAGTTTCACTATGAGCAAGTCTTCGTGCTTCCGACGACTGAGGTATTACAGATGTGAAACACGATAACTTTTTTCATATCAGGGTACAACTCGGGTGACTTTTGTGGAGATTGGAAATGCACAGTCCGTTTACTATTTCAATGCAACCTACGGAAACTCTCCAGCTGCATACGTAGGCGCGAAAACTTCTGATTCACGGCCGAGAACTTATCATGTCATGTCGGACAAGCCTGTTCTGGTAAAAACCAAACAATGAGTAACAATGGCAACATTGAACAATTCAGATTGTTGCTGGAGTGACTTGCGCTGGCTTGGATGCAAATTCCTGTGACCATGTAGTGTACATGCCTCACCCACCACCAGCCAGCGGTACTGAGATGATGAAATTAGAGCCAAGAACTTGAAATTCATTCCAGATTGCTATGCATATGATTACTACGATGATGATCACATCAGTTACCTTCCAACCACTTCTCAGTTCTTCACTGACATTCCAGGCACATGCTTGATGGGACAAAACGTAAAAGAAGAGAGGCGAGCTTTTAACAAAATCTTATTTTAGATTACTAGAACTTTGAACGATGGAGTGACCAACACAATCACAATCAAGCCGCAGATGGAATCCCCACTGTGGACAGTCCATACTACCAACGCCAATCAGTTGTCAGTGGCCTTCCATAACGGGTAGGTAGCAGGAAAGAAGGCTTACTCATACTCGGTTTCCAGAGGATCGAACATCCACATCGCTCGCTACTACGATGGTACCAAGTTCTCTGCCCGCGGAGCCTTCATTGCCACGTCTCCATCGATTACTCAGTTCCACGCCGATCATTCCGCGTTCTACACGAGACATCCAAATGACACCGTTGAGATCTATTGTACAGTGCTTACATGTGCCAAGCTTACACTTGATGGCGTAGCCGTTTACAACCCCACAGTTCTGAAAGCCACTCAAAAAGTGGATGGAGTGTCCTATTACATCTTTGTGACTGAAGTCGCAAACCCTGGATTCCACATTCTGAATTTGGACCCTAATACCAACGGACTCTACGCCTATTTCGTCACTGGAAAGAATGGAGCGTACTCTTACGGATATGAGGGAGGAGCTAACAGTGAGTATTGAAAAATGGGGATGGGGTTTGAAATTTGGTTCCAGAGCCAACGTTTGTGCTGGCACCAGCTACCACAACTACGCGAAACACTGGACCTACCACTACTGGACCAACTGTTACTGTGCCGACAGTAACTACTCCTGCAACCACCGTCACCACTGCTACAATTCCAACTGTGGTAAACTATTACTTTTTTTTTCTTCGCGATACACTCATAAGTTTCAGACGACTCCATCCAATGCTCCGGGAACTAGTGCTACTACCCCATCCACCGCTTCCACAGGCACAAGTAAGCAACAGACCACCGGCACCCCTACCACTGTCACTACTAACACCCCGATACCCCCAGTGACTTCACAAAGCACTGCGACCACCCCTACCACCAAGTCTGTAGTTACTAGTACCGCAACTACCACTGCCACCCCAATAGTTACTAGTACCACGTCCCAGTCTACCAAAAGTACAACAAGACTTGTGACTAGCACCACCACCACCCCAATAGCTATTAGTACCACCTCACAGTCTACCAAGACCTCCAGTACACCAACAATTGTGCCTTCCACCGCTACCCCAGTAGTTACCAGTCCCACCACTACGCTTACCCCGCCACGTCAAAGCTCTAGTACGGTAGTTAGTACTCCTTCAGCTGCCACCACTACTACAATGGCGCCAACCACTACTACCGTGACAACCGCACCGACCACGGTCACCACACCTACTACAGTGATCACAACGACCACTGTTCCAACTACACCAACAACAGTGACTTCCACCGTGACTACAACTACCACTGCTCCAACTACGCCAACTACGCCGACGACCGTAACTTCCACTCTGACTCCAACGAGCACTGTGACGACAACCGCTTCCACCCCCACCCCCGTAGTGACTAGTCCCACAACTACTGTAGTAACCACCCCAACCGTCACGACTGCGGCGCCAACTACAACAACTACTGTACCAGCTGTTGTAACAACTGTCACAACTGCTTCAGGTACTGGTAAGCATTGGAATTGATCTATTGAACCTTGAATGCTATTTGACAACACGAATAACGTCATGTTTTCAGTGGGCACTACACAATCTACTGCAACTCCAGCTGCTTCCACTGCGACAACTCCAACGACTCCTGCTGTGACGCAGCCTGTGACTACTCCAACGACTTCTACCACCACTACGACCGCGCCGCCACCTCCTACCTCGACGCAGCCTCTGACTGCTGCGCGAACCTCACCAACTACCAAGACTGTGAAGACCGCGAAACCCACCACTACCACTACCACCACAACGACCACAATTGCACCCTCGACGTCTACCCAATCTTCCTCGGTTATCTCACTGGCGCTTCCCGCCCTTCTCACTACCCTCTTTGTTCTCTTCTAAGTTATTCAGTTTTCAATCCCAATAAATATTCCTTTGAAATGCTTGTTAACTCTCTCTTCAGAAGGCTTTCAATAAGAGTATTTATCACTTTTATCAATAAGATTTCATAATACATGCATTTGGTAAACTGACGAACAGGACAATGAAATGACAGAATGAGTTGAGATAATAGTATTCACATAATAAAGGCGGGGGGAATATTTGTCACTTGAGATCTTTTGAAATATATAGATAATTCGTTTGTTATTGATGGTCATTGGATATTTTGGAAAAGAGTAGAAGTTCAGTTAGGTGTATATCACAAAGTTGATCTGTGGTTGGATCAAAGTCTTTTCAACGCAATAAATTATCACAAGAAGATTCAGTTGGTGGTCAGTAATTGTTCAATCGAAGCAGCGGTTGGAGGAGAGGAAGAAGAAACGTTGGCCAGCATGTTATTGTGGAACAATTGTTGCACGAGGAGCTGAGTAAGCACAGTCGAGTAAGCGTTGTACGGGAGAGCCGGTGAGATGGAAGTCTCCTCGGTGCTCAAACTGTCCACACTTCCCGAGCTCTTCTCCACCCGCTTTCTTCGTCGTGGTCGGTACACGTAGTCAGGGTGATCGCGAAAATGTTCCTCGCGAAGTTGTTTGGCCTGCAAACACTCAATTATCATAGAGGAAATGATGGGGGGTGCTGAGTTTCTAACGTACACGATCAACAAACGGTATCTTGTCCTGCTCTGCCATTCTGCGCCATTCTGCTCCGAGCATTTTCGAAATGTCAGAGTTGTGAAACTTCTGACCTGTCGCTGAGATTTGTTGTCGACGTTGTTGCGACCAGACCTGGAAAGAAAGGGGTACAAATTGATCTGATTGCGACGATTACCATGAACGCATTCATTGGTCTTTTGATGCGCGCCTCTCGTGTCGATTTCTGGGAGGTCAGACTCGAAACTCTATTCACTGTGTTGCTTATCGAAATTGCAGAATTTGCAGTTTGACTGATTATTTGGGCAAGTGTCATGCTGGTCAGGGGCTCTGATTTCGAAACCGTCTCCGATGACACATTTTCCACGGTCGAGTCGGGTGTTTTAGGTGATTCCGGAGAACTGGGTATGTTGGAGTCGTCTGAATGCGGGGATAGCAGGGCCAGAGCACTGTCAAGTAGTTGCTGAGCATTATTCATATTCGGGAAAAGCGATGATCCTATTGACTGGCTGCCGCTTGTTGTCTGGAAAATTCTCAAATGTACATTGTATAGATGATCATTCTCTTTGTTGTCCCGTTTATCCATTGGTTCTCTCTTTTTCATGAAAGCCAATAGAACAGGTGAAGAATATAACAATCTCTGGGCTCTCATTATCCTCGGATACAAAACGCGGTGAAAATATGTTTTCCAATGGAGGAATGACAAGGACTAGAAAAGTGTCACGGAAAATGAGGGAAAAAGTGTTGAAAGCGATTGTTCTAAAACGAATGATTAACCAGCAAGAATCATATCAATTTGTGCCTGTGTTTGTTTATGAGAGTTCATGATAGGAACTTGCGTTGTGAAATAACAAGAAGAAATGGGAAATGCAGAGCATAGTGATAATCAAGCATAAAGGAGAGGTGCATGTGCAGCTCTGGGAGTCACCCTACGGCGACATTCCCGCGCATTAGACAGCAGACGTTGTCGCATGAAAGGACATTTGTAGCCAGTCGGACGGATTTGTCGAAATATCAAGAATGTGGGTGGGAAGGAAAAGGGGGGAGAAGAGGTGAGAAAGGGAGGCGTCTTAGGAATGAAAGAGTGGCTCTCGCAATTCACCGCCCATTGTATTTTGGTGGGATTACATGGTTGGGGCACCTGATTGAAGAGGTGCATACAATAACATAATAGCCCATATTCAAAGCTGCATAGGTATAAAGCGTACGATTACACCTACTTTTGTTAATCTTGAGTGAAAGAGAGGGGAAGAGAGAGCTCCTTTATGAATTCGGTGAATATAATGTGTAAATGAGCGGATATTGTTAGGATGTGTTTACATGATTGGCCAAAGAAAAGAGGAGGGGAGTTACCAAACCGCGTGAGCCGCCCCCTGACAACAAAGACACGGAAGGTGCCATTTTTCGATTCCGGGATACAATCCAATACTAATGAGGTGCTAGCTTCTCTATAGGCTCAGGTGGAAATGCAAAAGGTCTCCCTTGTTACTTCTGCAAACTTGATTTCATGAGAAAAGTTATAATAATCTCTATTTCTCTTGAAAGCGAGACAATCAGATTTGGAAATGTCACTGCACTTTATATTCTCACAAGACCAATTGCTCTGTTGAAACTAGAGAAACAAATCCAAGTCGTAAATAATTTGATTTTGAAGATTAAGATTAATTCTTAATTCTCTAATGCTTCAAGATTTGAATCACTATTGTTGTTTTTCTGTAAAAAGTCTTCCAGAATATTTGAGCTTTTTAGCTTTTCCTAAAGATCACCAAACAAACTACAAAAAGATTGTTTCATCGAACTTGGACTAATTCCAAAATGTACACCTACTAAACACCGAAGCCTTATCTCCGCAGAGAACAAGCTGCGAGCAATTACGGGGATAAGGTTTCATTTCCCTTTGTCTACTACTAATCAAAAGGTGCAGCGGGACATAAATAATTCATAGAGCAGTTGATAAATATCAGATGTGGCCTTCCGTTATTGCCAGGTTTCTGCTTTTTCAAAATTTCTCACGCGCTCCGAGCTCTGAGAAGAAAGGAGAAAGGTTTCACAACTTATTCTAAATTTAGTAAAGTTTAAAAGACGGATGAGTCAACAAAGACCTACAGTAACCCCAAAGTTTGTTCAATATGCATATGAGAGTCTGGAAACACATCGATAACGTATGTCTAGTTTGTAGTTGTCATTCAACAACACATTTCACTACTAACAACGCAGACAGATCACACGGAGCACGAGGGACTCACTTGTTTCGGATACATCTGGAACGCCGAGGCATGTGGCAGCAGTTTGGGCTCCATTTCTGAAACTTATTATCTTATAGAAGTGAAACTGTTTCTAAAGAGGCGAGTGAAAAAACAATGACGGTATTTTTGTTTATAGAACATCAGTTATGCTATTGTTTATAGCAAAACGCTATCACCTAAAAGACAGCGAGCCTGTTCAATGTTTATGTTGAAAATTTTAGAATGTTATAAAACAATTTGCAAAGCAAAAATATGAAATTAAAGAGTGTACTAATTTTGTGGGTGGGATGAAAGATTTCGGACAACAAGAATGCTCTTTTGAAGTATCTGTTCATTGAAACGGGATTATTTGGTTTCAAAAGTTGAGGAGATACATAGAGATTAATCCTTGGAATCAACACATCCTCCCTCTTCCCTTTTTGCCCGTTCTACTGTAGTCCTCAAACATTGGACCGGTACGAGTGAAACATCAAAAGTACCGGAAAGTTGGAAAAGAATGACTGTAGGGGGAAGGAAATTAAATAAAAGACGGACGGACAGTCAAAAGAAGGCAAAGGAACGATTCATATTTGAACAAAGAGAATTGAACACTGTCTGGAGGGGAGGAAATGGAAATTAGTCATTGAGCGGAAACAAGGTTTTAATAGTATTCCATTATTACCTTGGCCGGGTGAAAAAGAAACAAAAAAGAGGTGGGAACCGACAAATTGAATGGTAGCAATGTTTTGGTTCAATCAACATGCACATAAATTATGAAATGTTGCCGAAATAAATTGGAAATTAAGAAGAGATTGATGAAAGTTGTTGAATGTAGCGAACAGTGATTGATTGGTGGGAGTTATCAGAAGAGGACTGATTGGCACTCTGTTCTGTCAATCAGTTTCCCAAGGGTTTTGTGCTCTTCCCATGTCACCAAATCTATGAACCTTTTGTATGAGTCGTCATGTTTGTGCCGGTACCGTCCTGACCGCCTCACATGTATCATCTCTGTTTGTACATGAGACCAGGATTTCGACAAAATCCATCACAAAAATAATCATTGTGCTGTGATCATGAATAACATTATCTCGAAAGTTGTGTTTTATAATGAGGCGCTCAAAAACAGATCCTCTTTCTGGGCTCACGGGGATTCTGTTTTGAGACTGGACAGAAAGAAGAACCATTTTTTCGAAAATTGTGACGACTTTTTTCTCAAATCCTAGATCTCTGCTCTGGATTTCGATGATTTACTATATAGTTCAAGAAACTCGCCTTATTTTTGTATCAAAACGGTGTAAAAGAGTGAAAGAGTGAACAAGTGAAAAAGTGAAAAGGTGGGAAAAAGCGAAACTGCGAAAGTTTGACGATTCTACTTCAATTCATGCGTTTTTCTTGTACAATACCTTGATACCATGTTTATTTTACTCTGATTCATTGTTCACCCAACTTCTTTTCACTCAAACTCCAATCCCAAAAACAAACGTTAGGTGTCGATCCTTGACTCTTCACAGACTCGCGAATCGAATGATGGCAGGATGGGAGAAGTAAATGATGATAAATGAAAAAGTTCGTTGCTTTTAAAGGTAGAAAATTTAAGTGTCTCTGGAGAATCGGAGTCATTATAAGTCTGGCTAATGAACAATATTGATGTGTCTGTGGGAATTTCTGTCTACAGAATCGAACAAATTGTGGAGGGGTTTTTGATGGTACCACAACTAGAAGATACTAGAAATAGTACTTGAAAGCTACTGGAATCATTGATTTCAACCAGCTGTGTAATCTCAGGAACTATAACTTTGATTGGTATACGATAAGCCGAGAGTTAAATTTTTCCAGGTCATTGCTCTCTTTTTTGAAACTTTTTTGCAATTTCCAGGAACTCTATAACAATTAAAAACCCTATCTAATACAAGTTCCTCTCTTCAATATCTACGATTCCATCCTCCTGTAACCTCTGATTCTAAGAGATTCTAGAGGACAACTCCTGCCCAATTTGCATTAGTAACAACCTCCCCTCCTCCACAATTGTCCCCTTGCACCCGAATAGACCTCTTCACAACCTTCTAGACTTCACTGTCAAAGATCTCACGTACAACGGATCAGTTACTCTTTGGTGTGCTCGTGGTGACAAAAGATAATAGCAAGTCCACTATTAATCCCGGATAGTTTATCCACCGTCACACCGAGATCAAAGTTTTCTGAGGTCAGGATTACTCACTCCATTCTTTAGTGAAAGAGGAAAAGTCGGAGAGGGAGAAAAAACTGAGTTTTCATCCAGAAAATTCAATATCCGATCTTGCTCTTTCCTTTACTTTCTTACTTTTTTACTTTTTGGGACGGCGAAATGCAATTGAGTTTGTTCACGACAAATCAAGTTGTGTGTACCTTTTCCTTCGAGTTTTTTCCTTTCTATAGTACGTTCGCAACATTCATAATTTCTGATAGTTTCTTTCCGGAAGCTTCCCTTCCCTTGTTGAATAAAAATCCCCAGAGCGACATACTCCATCTCTGAGCATTTCTCGAACACGCTCAATTTCCCATTTCTCGCCGCACACGAAAATTGGATGATATCATTGTAGTTACTATCAGAAATTGCATCTTTTCGGGAGTTTGTCGATGCGGAAAATTGAATATTTTTGATCCAGGTGATCCGTTTTTATCCCTTCTTTTTTGCGCATCGGTTTATCTCACTTTTCCTCGTAAACGAACCCAATTTTCTTCCGGATAAAGGAAAAAGGAGTGCGAACAAGTTGCAACCCATTGTTGTTGTGGTTGCAGACGATTTCTAGACCCAATTGGATTTTGAGATGACTAGACTCTCCCATCTACAGTTTAATTGTGCACAAACAACTAAGAGGTTGAGGACCATTCGATTTGGTTGGCTTTATCCAATTTATCTATTTTCCATCTATTCCGTTCGTCGTTTCCACCTAAAAAAACACCGAAAACCAAAGGGTCTAGGCTGTTTTGACTCACTATTCACCATCAGTTGGCAATTAAAAAATAACAACCTTTGCTAGTGAATCTTTAACCAGCAACTTCCTCTTTTTACCCGTGCAAACTTCTTCCTTTTTCTGTTTGACCCTGTGAAGGAACTAGAATTCATGGAAGGGCATCAAAAAGCGCATCATATGAGTCAGGGCTGTACGTGTCCGACAGATCTCGTAAAAATCTTTATTTTGATCTACGAGATGTGTTTAGAATCCAAACTAGAAATCAATGGCTTCACCTTTAATAGTACTTAAACGCAATTTTTAAAGAGCAGCACGTGTGTGGTCTTTAAGCTCCTAGAACTGTGCCATGGGTTTCATTCGCTTCCGGTAAACTATGTTTTTGAGTGTTTTGTAGACGGCAATATTTCAAAGTGACTAGCCTGGTGGGTGGTGGAATCCATCATGAGCTTCTTTCCAGGATGTTGACTCAACTTGGTAACGGTTCCTGCTCAGAAATCGTGACTTTTATCTTGGTGCATGTAAAACCGATCATTTTTTTACAGAGATCAGGCTTGATGTGTCAAATTTTGTCTAAAATCGCATTCAATGATCATATGATTCGACAGATTTATGTGGCACAGGACCATTTTAAACCCTTGTTTGTTTCATAAACCAACAAATCTTGTGGTCTATAAAAGGAGCATATCGGGTAGCTCCAGACAGAAATCAGATAGTGATTCTGAATATTGTGTCTTTTTCAGAACAGCCTACAGTATTTTTACAATACATCATCTAGTATACGCCATCTACATTACAACTCATATAAGCTGTCGGAATCTAGTAAAAAAGAGAAGAAGTGTACTTTCTGATACAGAGGCTCCACATTCTTCACTTTTTTCTCAAAAAGTTTCATTTGTGTGACTGAACTTTGCTTTTCCATTCCACCCATTAGTCCATTTCACCATTTTTAAAGTGCATTTTGTATAGAACAGAAACGTTGATGTTTTCGGAAATACCAGCTAATCCGTTTTGCATGGGAGATTTATATTTCGGATCCCATTTTATTTTGGAAATTGCACTTTGCCACAATCCTTGTTTTTCCTCAGTTTCGATAGCAGATCCTATTTTCTTATCGTTAAAATTTAAGATTTTGCGCTTGCACCAATCCTTGTAAACTTTGAACCCAGTTTGTGCCACGTGTCCTCAACAACTCGACAACATCCATGCATATAGATATAAAAAAGACTCATCTGTCGGTTGCATACCAAATAGAGCCAAAACTCAGGACCCGGACCGCGTGTTATTCATCTATTTATTAACGCGTCGGTTCACTTCTTCGGACATCCTTTTCCGGACATCCTCAAATTCCTTTTGTCTTTTCTGCCAGAGCATCGAGGATTGGGCATTGAAGCTGGAAAGTCCAGATCTTTTCAAATATTCAAATATTCATTCCGTCTATCCACGAAATCGTGGGCGGGACTCTCTTCGTCTAGTATCAAAAAGTCGGACCATCAAAAAAAGAGAGACTCTCGTGCCTCCTCACAATATATTCGGATCTCGAAGGTCCCACCTACTGCAGTTCGAACATCGGATAAAAAAACACTTCTCCTCGTGCGACGTCGTCTCTACTGCTTCTCAATTAACGCTTTTTTTTTCAATCTCCAACTATATTTACGAAAGAAACCTCGGCATTTCTTTCGTTTTTTCTGTCCCCCGCACCCCGCAGTAGTATTCAAAGAGAACGAAATGCACGAAATCATGGTACCCGCTGAATATTTTGAGGTGAGTCAAGCTACGTCACTCAAATGGATGCATATCATTTATGAGTGGTTTTTTTCATTATTTTAATTTATATTATTTTAATAAGAGGTTCCTAAATAGGAAAGATCTTGGCAATCCGTTGCGTCAGTCGTCGCATTCCGACGAGCTCTAGGAAAACGTTTAAGATTTTCTCCATTCTCGAACCTGTTTTTTTGTCAGATGTAGCTTCTGAAAGAAGCGCGTTCCACATTCTGAGAACATCCGTTGAGAACAAAAAAACAGGAAACGAAATCCCGGCATTTTTCGGCTGAAAGTGTCAGATGTGCAGTGCACTCGAAGCCCTCTGTTTGTGATGGGCAGCTAATCCCTGGGAGGTCCTAATTATGGCTGTCAGCATCCATCATGTCAGGAATACGTGTTGGATGGGATCAGACATAAATCATGCAAAAGGAGGTGAAAGGACAAGTCACGCAAGCCCTCGGGTAGACGTAGAATACTGAAAAATTCTGAAAAGTTTGTCGTCACTGGTGTTTGATTGTTCCTACGTTCTATCTCGTTCCAGATCTCATTCCGAATGGAAGAAGTGACTCACTTATACTTTAAAAGTTAATGTAGTATCTTGAGACATTTCTGATTTTTTTGTGTGTGCGCACAAAAAATGTGCTTCCACGCGAAATAAACTCTGGTCATGAAAAGTAGAGAATCTGAAAGTGTGGGCAGAAGAAGCAGATAAATAATTAATTAGCTTTTCTGACTTTTTCGAAAATTTCAAAGTTTTGGAGGCAGAAAGGATGTGTTGAAGTACATGGAAACTGTTAATTGATTCAATAAGTCATGGGTGTAGTCGAGCCATGATCAACACTCTATTAGCATACTCTTTGAACTGAAACTATAAGGACATGTTGCCATATCTCTTATTCATAAACGAAATTCAATTTACTTGCGCAAAGCACAGATCGGTTTGATTCATGAGAGACCCTTCAATATTTACCCTGAACTTTCAAGTCTTCTGCCCGCAGGCGCTAAATTTCCAATATTCATTGAAGTAACGGACTTTCCGATAGCGGATCGTCGAAAACACGGCCATGGTCAACGCGATGCGGCTGAAAACACATGACATCACACAATTCTACCTAGTTTCTTTCTTTCCCCTCTTTCTTCGTCGCCTCAAGATATGTATATTTTGCTCCTCACTTCAGAATCCTTTCGCACAGACTCTGTTCTTTTTTCCACACTTGAAAGGCTAAGTTCTTGACTAGAAAATAGGGAAAAATAGAAAAATAGGTTTGCTGCCTCACAAACAGTTTTCCACACCTCTTCTCTTCCCCCAGTTGCTCCATTTCGGGGGCTCTTCAGGTTGCTGACTAACATATTTTTTAAAGTGAGTTCAAAGCCTTCTGATTGGTTATTCACGGCACGACCAAAGTATTTTGTAACTTGTGGCTCTCCTTTGTACTTTATTTCATTTGTTCTGACTCGTGTTCTAGATCCCTAAAGTTAAAATATTTGAAAACTGCAAATTCAGTCTAGTATTCTTAAAAAATCAGAATGTCATATGAGAAAATTCTGGAAAAGGTAAGCTTACTCATTTTTCCTACAAATATAATTACACGCGAACCATTTTTCCTTCATCTGGAACAAGTTTCCTTCTAGAATATCAATGAGTAGGGGAAAAACAAGGGAATTGACCAGGTTCTCCCCATAAAATAGTCACATGATTGGATTGGTGTCTTCTCGTTTGCTCTTTTGTTACTTTTTTCTAGAAAACAGAAACAAGATCACTTAAAGTGCCATTAACGTAAACTCATTTAAGCTAGGAAGGTAGTAGTTGGTCAGTGGAACACGTCATTGAGCACGAATTTTCTAGTGTAGATCAAATATGAGTATGAATTCATTTTGTTCCTTATGACACGTAATCAAAGAGAAAGAAAGAGAATAAGAAAACAACAAATTGTCCTCATTTCTACGTGTGTAAGTTTTTACTCCCCATGACGAATACCTATTAAAAAGAGAGAACAAGATGACAAACTGACAATCCTCACTGACATTCGTGGGGCACTCGTCTCAAAAAACGGATGGCCCCCGACAGAAGGCTGGCCACGATTGGGCCACTTACCCCGGCCTTCTGGGTATCACTGTGAGGTTTAACCGCCAACGAAGCCAATCAGAGGGCCATCGGGCAGAGTCCCATATGGCATTTTCTCATTTCATATGTCTTGTCTTGTCTCTCGAACTTTTCGCCAAATAAAAATTGACGATCTCGACCGAGCGAAGGTAATTGTCTACGGAGACTCATGCTGAACGAGTCGTATTCCAAGGTAAATACATTTTTCTACTATCTGTTTCCACCGGAAACATTAGACGAGAAGTGATGTTCGTTGCTAATGCAGATGGCGGTTTTTAGAACAAGATCCGTGAGAATCTTTAAATTCTACAAAATTTGAATTAGAGCTTTTTCCCTCACCTACTCGGAATCACGTACTAATGGTACTTTTGCACTTTTTAAGTGTTTCCTATAAACTTTTTGTTTTTCCTTTCTTGATTGGAAACGTCGGTTTGCTGCTCGTATTTTGGTGGCACAGCGAAACAACACCAAAATCCAATCCCCTTCGTGCTCGCTTATTTATAACAGCTCATCCCGAGAAACTTTCGAAAAAGGTTTTCATTGCGATCAAACATCTGGAGGGAAAGCCCGATTTGTCGCGATCGAGAAATGGCAACATTTTCATTTTCGGCGCACACCCCTAAGACTAAGACTGACTCATTTCATATTCACCTTTGTGGGACCTTCCATTCAAACTTTTCTTCACGTTTCTCACGTACCGCCTTATTAGATTCGAAAATCCGAGTCGCGACCCAATGGCCAGTGCATAAATTTCTCATTTCTCAAGCAATCTTAATTATTCGTGTAACGTCAGTGATTCTCTCCCTCTTCCACTTCCGGTGATGCTCTTTTCCTAGGGAGAGTCGCGGCAGACACTCTCTGATTAATTCTGAGGTGTCTCTTGGTTTCAGCCGGGTATTTTCCTATTGGGAAACTGGGAGCAGCCCAGTCATCATTCACTGCCATCCAGAGATCATACCCATTTTTTCTCTGAAAGTCGCCGCGACCTTGCAAAACTATTCAGGACCTATATTGTCAACAATGCCCTCGACTGGTGGATGGGATGTGAGTTGGGAAACGTGTAGAAACGTGAAGAATTCGTTGTGCACCCATTAATGCAAAACCCTTGACCGCACGTCATCGAAACCAAATGGAAAAAGTTGGGCAAGGCGAGAGAAAGAAGCGCCTTCTAATTTGGCATCTTCCTTGTTTTCCACGGACTCTTTTCTCTCTTCCAGCATATTCCTCGTCAGATCTCGTCTGACTCATTCAGAAGCAATTCAGGCGCATCTGATTTCTTACACGTCTTCAACTCTTCCCTTCATTCTCCTAGATTCCATTCATTAGTTGCAGACGTTCTCTTCTTTTTTTTCCTTCTTGCTATGAAGAGAGAAGAATGAAAAACAAAAATCACAACTTTTCCCTCGCATCATTCATAAATCAAGTCCATCTCGTTTTTGACACTTGTTCTCTTCGTTACGCAGTAATGGTACGAACCGCAAATATCATTTTTCACAGAAAAAAGGAGCAAATGAAATGACGTGCATACAAGATGTCAGAGTATCCCATTAGCGAACGAAAAAAATGAACATCTGTTGAAAGACGACGTCGTCTGTTTCCAGACTTCTTTTCGCATATTGTTTCCCAGTGATTCATTTCAATTCTTCCCCACGCTTTTCCATTAGGAGTCATGACTGGGTTCTCACGTTGCTGCAAGAAAACTGGATTTTTTTTTCGAAAAAATCTGAATAATGAATAATGACTAATGAATCGGAATCGGAACCAGAGCCGGATATTTGTGCAAACCATTCCACAAAGCGTCTTTAATTGCGATGGTTCTGGGTTCAGGCAGTTCCATTCAGTTCCATTCAGTTCGATTCAGTTCCTCCCAGTTCCTGTCAGTTCCCTGTTCAAAATACCTACAGTAGTCTTATTTCCAAAGCGTACTATCTTTGCACCTATTAATCCCGTTCCAAATAACGAGAAAGTAACGAGAATGAGAAGAAGAAGATCTGGTTTCTGACTTATCGCACGCAAAAAAACTAATGGCTCTGTTTTCTGCGTGTTCCGCGTTATATCAAAAAAATAAAAACAGGTGGATACTAGGAAGAAGTCTCTGGTCCCAGCAGTCTTTCGGCATGCTCGCACACATTACATATATCATTTTTCCATCAAGTATTCAACGATTTTTTGATTTATATAAGAGGTAGAGATGGAATTCTTGATGACGGGGCCCATAGGGTGAACGAAAATAAAAATACCCCTCTTCTTCACCCATCTCTACCAAAACACGTGTTTCCGCCCCTCTTTTTTCTTCATTTTTTCCATTCGCCCCTTTCACTGGTTTGGTTTTATCTGCAAAACATATCGTCCTTTTTCTCTCTCGAGAACCTTGGAACGTGCTGTATCAATCACTCTCTTGGGAGCCGCGTTTGACAGCTGGAAGACGGACGACTTATGATAAAACGTTTTGGGGAAAGCAATGCCCTTCTTTCTTAGTTCTCACCTAGAGTGCATTTGGGCAGACAGATCAACCTATTCACCCCTGGCTTTCCTTTGACCTCAAATAGAGGAGTGCTCCTCTCTCCTTCCTTTCGCTTTCCGTCGACAAAGGTCCGAAGCAGAGATATCATCTTTTGTTACAAGTCCTCTCCTTCTCAACCAATGTTTCTTTCCTTGAAACCCGACACTCATTTTGCTGCTCATTGCAAATCAAACAACAGGTAACCGTCTTCCGGCGCTTGTTCCATTTCATTAGTGAATGGCGTCTCATGTATGCATCACGCTTCTCCTCTCGCCCATCCTAATGATCTGTGAAATCACGTCACAATATCAAATGTGTGCATGTGCTCTGCCAGTGTTTGTTCATTCGAGTTGTGACAATCCTCGCACATTCCAATATTTTTTGTCATCCGTGGTCCGCGGGGCCGCGGAGTTGATGTGCAAACAAAAAACACATTGAATGAAATTGGAATTCATTGCGTGGAAGAGGGAAAGATCATGATCCGAAATGAATCATCTGAGTTTGGGTTGGCTTGGGGCGAATATCTTTCTTGCCTTCAACTTTGTATTATTTCCCACGATATCCAATGAGAATGACGAGAGTTTTTTTTTTCTTTTCTCCATGTGCTCGGCCTCCACCTTCCGCAACATTGGTGTTATTCATTTTTCGAGTTGATCCGAGAACCCGATAATCCGGGTTAAAGTAGCCTACTTCCCCGAGCGTCACAATCTTGCCCAGTCTACTGTCCCTCTAACCAGGGTACTTTGAAGTGGCTAGTGTGGGTACCTAGAAGCAGGAAAATCTTCCTCCTCGTTCTAATTGCTCGGATGTGCCACCGACACATCTCGCTTTCTCTGTTGTTTTTTTCTAGTTTTGACCTTTCACTTGATTTAATCCTGATCCACTTTTTCCCCTTTTCTCTATTCTTGTTGCTTTTCAAGGATTATCTTTTTCTCCAATTGCTCATATAGTCAGGGATCAACAGCCATAAATAGAAAGCGACCGTATTAAAAAGGCTTACTCATTGTTTTTGGGAGCATTTGGAGCAATTTATCAAGAACGTCCACCTCCTCCTCTTGCAAATGCTCCAAAATATTTTAGTCGTAGTACGCACAACTGCCATTGGCAGACTTTTTGAATTGCGTAGATAGTAGAGGTGCAAAGGAAAGTGATGAATTCTCCTTCCTCGTTTTTCAAACAATTCGTCATTCATCCCATTTTGCAGCATGCAATGAGCGACTCTTCGCAACATCTTCGTCTTGCACTGACGGTCACTCACCTTCTGCTCGTCGCTTTGGGATCTGTCAACCTGATTGTTATCCTTCTAATCATCACAAGACCGTGAGTGGTGCACTTTAATGGCTCTGAGCCTAATCTGGTCTTCCAGATATCTCCGATCTATCACAAATGTGTATATGATTGGATTATGCCTTGCTGACTTTATCTATTTGGCCGACTTGATCTTGGTGGCTGCCACGTCACTCAATGGCAAGAGCTGGCCGTTCGGACCTACAATTTGTCATCTTTTCCACGGCACGGAAGCGACGGGTTAGTCAACAAAGAAGCGACATCGCGAAATTCAATTTTACACTTCAGGGAAGTACGCCTCTGTACTTTTCGTCGTTCTTCTCGCCGCAGATCGGTACATTGCGATGTGTAAGAGCGATTTGTGCGGAAGATATCGGTTAGTGCATTATTCGAGAGAGACACGAAAAAATTAATTGAAAACAAGGAAAAGCAATTGCTTCTTTTAGAACTTATCGCACGGCAATCTTCCTGAGCGGTCTTGCGTGGATTGCCGCCCTCATCTGCAGTTTGCCTCTTTACGTGTACGCCGACGAGGTATGTGACAATGAGGGGACAATCGAGAAATGGAGTTTCCTCAGATCAAAGTTCGCATGAGACCGAAGAATGGATCGGACTTTATTGAGAACAATCACACTTTGTGCATTGCTCACTGGCCAAGTGGACCGCATGCACAGTGGTACGTCTCTTTGTCCTCCTCATACTTTATGAGTCGGCACAAGACATATTTTTGGCGAAAGACTCAGATTTTTTGATGAGTAAGTGTTTATTCAGGTACATCTCCGTGTGCTCCGTCATGATCTTCATCCTCCCCGGGCTCGTTATATTTTATTGTTACTACCACGTGTTCTGCAAACTTCGGGAAGCAGCAAAAGGCTCGCGACGCCTTCATCGCAACAAAGGGTCTCGATCATCGTACCAACGGGTGACTCGGAGTGTGCAACGTGTTGTGCTCTTCCATCTGCTCTGCTGGTGAGTAGACTGACGTACTTGGAAAATCCTACGAACAGTTAGGGATCAGCAGAATCTTAAAATAATAACTACGAGATCAAAAAATGAGACGTGTGGAATTGCAGGTCTCCCTTCTGGCTGTTCAATCTGTTCTCGGCAATCTTCCGGTATCGCGTCACCACACAGCTCATGAGAATCATCGTCAACATTATCCACCTTTTCCCATATGTCAACTGTGCTTTGAACCCTGTGCTCTATGCGTATCGCGCCGAGAACTTCCGCACCGCGTTCAAGTCACTGCTCTTCTGGAGCCGACGGTCAGTTTCTAGCAAATTGTGAGTTGATGTTTTCTAACTTTCAAGGTGAATCACAAGTGCATACGTGAAAGCGCCTTGTTGTTTTTCAAATTATTGTTGTGTAGGCGTCGTATAATTGGGCTCTGGAATTGGAATGATGAATCTTTTCAGGAACCGACCACTTCCGATGCCGGAGGACATCCGCAGCGCATCGGCAAGTACATACTATCGGAACAGCAGCAAGTGAGTAAACACGAGATTCTGGGATTAGAAGTTTGTGTTTTCAGCCTCGATGGATTGAAGTCTCAGTTGCCGATCAAACCACCAATTGAGGCGGCGTCAGTGTATCAACCGGAAGAGGAGAGTCCAGTGGACTCGACTGAGAAGTTGGAGATGGAAAGGTACAACACAATAAAGATCCATACAACTATTCAAGGGGTTTCAGGAAGAAAGCGGAGCTCCAAGCGTGGCGTCCATACGACGGGACTAACTGTGAGGTGTTGGAAGTACAGTATGACCATCACAAATGCTCTGCGAGAAGTATCCTCCTTCCCGCAGTCACTATTGATGAAGGCACCAAGTTGTGATCTAGGCATCAAAACCAAAACCAAAAATCTATCTCGGGTATATTGAATCTTGCTTTATGTTCATTTTCTCCCCGTGGAACTGTAACCCCATTGTCTTTTGAAATGAATCTGATGGTTTTCTTTATTTAAGTTCTTTTATTAAAGTAATGTACAGAATGACTCCTGTTCCGGAAGCATGGAGAAAGACATTAGGCTTTGCAGCACAACGAGTTTGGAGAAGCCGAATCCTGCAATTTGAATTGCGAATGAGTTCGGCGAACTAATTGCGTTGCCCTTATGCAACAGTGATCACTCACTTTGGTGAAATCCGTCGTACTCGCGCTGCAAGTGTACCCAGCTGGACAACCGTCATCACCATCAGCTGGGTCACAAAGGACTGGGATGCCAGAGTACGTCATACCTCCGGGGCATTCTGAAAATGATGAAATTAAAGTTGAATGATGAAAAAGTCATTTGATTTACGTGGCGCCGTGGTTCCAGGTTTGGGTTTACAGCACACGTGGCTTCCAGCCTTAACGTCCATCACACATGGAGCACCGCCGCAATCCGAATCTGAAGAGCATCCACCAGCGGGTTGAAAGAATGCAAAGTAACAGTCAGAATCTGAATTGCTCAAACATAATTGGAGGAAGAGAACAAAGAGCCCAACTCACAAACTTTGGAGACGAGAACAAAGAAGAGAAGAGTTCGGATCGCAGTCATGGTGGTCGCTATTGCCATTTCCAACTTGCCATCCTCTTACTTTTATATGACTTCTATTTGCGCAGGCCACGAACATTGGAAGGCGAGCACAAAAAACCCTGGACACAGACGTTTTTTTTTCTTCTCGCATTGTGGATTCAGATTCATCTTTTTCTCGCATTGTTTGCTCACGTGTATCAATTTTGATTTTTCCAGTGTTGTTGCGTGTTCTGCATTTTTATTTGTTGACCCGGAAAGGAATCTAACTGTGCGAACAACTCTGGAAGACGTGGTGATAAAAATAGAATACGAGATGGAGGAAAGGGAAGTGGAGAGGTCGATTGGTGATTGAACAGTTAGGGAACTACTGTGAGTATGGGAGCGAATAAATAAGATGCTGAAGACGTCATTTTCAACAGAAATAGTGAAACCTATTCAGAATAAATAGGCGAACGGAGGGTAGAGGTACAATCAACGATTCGGACAAGGAAAAACTTTTAAAGGGTTAGATAATAAAGCTATGAAAGATCTTAAATTGTATAAATGTCGCTCCCAAGCTGTGTTCAGTACATTTTGATAGCATTTGTTTTACCATAACTCACAGATTTAGCGAATGTCTACATAATTCAAAGATTCCTCTATTGCTACTACTGAATTTCAATTATTGAACAGTTTTCTTGATGGCAGAACTGTAATAGATAACGAATGCCTTCAAAAACTACTTAATTTGTTTGAAATGTAAAGAAGTACTGAATGGTTTTAAAAAAAATTCACCATATCTACTTGCACAGACTAAAAAACCATTTTCTGTAGGTCAAAAACACATAAAAATTGAAGAAATGCATGTTAACTGTAAATCGCAGACAATGAATAGTGTTAAGGTGTCTATACCAAGAAATCTAATGCTAATCAGAGGTACCAATACTTTTATTTCATAAAAATGGCATTTGAACAAGTTAGAACTATATAAAGTTGCATCTTGTCGACATTCTCCAAACAATAAATTGACAAAATGCAACTTTAAGTGGCTATAACTTTCCCAAGCGCAAATTTCAAATAAATTAAAGCACTTTACGTTCCGATCATTAATCTTCCAATGTAGACATCAGACTACATTTAAAAATTAGTTGACAGCCATTTCTAGTACTGTAATCATGTTCTGAAAACAGTCATAATGCATACTATAAAAACAAGACCTCTATTCTTGAAAATACAGTCATTAAATGATTATTATTATTCATATCCCATGCTATTATTCAATGTTCATCCAATTCTTATCATTTCATTGTTTTCTAATTCTGTATAACTTCAAATCACGGACCCACAAGAGTTGAAGTGATGTGCAAGCCATGTTTTTCTAGTTACGGAACGTTCTAATTAAAAATGCAAAAGAAATACGTAAACATTCTTCTTTCTAAAATGCCAGTTTCAATTCGAAAATGGTAATTCCCATTTGTTTCAATTTTCCCCGTCTCTCGCATGCTCTTTTTGCCAGACTTTTGGCGAGTTTGCAAGTCTTTATCACTTGTTTGTTGCATTTTCGTCCACTTTCTCAAACTACTCCCGTTTTCTCGGTCTTCTCTGCTTTTCCGGCATGCCAACTCTATCTACTGCGTTCCGCATTTCTTGATGTGCCCACTCGTTCTCTCATTTCTTGTCTGCTTTTTTCTTCTACTCGAACTTTGGTTGTAAAGTGGTCGAATTTGAATCTGATACGAAGGAAATGATAATAAAAAGGGAAAACAGTTTGTTTCAAATATGTTATCGCTATCAGTGGGCGGAAAGCGACTTCTTTGAAATGGAGAAACAAACAAATGGACACAAAAGAGATTACACATGTCTCAATCGGCTGTCCACTCTAATCACTCATCAATGTTCAATGTGTAACTTGAACTCTCCACTACTAACTCTAGTCTGAAACTGACCCGAGACAAATCATTGTGCCATATCTCACGTTTCCCCCCTTGCTATGCGTCCTCACATCTCCCTCTCCCCAATTTTTTTGTCATACTTCGCAGATGTGTTGGGACGAAAACGAAAAAAGAGGGGGGCCTTGCTTTTTCCATCGGGATTATTCAGTAGGGTGCACTCTTGTTGCCCCCCTTCTCTCGTCTTCCTAAAAACGTTTCGAAGCGTTTTTTCCTTTCAGAAGATGCAATTTTCTTGTTTTTTTCTGTCTTGTTAGGATAGATAGCCAATCCTTCTCGCCCTTCCATTTTTGCAGATTAGCCGATAATTCTAAAGCTATCTCAGTGTTAAACTAAACTCTTGCAATAAAAAACCGGTTGACAATGTTTAGCTTTTGATAGTTAAGGTTTCACTCTGCAGGTCTCTATTTATGACCATCACGGGATTCCCCCTGATAACGGAATTTCACTGAATTCACTTTTTTCTCGGTTTTTGCGCTTTTGTTTTGCACTTTTAGAAGGAGAACATATGCTTCACTTTTGAAAGTCAAAAAGATGACGTCATTCTGTTTTTGATACGTTTATATTTATCATCTTGACGTTTTGGCCATGTGACTTGTGACTATGTTGAAAATTGAACAATCGGATTGTATTTTCTGACAAAAAAAAGTTGCCCTTTCTAACTCTATTCTCTTTGAATTCCGAAGAGCAGGGAGCACTAACTTGATTAGTAATCAGTGCTCCAAGCTCAGCTCATCCATCAAAAGTGTCAAATGTTCACATGTCATTGAGTTGTGGAGTCACCTTCAAGTGTTTTTCACTTGGGGATCTATTTCGACATCGATTTCACCGGAAACAATCGTGTGATTTGAGCAGAATGAGCAAACAGCGGGACCTTTTCATGTGATAACCTCTTTCTGATACACATACAATAGTTTGGGGGAGAGATTGAGAGTAGGACAGGCTAAAAAGAGAGAAAGAGAGAAGCGCCACAAAGTACGGACACCATATGATCATTCTCTGTGAAATCAACCTCTGCGGCTTGTGACTAACGAATTTTCTAGACGGATGCCTTCCTTTCTTATAAGCCCTCGGGTTTCCTTGTTCGTCGATTCCTTATCACCCTTTTCCCACGTTGCCTTCTATTTGCGATAGCCTCCAGTTTTTGCACCGCCGGTGGTCGAGCCGCCACTTATAAATTGTTCTCTAATCTTTCCAAAATAGTTGCATCTGTCGTGCAAGATAAACGGCCGTTCTCTAATCATAGGGCGGGCGGAGGATAGAGAGAGGGAGGGGGAGCCCTCGAAAAAAGTGAAATGGGGGCGAATGCAGAGGACAGCTGTCCCGAAACTCGGCCCTCTTTTCACTTTCACTGCTCTGCAACCCACACACTTGCCGCCAGACCTTTTTCCAGTGAATGTGAAATCGGTATCTGCACGGAGAGAAGATCCCGTGCATCTTTTCGTCGCGCCCACTCCTTCCCATGATACAATGAAATTTCGTATTGGAAGGGCCCACATAGTTTGTCACCATGCGCTTCTAGAACGTTCTCGCACCTCTCTAGCACTTTTGAATATGTGACTCACACGGCCACAAACGGTTTTTTGTCTCTGCGCTCCCCTCACTCTCTCGCTGCGGCTATCCTGACACGTTCATTCTCTCCGGTTTCAAACCGCGCTGTTCGACCGAGTAAATATATCACTTTTTGAGTTTCTTTTTCAAGCAGCCGTCTTCTTTCTTTTGCTGCTTGCTAAACAATAATCTTTGATCCTGCTAATTTTTAACATTTTCCAGAATGTCCGAGGCTTGGGTTACTCTCGCTACCAACGACAACTACGCTCAGGGAGCTCTCGTGCTGGTTCACTCGCTCAGAACCGCCGGAACCACCCGCAAGATCCACTGCCTTATCAGCAACCAGGTCTCCGCGCCAGTCCGCAAGCAGCTCGAGGAGCACTTCGACGACGTCTCTATCGTCGACGTCTTCAACAGCAACGACGCTGACAATCTCGGTCTCATCGGCCGTCCAGATCTCGGAATCACCTTCACCAAGCTCCACTGCTGGCGTCTCACCCAGTACACCAAGTGCGTCTTCTTGGATGCCGACACTCTTGTGATCCGCAACGCCGACGAGCTCTTCTCTCGCCCGGACTTCTCCGCTGCCGCCGACATCGGATGGCCAGACTCGTTCAACAGCGGTGTCTTCGTCTTTGTGCCAAACAATGAGACCTACAGTAAGATTTCAGTAGTCGTCCATACTTAACAGTGAAGTGAGTTGCAGGACAGCTCGTTGACTTCGCCGTCACCCATGGATCGTACGACGGAGGAGACCAGGGACTGCTCAACGACTTCTTCAGCAACTGGAGAGACCTCCCATCAGAGCACAGACTCCCATTCATCTACAACATGACCGCCGGAGCCTTCTACACATACGCCGCCGCTTACAAGAGGTACATTTCATTAGTTTGAACCTTATCACACCAGGTTTTCAGATACGGAGAGAACACGAAGATCGTGCATTTCATCGGAAGCGTGAAACCATGGCACGGCAGCGCCGCGGTGCACACCGGAGAGCACTTCCAGCAGTGGCAGAGAATCTATCACGCCCATGTCACCCACACGGTTTGTCCATGAGTTCCCTTTTGTGTTGTCATGAATGCATGAATGCCTTTTGCATGTCTGTTTGCGTATCTTTTCCAGTCAAGAACCAACGAGCATTCGACAGTTTTTCCGTCCCATCATCATGTCCCGGAGCATCGTAGTCACTCAGCAGAGCACCTGCAGAGAAAAGACTCTATTGTGAAGGATATTGGGAACTTTGTAATGCATGTGGTGCAATCAGTAACAGCGTTTCCGTCTTTCGAGCATGATGCGCATAGCAGTGACGTGAAGCACAACGAGGAGCAGCTCCGCGAGCAGCACCATCAGGAGCCGGAGCATCATCAGCAATATCAGCATGTTCAACCGCATGAAGAGTCGAAAGACATAGTGGGTAGTACAGATTGCTTTGGAAGCCAGCTTCCCGAGTACGATGACGCTGACAAAGAAGTAGAGCAGATTGTAAGTGCATTAACCGCATGAGAGTTGTATCGGAGTACCCGTTTTGAAGTGAAACCTTAATTCCAGACTAACAACGTCCCTTGTCCGTCGTTTGTGCCGGTCGAGAGACGCGAGGAGTTCCATCCGGTAAGAGTGCAGTTTCTTTTACAGCACGAATGAAACAAGGCGGGCACATCTATACCATTTGATTTAATGCGTTTCAGACCCCATCGCCATCGACGGAAGACCGCCGTGCCGCCTGGGAGGCTGGACAGCCGGACTATCTCGGCCGCGATGCGTTCGTCCACATCCAGGAGGCCCTCAATAGAGCCCTCAACGAGTAATTTACCGTTTTACACCCCCCCCCCCTCCCCCATTCTTTTCTGTTATATTGTGACCCATAAACTGACTTGGTACAACCAGTATATTCCTCTTTTCTCAATTACCCTCTTGGTATTGTTGACTGTTTCATATCATTGTACCAGCTTCTCGGAAGTTTGGTCGTGATGAATTCTAATAACACCCCCTTCTCATCCTCCCTCCCGCTCATCTTTGTAGTTTAGTTGCCTGAACGGTCTTTCACATTTTTGATAATTGATTGATGGTTTCGGACATTTGAAACGGTAAATTCTGAAAATAAAGTTGAACCCAAAAAACACGAACAAAAACCATTGGCATTGTCCATGGCAGGTGGAGAAAGGGAAAAGGGGGCCACTCGCAAGTGCCAGACGGCGAGATACCACCGAGATGACCCTCGACGAACGCTTTCCTCTGCGTCTCTGCCCCGCTTTTATTTGAATTGGCCTCTGGCGGGAACACTCATCATTCAAATTGTGTCGCCTCGTTTTATCTTGGTTTCATCGCGTTTCTTCAAGTTTCAAACTGGTTTTCGCTCATTTTCGGGGTAGGTAAACGGAATGTAAGATGGGATGTAAATTGCGAGATACAACATGTGGTTCGAGTCGTCATTGAGTGATCGTTCACGGTTTATTGATTTTCTTGGCGAAACTGTCATTAGAATGGAACGGCGATTGGAAATAGGAAATCGAGAGTTTGCGCTCATTAGTCACGCTCGATTTCGGTTCCGCTACTATGCCAATATTGTTTTTACTTTTTATCGTGCCGTTCCAAAGAGGATTATAGTGAGTTGGTAGAGATAAGAGTGACGTGACGAATTCTATTATGGAAGTTGACAAAGTTGACGTCGCACTTCTGAATTTTCACATTAATTTTCTTTTTCATCTGCTTCCAATTTCCAATTTTTCTATTTCGAGCCGTCGACGTGTTTTTTGCCATTTTTCATCGGACGCTCGCATTGAAACCATATGTGTGTTGTCACCATAGAAAGTTTATAAGCAACGACAGCTTTCATTCTTCTCACCAGAACCTGGTGCATATGAAATCGTCAATCTTAGCAAAAGTAGGTTAACAATTGTTACGCAACCCGTTGGCAATTCTTTGACTCACCGCCACGGTAGGTGTACGCCCCATAAATTTCTGTGCCCTCCACTCTCATTTCCTGTCAATTCGGAGGTAGTTGGATGACTTGCTAACGGCTCACTGGGTCACTTGTTCCGTTTTTCCTGTTTCCAAGCCAAACCGTATTCTTATGCCTTGGTACTGATCAAACATTGGCCTGGGGTCACCGCTTTCTGATTCATTTGGTGTCTCGCCGCCGCCTCTATCTTGCTCACTTTTTACTTCTTGTACTACATACAATACTATTCTAATTTCTAATCCAGAATAATTTCAGACAATGAATAACCGAATCAAGCTCAATCTACACAAGTACAAAACAGCTGGCATCCAGCAGTACAGCATCGACAAAATGTCAGATGACGATGAAGATTACGACGATCAATCATCCAGTGAGTTCTTTCATCCCTCCCTCTCCACACATGCATATTACCGTCCATTATTGCAGTCTCCTCCATCTCGGACGACGACGATTTCTCCATCTCCGAGTCGGAGAGCTATCAGGACACGACCGGATCAACTGGCACTGGACAATCAGAGACCACCACCGACGAGATGCTCTGGGGACGGTGAGTCTGAACTTTCTTTGTAGTTTTCATTAGTTTGGTAGAGCATTTGACTCATAGGATGATTTTTTCTTTCTTTTCACATGATTCCATCAAAATTCCTTGTTGTTTTTCATTGTTTCATCCTCATTCTTCATTCGCTGTTTCTATTTTCTATGCTCTTTCCGATTTCTACTTTGATTTTCCATTCTTCCTCACATTCTCCTTTCTTCTCGCTTATACGGTACTCCTTCTCACTAGTCGCTGCAAACGTGCTCCACTGCACTATTCAAACATTAAGGTGCTAGTATGCACGCGGCAGGTGGTGCGCCTTTAATGAGTGGAGAGCTGCACACAAAACAATGTAATTAAGACTGAATACTGTAGTTCGGATGGAAGTGAAAATTGGAGTATTGAATTCTTCATGGGAAGTGTGATTGTTAGCGGAAGAGGGAATTACATTGATGTTTTGAAGTTAACCTCACTAGATAAAAAACTAGGAAGTTACTAGGTAGCATCATATCTCTCAAGTCCTTTACTCACCTTCAGCCACCAATTTTTCACCGGGTGACCAAATTTCTTATGGGGAGGTGTAATTTCTCATTAGTGGAAGTCCTGATTGAAAACTTACTATGTCGATCAATTCCTCAGTGCGTGGCACAATGCCTCAACAGGTGATCCATCTCCTCCCTGAGTGGCAAAATATTCTTCATTCATTGAGTGAGATACGTCGAATCTGAATCTGGAATTGAAATTCATGATTAGAATCACTTTGAGTTCACAAAATCACACTCCATGTTACGTGCGTTGTGCATACCCCAAAATCAATCAGATATTAGAAGAGAATACGTTTATTTTCACCTGTTGTTAAGCTGAAATTCACAAAAAACGCGGATAACTTTGTGAAGTCATGGACAATTTTCACGTTGTGCACGTTAGACTAAAAACTGAAACTTTCTAAAGTCATCACGTCTGGAAAGTTGACGTCCGACGACTAGGTGGTGGCAAGTGTGTTGCCTTTTCCCCGTCTCAGGAACTACCAAAATTTCGAGACGGATTAGTCTAGCTGTAAAAAGTTTAGACAATGAATCTATAACAAATCCAATACCTGCAATGTTTCCTCTGCACGGAAGTGTTATTAAAAAAAGGCTTTGAGAATTTTGTAGAAATTGGGTCACTGATACTTTCGACGTTGCTGATTCCGAATCTGAAGTCAGAATTTCGGTAATTGATATCATTTTTAAGAACAAAGCCGTTTTCACAATTTCGTTACTATCGACCATGTCGACACGTGAAAACATGAAAACATGGAGGGACATAGTACTGAAAACGGCTTTGACACATCTTTTCTCGAAAGCGAGGTCGCGTACAAAAGTTTTGGCTTCAGATTCGGAATCAGCAACGTCGAAAGTATCAGTGACCAAATTTCTACAAAATTTGCAAAGCCTTTTGGTAATCAAAATTTTTCACGTCATCCTTCTAGAAGCAGACAGAAGTAGAAAAATGATCTTCTGATTCTTAATTAGCAAACTCAATATAGTCAATGCATTTGATTTTGTAGAATATTTTGTCGATTTCTTGTTTAAAAATGAACCTTTTCATGACACCAATCATTTAACTCTCTCTTTAATCACTGAACACCAGAACAAAGTCCGTTCTGCCAATTGAAAAGATAACATCTGATGACGGATTTCGATTCACATGACTTGTAATTTTTCAACAGTAAGATTCACGCCTAGATTACACTTATGATATATCAAACACCTGCGAAATTAGTGTTCGAAACCCATTCCACATTTTCATTGCGTTTCTTGAGCGGTTTATTAACCATTTCTTCCTATTTTCGTCCTTAGAATTGTGAGAATTGTTTCAGAGAACATTCCAGAGAAAATTTTCTCTTAAAGGAATGGTTGTTGCCACCTTGCTGCCCATTGTTTTTGTTTATCCTCATTTAATTGGTAGGGTAAACAGTAAGGAAACTAGGTAATTGACACCACTTGACCGAGATGTTCTCCAAATGAGACTGGCAAACACTGAAAGTAACACTTTTCACAACTTCCTCCCTTGACCCTGATCCACTCGACGCCTGACGTGTTTGCCTTTAACTTATTTGCTTCCTATTCGTTTCACATAATGGTGCCTATATAGCCAGACGTCTTCATTCCCTGTTGTCACCACTTTACGATTCGCATGCTTTTTTCTCTGAACTGATCAGCAATGTTTTCTGACGCATGAACACACCATTCAGTAGCGTTCTGAACGATCTGTCTCTATTCTAGTTCGACGTCGTCATCCGATTAGGGCCTCTGCTCCAGACGTCCGATTGCGTCACCGATATAGGGGTAATATAGTTGCGCAAAATGGTCCGAGATGCTCCGAGAGCACCCGTTTCGTCCCAATTTGTCGACCAAGTTGCGTCAGCGATCCGTTGCGTCAGAAAGTCAGCTCCGGGGCTCCGGAGAACTCCACGCAATCTATCCGCCTGGCACGCTGCTAAACTCATCAAGTCAAACATTGTTGCTGAAGTGTTTGACTTGAAAAATGGTCGTTTTGGCAAGGGAAAAGCGTGTAAATGTTGGCGGCAAGGCGAAAGGAGATGAAAAAGAGGATGCGGCGTGTTTTGACGCGAACATAAAATATCGGAAACAAAAACGTTTTAAGTATTATTTATCTTTCCGGCTAGGGTTTTTGACGTTCTCTACAGTAATCCTTCCCAAAAAGTTAAAAGTTTTTGAGAAATCTCAAGAAATCTTCAAGAAATCTCTCATTTTACCCCATTCCGAATATTGACACCTTGGCGAGTCTCGAAAAACAATCCCATGGGCACTAATCCAATTAGCCTCCTATTACCGTCACCCACCCCCGCTGACACCCACACAGTAATCCCCCCTCTTTTCCCCCAATTCCCCACTGAAAATCACCGGTTGTCACGACGTTCGCTGTCCAAACAAATCAGTTTGCCTTCCCAATTAGCCCATCTCCTTCCTACTGTGCTCTGCCACGTGGTGTGTTGGGGTGGGAAAGGTGTGGGAAGGGGGAGGGGAGGTGTCAGTGATACACCTCCAATCACGAGGCCCCGCCCACTCGAGCCATCGTGGGCTCGCCTCTCCATAACTTCATTCATTCGTGCTCGCACACTTGTTTCCGCTCTCTCTTCCTATCTCCCCGATAACCTGCACTTATTCTGATTAAGATGACTGTGGTTGTGAGCGCCAATCGTGTGAGATTCGAGGCTCTCATGTAAGTTGAAGATATTAGTCCCTCTAGTGAGACTTAATAAGATTCATAGCAAACTAATCCTAAACCACTTTCAATAACTGTTTATTTTACAGGAGACGTGCGCCAGTCTGTGGAGTCGCCGCCCACGCCGTCCGTCGCCAAATCCTCCAGAATGGACCACGCGAACCATTGGCTTCCAACAAGCAGGTCTACCAGAGCTACAACCCGCGCCCGAAGATGGGTGTGGAGATGAACCCCAAGGAGATGTACTCGCAGATCAGAAGAGACGACTCTTCCTATCGCACTCGCGACCGTCTCGTTCCGCCGAGAAAGCCACGAATGGCGCATGGTGCCCCTGACTTGTCGGCTATCGAGGTAATGTGTTGGGGACGTCCTTCTGTTTGCTCACTGATATCTGTGACGCATATCAGTTGAATATCTTATCACACTTGTCAAGTGTCATTGGCATGCGCATATAGAGTGTGGGAAAGCGAGTACGGTAGATGGGTTTATTTTTGAAATTGAGAGAGGTGTGATGGGGGGAATCAATTTAATTGGAAGAGCGTCTTGATGGTTATCTCTAGTTGCAGGAAATGTCTCCAATTCGATCAGCATCCTTCTCCACCAGCGCGAGTAGCGAGGTGATGCCGCTCTCTTCTCTCCGCCATCAAGCCGAGTGGAAGCCGCAACTCACGTCGACCACCACTTCCTTCCAGGTACGTGCAGTTAATCAGCTGGAAACTGGCTACAAACTAGAAGACGAAGATGAAAACTTTTTTGCAGCCAATGAAGGATGACGATGACGTTCTCTTCAAGGCGCCCAACTCGCCACAGTTCAGCTCCACTCCACGATCGCAGAGACTCTACCGTAAGAATCAAAAGTACGGACGTCACTCTTCGCAACTGAATCTGGCGGATCGTTTTGACTCGAGAATGCAGTCTCGCATGAGCTCTCGTATGGAAGAGTCGAATCATTTGGTGGGTATCGATCGATATCTTTATCAAAATCATTCAAATTTTAGGGATCGGACAGAGCGATGTCTCCGGACCCATGGGCACTTGAGGACAATGAGAACCAGAACCCATCCCAGCCTTCTTCCAGCTCTCTGAAGAACCCCCGCCCGGAAACTTTTGGATTGAACAACGTGTACGCCAAGCACAAGGACATTCGTGGAATCCTCTTCCTCGCCATGTCTCTCTGTGGCCGACGTCTCTCTCTCAACGTCCAGAAGGCATTCTACTTCCGCGGCGCCTCTCAGCCGTTGTCGGTGTGCTCTTACGTGAGCGCCGTCCTTTGCCACCGCTCCCAGTCTGCTTCGACGGCCAGAAAGTACCGTCAGAAGCCGGACGAGGCGTACCGTACTCGTCTCGTCACCAACTCAAACAGTCCGTCTTTCGATGAGAGTTTCCATTTGTAAGTGACCATGAAATGGGTGAAAGTGTTATCTGATCGCGCCACTGGCGGAAAACATGCAACACTTCACACTGGCAACTTTCAAACTGTTTAACGTATTTCAGCACGCTCTCCGAAAACTGCAATCGTGATTTCCTGGTCGTTACTATCTATGAAATGGATTCGGGAAACGTTGAGTAAGTTTACACGCCTGGCAATCAGAACGTAACATGATTATTTTGCAGGAAGAAGAAACTCCTCGGATGTATGACTTTCCCAATCAACCGTCTCCTGAAGAAGGCCAGCCAGATCATGGGAAATCAGTTCTACCAGCCACGCCGTGGAGAGCCGGTTGAAGAAATCGAGATTAATAACGAGGGATTCTTCCTTCTCAATAAAGATCAGGGAAGAAAGCAGAACTTCCCGCAAAGAAAGGTGAGTCCATTGCAGACGTTGCAGACCATCCTCACCCTCCCACAAAAGCTTCAGGTGCGACGTCAAACCTACTACGAGGATCCGGCCTTCACTGGCCACTCGTCAGCCTCTTCTTCTGTGATCTCGAATACCCCTGGACAGGTGTGGATTCCGGTGAAAGTGTGAAGTGTGGATTGTCTGTTGCTGTTATCGTGCCCATTTATTGCCCCTCACTAATTTTTGTCACTCTGTTGCGTTATTATCATCATTTTCTTTTTTCGGTTTTTCGCAGCGTGCAACTTTAACGCGTGCTTAAAAATAGATAGCTTTTTGTGCTTTTTGCTTTTGTCAATTGTTGCTAATGAGCAAGATTGTCGGGTGGTTCAAGGAAAGGAGAGAACTGTGGGGTTTGGCTTGGCTTGAAAGTGCTGAAATTCTAAAAGACAACTTTGAAAGTGAAAGTGGAAATGAAAATGAAAAATAATTCTGATAGCAAAATAAATCGAAAATCAGAAAATTATCGAAATTCTCGAAACTTCAAACCAGAAAGTATAACAAATTTCAATCATTGCGATGTAATGCAACCTTATCAGTTCATTTCGTGATAAGTCGCAATGACCCGTGAAGTTTTCTCGTTCTTTCGCTCCAACTCCACATTTTGCTGCTACGCTGGCAACGGAAATTGAGCAAATCGTTTCATTCAGTTTCACTTTCAATTGTCAAAAACCAAAATGACTGACCGCCGCATCTGATCTTTATCATCAATTCGCGAGTAGTGATTTTTTGTACCCGCTCGGGGCGTGAGCGAGTTTTGACAAATGACTGGCTCGCTTCTCTGCCGCGGCTATCGGATGTCAAGCGCGATGCGCCTAGGTAAGAAGGAAAAGGATACATTCTCACAATCTTCGAGTTGTAAGATGATTTTTCAAACGTTTTTTTTTTGTTTCGGCTCCCTTTCAAAATTGCGCAACATTGATCCTTGAAACCTCATGATCCATAACAAAGTGAACTGTTGGACAAAAGGTGATCAACTACTCGCTTCCTCATATATTTGTTCTCTCCCCCATCTCTCTTCTCCTATCGAACTGATTCGATGTTGAACACTTATCTGAGAAAGTAGTGTTTTTTTCTTGCCGAATGACCTAGGTCTCTCTCTCACTCCTCTGAGCCACCACCCCACAGTCCTCTCCTACCAGATCCCTTTCGCGATAGTCGCGCGTCATCAACACATGGGAGTGGGTTGGCGCTTCACTCCCTGATTATTTGTGGAAACCGAAAACCGAAAACATTTTCAAATTTTTTGCCCCTTACATGTGTCTGTGTGCGAACAACCATATTTTACTCGCTGCCGCCTTGTGTCATTTGTGACACCTCCCTTGTCCAGCAACAGAAACTCCACTTTCACTCTCATTCTTATAAAACTAATTTTTCAAATTTCCAGATGGCCACCGCTTCTCCACGCCTGTCGGTTCCCAACGAGCTCACCATGGGTGATTACTACCGTTCGTCGAAGAACGACATCCGCGTCCGGTCCACCCAGAACCTGCTCGACTACACGTCCGCCTCCTCGAGCACCAATGGATCGTCGATCCAGCCCGAGAAGCTGAAATTCCATCGCGCCACACTTCCGAGTATCACAACTACCAATAGTGAGTTTGGTTTTCCGATAAAAGGCCATAAAATCAGGAAAAAAACCAAAGAAATATGAAAGGGAAAGGAGAGATTGAGAAACACATGAAACCAGAAAAATGATCGTTTTCATCACTTCTCGGGAAATTGTAAGAGAATGGACACGCACATTTTATGCATTCCACCTAAATTGACCTGACGTTTCATTTTCGTCACAATTGAGAAGAGAGAAACGTCGCTGCTCAGTATTCGAAGCTATGCTCTTCTGTCTTCCCGGTCCTTGTCTAGCAGGCACTTTTGCCACGTGGCTGAGACGCCAGCTACAGTCTCAGACGGAGCCGCATCCAGCAGCTGAAATCCAGGTGGTGGAGAGTAAGAGTAAAAGTATGTTTCTTTCGTTAACACTGGCCACTCAAATCACTGTGTTTGTCATGTGTTCATCCGTTTACTCGCGAGGTTTGATTAGTACTCTTAGCAGGTGAGAAGCGCCCCCTTCTCTCTTTGAGAAACATACTTTTCAATGTTGCCGGCGGGTCACGACCCTATATCCAGCTCATCGTATCAGTGATTACACACTTCTTATAGTATTAACTTGGACTCTTATCAGCGTGAGGCCCGCGAGTGTGGAAACAGTGTGAGACGGTTTGGTGTTGGTCGAGCCGTCGATTGTTTATGACGCTGCGTTTCTGTGTTACTGTTTTCCAAATTCGCGATTTGCATTTCTCCACACAGTGGCGTTGGCTTTTTATGACCCCGATAGGAAGGGAAAAGCTTGAAACGTTCCGTTTTTTCCCCGATTTTTTCGACACAAAAAGAGCGAATGTCCTCGCACAATAGCCTTCCATTTCCCGCTGACTTTTTCCGTCTGATAATTCCACTAGATCTATTTCCCCCTTTTTTGTCAACTTCCTCGCTTGACTCTGAACATGCTCTCAAACCTGTTTTGTCAGTGCTCGCCTGATAAAAAAATGAGCGACGAAGAGGTGGACACGGTGGAAGAGCAGTCGACGACGGGCGAGAAACTGCAACGTCGTGGCAGTTTTATTCGTCGCACCTGGAACACTACCAGCGCGAAAATGCGCGGCAGATCATTGACATGCGTCGAGGAGAGGGATGAATGTCGACGTTTGTCTTTCTGTTATCAGTATCAGTACATTTTCTTAAGGCTCTAAAAATAGAAAAAAGGAAGAATATGGGGAATTGTCATAGAGTAGTCGAACTTTGTACTTGATGTGCTATCAATCGTATCATTTTTCCAGGCGAGAACAACTCGGACGATGCGAAGAGTCTGAGTCCAGAGAGACTGCCGCAAGACCATCACTTCTTGTGCCCCGAGGACAATGGAGGTGTCTATGGAGCGGGCCCGACTCACAGTGCGCTCAAAAAGGTACTTATTCCAGTGTAGTTATAATCGAATCGGAAGTCCGAGTGCATGTTTTTTCGACTTTTTTGGCTGTTTCGGTAACTTCCGCTCTTGCAGACTTCGGTTCGTCGTGCCGCCTCGTTCACCTTCTCACCGAAGCAATCGTCGTCGAAGAGCAACCTGCGCCAGCTGAACGGAAGAGAGGACGGAGAGAAACGTCGTTTTCTGTGAGTTTCTGGAATGGGTGGAGAAAAAAGAAAGTCACAAGACAATTACCAACACAATTTGCATTTTTATACAATTGGCCGGCCACTCGTTTTTTCCTAAGCGAACGGCTGAGCAAATTACTAAAATGCAAATTAGTCCAAAGAGGTCAAACGTCCTAGAAGAAAAGCTGGATGAGAAATGGATGGGGGATCAGAGATGAAAAAGTAGTGAAGTCGGGAGTGTAAACTGACAAGAAACGACACTTGTTGCAACTAGCGGTGTGTTCAGTCACCTGCAAGCTCTAAATAGAGTTGGAATAAATGCGACGTTTGTTCCAAACTAGCGGACCGTGATGAGGTGTCGTGAAGTTTGATCGGTTATTCTGGAAGAGATTTGTGCCGCAATTGACTACGGAATGGTGTTTCAACTTTGGTCTTCAAAGTCTTCTATCACAAGGATCATGTAGTCTTAGTTTTGGAAGGGAAAAGTTCCGGATTACTAGTAGCGTGTGACTTGCAAGAGTAGTGGGAGAATCTCGTGGAGACTAGAATGCTGGGAGAAAAGTTCAATTGGAGAATTGGGAAAGTACATCAATTAGCTAGATTAGCACTGACCATAAACCTGTCAAAGCTCTGAGAGATTTTCCAATCTTTCCATCCCATTTGACTTTGTTCGGAGTGCAGCCAACCATCTTTCTACATCTTCCATTCCCCAGCTGGAACAAGTGTGTGCCTATTGAAGGTTTTCCCCCCACATTGCCTTGTCGCGCTCTTACGCTTCACATATCTGTCGTTTGCTCCAAGCAGCACACACAACTGCTGCTCCCGTCCATTGTTGCGTTGCTCCACCTCCTCCTCCTGGTAGACACGACGAAGAAGAAGGACATCTCCTTCTCCTCCCCCTCAAGTTTTTCGTGGCATACACACACTTGAAGACGTCTCGCTGCCCCCATTAACACTAATTATTCCGCTATTATTGGTGTAAACACTTCTTATCACTCTCTTTCTCTTCAATGGATATCCGTCGGAAAATTAGTACGCCGGTGCCGGTCAGCGCTTCCAAAAGATTCATCCACAAATGGTCGTCGGTGCGGGAGATGGAGTCGCTCGGCCTCTCGCCACCATCGTTTGCGCCAATCTCGCCGTCTCACAGGCAAGCCAACTTTATCATATCAGCTTTTCACCATAATTTGATCATGGGAGTTGGGGTTGGAGGGAGAAAGCGAAGAAAATAGGTAGCACACACTTTTACTCTCAAGATTGTCACTATTCTGAAGTAATGCCTGGTATCAGTTGCATCTGAGCATCATGGAAAAACCAGTGCACCGACACGAACGGTCCAGGTCTAGGTGAGAAGCTCCTCTTTGGAAAATTTTGAGTTTAGTTTGACCATCACATTCTTGGAATTCACGTGAGCAACTGGTACGTGCAAATCCAAACCTCATTCCCGATAAAAAAAAGTGAAGGCTTTTTATCGTATGCAAATTGCGGGGCCGTCACGCGTGTTCAACCCAGCCCCCATTCAACGCGTGAGATTGAGTTCCGGTAATTGGTAACTCAAGGCCCATTTGGCGCCGTCGGGGGGGGGGGGGGGGGGGGGTTTGTCACATCATCAGTTATTCCACCGAAGAATATCAACTTTCTGCCCCGCGAGTGCATAACAAAATATGCTCGTTGTGCTGAGTGCATGTGAAGAGCGTGCGGCGAGAAGAGTGGACATTGCGTCTGTCCTCTTTCAGCGGATTATTAATCTGGTAATTGCTATGTGTCATCTCTGAAATTCAATCCGTGTCAAAGTGCATTGTTAATCCGTTTGGAAAGGGAGAAGGAATTCGAGGATTAGTGCACTTTTTTGTATTGCTGCAGAGATTAGCACACGGCCCACATTGTCCCAGCCGTTTCAGAGTGTGCGCGCACCGCCCACAAGAAAGGAGACGAGATCCATAAAATCAATATCCCGTGCGGCACACCTTGTCGGCAGGCAGTCCAATAAGGGTCACACTCTCTTCCTGTACCCCTGGTCATTATACCCCATTTCCAACCACTCTCTCTCTACAAAATGGATCACTTTTTGACTCCTTCCCGTTCCTCGACGTCTATCAGTGATATATTCGCTATCACTCCGTCTCGAAGTGCTCGACGCCGCTTCACCATCACCCCCGGTGACATCATCGGGTTGAAAAAACGGTTAGCGCAACCCCGCCTCAATAGGTTAGTTGTCGATCAACACACGGGGCAATATATACTGATTAGAGATGAGGGTTGTCGGTCGTGATAAGCGAAATAGTCAAAAAATTTCTGTCACTTTTACTAACTAAAATGCTGTCGGTCACTTACCCAATCATTGTGAACAACAATGAGAAGTTGCTCACTAAGTTCCATGTGGAACACCATGAGCATCACCATCACCGCCACCATAGTTCGTCAATGACAACTATATACTCTAGCAGGTTGATTAGCAAAACTAATTCCATGTTGACCGATCAATAATTTCATCATTTTTTTAGTGGACCCATCTCGCGGACCCTCTCGTACTTGCGCTCCAAGATGGACTTGGCGCTCTCGACGTCTTCTCTCTACCCGTCTCGCGAAGAAGTCCGTCAGTGGGAGACGTCGTTCGAGTCTCTGCTCAACAACAAATGTAAGTTGACGTCACTTCCTAGCTATCATAATTGATAAAATTTGCAGTCGGCTGCGCCCTTTTCCGACAATTCTTGAAGAAGGAGTTCTCGGACGAAAACATGGACTTCTGGCTGGAATGCGAAGAGTTCAAGAAGATGAAGGACGGCAAGAAGTCGACGACGCAGAAGGCCATCGAGATTTACAGCGAGTTCGTCGCAGAGCACTCTCCAAAGGAGGTCAATCTCGACAGCGACACTCGTGCGGCGACCAAGGCTGCTGTGGAGGGAGGCTGCAAGCCGGACACTTTTGCCTTGGCCCAGAACCGCGTTGAGCAACTCATGTCGAAAGACTCGTACAGACGGTTGGTGTTTTGTTATCGTGTGCTCATTGATCAATTGCATATTTCAGATTCCTGCGTGACCGTCTCTTCTTGGACCTGCTGGAGAGCTACGACACCGAGGAGAAGGAAGGCTGCAAGCCATCCACTTCGAAAGAGAAGAACTAAAGGATCCATTCCAATATCTTTGCTTTAAAATTCCCAAAACCAATGGTGGTAGTTCAAATGTGTCCTGTTCCTTTACGTAGTTGTCATTCAATCACTCCTCTCGCTTTTTCCTGAATTATATCTGTCTGTCTAACGCCTATTTCTTATTCTAACCATCACTTGCTTTCTTGTCAACTCTACTCCGCCATTTATTCATTGTAAATGGGATAACTTTCCCATACAAAAAAAGAAGCAAAACACAAAAAAAACAAAGTTCTCTGGGAATCTCGCGCTCTTTTTTCCGCTTTTTCTCGCTTCTCATTTCTCTGATCTCTGTCGCGCACGACAACATTGTCTTCAATGTATTCTTCACTATTTAAGTATATATGTCTTTAGAAATTGCAAACTGCTGCAAAATAAATCGATTTGCAAGATTTCTTTATCGAACTACACAGAACAGAGCAGAAAGTTTCGCAAAATGACACCATGCAGACTGTAAAAAGAGTGGGCGATTTAATGTAATCATGACGTTATCTCTCTCCATATCGGCCACAGAAACGCTGATATTAGTGCTCGGACGTTTTCTCGGGACGCGATGTAGGAGAGGGAAACCACCGCGGGCAAACTACGGTAGAGGAAACATGATGCCACGTAGGGAATGTCGGTCAAACCATTGTCCAGATCACCTTCAAAAACGATGAACACCATAAGGATCATGAATGCATAAGCCACTTCACTTATGAATATAGGAATGAACTGATAGAGCAGGTGGATTTTATGAGATTTCTCAAGTCCCGTGAACTTTGGAATCAATTTGAAGATATGATAGTATATGTAAGTAGTGGTCAACGCAGATATTACAAAAACAATATGATAAGAATGTATAATCCATCTATCAATAGCATCAGAGCAATACCATTTCATATTTAGATCATAGGAGCAAGTTCCTAAAAATAGTTTACTTCCGTTCTATATTAGTCAGATAAACACCATGAGTCATCCATACAAAATGACCAAATACGATCCAAATAGTGATGATTTCAAATTTCAAACACCTTCTGAAAACTCTTATCATGCTCGAAGAATATATCGAACTAACCCCACTACGAGAACTTTCCATGATGGTAAATGAACTATCACAATGTTCTGTACACCGGCCAGAAACGAAAACATGATTACGAGGAAAAACAGACTATCGCCCAGAATAGAAAATGAGAAATTGGAGAGCAGCATGTAACCATAGGTGACCATCCACGTTGTTTCATCGACACTTGGATCCATTAATTTCTCCAGTGATCCGATCCCATTCAAAATGTGTCCGAAATCCGTGAACACTAAGCTGATACCACAAACGAAAAATAGTTGATTGAATATTGGGCCATGGTAGTCATGAGTGGCAGACTTTTCAATCTTTTTTCGGCATTTGTAAATAATGAAGAAAAGAAAACCAATGTTGCTGAGAATATCAATCAGGATAATTATAATCTTTGAGACAGTTAACAACCATTTAGGAACATGGGTTGAAGATTCAGGGATGCTTTGAAGAAATGTTATCCAGAAGTCCATAGGTTATGAGATTTAATGCTGGTTGGCCGTTTTCGAGCAGGTGAAAACTGCTCACTTTATCTCACGGAGTCGAATTAATGATTAAATATCATTGTGAAAACGTGTTTTATTGAAAAACAACATATTTTCACATGTTTCCCATAAAGTCGCCACCTGGATTGTCGGATGAGACCGGAACATTGGTCAATTCATGTTATTTTGATAACTAAATTCTGATGACAAAATGCCATAGCAAACCCGCGAACTTTGTTGATATGAGTGGGTATCAACTTCAACTCTTGAAGCATTTGCAATGAATTGTGTTATCAACAAAGTAACAAAGTGATTCAGACTAATTTTCATTTTCTATGAAAGTGTGTAAGGCATGAAATTGAATAATTTCCTAATAAGCAACGCAGGCGGTTGGCATCTGGACGGCCTCGACGTAGGAGACCGGGAAGTCGACCAAATCGAGGATCTGGTTGCGGGACTCCTTCAAGAAGCGACGGGCGTTCTTGCTGTGACGTGGCATGCAGGTGAAGCGGAGCTTCTTGGTCGAGTTCTTCTCTGGCTCGGATCCACGAGTGCACTCGGTGACTGGCTCAAGGGAGAAGCAGACGCGGCTGGAGAACTCCTTGACGAGGGTCTTTTTCACCGTCTCTGAAAATAGAAGAATTGTGGAATACAATACAAGTGGAACTCACTGGTCTCAGTGGTCTCCTCATCGTAGTTCTGCTCGTACTGGAGCTCCTCCTTCTCCTCTCTGTTCCACTTGTTTCTGTAGTTCTTCTTCTCCGAGATACGGTCATTCTCAACCTCGCACTCCTCGTCCTTGAGGAGGTAAGAGCGGTGGAACTCCTCGACGTCTTCGGTCTCGTAGTTGTCGGCGGTCATGTACTCGTTGTCGGTTTCTCCGTCGTTGTTTCCGCAGAGTCCGCAGAGCTGGGTCTGGGAGGCAACCGATGGAAGGATGGTCTTGACGGTGTATCCGTCGAAGCGGACCTCTCCTTGTGGGATACGGATGACGATGAGGTTGTCTCCGAGAATCTCGATGCTGAAAGACGAATGTTGTAGACATGAATGTCACAGGTTATACTCACTTGTAGAGATCAAGCTGATCCTGGTCGTTCTGGACCTTCTTGTCGTCAACCTTGACAAGGAATCCCTCGTCGGTCTTCTTGACAACGACCTCGTCAGACTTGCGGACGATCTTGACGAGGAGCTCCTCGGTCTTCTTGTTCATCTTCTTGGCAAGCACGGCGAAGGTTGGCTCCTCGGAGCAATCCTTGGCGATGAGGGAGAAGCAAGTGGTGAGTGGGGCACGGAAGTTGACGCGGTCGAAGGTGAACACCTCGGACTGGTCGACCTTGCAGGTGGTTCCGACCTTCTCCCAAACTTGCTTGGTCATGGCGCGGTGGGCGATGGTTGGGAGGAACACACGTGGGATGCGCATGTTCTTGAGCTCAACCTGCTGCTGTGGGGTCTGGAGGGTGAGGTTGACGTATTGGCGGGACATTGGCTCGACGGTCAGTTGGAGGACGACACGGCGCTCATCGTTCTCGACAAGCTTCTCGGAGACGGTCCAGAAGTTGTAGGCCTTGAGGAGGTCGAAGATGCGGGAGAAGGTGTACTCGGTCTCTGGGGTGAATCTGTACTCGGAGACGGCGTTGATCTGGTTGAGGCGGGCGGCCTTGATAAGGAGCTCGTACTCTGGGAGTCCCTTGAACTCACGCTCCATGTTGCGCACGTACTTCTTCTGCTCCTTGGATTGCTCGAGCTGGGCGTTGACGGTGATCTCGCTCTTCTTGGAAGATCCCCACTTGGCCTTGAGGGAGAGCTGCACCTCGCGGTGTGGCTGCTCACGGAGCTGGCGGAGGGAAGATGGCATCTGTGGGCGGGCAGCGAGAAGCTCGGTGCGGAGGGTCCACTCCTTGCTCTCCTCGGCGACTGGGGAACGACGGCAGTCCATCTCCCACTTGCAAATGCGGACAGATTTGTCGCAGACAGTGCGGAGCTCGGTGTTGAAGTAGAACTGTTGTGGGGCCTCGATCTTGAAGGAGATGAGGTGCTTCCATCCCTGCTCGGACTGGATCTGACGGATCATCTTGTGGAAGTACTCGCGGCGGTTCTCAGAATCGGTGTTCTCAAGGTCGAACTCCTTCTCGAAGACCTTGTCGAACTTGATCTCGGAAAGATCAGTCTTCTCCAAGTTTCCGACGGTGAAACGTGCAACAAACTCAGCTGGGCGGTTCTTGTTCTCGAGGGTGTACTCGAAGTCCTGCTCAGTCATGAAGAGGGTTGGGAGAGTCCACTGGGAGACGAAGTTTCCTTGGGCGTTGACCTTAAGTCCGAGGACCTCGTACTGGCGGTCGACCTCCTGGGAAGCCATCTGGAGTTGTGGGTGGAAGATGGTCTTCTCCTCGGCCTCGACGTACTCCTGCTCTCTTGGGATGCGGATGAAGGCGACTGGGCGAGTGTGGACGGCGACGATGGTCTTCTTGTTCTCTGGGACAACAAGCTTGTGGGTGATCTCGAAGTTGTTCTTCTTGAGCTCAACAGTCGACTCGATCTTCATTGGGGTGTAGACGCGGACGGACTGGAGGGTCTTGACTCCCTGCTCGAACATTGGGTACCAGAAGCGCATCTCGGTGATGTGGGTGGAGGCGACCGATGGGACGATGTCAAGGGTGACCTGTCCTCCGAGCTTCTTGAGTTCGAAAGAGGCCTTTCCGTTGATGGAGAGGATGGTTGGGACCTTTCCGGAGATGGTGAGTGGGACTCCAATGGTGGTTGGGAATCTGCGGATGTTCTCGCGGAAGTAAAGAGCACGGTGGAGCTCGAACTCGGCGTCGTTGTTGAAGAAGGAGAGGATCGACTTGATGTCGAGCTCTCCGTTTCTGACGTACTTCTCAAGAAGGCTGTCAAGTGTTTCCATGTCAAGTGGGAGCACGATAAAGTCCATCTCCTTGTAGCGGAGGTAGAAGACGGCGTGGGCATCACGGGAGTTGGAGGTCTGGACACGTGGGCGGATGTTCATCTTCTTGGCGAGCTCCTGGAGCATCTGGACTCCGCTGGAAACACGGCGAGCACGGATGGAGTCGGTCTGCTTTCCGAAGGAGGAGAGCTTCTCGATGGCCTTCTGGATGACTTGCTCAAAGTTCTTCTGGGAGAATCCAACCTGGGCGAGGTACTTGTTCCAGTTTCCTCCTCCGAGAGTCTCAAGGGAAGCCTGGATCTCCTTTGGCAGGTAGGCGTTCTTCTCGAAGATGGTGGTGAAATCGAACTGGACTCCGGAGAGCAACTCGTAGTTGAAGAGTGGGAGCTGCGAGTAGGTGGAGAGGATCTGCTCTTGTGGCTGGTAGCGGGTGAAGAGGAGGACCTTGGAGCAACGGACGGCGAGTGGCTGGTAGCATGGGATGGTGTTCTTGGAGAACTGGCGGATGACCTGGTAGGTGAAGGCAGCGACGTGCTGGTTGGATTCCTTCTCCATCTGGGCGACGATGTGGGCGAGCACTGGCTCCTCTGGGAGGGTGTGCATCATTCTCCAGAGAGCGGCCATGCGGAGCTCTGGCTGGTTCTGGCGGTTCTTGTAGACTGGGAGGAGCACCTTCTGGATCTTGCGTGGCATTACGTCCTTGAGGAGACGGAGAGCATCAACAGCCTCGGTGCGGATGGCGAGTGGCTGGCGTGGGTCCTGGATGAGCTGGGTGAGCTCGTAGACGGAGAGGTCAAGTCCGGCGTTTCCGAGAGCCTTGATGGCGAGGATCTTCTCGTAGGTGGACTCGGCGTTGCGGAAGTGCTGCATAAAGACGCGGACGAACTTCTCCTTGAGCTGGCGGGTGGCTGGGCGGGCGAGTGGGAGGTCGTGGGTCTGGGAAGCGAATCCACGGACGACCGATCCTGCGGCGAGCCAAGCGGACTGGCGGAGTGGCTCGTACTTCTGGGCAAGTGGGGACTGGGCGAGCTCGATGAGGAGGTCAGCGATGTGCTCGGATGGGTAAAGGGTCTCCTGGATGGACTTGAGAAGCTCAGCAGCTCTGAGTGGAGTGATGGTCTTCTTCACGAAGTGGTGGATCAAGTGCTGGATGGTGTTCTTGGTTCCGGCAATAGCCAAACAGCTCTCCATGACGTATTGGACCTGAACTCTTGTTGTTATCTTTCAATTTCTTTATCAGTTCTCACCTTCTTCTCGGCCTTGACGTAGATGGCGGTGTGGATCTGCTTAAGCTCCTCAATGGTGCACATGCGGAAAAGACGGACGGCGCGGGCGATGAGGTGGATAGTTTCTGGGGTGTTCTGCTCGTGCTCTTGGATCTGACGGAAGATGTCCTGGAGTTGCTCCATCTTCTGCTCAGTTGGGACAACCTCAAATGGGTTGACCTCGACCTTGTCTCCCTTCTGGTAGAACTCCTCAATGAGCTGCTCGTTGGCCATCGAGTAGATGATCTCCTCCTTTGGTCCGGTGACCTGAAACTTTTCCAATTACTTCTACTCTCTGATATTTCCAATTTACCTTCTTGATCTCCTTGTTCATCCTGCGCTCCTCGACAAGGACGACCTTGGAGCGGGTCTCAGACTTGACGATCTCCTGTCCGTTGACATTGATGGTGTAAACGGAGTGCACCTCAGCCTGCTCGAGCTTCTCGTTCTTGAAGGTGTAGGTGTAGACGGTCTGTGGCTTGATGAGCTGCTGCTCCTTCTCGCACTCCTTGCAGTCAGACTCGAAACGGAGTCCGTAGGCGGTCTCTGGGCGGGTGATGCACTTGTCGAAGTTGACCGACTTGGTGTAGATGGTCTTCTCCTCCTCCTTGACAATGGTGTAGGCGACTTGGCAGTCTCCCTCCATGGTCTTCTCGTTGACGGTGTAGAACTGGTCGTCCTTCTCAAGCTGGCTCATCTTCTCCTCCTCAATCATCTCGTCGACTGGAGCAGACTTGCGGAGCGAGAAGAGGTTGAGGATGGATCTCTTGGCGTTCTTCGACCACTCGGCGTCCTCGTTCGAGAACTGGATCTCGGAGATGAGTCCATTTCTGATCTGGGCACGGACTGGGAGCTCGAGAAGCTGCTGGAGCTGCTCTGGGAGCTCAGACTGCTCGAAGAGCTCAGTCTTTGGCCACTGGTCAGCCTGTGGAAGGTTGGCAGAGAAGTACTTGACATCGTTCAACTGGAGGTGGACGTAACGGTCATCGATGGCTTGAAGACGGGCACGGCAAGAAATGCGGGTCTGGGAGGCATCAGAATCAGTAGTTGGGAGTCCAGAGAGAAGGAGTCCGTCAAACTTGTAGACGTACTCGGTCTTTGGAGAGAAGGTGCGCTCAAGGGCCGGAGAGGCGGCGATCGCCAAGGCGATGAGGGAGGCAATGATAATAGACTTCATTGCGAGAGTGATTATTCCACTCCACAACGTGATCAAAAAAATTGACATGTTGCAATTTCGTATCAAAATACAAGTGTCACTTTAGTAAATTGACATTTTCATCGGGATTTCCAAGAAAATGTATAAAATTTTACCGCAACACTCAATTGATAACGTCGTTCATTGGAAAAGTTGATCATCGAAAAAGAATTACACCGTCAAATTGTGAAATTTAGCAGTTTTTGGTGAAAGTAGGAAAATTATACGACGAGATTTTGAAATAACCGTGTTCACAGATCGAATGTACTACAGTATATATCAATCTAGTTAACATTATTGCGAACGATCTTCGGCTCCAATACGTGTTGAGGGAGACTGGTGAAGCACTGCAATTACATTGGCTCTATTTTTGTCTTCATCTAAGAAATGATTTACCACGACTCTTCTGGGGAGGCAGTTAGTGAGGAACTCGATGGCAGCGGCGTCCTGGAACTCGACGATCACAGCCTTCTTCATATTAAGGTTCTGTCCTGGGAAGAGATGTTCCCAGAGAGCAGTGACCAGAACACCGTACTCCGGACAGATCTTGTGGAACTGAAATAATGGGATATGTTGTTTGGTGTGGTGTGTGTTTGCCATTGTGTAAGGTGTGTTAAGGAGAGCCGTGAATAGAAGTTTCGAGTTTTCTTGAACTTTTTGTCAGTTTTTTTTGCGAATTAGATGTTTTTTGGAATATTATGACTAAATACTTATGAGAAATCATCAAATTGGAAGCAAAGTGCAATAGTTTCACATATAGCATGTTTTTTTTATAACTTTATTCACTAATCAGTAGCATATGAACAATACATACACAAAAACCATAAGAATACATGTGCTCTTTTGCAAAATGAAGGAATGGAAAAGAAATCCTTTTATTCCAGACCACGAAAGCCACCGCCGAAGTTTTATATGGTGGCCGTGGCTGTAAAATATCGCAGTTTTTTCTTCCATATGTGCAATTTAAATCTCACAGCGCAAAACATCTTTTCTTCTCTAAACTCTCTTGTCTGCGCGTGCTCTTTCGTGTGTCGGCGCCTCGACTCACGTATTTACAAAAAAAAAAAGATGATTTACCTTGGATCTGAATTTCAACTCGGTGACCAGCCAGTACTGGAGTTCCAATGCGTCTCCGTCTTTGCACACGACACTCTTGTCAAGGTCGATCTGTAAAATCAATCATCCCTTTTGTTATATGCATTATTACTCACATTTGGTGTTGGTACTGGCAACGGACGCATTTTCCTCGAAACTTTTTGTTTTCTAAGCTGAAAATGAGTGATTATCAGGGGAAAAACAAATTGGAAACGGTTTTTATCAACTTTTAACGAAATCCGCAAAAGAAACAGTTGGCTGACAAAAAAAGGGAACGCGTATGCAACAGAGCGACAGTCAAAAGAGTGTGGGACCGCGTGATAGAGGAGGACGAAAAGTGGGGGGAAATGCGGAAAACCATTGCTTTTTCTAATCGATTTCTATCAGACGAACGGCAACAAGAGGGAGCGTATGAGCGACGAATTGTTTCACGATTCAAAAAGAAGAGTGACCTTCTGCTGGTTTCTCGATGCTTCTCGCATAGTGGACCGCAAAAGGTGGCAAAAGATGCAAAAACACATTCATTTGGAGGCTGTCGCGATACCCAAAATCTATGCGCTTTGAGGGTTGCGGTTTTGAAAGTCAATATACTTTACCAATTTAAAAGATAGATGGAGGAAAAAGGAATGAAGTCTGGCAGATGGAGGCTATTTAAATTTTGTCAATCTTTTTTCAAGAATGGAAACGGGGTTGAAAATGAATGGAAAAGGGAAATGAATTGAAGGAATCACAGATGGCACATACAGTTCACGCTCACAGTTACCAACCAAAAATCCAGAAACTTGCTGTCTTTCTATAGAAATCAAAAAGAAATACTGCTTCTAAAGAGAGTGACAACACGTTTCTGTGTGTGCATGGCAATAGTCGTTCCTATATTCACCAAACGTAGGCTCATTACACCTCCAATACCTCGTTTCGCACAAAAATGAGACTCGGGCGAGTTATGACGCAGGCCACCACCTTTCACATTCGACAAAATGGGATAATTGCAGGTTTTTGCATAATACTGACAGTGCAAATGGGTTGAACCTGAACAATGAACAACAGTTTTTCGAATGAGAGCCAAGACTAGGGATGTTTTTTCATACATGTGGTCAATTGTTTATGATTCAACTGTTTTTTGAATAGATGTTTCCTCGGGAGCCTCCTTCGTCAGAAAGTGTTCTGGTACAGTGGAGCGCACTTGTCGTGTGCTGTATTTGTTGTTGTGCTCTTTTGACACACAATTTGATGAAAAAAAAAACATTTTTATTCCTTTGCAGAGTTGTCAAATTGTGATTCGCTCATGTTTTTTGACAAGGACGTTTGTATCCATGCACAAAACACATGCCGCTTTGAAAATCTGCATAAAAACTTAAAGGCGCATACGTTTTGTCTTTTGATGGGTCTCACCACGAAGGAGAATACTGAAAAGAGGCATACAGCATTTTGGCAGAAGTTCGAGTAATTACTGTAAACAGTTTTTTCTCTCACAGTTTTGAGAGCTACTCCTGGCTGTTCATCTGTTATGTCTTTCTCTCATATTTCAATCCCCTCACCCAACACCAAAATCACCCCTAATTACACGTGATCCATTTGTTCTCCGTATCTCGCTCACTTATCCGTGCACTACTCTCCTCCTTCTGCATGCGAATTTGGTGCCTCCACAAACGACATTGTTCCTCTCGCCAGATTTTTCACCAGTCCGCTAGAAAAAAGAAAGTCTCCGTGGAGTTGCGCGTTTTGACATATTCTTCTTTTCCCCTCCCAAAAAAGCCTTCTTTTTTGTTTGGTTTTTTCTGCGCAAATATACTGGGAACACATGTTTGCTAAAAGTGAGATGTTTTTGTAAATGTTTTGTTTAGATCGGATTGTTTTGATCAAAATGTTCTCGGAGCAACAACACTGACATTAAGAACTGCGAAAATAGAAGAAACGAAGCTCATTTCGGTTCTTCGCAGTGCAAAAAGGTCCGGTTTAACATTTAGGGTTTTGTGTGTAGTTTGGATCTTTGGAATTTCGAAATTCAAGTCCAAAACTCAATTACTTTAACGGTTATCTGTTCTCTGTCGACTCCATAATCAGTCACGTGAATCGACTTATACAAGAAAACCTGCACGTGTGGTGTCAAAGTCTAAAGTGTGCGTTCGGAGGCTCTAAAAATTGGCACCAGCCGGGAAATTAGATGAATTCTTTTGTTCTCTCGTGGTTTTTGTTTTTCTTCGTCCGATGGCAATGGTTTTAGTGTAAAACAGAATGAGTTTGAAGAATTTTGGCGGTCTGAAAAGTGGAAACGTGGAAAAAAGGAGAAAGCGAAACACTTGGCAGTAATTCGAGATTGTGAGAATTTCCCATCGTGGACTTCCTTCAGAACCACTTCCATTTTTCTTTCACTGATTTTCCGCAAGACTGTTCTATCTTCTTTCTGTGATTGTCGTTCCGATCCATTCAATGTTTCTAATCTCCCTTCTTTTTCATTATCAATACCCCATATTTCGAAAAAATCTGAAATGGTTTCACAGTCATTTGATAGCGCGCATTCGAATCATAAAAGTGTCCTTTATTTGTCGCCAACCCTTCGCTTCCCCCGGTTCCACACTCCCCAACATTATCTTTTAATTTCAACTCTTCATTGTCTCTCTCTCGTATCTTATCTTCAGGTTGTATATGCGTCTGTTGATTGAACGAGGAGTCACTCTCCACAATTTTTTGTTTTCGACTTTTTGATCAGTCTCATTTTTTCAAGAAACCACTTTTCAGTGATGTCGTTCCAACACTTCGATGAGAGCCTGTCCTTGACCAGTCAGAAGGATTGTGAGGACTCCGCCAAGTCGATCCTCTCCAAACTTCGCCCGGAATGGACGTCTTCTGAAATTGAGTTCGAGGTATTCAAGAGTTTCCATGTTTTCATATAGAGGTTTCATTGATTTTAGTATTTTTCCGTCGGAATCACCAACAAGATATTCTCGGCCAGTTTTGGAGAGGAACACGTGATCTTTCGTGTTTTCGGACACAACACCAATAAGGTCATCGATCGCGAAAATGAAGTAGTTGCATGGAGAAAACTGGCGGAATACGGTTTTGCAGCTCCTCTCTACGGACACTTCAACAATGGGCTCATCTGCGGGTTCCTCGAAGGAAAGAGCCTCAACATCGGGCAAATGAGAGATCCGAAGTTCCATGTGTAGGTTACCTTTGTGAATGACGTTTTGAAAACATTGAAAACAACCCCTTTCCAGTCAAATAGCCAAGCGAATTGCTCAACTGCACACTTCCATTCCGACCGATGGAAAGTCGAGGGTGTTCGAAAGAATGCGGGCGTTCCTGGAGCAGTTCAACCCGAAATTTGAGAAAACAGAGCAACAAGTCAGATTTCCACTTGAACAACCCGATTATTGAGACCTTTTCAGGAGTATTTCGACAAACATTTCCAAGTCGATCTCGAGGCTGAAATCCAAAAAATCGAGGAGAAAATCGTCAAGTCCAAAGAACCGGTGGCCTTCTGTCACAATGACCTGCTAGTCCACAATATCGTCTACAACGGAGAAACAAGATCGGTGGAGTTCATCGACTACGAGTACGCGTTCCCCAACTACGCATTGTTCGACATTGCCAATCACTTCTGCGAGTATGCTGGTAGGCGCTATCATTGAGAATGATTTTCAGTTTTTGATTGTTTTAGGGGTAGAGGGAGAGCCGGATTACACCAAGTGTCTCAGCAAGGATGAAAAATGGCTGTTTGTCAACGATTACTTGAGATTCGGGGGTGACCAACAGACATGTTCGGTTAGAATCACCACAATGTTCAAGAACTTGCCGTTGTTCGAGGCGGTGAGTGCGCTTATCAGATAGCGGTGAATTATGAGCGTTTTGAAACCAAAAGTTTGAAACATAGACAAGTTTCACCACGTTGTTTCGGAAATAAGGTTAGAGTTTGTTAGAACCTTACTTGTTAGGACCTTCGATGTGCTTTTGTTCACTACGGAATCTTTCAGGACGGTTTTTCTGTTTTTCTTGATCTACAATTATATCTTTCCAGGCGGCACATCTATTCTGGACCATCTGGGCTCTTGTTCAGGCTCAAAACTCCACAATCGACTTCGATTATCTCACGTGAGTCCTCTCCCTTCTATTTGAAATATTATCATTTTAATTCTAGGTACGCACATTCCCGTTTCGCACAGTATCAAAAACGCTACGAAAAGTACACATCAGGAACCCGAAAACTGTGAAAAACCCCATTGACCATCTTCCAATATAGACCCGATTGTAGTAAAATCTATTCTGGTAAACATTGTTAATAAATCTAAATTTATAAGTGCATTCCTGCAGCTGTTATTTTGGGGAAAGGTTGCACTCTCAACTTCCTTTTCATCTCATTAACAATTTTCTGATGTTCTATCCAGTTCGCACATAAATTAGCTGTAACCTTTATTGTGTAATCATGCGAATGTTCGAGAGTATTCTAAACATAGATTCTCAATTCCCTATTCACCCTCCGTGAATCAGCACGTCAGGCGCGAACGCTGCAATATTTATCAGCTATCATAGGATGCTCGAAACTTCTTCCTTGCGTGCCAATTTATATTTGACAATATTGACCCCCCTCTCCTTTTTCTTTTCATGCACTTCAAATCTAGCAGCAATTAGAAAGAAACTGGAAAAACAAGGTGTTAATGCCATTGAGGTCGTCTGACATTAACAGAAGGGTAAATATCCAGTATTCCCAATAGTCCTAATTCCCAATTATCATCTCTTTTTGAGATGAGTAAAATGAAACGTTCTTAATTAGCATTTAGAGATGTTCCCTTTTAATTGCACCATTTGCATTTTGAGCGTAGATCAAGAAGCGCGTGCAAAAGCAAACGCAACTCGACACCAGCAGGAAGGAAAGTTGGCTGAAAAACAAGAAATGCATCCATAAAACTCGTCACTTTCGTACTAGTTGGGTGTCATCGACAAAATAGTCTTAATCAAGTTCTAAAATTAAACATCCCCCCTCTCCAAAATCTTGACTCGCGGGCGGAAGCGCATCGGAATCGCGCAATGTTTGTGACGTAGTTCTTCGGGAACACATTGTCGCATACATAATGACCTCCCGAGATAAATGAGCCGCTGTTGCACGTAGTCGTTTTGTTTTTTTCGGGGTGATTGGTAGTTTAGTTTCTGGGAAATGTTGTAAAAGTTCAACAACGAGTTGTTGATCTGAATGCAAACTATCATGACCTCTTTTTCTGCCGTGACGTTGGTTCCGGGAAATGGATCGGCTACAAATTGAAGGGGTAAATATGTTAATTGACTTGTTTATATTCAACTGGTCTTGAGAACAGTGGAACGGACTAAATGAGGCAAACGTTTTGGAAGGTAGAGCTGGTCAAGAAAAGGTTTGTAGAAAAAAGAAAGTTTAATGTGAGTGTGACAGTTTGCTTCGATGATTCGAGCTGAAAGAATCGAAAATTTGAGTATTCATTTTCAAAAATGGTCAAAGAACTTCTAAAACCCAAAAACACAAGCTTTCAAATATACGGTATCATTTTGGAGCATCCCTAACTAAAAGATCCCGAAATGAAGATCAGAGATATGCAAAGATTACTGTTGTTAATTTATTTTCGACAAACTTGGAATTCCAGCACCTTCCAAACTTCAAGCGCGCATTTACAAACTGTTTTATACGCTGTGTACAATGATTTTTTTTTCATTCTGCTCACTTTTTCCTATTCATTCCATAAGTTGTTCAATGTTTCCCATGTCTCCCAAATCATGGGAATTGATCTCATTCAGACACATGACTCTCCAAACATTTCTGCAAGAGACGGGATCCATTTGTTTTCAATGTTATGGTGACGCTGTTTTGCCGCTGGAATCATTTCCCCGTTTCTCGGTAATGGCATGTTGCAGGCCATGTGTTTTGACTCATCTCTTCGCACCTTGGGACGGGTTCGAACGAAAAGCCCCGGAAATTGCGTATTGACCGAAATGAGAAGTAATCAGACAGACATCGTTCTGACTCTACGTCAGAGTACAATACTATCACATGATGACAATAATGTCGTTGCTCGGAATAGGCGCTTCTGACAATTTGACTCACTACAACCCGCGATTGTTCTGATAACAAAACCCGGAAGAATACATATTTTTGGGCATTGGTCAAATCATAGACACAACAGAAACAGCACGCACCCGAGTGCAATTCGTACTAGAGGAAACACGCGCGTGATATCCTCATTTCCTTTGTCCTCAAGAAGAAAAGACAACTATACAGCTTGTGATTAGGTTGGCAGGCTATTTTTAATCTCGAAATCCGCTGCATTCACATCAATGCGCGGATTATCTGTCGACGTTGAAGTTGCTTTCCAAAAACTTTAGTCGCGGCCAAAAAAGGAAGAAGCCGGTGTGTTGCAATTGCCTCACTTCCAACAGGATTAGGATTTACGTTGGCTTGTCTATTTTCAGTGTTCTAGGAGACGCAAATAAATTTGGTGGGAAAAAAACGATGACACACTTGGCTAACATGCCGTCTTCCGGTTTTCTTTATCCCCTGGGGATGCGTAGGAGGATTTGAACTGGAAGAAGAATGGCCGCCGGGTCAGCGGAAGACCTAGAAGTACAATCTTTAACGAACTGCATTTAGATTTTCGGGCCCGCTAACATCACTTGTTGACCACGCTCTGGTCTTTTCCACGAATCACCATTTTTGTGCTGGATGGACACAAACAAGGCAAAGATCCGAAAACTGATGGTTTGGTCTCTGCTATTCAAATTAGCCCTCCCTCTTCGACCATATTGATGATGATATGTTTTTTCCAAGAACAAGTTCCAATTTCCAGACGGAATACGAAGCGCATTTGCAGATGGCTCACAAAAAGAGCCAATTATCTTGTCCTAAAAATAGTGACCTGTTGTTCTGAAACGCAACAACAAGATACTCGGAAAATGACGTTCGTTTAGCCAGATACACGCCAATTTTCCGGGGTCCCTATAATTGTGTCATTTTTCGGGGGGAGATTTAGGATTTTATTGGTCCCACGCATCGCTGACATCTCAAATGCTTGACAATGACGTCAAATGTCATTGATGAGTTCTGTATCACATGTTACCCTAAAAGGCTTTTTTCCGTGACGATGAGGAGGAAGGAGAAGGGAGGTAACCCAATTGAATGTACCATTGACATTACTTTATACCCCCACAGGGGATTTTCTCGTGTCTGCAGAACGGCCGAGTTAAATGATGATAGAGATGCACTCGGGCTCTGTTTTGGTGCCAATAACGAGTTTAATTGGGCCCCTGAAAGTGGCGTCATATCTTTGATGGAGGGGAGCAAGTTGGAAATTGAGATGGAAATTCGTACATAGTGATGAGATGACACCACTTTCACACCCACATAGAACAATTCAGCGTCCAAGTTGACCTGAAACCCGAGAGCATCGTTTTTCACTGTTGACTTGGATATTTGGTTTGCAGAAAAACGTCTAGGATGTGGGCGAGTTCACGGTCAGTTGTGTTCGCCGGTTGCACGCTTCAAATGAATCGAGATGCAAAAATGCAAAAATTGGATGAAGAATCGGATTGTCTTCGAACGTTGTCTCTCAACTTCCTCATTTCACTTCATTTCCTCGTTGAAAACACGGTAATTGTTTTGTGAGCCGAGTGTTCTGTGTTAAAGTGATGAATCTGAAAGTGAACGAAAGTGAAGAGATGGAGATAAACAAGGTTTCGAGAGGCTTTCAGTAAAGGTTCAGAGACTGAGCGGGGGGAACCATATGATGGTGAATGGGATGGTCGACAGAGATAAAAAGAGATCTGAAAACTAGCAACAAACAACAACTCGTGCACTTTTTCCTGATCTTTGAATCGACATACCGCCGTTATGAAATATCCCAAACTTCAAAAGTGGTAGTTATACACCCAAACTCCCCTTTTTTCTAAACTTTTCACTTGTTCAACTTTCCAACCCCCTTGTTTCCCCTGTTCCCCTGTGCACCATTCATCCATCAGTTGTCCATCACTCCGTCTTCCGTCTCCATTGCAACCTGGTCCAAAAAAGGGCACAGTTGTTGAACACTCGTCTCAAAACCACGCAAAACATATATTCCCTATTTATTAGCCACTATAGAAAAGGCCACGACGAGAGAGGGCGCGAGACGAGGAGACAGCAAGAGGAGGCGGGAGGGCTCTAGAGCTGAACGGGGCGTGGCCGACCCGAATTCGAGCCCGCCCCAATCACTTTCGCCGGCTGCTCATTTTACTTATTCGCAATTCTACAATGCTCTCGGCTCAACAGCCAAGAAAGTCTATTATTGAACTCGCTGAGGACTCGGGCCTCTTCGACATCAATGCATCGGACCTGGTGTGCGAGGCGTCGGCCAATGGCATCTGCTACTACGACTTCGTCCTAAGCTGCCGCCGCTGCCCGAGTGGAGAAGGTCAGGGAAAGATGCTCTACTTGGCAAAGTTCGACGATCGTGTCAACTTGGAAGTCTTCGAGACAGCTTTTGTGCCAAACGAGCTGTTCGAAGACGGCCTTCCACAACACGACCTCGGACTGATGACTCTCGGAGTGCTTATCTGGAAGCACGTGATCGCCAAGTCGCGCGTCCTCTGCTTGGTCCGCAACATGGATGGCGACAACACACAGTCACTGGAGGCTCTCAAGCGTGCCACGTACAAGTTCTCCGTCCACCACCACGTCCAGACCATGGTCCCGCGTCGTGCATCGGTGTCCTCCAGCTCGTCGTTCGGAAGTACTCACTCGTACCACTCGGAAGGTATGCGAATGCGGATTCTCTTGTGCCAGACGAGAGACCAGGTGGAGCACATCCCCACCCAGGCGGTCCGCGAGACCAAGGCTCTTCTCAACCCATCTAGCAACCCGATTCTCTGTCTCTGCTTCCCCATAGTGTGAATTGTTCCCTTTCTCAACGATCTCTGTCTTCCACTGGTTTCCTTAATTCCCAGCTATGTGATTTTCACTGGTTCTAGGGACCCTCTTGTAGTTTCTCTTTCCGCCAATTTCCGTGTTTCCCCCAATTTCCCAGTTCATTTTTGTATCGGTTTCTATGGAACAATCACAAGTTTTTTCTCTATTTCTTGAAGTTTCTTTGGGTTGAAAAAGTAAAATAAATCTATTTCGTAAATAAAAACAATCGTGTTTTTCTGAATGTATTGAAACCAGAAGCTGAGAGGCAAATGCCGAATGCTAAATGCTAAACGCAGCCAGTCTGCAAAGGTGTGGAAATTGCAGATGTTCCTGATCCTCGGCTGCTATTTCAGATATTGAAGATCGAATTAGCCGAAAGATCGAAGAAGCTGAATATCAGTTGGCCCTCCAATGACGAGATGTAGATGTCTGAGAACTCTGAAAACGGCGGTGTCTGAAAATGTTTTCCATCCATCTAATTTGCATAGTTTCCGAGTCAGTCAAAATCAGAGATCGCATGGTTGTCATCAGCTGTCTTAGCTCCCAAATTCAGAAAAAGCCATTAAAACATCCTGATTTGCATAACACGTCGAGTTCATTGGACAAAAAACACAAGGACTTCTCGGAGGTGTGCGCGTCACAAAAATAGGATAAATGAAGTCGAAAATAGAGCGGGGTGGGGGGATTCTTTTGAAACTTATTTCTGGCCGGGCGGAACGAGTTTATTTCGGGGAAGTCGCCAAGAAAAAAGAAAAAGCGACAAAAAAGAGTTGTATAGAAATGCCGAAATGGCACCATAAAAATAGTATATCCCGAGTCCAGAAGAAGAAACTTTGCAAGTTTTGAAAATGGATTTCAAAAAAAATTAACACACAATTACAGAAACCTCTGGAAATTTCACAATTCTATACATAGATCCTTAACTGGAATTTCGTTCTTCTCCGAAAAACAGGTGTAATTCCATTTTTGCACGCTCACAAATCACCTGGACTTTTTCAATTTCACAAGTTCGTTTTTGATGTTTCGAAAGCATTTTCCGTCTCAACTTTAAGCATTCTCGGAATGCGCGTTCTCACTTCCACCCACTCGTCACAACAATAATTCACACTCAACTGCAAAAGCACAAGGCGAATTAGTTGGCGGGGAGTCCCATCGGCGATGAAGCATGTGTTAATCGGTTCCCGGCGCTTAATTTATATGACGTGCAGCAGGAAGAATGACTTGACTGCACTTGGTGCCGATGTTTGGGGTGGGTGCGACGGTGGGACCCCTCGACATTCATCATTCGCTTTTTGTTTTTAATGGTTGACACGAGATAAGTGAATGAATGAAATTCTGAATTCATAATAAGATGTTGATCCAAGTTAACACCCATCATTTTCCGGATCAAAAGTTGCCGACGAGGAAGGAACTTGACAAATTACTTGTGAAAACTCCATGAAAAGTCAGTGAAAAGCCAAAAGTCACGAGTTCAGGTGTTCTTTTGTGCGGCGCCTCGGGGTGAATGAGGGTGGAGTGACGTCTTCAGACAGCTCAGATTCCCACAGAACGTCTAATTGCCTTCTGAGGGGGCGCACCGTAAATAATAAAGTTCATTTGGCTCTTTTAAGACTTCCAGCAGCAGCAGCAGTTGTCTAGTTTGTAGTGTGCAGAAACCCCATTATTGATGAGTAAAGAACACCATCGACTTCAGCTTTCGCGTCTCTGTTTTCTTCAAGTTTCATATTTCTCCGTCTGAAAATCTAAATTTAGCCAATGACAAGCCAGAATCTCATTAGTTGAGTGGAGAAAAAACAAAATGGAGGAAATAACAATGAGAATTGTTTATTGATACGAATATTCACAAAAGTTGTCAATCGTATTGACATTGCCAACCACTAACATTGGAACAACACAGTGGAGGAGGAACCCATCTTCAAGGTTAGTATTATTAAGGGGGAGTTATCAGTTTTATTATGGTACTGTTAGAGGGGGAGGTTGATTAGCCGGCACGATGCACAGGGCAGCAGATTCGGTAGAGACTGTCGTGTGACGGGAAGCAATCCGCGTTTTCTGGACAGCGGCTTGGTGTCCAAATGTCTTGGTCAAGTCCGCAGGCGATCACCATGTTGGATTGGTCTCTGATCGCGGACTCCTTTGAGCAGAATCGTAGGACTGAAGGATTATTTCTGTTCCAGAATGATCAAACTATCCTCTACAGAGATCTAGGAAGTTTTCCTTAGTTGTTTTGACGCTTTTTCCGATCTACTTACTGACTAATATATCCCTATTTTTTCCGATGACTCTCGATATTTAATCTTAGTAATCAAGTGGATCTAACCAATGTTTTGTGTAAGTTATTATAGGATAAGACTAAATCTCCTCTAACTATACGATAACAATCATTGGCACTTACTAGACTCCTTTTTCGCTGGACGAGGTCTTGGTGTATGGTAGAAGTTGTTGGGGTCGTAGACAGTGGTGGTTGGCCTTGTTGGGTAGGTCACGGGTACCTGAAAGACTATTGACGTCAGCGAGCCAATTCAAGTTTCCAGTTTTCTCATCCAATTTCCTTTCCAGATTACTCATAATGTAATGACGTTCATAAGTTTGCACAGCTCACGCGTGTCTGATTTGTTATGTTGTTTTTCCTTTTGGCACTCCCGCACTAGTAATTGTTACCCCACAAGACGTCACACGCTTATTAAAATTTTAGCATGATGTACAAATGCATGTGTTTACACTCTTCCGCAATTATCTTCCGATGATTTCGAAAAAGAATCCCTCCATGCACGTAGGGTTCGCGGGGGAAGGGGAAGGGATTAGCGGGCGACCATTGACTGTTTCTGGATTGGGAAGCAAACGACGGAAAAAACGAGTGGGCTGGTTAAACAACGGGATTAGGCTAAATTGAATGTTTTCGGATTATCGTATCCTTTTCTCCAATGCACTCACCTGATTGTTCATCTCGTCCTCCTCCTCCTCGTCCTCATCATCCTCGTCCATTTTGATAGACAGGGATTTTGGCTTTGTTTCTTGCTCAGACTCTGCAAATACACAAATAGTCAGACTGCTGGTGGACTAAACGAACTCTCATTCGCAGGTGCATTGAATCCTTCAAGATTCGTCATGGAAATTGGCTCCATCATGTCGAGGCCTGCAAATGACGGAATGAAAAAGGGCATGCAACAGACATTATACCGATTGGGAGTCCGTTCCGGGGGATGTGGGTCTTGACGCCATCTCTAGTGGGGAGGGAGACTTTCTCTGAGAATTGCGCCTCTGCAAAACTGTTACGGACTGGAGCACGACGGATCTCTCCACGACGAGCGCTTAGCTGAAATAAGAATCTTGTAGAAAGTTAAACAATGTGTCTAACTTTGCTGATAACATCTTCCAACTCCTCATCCTCCTGGAACTCAATTTTCGGTGCTTCATCAACTGGTTTCTTGCGTTGAGATGGTGCTGGTTGCTGCAACAAAAACCATACTACCTCTGATAACCTTGCACTTTATATACTTTAGTGGTTGTCTTCAACTCTTCCATGTTATCAGTTGGGTCATCAAAAGGAGACAATTGGGTCTCTTCGTCAATGTATCTCGCATTGTCAAGTTGGTTCGCGTGAGTCTCCACAACCCTTCTGGTCGCTGGCAGATCACGACGAGCGGATGGAGTGGTGGTTCGGCCGCGGAAGCGACGTGGTCTAAAAATAGCATTCAAGTCATGTTGTTCTGTTTCTAGTTCATACTCTGGAGTGGCGACGACTACACGATTCCTTCTGTCATCTCCAGCGTCTTTCTCCATTGAGTTGAAAAAAGAGCTAGAGAATTTTCTGGTCGTTGTTTCCGGAGTGGTTGTGGTTGGACGAGTAGCCGGGCGAGTTGCTCTAGTAGTCACTTCCGTGGTGATCTCAATTGGCGCCTCGGTCGTCGTTTTTGGTCTATGCGCTCTGATCACTTTTTTGATAATCTTCTTGACGATCTGCAAGAACAAAAATCTCTCGAGAATCTAAACAGTTTTCAACCTTTTTTGGTGGCTGCGTGGGTTCGACATGCATCTCGACGGATCCGTTAATTTCTGCCAGGATCTTATCGTTGTCCTCGTCCTCATCGGAATCCCAGATATCCTGAATTCGTTTGTTTTGTGGTGGCGGCTAATGTGGTTGCAATACGTCACAGAACTCAGGCACAAGCGGAACGTGTATTTTATTACGTGGAACGAGTGCAATGTTATTAGATTTTCTCGGAACAAGGGGAAGGAAATTGACTGGTGATGTGAAGGCACAATATACAGATAAACAAGGTGGAAAAATGAACTGAAAATAGACACAGCAACAACCAAAACGCTCATTCATCAAGCTCAGCAAGGCTTACAACGTGAGGGCGGTGGGTCCTGATTGGAGAGCGACGACGACCTTCCATATTCACAGGTTGGAGGTTCGAGAAGTCGTTCAGATCAGCATCCTTTCTCAGTGGAAGAAGTTCCTTTGAGAATCTCTGTTTTCCCGCTGCTGGTTGTGGGAACTGTTCGTTCTCAAAGTTCACATTATCAATCTCTTGTGGTGGACGGGCGGCAGGTGGACCGTTGGTTGGCACGGCTTCTGCAAATGTCAAGAACAGAGATCAAGTGATTTCCGCATTGCTGCTTCTCACCAATTGGTTTCTCGTTAGCGTTCTGCAAAAGTTTGTTCAGAGATTGCTGGAAGATCTGCGCGGCTTTTTGTTCTGACTGCGCTGATCCGATTTTCTTGACAATGTCTTCGACCAGCTGCTGGCTGAAGATTGGGGTTTCCTGGGGGAATGTGGTCTCTTCCACTGGCTCGATCACCGGCTCGGTGACAGGGATCTCTGGCTCAATGGGGAGCTCCTCGGTGGTTGAAGTGGTTGGTGGAATAGTGACAAGAGCAAGGGCAACCTGAAAGTTTAAAAGTGGCTGTACATTCCACCAAAGGAAAGTACCTGTCTTCTGGTAGTGGCAGGGACTGGTGGGATAGTTGGAAGAGCCTCAAAATCATCCTGACTGATATCAGCAGCATCCAGTGGGAGCTCTACGAGTGGAAGAGATGGCTCTTGGAACTCAACAACTGGAGCAGCCTCGATCTTTGGTGGTGGGTGCATCGGCACTCTCAACTTGGTTGGAGGGCTCGGGAAATCAGCAACTTTCTGGGTTTTCACTACCTTCCTACAATAATTTTTATATATTTCCATCAAAACAAAGAGTATTATTTACAATGGATCCTGTTTGTGTTGTGGTGGCTCTTGAGTAGTTGGAGCAACGGTGCTGGCTCGAACCTTCTCATCGGACATGATCAACGCTGAACTTCCCCCGTTTGTTACATGTATCTCTTGAGTTTTGCTACGTCACACTCAAGCACGCAAAGTAATAAAAACCGAGCCAACATATGTTGAACATATGTCATTTTTTAACGAACTCTCGAAAGTGACAAAATGTTACACTTTTGCAAACTAACCGGTGGCGCGTGGTGCAAGATCGCAGAACCGAACTATATAGTTGCGATCCGAGATGCGGATGGCGTTAATAAGCTGGTTGTCGTGCTCGATCACAGTGCTTCTGGTCAGGCCAATGGGCTTGTTGAAGAGGAGATCTTTGCAGTTGAACTCGTCACGGGAACGGAGACGGCAGCACATGGTTTGGATTCTAGAAAGTCACCTTATAAGAGGAACTAAGCCATAGTGAAACGATACCTGGTATCAGAGAGCCTGGTAATTCCAGCAAGATACTCTCTTGGAGCACAGGTGAAAGTGGTATTTTCATCGAGGATAGGGTCAATCATCTCGGAATAGTGACAGTCTTCTCTCTCAATATCAGCTACTCCAACTGGAATGTTTACCCAAGGATACAGATCTTCCACAGTTTCGCAGGACATATCGAAAACCACATCTTGTCGCTTTTGACCTACTGATTCAACCATTCGCACAGAGAGTTCAGTGGCTGCTGCCTAAATTTAAGAACCAATTTTCCATTACAGATCACTTTGACTTACTCGCTTGGGACATTCAATTCTGAAATTGTCGAACGGCGAAGAGACGAACACATTCTTGGCGGCTACCGTAGTGGCAAGCGCTAGAAGCAGAAACCGCTTCATGTCTGCAAATTAGGAATGATTTGGCAAATTACCCGATTGGCACGCCGATTTTTAAAGGAGCGCGGATAATGGAAGGGGGAGAAAAAAGAGCTATCTACAGGATACGGAAGAAATCGACAGGAGGAGACAAGATGGATGGACAGATAACGAAAGAGAAAGGCGGAGTAAAGGGTGCCTGGTGGCCGAGAAAAAGCTGTGCTTGCCGGGGGTCTGGCTAGTGAAATCTGATGATGTCGTCGGGAGTGTCCAGAATTCGGATTGTGATAAGGCCAAACGCGGTCATTTCGAGTGTTCCGCGCGTAAACACATGATAATCGAGGGGCGGGGAGAGGGTGAAGTTGCGAAATGGAAATTATTGGAAGTGAAATTTCACAAAAGATCATTGCAAAAAGTATTCTTCTGCAAAGCTCTAACTTTCATTTCTGGATATGTCTTAACGTATGGAGCTGTATGGTTTTCAGAAGGGATCCACAACAGTAGGAATTAGATCTATTTCTGATTCTATGAACAATAGGACAAATACCATCACCGAAGACAACTTACCTGGCTATTCACCCCCAAATGATACCGCTTTTTGGGTCACTCTCCGGAGACAATACTGATAGATGATTGGGAAAAACTGTGACCACAGGTGGATTGTGGAGGCGAAGAAAGTTTCATGAAAGCGAAACTTGTCTGACTGACCCGGTTAGAAGACGACGACAACGCGCGTCGCGGGTCGATTATACTTTTGTCGGGAAGAAAGAGTTCATTCCCGTCGTCGAATCCGCTTCCTATCATTAATCAATATCCACTTTCCATTTCAATGCGAATCAAAATTGAATGGGATGAATTGTTCACTTTATTCACTATATTCACAGCCAAATAGTTGCACAACCATTTTGAATCGTTACCAAATAAACATAAAGAAGCATGAAAGAAAGAAGCTACTGGGGAAGCGTGAGACAAAGCGTGGAAGTTACTCAAGGACGATCTTGTACTTGACATCCTTCCCGAAAATCTTTCCATGCGAGTTGTCGAAGATGAAGATGTACTCGCCGGTCTCTTCGATCTTGAAACTTCCAATCTCCGGGTGGAACTCGGTCAAACATCGGAAGACTGGCCATACCTGCAATTATGCTCTCGTCATTGTCAATTCCCACTCCACTTTAAGATAAGAAAGAGTGTTGATTTTTTTTGTTTTAAAAACTCAAAAACAATTAGCTGATAAGCACTCTCTGCAGGAGAGAAAGAAAGTTGGAGGATCTGGCTTGAGTAAATATGATAAGGGAAATTAAAACTGACTACTCGGCCGTCTTTCTCGATGCTAAAGTCGATGTCGCCGCTGCTAACTCGCCACAGCCAATGGAAGTGTTTACCGGTTTCCCCATACATTTTGATCTGGAATGTTGCATTGAGAAAACTCTATCGAGGAAAGAGAACAGCACCTCAGTCTTGGACCGTGCTGGAACTGCAACCTTCGTGCGATCTCCCTCCAGTTTATGGCTGTCATTGTACCTACAACTCTTTTCTTGTTGTTTTCCTATCAGAAAGTTCAATACCAAAGCGTCTCTGGAACTTTTCCACCCATGCGGATGTCTCCATACGGCTGTTCCGCCTTCTTGTTGCCGCCCCAGTGCATGAAGATGTTCTCCTCGCCAATCTCCTCGATCAGATGGGTCTTCCAATCTTTGTCCAGGAATCGGACCTGTTAAAGGAGGGAACATTGTTGGAAAAACTAATCGGAGGAACGCACTTTGTCGCGAGTCTGTGCGGAGAGAACCGGTGAGACCATGGCGTACACGGCCGACATCATAACAGGGCAGTTGATGATAAAGATGCGGCGAGCAAAGTCGGGGAAAATGTTCTAAAAGTGCATAAAACTATAGTTTTATGACAGGGGAAAAATACCTGCAGGAGAGTGAGAAGACTCATGTACACTTTGAGAGTTGGAGTGTAGAGCAGGTCCATACTGAACCCCTCGAGATCCATGATAATGATGACTCCCATCTTTTTTCCAGTCTCTTTCTCCGTTTTGCGAATGATTTTAAACGACATCTCGGTCTCGGAAATGCAAAGTTGGAATAGCTGAGAAGTGGGACCAGCTTTAACCAGGGTCTTCGGATGGGCCTATAAAATCAGACCATTTGCGAAACACACTAGCACTTTACCTTCGCCATCGCCTGCATGTAGACTACGTCACCTCGCTTACTCTGTCCCATAATACCCCCTGGAAAGTACTCTGCGACGGCAGACATGCTTTTAATGGAAGCGTTGATCTGCTCCACTGTCTCCGGCTGGTGGTTGTTCATTCCGAGGTTGACAAGGGTTTCAATAGCGTATCTCATCTTGGGAACAATGGCGTCTGGAACAATGAAATAGAAGTGGGAAAAGTGAAGTTGCGTATTACCAATTTTATAATCCCATCCCATGAGCCAACGGAGAAGTGAGAAGTCGGTGTCATACTCGGGGTAGCTAAAATTAAAAAATTGTCTCAATTTTTTTGAGGTCACCCACGTGGCAAGGATATCCTTAGTTTTGGACCTCAACTCGGCGATCTTCTCCTTCTGATGGCTGGTGAGCTCGTTCAAATGAGGATAGTGGTTCTCAATTGCCATGTCTGGAAAAAAACAAAGAAATACAACACACAATTTGAAAAGCGTTACAGCACACAAAAGGCGAAAACTGATAAAAGAATTTTTGGAAAGAAAGACTGTGCCCGACCAGTTGCTCTTATCAGCGTCCAAACGTCAGGTGGTTTAGTGCTTTTGGTAATTTTATGGGGAACTCTCGGAATATTGGAAACTAACCATTGAGAAAAGAACTCATTGTTGGGAGACGGAGTGATGGGAGGAGAAGGGCTGCAAATGGAATACTGATAAACAAGTCCGAATTTTTATAGCGGGAGTATTCGCGCTAATACGGAAAATCCGGGATAAAATTTGAGTTTTTTATTTGAATATTTCCATATATATGAGTCGGAAAATCTTTAGAATAGAGAGAAAACTACATTTTCAAGATGTCCATTCTTTTTTTGTATGTGAAAGTCGACAACTATTGTATCTTCCTTTGATTGTACTCCCATTGTATTTTCCAGGATAATTATCATATCAATGGCACATTCTTCCCCGATCTCTGATTTCCCAGTGATTTCCCAGTTGCATCGGGATCCCACTCACTGCGAGCATCTCTTCTCCCTCTTTCTCCCCCTCTCCGCACAATTTTTTGCCGTTTCTTCTGACAGTGTAAAAATGCCAACGGCGTTTGTCAGTTTCTTTTCACAATCTCTTTTATCCGCGGCTCACCGACCCTCTTTCTGCCAGGCTTCTTGGTGTTTTTTTTGGCTCGTTCCACTATTCCACTATACATTTTTTCAGACGATCGAAATGGAGCTGCTCACTTCGCCGTCATTCCACCATATCTCGCCGCTCACGCGTTCTCGTAGCGATGTCCGCTCTGCCGCCATGAAAAGGTATAGACAAGCACTGGAATCATGCGATAAGAGATCAAAAATCGAGCTTTTTGACCTTGTCACTCACTCATTTTTAATGTTGTAGTATAGTGTGGTAGGCAGTTATACTTTCGGGAAGATGTTTATGGGCTATACTACGTTTTGTTTCTAGGCAACCAGAGGGTACCGTAGGGATTCTTAAGTCTTTTAAAAATAAAGAGTCGGGGTTTATTTTCAGATCCAACTCGTTCTCTGGCGTGTCGCGATCCACTTCCACCGGCCGCTTCTCCCGTCCGGACTACGGATACGGCGGTGGCTACATGTCACGTTCGATCAACAAATGTGGTAGGCAAAATTATCTGCCTGAAAGCGCGCTTTCCATCGTCTTTGTCGTCTTCATCGCCGTCATCGGCTTCTTTTTCTGCGTCCTTTCGGTTTGACACACTTCTCCTGTCCCACACTAACCGTTTGTGCCTTTCTAGACCTCTGTAGACGTTGTCGGGTTGTTTGTCATCGCGAGTAAAGTGTTTCGAGTTGGGTATTGTTCGCCTTTGAAACAACAAGACAAAAGACATATGGAGATGGAAAAAGTCAATTGAACAACTATAAGAGAGAAAGAAATCGCAATTCATTTTTCTCATCTCTCGTTTCGAGGCCAGCTGCTCGCAATTCACACCCACGCGCGCTCTTATCTCATTCCGAGAAGCAAACGGCGGGGAGAACAACGTTCTGAATTTCAGGCGGCACCCTGTTCGGAAGATCTCTTGCCGCGACGGCTCTCACCAAGACGCCACCATTCCACAACGTCGGAGTGCAACGCAGCACCCCACACTACACTGACAAGTACCCGTATGTGCGGTACAGCTATGGAAATACTGACACGGCTCTCGGAATTCTTACTCAATCGGAATCGGTATCAGTTTTTGAGAAAAGCTACTAAAAAGTAGAAAATAATAGAAAAAAAGAAAAGAAAGAAGAGATCTTTACAAAAAGCATCAAAAAACTATTTTCATTTGTTTTTTAAAGAAAAAAAGATGATCACAACATATTTTCAAAGAATCCCTTTCAGATCTACTCTAGACACGCGGGCGTCCGTGACATCGGAACCAAGCGTTGGCTCGAGGGAAAGCTCAATGCCTACAACACCTCCTTGTTCACCCGACCGGACTATCAGAAGCGTGTGGAGAAGCCGTTGGCCTCCACCAGAAGCTACGTGAGATACATGCCAGTTGACGACGCCTTGGATATGTACAAAAAGAGATGCATGACTGTTGGAACTCTCTCCAAAGTTAGTTCTTGTAGTTCTTCATGAATTAAAAAGAGGGGTTTTCAGTACTGGCTCTCCCCGGCTACCTGGGCGTCGCGTCGTGAGAAGGAGCTCAATCTGTCGTCCTCTTTGAGCCGTGGAAACTACTCGTACTCGAGCCGATTTGACAGGTTGTAAACCGCCGTGTTGCTCTTCAGAACGTTTCTTTTATTATTATAGACTCGGTGGCCGTGTCTACTAAACCATCCCGAATGTGCGAACCCAATAATTCTTTTTGCCATCGCGATTAAACATTCACGATACGTTCTTTCTAATCGACTCTAATGACGCTTTTGCGTTTTGTTTGGTGTGTAACAAAATGCGATGAGCAGTCGTTTGTTTTTGTTTTCATTTTCTCTTTAATATCCCAGCCAGTTTATCCAATAAAACTTGAAAACGTTTCAATATAATACAAAGGGACAGTTGTTTCTCATGTTTCTCACCGTCTGAAAAGCGTAAGCAACAGGAAGGCTTAAAATATTTGGCGAAATAGTGAATTTACAAAGGTCCATTCTTGGATGGAAGTGGGGGAGCCTCCTGATAAGCCGAGTACGCCGGCGGCTGTGCATTTGGAGCCTGCTGCTGCAATTGCTGGTATCCTGGGAGTCCGGATGGAGCAGCTCCCTGTCCGACCACGAATCCAGCTTGTGGTGGCTGATTGGTAGGGTACGGTTGATTGGGGTACGGCTGATACTGCATCTGCGGTTGTTGTGGCTGTCCCGGTCTGATCACGTCGCCGGTCACCAAGAACGGAGTGACGGTCTGGTAGGCCATAGTGCCCGCTGGCTGCAATCCAGCAGGGTATGGAGTGGTTTGTCCGATTCCTGGGTACGGTGGCGGCATGTCGTAGACGTAAACGTTTTGCGCTGGAAACACGGTTTTGAATAGTTTGAAAGTGGGTAATGGAGGATACCTGGTGGACGCTCCGGGAACACGTTGGTCGGCGCCTGGAATCCTTGATAGGTACCCTGGACAAGGTAATAGGTGGGTGGAGCAGCATAGTAAGTTGTGGTCGATGCCTGCGCCATTGGTGGCTGGGCTCCGTATGCTGGAGGAGCAGCGTATGGACGAGAGCGGGATGCTGAAATTGAGATGGTTTATTGGGGAAAGCATTTTGTTCAGCATTTTTCACGACATAGTTGGGAAATGGGCCAGATAGAATATAAACGCATGTTGAAAACGTAAGGTTGCAGTTTTTCTTGTTGTTTTGAAGTTTTTTCTTTGTTTTTCTTCAAATTTGGTAGGTTTTTCCCAATTTTAATAGAACTCCTGCTTAAAATTGATCGAATCAATCATCGATCTCTTTTGGAAAACGCTGACGTATTTTTAAGCGCCAACATCTGGTCAGTTGTCAATGTGGACACTATTGTGAATCAATCATACTCCTTTTTCCGTTCGATCATTCTATAAGCTCATGTCAACTCACCCATATCAGCAGCTTTGAGAAGCGCCTCTCCGAACTCGATGCATCCTCCCTTCGGGAAAGTGAGACGCCATTCTGGGCATCCCTCGAAGTTGCCTCCTGGTAGCGGATTCACCCATCCCTGAACATATTCAATCATTTCATTTCTGGCGTTGAGTAACAAACCTTAAGGTAGTTGGGAGTCAACAGCGGCTGCTCGAGCTTCACGTCTCTGACCGAGTGGAATGGCATCGTGAACGACTTGAACTCGTCCTTCTTGCTGTCATTCATGAAGATGATCTGGAAAATAGATGTTCATCATCTGTTTCGGTTAATTTAAAGTGTTACTCTGTGAGAAGTAAGGTAGAGAGCGCCGGACTTGCCGGATTTGAAGAGTGGGTTGTTGTACTTCTCGAACTTCAGTTTGACGCCGGTGGTGTAGAGGAGAATCCTGAAATACTCGGATGAATTTGCTCGAATTTGGTGAATTTTGCTGAAAAAGAGCTCTAACTCACATTTCTCCATTGTAGATGAGGATGCCGTTGCCATCTGGAGTGTGCGACGTGTTCAGCGACATGATTTCACTGAAATCAACACAAATTAACAAAGTTTCAATGAGAAATAACGTGTAAATCAAAAAGAACACAATAAAATCAAGGGAAAATTGTGAAATCAGCGGAAAATGTTCTCGAAATGGGGTGATGGCAGCGTTTTCATATGACTTTCCACCGCTGACTCACGCAACGCTATCGACCAGCATGGAGCGTCGTTGCGGCTCTCGCCGTCTGCGTCTCTCCTTCGCAGTGGTTTTTCGTTCGGTCGAGAGGGGAGAGAAACAAATCGAGTGTTTGTGGTATGATGAAATCGGTCGAGAAGAGTGTCAGTGGCGATAAGAAGGAGTAAACCGATTCAGGAACTAGCATTTATCAGGTACAAGTGAAATATTACGATGATTCGTCATATTAAATAATTCATTGGAAAGAATATCATTTTTATTGAAGTACAAAAGAAATGTGGACTGGAAAAGACTACAAGTAAAAATAGGGAATGGAAATGGCAGATGTCTCTGTAAACCAATCCAACTGAACGATGTTATGGGCTCAAGAAGGACTTCAGGTTTCAAAGAACAGGGAGGGGAATGGAAAACAATGATAAAAAAAGTTATAAAGACATTTTATCGGATAAAAGGAATGGAAGAGAGGAGGATTAGAACAGGGATGATAAGCCAAACAATAAATACAAAATAGAGTGAAGAATAGGGAAGACGATGTTGATAACACAATAACAATCGTCTAATACAAAACTTTGTTAGCGAAAGACGGCGCCGGCTCCACTCGCTGTCCCTTGTTGTGTCGGAGGATGGCGACCAGCGGGTGAACAGTCTCTTGGAGGTCCTGCAAATTCAAATTTTCACAAAAATCTGAACGATCTATCTGCTTACTCTGAACAAGTTCTCCAGAGAAGAGGTTCCATGGGTCCAGTAGAGGTTGTGCTGAAGTTTCGAGACACCGGTGGGGAGAGGGGCGAATCCGACGTTGTTCACTTTGTAGTATTCGAGGAAAGAGATATTGGCTTGCGTGAGACTCTTGATGGCGATGGGCTGTGGAAGGACCTCCGAGTTGGTGATGATCGGGAGAACATTGGTCTTGAGGTCATCTCCGAACATTCTCTTCACATCCGCCAATTCGTAGATGAACGGCCATCCCAGTTGGTTCTCGTCGTGCTTCAAGACGATGGAGATGGCGTCAAGGCGGAAGGCTCCAGACTCGAGCAGCTCCTTCTCAAACCACTGCTTGATGAGACGGGAGACAGTCTTGTTGCCCATTCTGTCCTCCACTCCGGGAGTGTCCACAATGGTGACATTGTATGGGAGGACGGTGTTGTTGAAAACGTAGGCAGTGAGTCCAGTAGTGGCATTGACATGCTCGTCGAGCACGAATCTGAACGGGTTCTCCTTCTTGACGTCGTAGAGGAAGTTCATCATGCTGGTGACAGCAGAAGTTTTTCCAGAGCCAACTGGGCCGAACAACAGAAGAGTTTTGTCATCGTCGCTGGGTGCGGCGTCTCCTCCGATGATCACCTTGTTGATTTTGTCGTTCTTGGAGAAGTTCTCGACCACGTAATATTGTGGCACCACCAACTCGTACTTGCCGCTGTTAGCGATCTGGAAAAACAAGTCTGATTCAATGATCATATCATGCAATTCTTACATGCTCTCCGGAAGCCTTTTGCTTTGCAGCAAGTGGGCTAACACGGACTTCCTCCTCCTCGTAGATGCTCGAGTCAATGCTCTCTGAAATTGGAACCTAACTTGGATCACAAAACTTTTCTTACTGGAAGAGTGGCTCGACTTGGAGCGTGGTGGAAGACGATGGTGCTCCTGCTCGTGGCTGTAGGAGCGGACATGGTATCCCATTAGCTTGGCACCCTGTCCAATGTTGTGAACCTTCAACGAGGCTTCACGAGCGAGATTAGCGTGGGTAAGACGGTCGTTATCAGCACGCTGGCGCTCAACTTGATGGGAGAGTTGAGCCTTCTTGCTGCGAGCATCCTCCACCTGACGCTGGAGAGTTCTCAGGTTGTGGGTTCCTCCGGTGTGGAAGGAAGATTGAGTGTGGTGCGAGCGAACGCTTCCAGCGGACTGAAATTGGGGAACCATCATGAAAAATTTCTGTGAGAATAACAAAGTTGACGTACGCTGTAAACGACATGCGACTCCGGACGCTCGTAGGCCACCTCGTTGTGGTGGAGGTTGATCTCCTCTCCATGGTAGCGATCGTGATCGTCATGGACGTCGAACTGTCCGAAACGGCTCTCGGCGAACGACGCGGAGCTGTCGATGGTGTTGGAACGATCACGTCCAATGTAGGCTGAAACAATTTGATCTCTGCCAGAAATCAATTAAGATCCAGTTCTCCACACTCACTCTCCTTGTAGTAATATGATGGGTCAAACATGGGGGAAGGAATGACAAGTTGTTGTGCATACAGTCGTTCACGTTCACACCCACACACAATGATTCACGCGGGTAACAAACGTTCTTACAACTCACTTTTGGGTTTATACTGGTGATGCATGTTGAAGTGATCGCTCTTTTCATCTTCGTAGTCGGCTTGCGGCTCATCGGCGTAGGCGTTGAACACCTATAAACATGACGTTTTGATTTGAAGTGATTTCAATGTGTTTGTTCGTTCGATGTTATCAAGTCATTTTCCAAAGGGAGAAGCGTACATTAACTCGAGACGCGATATTCAAGTCATCGAATATGTTGTTTGCAATGATGCTAGCAGTTCGAGCGGCGGCGTCCCTCTAAAACAAGCTGACCCAGTAAGACACCCCAAAATCACAACTAGATTTACCTTGGCGGATCCATTGGAGACGACGCTGTGAGCGTTCTGGTGGTGCTCGCTGGCGTACTGGCTTCTATGAGAGCTCACATGGGAGACATGGTGAGAGCTCACATGGCTCGACGGAGCACGGAAGTGTGGCTCGCTGACAATGGACTCATGGTCTTCGCCATCGAGGGCTTCGTCGAGGTGACGGAGAGCGTCGTCGTGACCGTTCAAGTTGACCGATGGGAGGGTCACAGCCGAGAAAATCTGAATCGTCGTCATTCAATTAAAAAATTGACGCTGAATCTCTACCGAGTCAAGAAGAGGGTCGGCGGTTGGGGTGGCATCGTAGTAATGCGAGATGGGGGTGGCGTTGACCACTGGTGGTGGAGCGGTCACCGCCGGCGGGTGGGAGATGGTAGTGGAGGTGACATGGGAAGACACCACACTTCGGCCAACCTGTTTTAGGTTGGTTAATCTTTTTTTGTGTTTTTGATTTAACCCACCGGAACCTCTCTCACAGTCGCCACACTCGACTCGGTTGTTTGACGACTTCTATTTCCCGATTCCGAATGTTGTTTGACGTTGGTGGCGTTTGTCAAAGTGGGAAGTCCGCCGAACACGTCGTCCAAGTTGATGCTGACGGAGCCGACTCGCGACATCTCTGAAAACCGGGACTATAGTCGAATTCACCATGGGAGAAGTGTATTTGAGGAGTGAAGACATAAAACAAGAGTGAAAACTGCAGACTGAGTCATCTGACTGTTTATGTGCTTTTTTATAAAAGGGCTCCAAGACAGTGTTGACACAAGTTCCCACTTGATTGAGGCCCCAGAATGATGATGATTGACCGCGGCGACAAAAGATCGGTTCGAGAGCAACAAAGTGTCGTCGGGGGTGTTGTAATGGAGTGCAGAAATGGCAAGGAGAGCGGCAAAACCGTGTCTCGCTTATCAGTGTGTGCCACGCATTACACTTCGCGTCAGGCGCCGTACGTTTTGTATGCAGCTAACAAGCATGTACGATGGAGAGTGGAAGGGAGACCGGCGGGTGAGAATGGAGAGTGGATAAAAATAACAGTCGAGTGCAGAGCGAAGCGAGTGAAAAAGTTATGGGCTGCAGCTGGCCGGTGTGCGCTCGATCCGTCTCTCATTACAGACGAGTGGTTTCAAATTGAAGGAATGACTATAAACACACACAATCGTTTACAATTTAATTGAGGCACGGAACATTCAGGTTGAACTTCTCTAGATAAAGATCTTCCAAAAAACGATTAGTACTGTAAGAATGCGATGAAACCTAAAAGGGAAGAGAGAACAGTTTAGTACCCACACGTATTGTTGTTTGTTGTCAGAAGACTAACAGTGTTGTGAAGAATTCAAACATTTCGCCAAACCAAATCAAAAGTAAAAGTCAACTCAGAGTTCTCAAAACGCACACAATCACCGGAATACCCGTTGGCAAAACCTTTTGCAGATGATAAGAAGGCGAAACGAAAGAGAAAGAAACCAATGATAAACTCCCCCAACCGGGGCGCTTTCCTTAAAATGTTTGCTCGTGAACAGAACAGAACACATTATTGCTTTTATTTGAGACAAATTTTGCATAAGTTTTCGTTTTACATTTTGGGCGGGAAAAAGAGATGCAGAGAGAAAATAACAATCTGAACATGGAAAAAATGAAAAAGGACCCATCACATACATGTCTAGCGAAGGAAAAATGATTACAGTGGTGGTTTGAAAAAAGATTTACAAGCATAGAGGGGAGAAAAAAGGAAACATTTTCAGGGAGAAACGCGTGTTATTTTTGCTAGGGTCTCCAAAGCTACCCTGTTGGTGTCTCTAGGCAAAGACCGGAAGAAAGTGGATGGAGAGAAATCGACTGAAACACTGGAGCTGCCAGCAACACCGAGACTACACGGATGCGACCATGCAGCTCCAGTCCTCATGTCATATGGGAGGCGTGGCTTCGTCCGGCATCCGGGTGGCGACCATCTCGATGTTCACCATCTTCCCATTCCCGTTCCCATTGTGCAGTTTGGGCGTCTGCCTATTGTTCGGCCCATCTCGTCGTCGCTTTCCTTCGCGCTTGTGATGACGGGCCTCTTGGTCCTGTCGAGTTTCACGCGTCCGACGCTGGCTTTTGACACCGCACATTCTGTAAATGTGACAGTGTTTCATTGTTTTTATTCAAACATTGTCCCTCCTAAATTTCTTAGTTTGTAATGGCTGTAAACTGCTAAAATCTAATGACAAATCATTCCTTGAACATTCTCTCATTCGCGAGAATGACTTCTCTGCTCAATTCTCTGTTTCTTATCACTACTTTCTTTACGCACTTGTGCATGATATAGCGAACCATGTAGATGACAATTTGACACAAGGAAATGAGGGATCCACCAGCCCAAAGTGAGAATTGACCTGCAACAAAAAAATGGCATGATTTTTCATGGCCACTGGTACCTCCAATTTGAGCGATGAGACTTGACAATGGCATTGCTACTACATGCTTGATCACGGTATAATCCAGTTGTGAGTAGTAGATGTCCAATATCACACGACGCCTCATCTTATCCCATTCTTCCTTTGGTATCAGCATTTTACTCTGAACAACTTCATCTTTCATTTTCAGTTAAAGCGTTTCAGTTACCGATTCACTTGGAATGTTTGAATAGCTGACTTGTTTGTTGTAAGACCATGAGTGACAGGGAGCCTTGCATTTTTTCTTACACACGTCCACCTTATGCTTTGGAATCTGTCCGTCATGTGTGAAAAGGTTCGGGAAAAAGCAATGGTAGAGGAGTGTCGCCGTGCAGATGTTGTCCGGGTGGCCCGGGTTGTGCGCGGCGGCCGGGGAGCACTGACACTTGGTCTGCGCTTCGGATGTGAGACAGTCTTCGTAGCAATGCACTCGACTGTAGTTTTTGTAGGGATCTTGTTCGCATTCGTAGCGGGGTGGGTCGTTCATGAACTCGAATTGTGTTCCTAGTAGTGGCATGATTGCATGGACGCCTGGAAATATGAAATTGAGGAGTTACAATGAGCAACAATGTACCTGCTGGTAGAAACGTGAGATCGTTGTCTATCCCTTTGCCTCTCTCAGCCAACTTTATAATCACACCACTGTTAATCATCTGATTGATTCCAGGATTGTAGAACTCTTCGGGGAGATCAATGATAAACCTGTCGCCATTTCCAAACCCACTAGCTTCCTGTAAAAACCCTGATTTTCAAACCATACTCGTAAACTTTTAGCACCTGTCGAACTCCCTCCAATCTAAAGCACTTTCCTGCCGAAGTCATCATTTCCGTGATGTTATCACATTGCGAGGCGTCTTGAAAGAATGCCGTGCAATTCAGCGAGGCGTTCCGGAGAAACTCCACGTACGACATATTCTTCCTGGTGAGAAGTTTTTCGAGTTGAAAATCCAGCGCATCTATCTTTTTAATTATCTCATCTCGCTTCAACAATAGGTTTTCAAATGGCAGCTCCACGGAAGGAAATGAGAGTTCTAGGAATTGAGCGAGTTCAAATGACACGTTATTGGCTTCGAAGTAGGAGCGGTTGAAGCGATTGTAAGGGCACACTACGACGTCGGGCAGTTTTATCGAGTCTGAATGTATTCAGGGTCTTAACGTCTTCTGATGGTGAACCAACCTGCTTCCTGGATAAAGTAAGAGACCACAATCCGCCTTGTTGTATACTCAAAGCTGATCTGCACTATGCCATGGATTGTCATTGCAAACGCAACCACCAGGATGAAGATCCAAACAAAACACAATCGTTTGGACGAGGAGAGGAAGATGTCTCGGAGTCCATGAAGCGTGGAAGTCTCCCTCAGCAAGTATAAACTGTCGTCGTTGTCCTCCTCGCTGTCGCTGAGCTCCGACAAGTCTGGTGCTTCCCCTTGAGACCTTGTGGATGTTCTGAAACAAATTAAAAAGTTAATACTTTTCAAAAAAGATCATTCTCTGAGGGGAAGGTGGGAACACTCACATCTGTATCCAGGTGCTCATCGGAACAGAAAAATCAAGTGGGGGGAAAGGCCACAAGACCTTGGAATGCTGGGAGGAGCTAGCACGGTTATCATTTGTGCGTTGGTGTAATCAAGAGACAGAGGAAGTTATCTCACAACCTATCCTAGAGCTAGTGACTAAACTTTTATCTTTTCCCCCTAATAACATTGCCACTGTAGTATTGGAAAAAACTTACGGGATAAGCGAGTACTCACAAGAACGCATTATGCAAAACTGAAAAAAAGGAATGCACAAACCTGCTTCTGCCGGACCAGCGTCTCGAGAGCGTCTTTTTGAGACAGTGGTTCTCCTTTTTCAGTTTGCGAATTGCCGACTCCTGCGAGTCGCTGAGCGATTGACTCTGCGTCAGCGAATGGCTTCTGACCACTGTGGCCTCGGCGCGATTTCCATTCATGTACATCACACAGTTTTCCTCATCGAATCGCGCTCGTCGGATCGTAGAAGAAGTTTCCTGTTTTTTCAGCATTGGAAAAGGCAGGGGGAATATAAGGGGGAAGCGGGAAGTGGGGTGAAGGAGAAAGAAATACTAGCACAATATCGTGAAGATCTCAATGAATTTGAAGGGGATTCATCTTTTTCAGCATGTGCTTCAATCTCTTCTTGTCATTTTTCAAGCCGCGAATAACAGACGAGTAAGGGAGGTCAAGATGAATAAGGAGCAGAAATTGATGTTATGCGCTGCGCATCAAAGAGTTCACGTAATTATTCGTCTTCCCTCCTGTCTATTTTGCGGTTCAGTAATTATGCCTCACCATGATAAACTTATTTATTATTTCCTTAGAGAGAAAAAAACCAACACGTCATTACGAGGTGTCAGAACCCAGCATTCCACCCATCAGTTAGCCACTTTTTGTTTCTAATCAGTCGCTAGCTGCTGACAATTGTTATTTTTCAAAGGGTTAAAGAAACAGAAAGAAAGTAGCGATTCGAGTGTTAAGCTGATGGGTTTGATGATGTGACAAATGCGAGCGCTTTGAAGTTTTGAGATTTCTTTTTTTGAATCGGGGGAAAAAATCAAAAAGAAAAAAAAAGAAAAGAACTACACTCTAAATATCCCGTTTGGAACCGGAGGGCGGCCGGGGCGAAATTTGTTTAAATTTAAACATGCAATGAAAAATCGGATGGCAAAACAAAATCCGGTGAAGCTAAAACAAATTAGAATCTCGACCAAGTGGGCAAAAAGTGCATTTTTTCGAGGAGTGGCCGCTTTACACTCGGCGGTAGGTTCAAATATCTGCACAACTGCATAGGTGAGAGAAGTTTTTAGTATTTTGACAGCGGTCTCTCAGTAATCTGATATGACAAGCGTACAAAAGTTGGGCCTGGTTTTTGAGATTTGAAAGCTCAGAGAGTACAAAAATAGAGTACAGCCACGTGTCATATCTTCAGTCTCTATTCCCTCTCTCTCTCTTCTCTCCCCCATGATCCAGGTGGCACTGAAATCCAATAGGACGTCTGAAAGAAACACGATCTATACCCCGGCAACATGTCTCTGATAATGGGAGGTCAGAAACAACCAAAAAGCGGTGCAAAAAACGAATGCGATTGGAAATATTGGGACGAAATTCGAACAACTGTCATCGTGAAAAGTTCGCGAGAGAGCGAATATATCTCAAACTAAGGGTCCTGTGGTGAGAGAGGGGGATGCAACAAATTATAGCACACTCTTATTCAAATAAAGTGTTTCGGAGTGAAGCTTTCTTTTGGTTTTTTATACTTCAAAATTTGAAATTATACAAATTAGTTTCTAACTTTAAGTTTTTATAACTAAACACTTTTTAGAGTCGACAGGTACAAATTCAAAACTCTAGGATCTCCTAGAAACTAATGATGATTCATGAGATAGCCGATGAGGTCCCCGTGCTATCACCTGACATCAGATTCTTCACACTCTATCCCACATGATAAATCGTTGGGCACTTCTTTTCGACAGATTGAGCTCCAAGTTTCCAATAGAAGTTGCATTGTGTGTAAAGAACAAAAATTTGAGAAAAATTGGATATGAAATCGTAGACTTCCAGAGTGAAAAAATAAAGCAAAGATGAAAATGTGAGACGCTTTGTCACTTCCAAAAAAGATCTTGAAATATTTTGGAACATGTTAGCTCGAGTGGCGGGAAGAGAAAAAAACAACGAGCAGGGGATTTTGGGGACTACCTCATTAATCACAATTGCTTCCTGATGCACTCTTTCAAACAGCTGCACTTCTCAATTAATAACTCGTGGCTGGAATGAATTGGGTTCGACCGGGAAGTAGTACACCCCGATAATTGTATTATCATGTAGTGGAAGAGGGGGGACGAGAAGTTTCAAAAAGTTATGAGAAACCAATTGTAAGGAAGTCTGTGACACGCTGGTCTTCTGGGACCAAACGTGTTCGAATTCAGAAAAAAGACAAATCGAGGAAGACTCGAGATTTCGTCGAGCTGATTAGCGTCAAAACGCGGGGAGCGAAGAAAAACAAGGACAATATTTTCAGCACATCATTTGCCACTTCCTAGGTCGAGAAATGAACCGGGAGGCATTGCGCAGTGGTTGAAAAATATGAAGTGACCGGAGTAGGTGATAAACTGCTCCCTCGGGACGAATCAGCAGCCCTTCTTCGGTGGAAGACACGAGAACTTGCAGGGACCGCAACACTTCGTGTCCTTTGTTTTTTGTGTTTGAGCAATTGTCCCCCTCCGTTCTTTCCAAGGGAATTGAAACCCTCTTTATCTTCCGAAATGATTTGTCCTTGTTCTTTTTTCCTTGTCCTTTTTGTGTCTAAACTTTGTTGCCAACTATTATAAAGATCATGTTCTACCGCCCACGGTCCGAAAGATCGGTATCAACCAAAAGGTTTGCCCGGTAATCCGACACAGTCCAAATCATAGTCTAAAGAAGTGATTCACGTGGGCAACACTATTCAATGAAACTTGTACCCGATGTGGGGGGAGATCGATGCCAAACGGAGGATTAGCGCTTGTTTGCAAAACCTTCAAAGAGCGCACAGTTCCCGCCCCCTTCGATGGAACTGTCCTTGTCAGTTCAACCAATAATGGCTCACGTAGTCGTCAGAGTTTTAGGATTTATATTATTCCTACTGTTTTCCGCGATCTTTCTAACAGAGGTGATGCATTCCTACCGGAGATTTGTAAAACAATCAGAGGAGTACTTCGTCAATGAGGATCCTCCAAAGAAGGAAAAGCAAATGAAGACTTTCTTCAGTCTCTACAATAACATGGATGAGATTCTGCAACAGAATTCCCACGTGAGTAATTGCTCCCAGATTTTTTGATCTACTTTCCAATAAGGAACTCATTTTCCTCACTTTAAGACAGTCCCACCTCGGATACTAAATGGTACCGCTGAACAGTTCTGCAACAACACAGATCACTGCATTCAACCATTCATCCGCCACGAGACTAGATATAGGGTAGGTCAAAAAAGATCACGTTCAGTCGATTCAACAACACTTTAGGTGGCGCCGGATTACAAAATGGCGCACTGTGTAGTGCACAAGAGTATGTCTACCGTGATCACGGGTATCATGTGCTACTTGTTCAACCGGGCGAGATATGTGAAAGTGGACAAGCAGATGAACATGTCCGAGTGGGATAAAGCCGCGTAAGTGGAGTGAAGGAATAGTAATGACTACAAAAAAAAATAAGAAAAAAGAGAACAAAACGAGAAAAACGAAAAGGTCTGACATTCACATTAGCGCCTTTTAAGATGGCAACATAAAAAATTTCACTGGGAGCCAAAGTGAAATTGGCACCTAAAAGTGTGAGCCGACCAATTACCACACTCGAGCAACCAAGAAGCTCTTTTCAGATTGTGTCGTGGAGACAATTCGTACCGCCATTTGAAGAGCGTCCAGAAAAAGTACAACGCCAGCGTCATTAACGGATGGAGCTACTCGATGATTACACGAGACCCAATTGACAGATTCGTATCGGGATATGTGGATAGATGCATAAGGTTCTCCAAAACTTCCCCCCTTCTCTCTCTCATTGTGACATTGCAGAGTGGCGGAGGGACCGAGTCCGTGCAATGGGTGCGATAAGAATATGACATGCTTCATTCTGAGCGAGTATGAGAGATTCAAAAAGCAAGCCACCAAAGGGGTTCTCACAAACACTTTTGAGGATCGACACTTTTATCCACAGAATTGGTGAGAAACCCATGAATTATTTTGGTGATCGCTTTTCTAAGAGCGAAACTTTTTTCTCTGTCAACACTTTCTTTTTTATGGATCAAATAGCGGAATTCCAGGAGGTGCGATATCAAAACAATGCGAGAAAAATACGACTTCATCCGGTATTCCAGTGATCCGTCACAACAGCTCATGGAAGACTTGTTCAAAATTGCACGCCGTCAAGGAGTAAGTGTGAGCAAATACCGGCTCATTATTTCATGGGAAATGCGTTTGTTTTGATCGCAAACTCTCATGAAGCCACTTTTCTAACTCGTTCCACAAACACAGAACGCAAGTAAAAAAATGAAATGAGAGAAGCTGTGGAATACACCATACCCCCATTTCCTCGTTTTCCAGGTACCGAATAACGAGCTAGAGTACATTGAGGAAGAGCTCACCAGAAATCGCAAAACATCGCATACAACTGCCTACTCTCCAGCTAGAGAGTTTTATCAGAAAAGGTATGCAAATAAGGACAAATAAAATTCGAAGGTCCGACGCGAAAAAAAGGTTTGAACTTACTTGTGACGCCGCGCGGAGAGACCTAAAGGCGGCCGGAAATGAGTGACATCTCAGAAATCATGACATTTCTTTTGACGCCTTCCCGAGGCCCGCCCTTCCATCACAAAAGAAGCTCCCGCGGTAATGGGTGGCACTCGTTGTGTGGCTTCGCGGTTTATGTGAAATTCAAGAATGCGCGCCCAATTTGTGTGTTTTTGCAGACTGCGAGAGAGTCCACTGTTAATGGAATACGTGGTGCGAATGTTCTACCACGATTTTCTCATTCTCAATTACCCATTTCCCGAGGGCTTCTGAACAACTCGACAAAACGGATTGACTTGTTGTAACTTCGAGTGACAATATGACAAAATGATAAATGGTGCCATGGAGGAAACGTGTCATTCTTTGGACCTTTTTTGTACTGTGTATGAATCGATACAATAAAATTTGATTTTTTGGAATGTAGACGTCACAACGTAAACCCCTGTCAATCCCTCCAAACAATTCACAATTGAGTGCGGCCAACACCAGTATTCTTCAATTATGTCCTCCGCTACCCCAAATATTGTGCAAAGCGCCAAAGTTATCATATTTCTAGCTGTTGTTACCACTATTTATATCACTGTACTGGTATCTCGTCCCATGATTCGAGAAAATGTGAAATTGATTGTACCCCCGAAGAGTAGAGACCTGAGAGCCGAGCAGATCCGTATGTTTGCATTGAATGAAATGGTCAGACAGAATTCAGATGTAAGAATCACTATTGACACTCAAAATCTGAAATTTATAATTCTAGGACCTTCCACCCCGCAGCAGAAACTTTTCCGCCAGAGATCTCTGCAAGAAAAGATTCTCATGCCCACCACAATACAGGCGCTACGAAACAATGCTCCGAGTGTCTCCAAAGTACAAAATGGTGAATTGTGTGGTGCAAAAGTCGATGTCGACTATGATGACTGGTGCCATGTGCTATTTGTACGATGAAAATGAGTTTGAAGCTTCTGGACGACGATTTGTAGACGAGTTTAATGGACGGTATAGTTTAAGAGTAGTTTCAAAATGTATAAAGTTGTTTCAGGTTTTGTAAATCCAAAAATGAGTACTCAAGTGTGAACGATGTACGTAACAAGTACAACATCTCAGTGGTTAAAACCGATTGGAGTTTTTCAATGGTTACTCGCAATCCAGTTGAGCGATTTATTTCAGGATACGTTGATCGATGTGTGAGGTATCCAAAAATATCATTGAAGTATCAATAATCCCAATTTTCATTTCAGACTACTCCAAACAAACGTCACTGAACAGTGCAACGGTTGCGGCTTGAACATGACATGTTTCATCGAGAAAGAGTACGCACGGTTGATGGAAATCTCATACAAGCGTAAAACTCATAGAACCATGGAAGACGCGCACTTTTTCCCGCAAATTTGGTGTGTTAAAGTTCGAAGAATTGGGTTTGAAATGAGTTTTCAGGCACTGCGATTTGCATGAAGAGAAGGAGAACTTTGAGTTTATTCCTTATTCGAGTGATTCTGAAATTGAACTAATGCCACATTTTGAAGACTTGTTGCAGAGACAGCATGTAAGTTTAGGGATGTGTTTCGGTTTGAAAAATTCAGAACAGTTGTTAATTTTGTTTGTAACATCTGGGAGCCGAGATATGAAGCATGTAAACAGTGCATCAAAACGAACAACATTTCTGAATCCCTTTCCAGCTCCTTATTTAATCTGAACCTGCAAAAATGAACCAATCTTGGAGTACCAGGTGTCAATAACATATTAGCAAACGTTTTTTCCCTCAACCAATCACAAGTCACCACTACTATAACTTCTATTCCACTTCCAGGTACCACAGTCGTCCATTGACTTCATCAGAAACTCATTCATGACAGAAAAACCTAATCATGCCACCAGAAACACTCCTGCCAATCGGTTTTATTACACAAGGTGATTTTAATTTTCAGAAAATATTACATTTTATTAGCTGTACTACTTCAGATTAATCAAGTCACCGTATCTCATGGAGTTTATAGTGAAAATGTTCTATTGGGATTTCATTGAATTGCATTACCCATTTCCTGCTGGATTTTGATTAACTCGATGGAAAGTATAAGTTATAGATTATTTTTTTGAATACGGGAAGTATAAAAGAGTAAATGTTTTTATTTGTTTGAGTAAATGGACATTAGTAAATGAAGAAGGTGAAGAAGACAAGGAAAAATAGGGGAAAAAAGGAATGTGTTCAGTTACCATGGCCTATTTGCAGTTTGCTAATCAGAGATCGCGTAGCATAGGGAATCGACAACTTTTTTGTTTGATTATAAGGTATGTCACATGGGAAACGATATTTAGGCCTCGGTTTTTGGGCGCGAGTTGATCCACGACTTGATCGAGTCGATGGCCGCGATCTTGTCGACAAACTCGAGCAGCTTGGGGTACTTGCGGAGAGCTCCCGGCAGGATTTTTGAGTTCATGAACCAGAAGATGTGGAAGATCGCGAGATCGGCGTACGAGATCTGGAAAATTTTGCTTTTTCCTTTGCTATTCGATAAGTTTGTGGGGTTACCTTGTCTCCGACAAAGTATCCAGTGCCGTTGGTCACCAGGGTGGTCTCGAAGGCGGTGATGAATGGGATGATTGTGCTCTCAATGAGCTTTTTGAAGATTTCCACCTGGAATGAATCAAGATCTCATCATCATTCCAATTCACTGAATGAACCTTTTTCGCGTTGTCCTGTTCTTTGAACCACGGGTGAATTTCGATGAGGAAATCCTCGACGCACGCGACGAGCTCATCCATCTTGGCTGTCTCCCAATCATTCTCTCCAGCGAGTCCTAGAGAAAGTAATTGAAAAAAGCGAACCCTTAGAAGTTGTTCTTTTCTTCTTTTTTTTAGTCTTCCCTAATTCTAATTCTTGGTCTAATTGCTCTTTTCCCTCATCTAATGGCTGAAAACGCAGTCACCTAGAGTTTTGGCGAGATAACGCTCGATGACGCGACTCTGCGCCAATGGTTTGCCGTCGACGTACAAGACGGGCAGTTGTCCGTGCGGAGTGGCTGGAAACAAGAAGTCAATGATGACAAGTGACAGACGTCGATTTCCGACATACTTGGTTTAATTTCCGGCCACGCCGACTTCTCCACTCGTTCATCTTTGTACTCGACGCCGGCGTAGGCGAAGATGAGTCGCGATGGCTCGGCGCGCCCCATCATGTTGAAGTATTGAAGTTTGTACTCTGTCATTGTTTTCGCAGCGGCTGGAAATGAAAAGGTATGAGTGAAAGTTGAATGAAGGCATAGGATAAACGTAAAAGGGTAGTCCGATGAGAGTTTCGAAGTGTGTCTCACTTCTCAATGCGTTTTAAATTAGAGATCAAAACGTAACAACCTCGAAACATGATCAGTTACCAGACAACCCCTATGATGAGCTAGACAAGACTCCTGGGAAACGACGAAACTCGTTGATCATCCCAAACCAGAATAGAAAGGAAAAAAAGCTCACACCTCGATGAATAGGGAGATTGAAATAGCGAAAAGAGTGCGACGAAAGCGGAGGAGGGCGGTTCGATGCAATTTTTAAGTGCTGAAATGATTTCGGCAGGCGCCGGAGCGAAATTCAATTAAACGAGCCTGCGCGTCTGAACGAGAGACCCAATCTGACGTATTCGGCGAGCAAGGCGCCACCCCTTTTCTCACCGAAAAAAAGAAAAGAAAAAATAGGCTCTTTTCCTCGTTTCCTCCTCCCCTTTTCTACTTTTCTTTTGTGTCGTGCTGTGTCAGATATTATCATATCAAATGGACATAGAGATGCCCACTCATTTTAAGATTATCAGAACACCCCTAGAAACAGAAAATTCTGCTTCTGAAGTCGGAAAATATTGTCACAGCTACATGAAAACAAGCTAAAACTCGCGAGAAAACAAAAAAAGGCACAAAGTGAATAACTAGAAAAGAGAGAAAAGGAACAACTACGTCAAGAGAGAACAAGTTCCAAAACACGCACATTCATGCGTCTTTCCCCCACTAACGGGAATGCACTTTTGTCACAAAAGAGTGGATAATGAGCTAAAACGTGTTAATGAATAGAGAAAGAGAAAAGGTTTTTGGTTTTTTGGACGGGAGGAGCCGGATGTGGGAATGAAAAAGTGCAATTTTTTGAGTTTTCGTGAGCCTTCTCAATGTAAATCGCTTCTCAAGTATAAACAAAGTGGCTTCATCAGCAGGGGCAATGAATTTCAGGGTGAAGGAAAAACGTACAAATATAAGAAGAGAAAGAGAGGGGGATAAGCGTGAGAATCGTTTTCACTGCATGAGTTATTATCAAGAGCCATCTGAAAACAAGAACGAGAGGGTTTTTGCGGTGAAGGTTGGCAGACGGGAAATGGCAAGGTGGGGAGGTATTGATAAGAAAGGTGGGGAGATGCAAAAGTGTGCACAAAATGATCGGTATTCTTTTAATGACACTCTGCAACCTGATGGAAAGTAATCCATCCAGATTTCCCCCATCATTATAGTGGATAAAAAAATAATCTCCCTTTTCTGCAATACCCCCTTCTCGGTCTCCACTTCCCCCCTGGAAAAATCATTCGTCAAGGATCACGGCGCTCGTTACGCTGCCCTGATTTTATTAGAGATTGTGGTCCGATAGGTACAACTTGAAGACGAGCCCATTAGCCGTAGTGAAAGAGCATGCACTCTTTGATATTAGTTCGCGAGTATCAACTCTCTTCAGAAACGGGAAAATGGCAAAGAAGAAGAAAAAGAAGAAGAAGAAGCGAAAATCGGAGAAGAATAAAGGGAAAAGGGCATGTGAGCAGGGAAAGATTTCAACTTTTCGAAGGGTGGATTATATCGTCTACTTGAGACCAGAAGGTAGAAGAAGGGGAGCACTTGACTAATTATTCATCAGGAGAGTTCTTAAAGTGCACTATAAGTTGGGAAGATATGTGAGACTTTTTGGAAATTGGAGTGCATATGTCTTTTTCAAGAACCCTTTCTCTCATTTATCGCATTTTCTATGGTAGCAAGACAAAAATAGCCGTTGAATCAGTGCATTAGAAAGACAAGACATGAAAGAGTCAAATGAAACAGAATACGACGATAGACAGGAAGGTTCTCTGAACGACAAGAAATGTGATACGGACAAGGGCGCTCAATTTGGAATAATTCAGTGAGCCGCCAGCCTGGAGACAACGTTTCCAGGAGAGAAGGGCCTCTAGAGCAATGACATCAAACGTGTGTGTGTGTTTATGTGAGGAGTGTGTGCACGTTTTATTTGGAAAGAGGCGAGGCGCCGCCCATTTTCTTGTTAGAGCCGTGTGGTTCGCATTATTAGCTGAAAAGACATGCCCCTCTTGAAAGTTTCATAAGGTGGGTGCAGTGTGTGACGTCAAGGTTCTTTGAAGTGAAGGGAGGGGGAGGAGGTTAAGAGGGAGGATGATTGAAAAATTTCCGTTTGGATCTTTTATAACTTGTATTTTGAGATGTTTAAGTCATTTTTACATGTCTTGACGTTTTGAAATGAGATTCTATCTTTCAAAAGTTCAAAAACAGTGTTTGGGAGTAGATCAAATTGTCAAAACCTTGTAGTCAATGGTCCATACCCGCTACAAACTACAATATCGAATCCAGATCTTTATATATGCTCTGCTTCCTCAAAAACGTAAGAAATCACCAATTTTTCTACCTCAGAAAAATTGAAATTCTTGTTATTTCAGTGTTCCAAAAAAACAGCAAAATAACAGGTTGATCACGATATCCGGGAATTTTAAATCTGCCCCCGTTTAACCACAACCCAAAAACCTCAAGAATAATTTATTTCACATCAACACTTTTTTCATTAGCACGTTTTGTTTTGGCGCTCCAGATGAAAATGAAAACTTCTGAAAGGTCAGAAATTGTCTCGGGAGCGGCAGGTGATATTGAGGACTAAAAATAACGAGGGAAGTTTGAGCAACTACTATGAGCAAAATATCAGAGGGGGGGGTTCAGTGTTCAATGGTTATATGGGAGACGTATCGTAATGAATGACATGTGACAGACAAAAGTAGAAAGTAGGAAGGAAAGAGAAGGGCAAGTGGTGGGAGGGAGAGCGGGGGTCGTTTAGAGGCCCTCGCTGGAGATGAACTCTTCCAGCTGATAGTGGCTCAGGAAGTGCGCCCAGTCGACGTCTTTGGCACTGGAAGATTGAAAATTATTAGGTTTACTGGATGACTTCTTACATCTGCAACTTGGAGACAGTGCTCTGCGTGCAGAATGCGTCGGTTTTGTAGTGGCATGACTTGTGGCACACCATTTTGCAATCTGAAACAATACCATGTCTCTGGGCCATGAAAATATCAAGTACCTCTGCACTGATATGCTTGTTTCGAGAAGCTGCTCCTGATCCTTTGCTGGCAAACGTTGCACGTGGCACCGCTACAACTAACATTAGTATCGTGTCACAGGAATTCAACACAGATGGGACAGGGACATCACAAACTACACTACACGGACAAAAATCAAAGTTACCCTTTCACTTTGACGGCGACAAATGTGTGGTCGTTGTAGATGTGAAGTTTCTTTCCCTTTCTCATCAATCTCGCCGCAGCGGGCTCGGTAAGCATTGCTGGAGGGATAAGGAAGTATCTGAAAGGTCACCAGATGAAATACGGGTTTGATGTGACGGCTTACTTGGCTTGTTTATCCTGGTCCAGCTCCAAAATGAGAGTGCTGTGTTGGTAGAGGCTTTTGGTGGATTCGCCACTCCTTCCACCGACTGAATGTGTTTCGCGGTACTTGTCGTTTGAAGATACTGAACATTATATATCATTTAGATAAAATTCAATGAGCCCAAAGAAGATCTTGCCTGCATAACGAGTTCTGCTCGGATCACGAGATGGTGGAAGAGACACTGCTTCTTCCAGCGCCTGATTCTCCAAATCCACTGACTTTGACCGTTTCTGACTTCTGCCCCTTCTTCCACTGAGTCTATCCTTGAGCTCCCCGAAGAACGATCGATCTCTCTTCTCCGTTGGATGCTTCTTCGTCTTATCCCTACTCTGTCGCACTTCCAGCTCTTCGTGGAACTCTGGAGGGGCAGTCTGATCGCGATAATGTTGACCATTGCTTCCATTCTTTCCAGCTCTCTCCAAGGTGTTAGAGGCGGACATGCTCTGAGCAACAGATTGCAATTTGGCTTCGAGCTCTCTGGTTTTGGGGTCGTTGTGGTTTTTGAACTGTTGATCTAAGATTCGTTGGGTTGCAGGGTCCACTGCGTTTTCCAGGGAGCCATGGACAGATTGAATGGTTGGTTTCTCTTTGAGAGTCTGGGAAACGGTTTTCACGGTGACAGTGGTCGTCTTGGATGGGATGATTGGTTCGTGCTGGTCGAAGTTGTCTGAAACAAAGCATAAAAGATAATGATTGAAATTGGGTAAAGTACCATGGGGATCGTAAATTGGTCTTCTATGAGTAGTGAGAGTCTCGCGGAATTCCGAGCCATTTGGATTGGTGACTTTCACAGTGTCAGTCAATTTTCCAGTAGTCAGAGAGTTGGGATCGTAGAAGAAGTCGAACTGGAAACGAGAATTTTGTTCAGAAGGTGCAAACAAAAATAAGCTCACCTGAACAGTGAGATCACCCGAAATAGCATCCTTGCGATACGGTCTCCCTTGCAGTCTCAAAGTGTGAATGGTCTCTCCACTTCTTCTGATCTCTTCAAAGTTCACAATAGCCAATCCCAGGAATCCTTCGTCGTCGTTCAAATGCAGTTTATCATTTCCTTCGTAAATTTCAAAAAGAATCTCCTCGGTGGCAGGGGTCAGATCACTAAAAACATCATGTTTTCCGAGTAGAGTACAACGACAAAACTTACAAGTCGAATTGCTCTTCCCAATAGGGATTCGCATTGATTCCCTTGGAAGTAGAGTATTTCTGCGCTGGTTCATCCATCTCGACGTTTACAAACGGTTGGGACACTTCTTTTCCGAGACGGCCGGCTTTGATCACTTTGATTCTCATTTTGTTGGGGATCGAGTTGGAGTTGTAAGATGGGCTGATCAACTGAAAGTTGGGGAGGGTTCGCGAGTTCAAAAAGGTTCAAGTCTTACATGAGACTCGTTAAGCTTCTTGAACATTTCCGGGACCTCAGCGGGGCTGTTGCTTCTGTGCGAGTTCTGAGTACCGTACGGATCCACGTGAAGATTAGCGTCGTATGCGTTGTAGGAATTACGCATCGTTCCGGATGGCGAATGGGTCTGAAATCAAAATGAAATGATAGGTGCAACAATCATAAGGTGATTGTACCGGTGGGGAGTAGATAGTTCTGCTGAAAGTATCGGCAAACGTGTTTCTCTCTTCTGGCATCTCTTCGGACAGATTGATGTTGGTAACGGCGGACAGGAGACATCTTCTGATACTTTCCTCTACCATTGGCACGGAAACTTGATACTGAGCATTTGGATCGGTGTTTTTGAGCTCAATGTCCATTTCTGGTCTTCCGCTGAAGCATCCCATGAGGTAGAGCTGATTGGCAATGCAAGCCATGCGGCATTCGACCTAAACAATGTAAATTTTAGTTTTCATCAGTTATATCCGTTATTACTTCTCCTCTCAAATCGACAATCGACACGTCGTAATTTGAGACAATCATCCTCTCGGGAGTACGCTGTGAAGACACCAGGCGCAGTTTGACGCATGGCAGATGAACATTCGAGCGGACCGTCTGGAATCAAGACTCTCACCACATTACTAACATCCTTACTTACCAGATGGTCCCTCGGCCCGTGTTCAACTCGCACATTACTAATCTTCGGCGGTTGTAACACGTCGTTGTGATCTCCGAATCCCTCGAAAAGTACCTCACACTTTGTCTGCAATATGAGAGCTTGAGAAGAAAAGCGAGTAGGCGCTGTACCGGTGATGTGACTTTTTTCGCGGCCTCGTTGAGAGATTTGATCCAAGCGTCCATGGGAGCGGGTACTTTGTGAAAGTTCGAGTAGAGCCAGGAGACGATTTCGTTCGACCATTCGCTGTTTGAGCCATGGGAAACGCCGTTTGATACACTTCCATCTTTTCTGTAACATTTAGTTTGTGAGGCATTTTCTAGGTAACCTATCAGTATCCCATCTTTAAACCCGTCTGTTTTAACACAAAACATGTTCAAAAAGGTGAGACGTTGAAGTACGCGCTCCGTCACTTTAATATTTGAACAGTGAGAGGCGAGCTTGAGCTCGAGGGGATCGCACTGATTGAGCAACACTGTTTCAAAAGACACTCACCCGGCATTCAGGCCGCCGAAAGTGGAGGAAGTGTGCGTGGCGTCGCTGGTGGAGCCAAGATGGTTGAGGGCAAAGTAGCAGAGCACTGCGACGAGACCCCAGGTCAGGATCACCCACAGCATCTCGCCAAACAGCCAACCCAAAACTAAAATTGATTGTTTTAAGTCAAGAAAATTTAGAAAAAATGAAAGACGAAACGAAACCTTGCAAGAATCTCGTATAGTATAAGATTTTCCACAATACACTGCAAAAGAGAATAGTGATGACAACAGAAACCATAACAGCCACAGGTAATATAAGTTGTCCATAGGTTGCGAAAGTCTCAGATTCTAAGGCATCCGAGTATAATTTGGTAGCATAATAGTAACCGCCCACAACTTTATCCTTCAGTTGTGTTGCCCGCCGCTTGAAATCTCTCAGAAGAGACTGAAACTTCTCTTCTGACAGCATCTCAAACGCAGTGCGGTCGGCGCGACTAGGGCAATAAGTGATTTCAACCTCCGCCAACCTCAGGCTTTCGAGAGGCTACCGATGTGCAAATAAAACTATGAGATCCTTCTACACATTTGAATGTAATCACTCCCCGCGACACAAAAACGTGGGGATCAGGAGATAATTTCAACAAGGCGTAACAAAAAAAGTGAGGGCGCGAAAGGATGAGAAGGCAACAAAAAATGGGGTGGTTTGTTTGTGGTCGAAAATCCGAAAATCTCGGAGATTTGCAGAGAGAGAAAATCAATTGAGTCAATATATTGTTTTGAGGCGGATGAATAAGATTTGCAACGGTAATACGAGTCACACGGTATGCGGCAGAGTGGAAATTGAATACTTTCGCCTACTTTCTATTCTCCTTGTAAACTTAATTGAATCTACCGCATTCTAGTTGAAGCTATGAGATTTTTTTCCTAATAAGAACTGATAATCAACTGATAGTGATAAGTATATTCGCGAAAGTACCACTAGAGAGTCAAGCGCATATAAACTGGAGGCGCACACACCTGGCATCTCCTCAAAATCATTGGCAGGTTGTGCCGAAACAATAAATGAGAGGGAGGGAAAAGGCGAAGAGTTTTGAGAGAGAGACACAAAGGTTAGCTTCTGCGTTTTCATCTGAACAGCATCGGGGGCCCTCTCGGCTCCCGCACAGTGTGTAATAGTTTGTGTTCTTCCTCTGCCTCTGCAGCGCGGTGAGTTGTGCCAAACGTTTCGATCAGAACAACAACTTGGGACCCCTTGTGCATCTCTTTCTCTCGCTTTTCTCAACAAAATATATCTCTGACAAGTAAAAAAAATGGGGCGGGCGGAAGTGTCGACAATGGGCTGAGAAACATTTGTCTTTATTGTTACTGGTGATGTTTGGGATGAGAGGGAGGATAGATTGTAGAACTTGTAAAAGAATTTTCGAAGATAAAAATGGAATCGACATAGAATTGGGGGATGAAGGAGAAATAATAGTGTTTGTGTGCTATAAAGCTAAGTGCATATTAAAACCCAGTCTAGATTATGAACATGTTGGGAGAGAATGGATAGAGGGGTTTTTGGAATCAGAATGGAAAGTAGACACAATGGATAGGCAGCATGTACATTATATAAGTGACGGTGGATGTTCATATATTACAAATCCAATGATCAAGGAGGTATTATCAGTTTGAGGCGCCCTGGCCTTGTCCGCTCTTCTTGTTTTTCTTTGCTTGCTAAAAAAATTAATTTTTTTCTGTGAAAATTAGAGTGAATGATTGTTTTCGAGCTACATAATAACAAGATCGGCACTGGAAACCAATGAGTTTTTGCAATCATTCAAATGATTTGACAAAACTGTTCAATTTTTGCTCACATTGCATAAAAGTGCTGCCATCAGTTTAGTTTACAGCAACAGTAACTAAAACCAGCGTTTTCGGAGTTTTCTGTATTCATTTGTAATCGTCTGACTCAGTTATAAATGCGAATAGATATTTGACTGCTTAAAACTTTGATCACTATTTGCCGACCCCTAGGAGCTTCGTTCTGACGCCCCAGTTAGAGCACGCTTAAAATCTTCATACACCTTCTCACACACCTTTTTCAAATCACTGTATCGCATCTTCTGCGTCAGCCCATCGAAACGCTTGTATGTGAAGTCAACGAACTCTCCACGACGTCCAGGTTGCTCTTCCGGGCGGATGAGCGTAGAAGTAGCTGAAGCTATATTATCATGCTCACACAATGTCATAGTTTTCACTTACGCCAAGACAAATCCTCATCAGGGAAATCGTCGAAATTGGAGGTGTCGTCGATGCTCTTCACAGTGACACGGATCGGCGGCGGTCGCTCGCGAATGTGGTTCCAGTCGATGCGACGGAAGAACGGACACTGTTTGATCTCATCAAGACCTCCGTGGTTTCCAAGACGACGCTCCGATTCGCAGCAGAAACGCTTGATTGTCTGAAGCAAGCGAATAAATTGTTATTTAAAAGTGGTTTATGCTTACCGCTTTAGCCTCTATGCTTATCGGCACATCCGACGGGAAAACCAGCGTCTGCTGCCAGTTTATCACCTTCCGGTACGTCTCCTGCGGCAGCTCGGAGCAGAAGGGTGGATATCCAATGAGCATCTCGTACATTATGACTCCAAGACTCCACCAGTCACAACTTTTCGTGTATCCATTTGGCTGGAACACCTCGGGAGCAATATAGTCCGGAGTGCCGACTGTCGAGTAGGCCTGGAAGAAAATTGTGGATCAACTGATTTGAAAAGAGTGATCGTGTGTAGGGATGAGTCGAGAGTAAGGGGTCAAAAGGTCTCAACTATGAGAAAAGTGTCCTAGAAGGTCTCACAGCTGAAAAATGGGTTTTCAAATGCGTCCCAACAAGCACTGACCATCAAAATGTATCAATGAAGCGCTGTTTATCGACTTTTATCCGATATTTTGTCAATGTATGTTCACTATGGAATGCTTCTCGGTCCATCTCACATTCAGTTTAGTGGAGATCATTTAGAACTTCAATTTCATTTTCAGACACTTTTCCCCTCCCCCTGATAATCCCTTACATAGGCGCGGCGGTTTCTCTTCCAAGTCTCAGCCTTTCGTTTCGACTCAAACGGTTTCGAGATAAAATCCGGCGGGAGAGTGGATGGCCAGTTGCGATAGTGATCGGTGCGATGGAACTTCTTCAATCCGGTGCACAGCCCAAAGTCGGACAGTTTAACGTGACCCTGGAAATGCTCTTTTCTCTAACCATTTGATATCTAAGCAACTAACTCTAGCGTCGAGAAGTAGGTTATCCGGTTTGATGTCTCTGTGTATGAATCCGAGGTTGTGGATGAATTGAATGGCGAGTGCGGCCTCGGCGATGTAAAACTGCGTTGCCTCCTCGGTCAACGTGTCCTTTTTTATGAGCAGGGTCATCATATCACCTCCCGGCAAGAACTCCATGACCAAGTAGAGATTCGAGTAGTCTTGGAACGAGTAGTACATCTTCACGACCCAATCGCAGTCCGCTTCTGACAATATGTCTCTCTCGGCGCGAACGTGCGCGGTCTGCTCCTTCTCGACCATTTCTCCCTTCTTGAGAATCTTCATCGCGTAGATATGACCGGTGTCGTGTTTTTGAACGAGGCGAACCTGTGAAATTGAGAATGAAATTGAGAGAGTTATTGGGTGTGGTGTACCTCTCCGAACGCTCCTCGACCTATCACTTTGAGACTTTCGAAGTCGTTCACAGTGAGACGAGTTCTCTTCAGACGGAGATAGTCGGTCTCCTTTGAGTGGTGGATCTTTCGCTTCTCATCTTTCTCATCGTCACTCAATCCTGTAATTTGTCATGTTTATTTGATTATTTGATGGTAAGTTAGTTGTACCTCTCGCTGACATATCCTCCTCCAGCTTTTTGAGCCGATTCTCTCGCTCCGCGCATTGTGTGACACGTTTCGAGTAGTATGACTCGATCGAGATCCGTGTGCAACTCGCCTGAAAATTATCAGTTACAATTTCTAACATATCGATTAACGTACCTTATCTTTTGTATACTGTGATATCTCAATTTCCGGTGCAACTTCGCCCATGTCGAGACCTTATCTGAAAATCAATATGGTAGAAAAGAAATAAAACCGGGGGAGAGAGGCGGCATAGACATTCGCAAATATTTGGGTCGCCTTGACTCAAACACGACTATGAACTCAACTACAAGACACTGTTCTGTGCAAAAGTAATTCATAAATAGAAGTAGTTCATTTTCGGGATCCAAAGAGGGCGATTTCATCACGAGACTGCGATGGGGCGCATTTGCGCAATGTCTCGGAAGACGGAGAGAAAGGGAAGGGGGAGTGGGATGGCGTAGGAATGGTAGCTGAATGAGGCATTCTCCTTGGAAATGGAAACCGGATTTTTCCACGAAAATTGTGTTTTTTCTCTCCGGGAACGTAGAATTTTTATGATTTTGTTTGAAACTAAATGTTAGCCCTATTAATTTGGAGTAGAAAATTTAATGTGAAAAGTATCTCAAGCTTTAAACTCTTTTTAAAACGCCAAAAAATAGTAAATTCATGGTCCGCTGTTGAGCAAAAACACAAAAAGGGTGATTTGGTGCAAACACGTGACGCTACACACTCTGTGCACACAATGCACACAATGCGCACAACCTTACGACAATTTCTAGAGCGAGGGGAGAGAAAAACGACATATTAAATGAAATTGTGACGAATTTACATGTTACAGGCGAACAAACAGACAACATTGGAAAAAACACCGAAAAATTGAAAGAATGGCAATTGAACAAAACATTCATTACTCGACCATCGATTTTTTCCGCATAAAACACCGAATAACCTTCATTTTGTCTGAGAAAGGCCAAATTTCGACAACATTTTGACCCTGCTGGCTATCAAATTCAATGTCATTAAACATTCCTTTGCTATCATCTACTTCTTCAAAATAACACTTCTTTCATTGGTTTCTGTTGTTGTTTTCTATTGGTTTCGACCCTAAAACTAACCCAGTATGAGTCATTGTTCCGGGTGACCTTGTTGTCTGTATTCTGTCTTTACAATTCATAACATTTTGAAACTAAGTCCGGATAAAGATTTTCAATAGCTGTATTCACGAGAAAAAGTCGGTTGTATTTCACATTTCGACAAATTCCTGTTTTCACTACTCCCTCATTTCACTTGCCGCATTTTGTTTGTTGTTTTTCTAGAAGATTTACATTTTACTCTATTTTCAATGCCGAATCGTCTCGAAAACGCATTGTACGTTGCTCAACGACCGAAATGAGCTCTTATTTGACCACAATCAACAGCCAACCAAACTAGTTGGTGTTTGCATGCCCTTCTCGCACGTCACTCAAAAAACCACTGTTTCCAAATCATTTCGACCAACTTTACTCTTTTTAGGCATTTTTTGCGGATGGATAATGCATTGAAAGAAGCAGTCGATGAACATTTCGCGGGTATCACTTCGGTTTTCGAAGAGAATCGAAGTGTTCTCTCCATTCTTCATCAATCCGTGATGGAAGGCTCTGGATTAATGGTCCCGGTAAGGTTTCATGAATTCGAAAGTGTAGTTTGATTGAAGTAACGTTTTAAAATCGAAAAACAAAGTTAATTTTCAGTCCAATTACGACTATGAAGACGAAAGCGAGAACAGTGGAGAGGAGGCCAAGCATAATGCGGAGATTCAGAAACAGAAGAAAGAGAGGGAGATTGAAATCGTGGATGAAATGGGTGAGTAATGCGAATTTATAGTGGATCTAGGGTAACTTTGATGTAGAGCTACTTAACAACGTTAGTTTTGTATGAAGATTTTTGGAGTAACCTGTCATTATCAGAACTACAGTTGAATATTAAAGGTAAATTGTCAATTAGAAAGTTCGAAAAAGTTTGAATGATAAAACATTTGTTGGCAGGGCTATGGTTGGTCAAAAATTCAAAAACAAAATCTGCTGCTACCACAACTTGACCGCGAAAATATCTAGTTATCACTGTGAACCATTATTTTCCAGTTGAACGAGCCACTGTAAAGTCGATAGTCCTCTTGATGCACTCTGATGGATGGTTCTTTGAAGAAGACGACGAGGACGACAATGGCGATGACTAAACTACCCCCTGCAAACTCATGTCTTTCCCAAATCCGATCTTTTCTTCTCTTTTTTTGCTTTACCTCTCGTTTACCTCCTCCCCCACTCCATTCATCCTCCTGTTTTCGCTATCACTTGATTCTCAGTCATAAATATTGGCATAATCAGTCGTCCATACGAAAGAGAAAACCGTTTGGCCGGCGATTAATCTCATTTAGCACGCTTTTTGAACAATTAATCACGTATACCAGTTTGTGTAGCCCGAAAGACTCGATATTTTGTCATCGTGAAAAAGGAAAAGCAGCAGCAATAAGGGTTAAGAAGGTTATCATGCTTGATTGCGCCAAGATTACAAAAGTGGGAGCGGTATGATGTTACAACTAGGGGATAACAGAGATTACACTCCTCGAGATTAGGATATCCTAATGGGGAGTGATAAGGAGTGTAATGTGATAAAAACGATGTGATATCTGAACTGTCAAAGTTCGGTGGAGAAACAAGAAAAAGATCATTACAATGAGTGCACTGAAAATGACAAGTTTTTAAAAATAGTGCTATCACAAGATCAGTTGATATTGAAAGTTTGATCTCTTGAAACAGAACTGGATTTTTTATATGTTTTTGATAATAATCATAAAAAGTTAAGTTAACGGAAATGAAAAAACAAAGAAGTTTGATCTACAGATCTTCACATCTCCAACTTCTTTGAAATCTCTCGATGAAGACTCACATCTGGTGACGAAACGGTTTCCCATTCTTTTCCCAGCATGATATCACTATCACCTCGCCCAAACAGCTTCCGATCTATTTATCGCCCGTCTAATTAACAAGTGCTTAACTCGATGAGGCTTCATATTCCCATCGAGGAAAACAATATCAATCAGGGATTACAGTGTGACAGATCGGCGGCGGTTTCTGAAAGATGAGAGACGAACGTTCAGAGACCGTCAGGTCATGACGTACACCCTCGTCGCTCATATTTCCCTCTAATTAGTCCAGTTTACAAAACTCGTCTATAAATACCAACCAAATTAGGCCGAGATTTCTTATTCTCACTCTGATTCTTCATATGTCTTCTCTAATTTCACTGTGTTTAATCCTGATGCTTCTCATTGGAGGTAACTGTGATGTGTGTGGTCTCTATTGTTTCTTTCTTCAGATGTCTTCTCACTTTCCATTGCAAATGTGTACACCCGGTACATAAACAAACAGAAAATTGATCAGGCCGACACTTTTGGGTTCCATGTGCAGAAACCAATCGCTTATAAGGGAGATGAGCCAGTAAGCTGGAAGATTGAGGGGGAGTTTCTCATGAGAATCCTTTCAGATTTGGCCAAGAAGCTATGGCTACTCTGCAGAAATGTTCTTTGATGAAAACGGTGCTGCTTTTCCTGTACGGCCTCGTAAAAAACTGGGAAGCATCATTCGACCGTTGCAAATCTCTGTGCAACAGTATGACGACAATGACGATCGGAGTGAGGAGAGACGGACGCTTCGGGAGTTCTACAGAAGACTCAGAAGCAGTTGAAGTGTGTTCTTTTTCTGATCTTTTCTAATCTTTTCTTTTTTCACGATCTCTATATCTTAACATATCATGAACTTTTTTGTTTCTTTCTTGGATTGATAAACAAGAATTGGCAGAACCCAGAACACCCCCCCCCCCCCCCCCTCAGATCAAAAACTGGTCAATCGAGCCACTAAAAGATGATCAAAACACAATTTCAATATCAAATATGTTACTATTAGTCACGGCTTTTGTATCTTTTGTTATTGGACTGTTGAAAAAGGAAGAAACAACTGTTGTTCTATGGATGATGTCAGCACACATTCCTCCGGTCAGTTTGCAGCGCTACAGTCGAATCAGAAAAAAGCCTTTTTTTCTGTAGAAGCACATGCTGACGTATTTCCATCCCCTCTCTTTCGTCATACAGCCAGACCTCTCGTTTATCACGTGCTTTTCTTCATCTGTGTCTCCAAAAAAGTTTCACCACCAAGTTTGTCGAAGGGCGGTTTCCCAAGAAAAGTCGACTTCCGGGTTGGATGCACTTTTTTCCGCGAACTCGAGTTTTATTACACTTTGTTTCTCACTTGAGGACCCATGTAACATATGCACGAGAACTGGAGCGACATTCATTTTTTACAACGCACTCACACCGAGCACACATTCGCGTGTCCCGTGGGTTTTCTCCCGTGAAATGACATATACACGGTTGAACTATTGCCCTTTCGTCCGTCGGTCCCTTCACACATCTCTCGCGTTTTACTTTACTTTTGTTGTCAGCGCGCATACAGACAAGAAATGATTCATGAAAAGACGTTCCCATAGACTTTATCTCTCGGAATAAAAACATTGAAAGAATGTCTCTCCGTTTGCCGGTGTGTCTCTTCTCCCCCTTCTTGGCCTTCTTGCCCGTCTTCTTCTTTTTTTTTCTGAAAAATTCCTTTCATATCCTTGTTTCCCGTTATTCGATTCTCTTATCATTCTCATGTTCACCCTCCCGTTGGCCATCAAAAGTTCCATTTCATTCTAACGACACTAAAAAAGTGCAGATTCAGCGCGTCCTATTCTCCGTTTTATTGTTGAATGTTACACCCCGAGCACTTTCTGTGTGGATGTTGCCGTTTACAGCGCATATTAGTTGCATTTTCCCACCCTTTTTTTTGGAATCGTTTTGTCATCGAACAATTGTTCCGAACTGCCCTTCCTTTCTATCACATGTCGCTGCCACCGTCCCCCCATCGTTTTATTCCTTTCTTTTCCAATTTTCCTTCTTCTTTTCAAAGTTCAGTTTCAGAGATGTCGAAGCAACCACCGAAGAAGCCGGATGATCCGAAGAAACCGAACGGAAAGCCGAACGGGAAGCCGAACTACAAGCTTCCGCCAGGATTCGAGTTCCCGATGTATCCAGGGTTCCCATCCTTCGAGGAGATGCTGAAAATGAAGCCGTTGCCAGGGATGGAAGAGGAGTTCGCCATGGCTCTCAAGACCATTGAGAGCGTGTGCAACACCGATTTCTCCAAGCCCATCGACTTGGAAAATGTCTGCGGACACGGGGGACCTGGCGTTGAGATGAAGTACGTAAGAAGGGTGACTAATATGGAGCACGGGGAGTTATTAATAGCAATGGACTTGAACTCTTAAGCTGATAAGTCCGTCAGTACGTCACAAACTACAACAAAAGTTGGGTAGCTACAGTAACTCCTTCCAAGCGCATTTTTATCGTTTCAACAGCGTTGATACATTTGACCTACCATTACACAACGAAATAGTACACTTTCAGAGAGGGCTACTGCCTCGCCTGCTACGAAGCCGAAGGAATCGGTCAGCTGGTTGACCTTCTGGACTTGGCCGAGTAAGAAACATTAAACTTCACAGTTTGCAACAAAACATCATTTTCCAGAAAATTCGGACCGGAGAGCGCTGTCCAGATGATGAACCCACCATCCACTTCAGCGCAGTCTTCGAGCGGACCATCGACCTCTGGGTGCCCCGGATGCTCCTCGAGCTCTGCTGGCTGTTCCAGCTCCTCCAGCGCCAAGAAAACCGAGAAACCAGTGAAAACCGAGAAGAAAACCGACAAGACCGACAAGAACGAGCCATCGACTTCCAAGAACTAATTGCACGTATAGTACATAACCATATGCTTCTGTATTTTACTGCTCATAAAACTGTTCACATTTCGCTTCAGACGTCAGAAGTTTTTTTTTCTTCTCGAATGATGCTTATCAAGTCATGCGCTCGAAAATTGAACAAAAAAGTGGAAATATTGTGGAAAAACTGTTCTAATCAAGAAATTAATGATAAACCTGTCAAAAATTCGTTTTTAAGCCTCCGGGTACAGTGGCTCTTCCACTTCTCCGCTCATTTTCTCGCTTTGAAAATTTGTCTGTTATCAACTAAAACTTCAGAATGGCCACCGACGCCGAGGATTTCGTGGGCCAGCTCATGGACATCACTGTGGCCATTGCCAAGCGAGCTGGTCCCGTGTTGGACGTTGGGTGTAACGACCCCAATCTGTACTACTATATTTTGTGCCATCTTTACCAAACCGTCCTCGTAAGTAGTATAATCCAGGGTTGTAAGTATCATGGTGATTAGATGTGGGTGAGGTCCGAGAAGGAAGAGGATTCCATGTATGCCATGTCCCTATGGAACAATCAAAAGACCTGGACCGGAAAGATCGGATTTCGGTAACAAATAAGCACATTTAGTTTGATGATAACAAATAGTTATAGTGTTGCACCCGACGGAGGAGTTCTCCTTAACCCAAGACATAGGAATCAAAGAGTGATGATGTCAGTTTCTTGGAGTTGCCAAAAACTAAACTCACTTTTTCAGCTTCTCCGTGAATATCAAACAGAGCTCTTTTTACGTGGAATTTGGTAAAAACAAACCAGAAGGTTATGCCAAGACTCCATATAAAATTCTTGAAGATTTGAGAACAACAGTACTTATGTTCAACCCACAAATTCCAGTCCGTCAATGGTCTGCGTGAGTGGAAACTTGGAAAAATGCACCAATTGTTTTGTTTCAGAGAACAGAATGTGGCTTTTTTGGAGCAACTGATTCAGCTGGCGAAAGTTGCGCAACAAATGTTAGTTTGTGAGCGCATCAATATAACATGTTTTTCTTACAGCGCCTACATAGACGAGCTTCAAAAGATTGCGAAGCAAAAGCAGCAACAGGAGCAGCAACAGGAGCAGCAACATCAACAAGCACTTCCACGCCCGAACCCACTCCCACAACCATCACCTGATTCCACTAGCTCACCGTCTTCCGATGACTCCATCGAAGTCATCGTGATTGATTAAACCTGACGTCTCTTGCTTTCTTCCCATATTTTCAAAAACACGTTGCAATAAATTTCTTGAGTAGTAATTCTGGCAAGCCCTAACCAACTGATAACCGCAACGGTTACCCTGCACTTATCAGTACGATAAGAATGAATTGATTGTCTGAGAGTGCTTTGAGCACAGACGTTTATCAGAAGCGCACAAAATTAGTATAGTGCCGACAACAAAGGGAGGCAGGAGGGAAAAATATGGCGAGAGGATGAAATGAAGGAGAAGAAGAAGTAATTAACTTGGAATGTCGGCGTGAACACCAAATGAACAAGGCCACCACCTATCGCGCAGTCTGCGCTCGCGAGCCGCCTTTATCGCGCGTCGCGGGGGGCGAGGGTTCGTTGCCATTCTATCGATTTTTGCCCCTCTTCTGTTTATACTTTACTTTGTTGTCGTGGCTTTTCTTTCTTATTATTGCTATAGTTTTCATTAGTGAAATTACAATTTTCTCAATAATTTCCTTAATATTGATTTATTTTCATTCAGAATGGTTAGCCCGATACCAGTTGAACAAAAAGAAGTAGTCCGGGTGAAGACGAAAAAGCCGAGAAGGTATCAAGGCGAGACAGTGGCGGATAGGTTGTTGGCGTCGGCGAAGCGGATGGAAGAGCAACGGATCGCCGAGGAAAAAGCGAAAAAAGAAGCAAAAACAACGGAACACGTAGAAGTGAAGAAAGAAGAGACAACGAAAAATGAAACAACGAGTACGACGTCGGACAAGAAATTGACCCTGCAAGAAAAGCTAGGAATCGGTGAGTCCTCAAAATTTCTGAAAATATTTTGAAAAGAAAACAATAATTTTGTTTCAGCGACAAGCGAAATCGACGACTTGTCGATTCTGGAGTGGGAGACGTCGTCGGAGAGAAGCGGCCCATGATTTGTGATGCATTGTACATATGTGGAAATGAATATGAATTGTTGCTGAAAGTTTTTTGAGAAATGTTGTTAGTGGCAGGGAAAAAATACAAAAATAGAAGTTTTTGTCAAATACAAACTGTTTACGGGCCATGGTAGATCAAATTGGGTCCGTTTTGAGCCAGATAAGCAGTGAGACGTTGGTTGAGAAGTGTGAGCAAGAAATTTCGATTTTGTTTCACAACTACGGATGACAGTGTGCTAGCAGTTGATAGTACTTGCTACAAACTTATGGAAAATGCTCTGAAAGGAACAACAAAAACTTGGTGATCAAAAAACCTTTCGAGTGAAGTTTACCATCATTCGACTGCTTTTGTCTTGGCCTCGAGGTTTTGTAAACCGTTTTTGAACTTGATACCGTCCTCTGGGAATAAACAAATGCACATCTCACATAGGTGCTGAACAACAAACCCTTCAAATGAAACACGCTTTTTTTGAAATATGTATTCAATTTTTCCAAACTCCACATCACCAACTACTTCTTTAACTCTCTGATTAGTATTTTTTTCAAGGTTTTCTTTTTCAATTCTTCTCTACCCTCAAAAATGTTGCCAAAAATCTTGCGAAATCGGCATAATGTGTATATACACAAAAATCCCAAAGGCATTGGAAGTTTTTGAATGGACATTCAGGAGGGTAATTTTGTGCGGGTCGAGTGGACGGAGAAAATAGCAGGAGGTGGTCAGATCCCCCCTGCGAGACTGGAATAAAAGAGCTGTCAACTACTTTTTGAACACTCGCCAGGGGCATTCAACTGCTCGGTCACTACTATATAATAAGTTTTCTCTTGGTTTTTTCATGTAGATTACTGTTTGTGATCCTATTAAGGACCACAACTACTAATGTTGCATTTCATAATACTACGAAAACGCGTTTTCTGCTCGGCTTCCTGTCATGCCACCATAAAGAAAAAATTGTTCTTCTTCTTCTCCAAGGTCCCAAATACCCAAATATATATATTTCACATGTGTATGTATACTTGTTCCGGAAGTCGCCAACTTTTTCTGATCCCATTTTGTTATTTTGTGTGGCACCTACTATACTAATGTTTCAAATTATTCACATCTCCTTCTTCCACCCCTTACCAATGTTAACCAAAGTTAACCAAGCTTAAGGTTAGCAAGCAAAAAATTAAAGGTGACGAAAAGAGGGCAATGGCTATTTGGGAGCCCACTGAGTGGTCAGCAAGGTCCAGCACACAACGGAAGAGAATAAAAGGCGCACCTTGCGGCCCACATGCGGTCATCAATTCTTTTGCTGCCCACTTACCCAAACTATACTTTTTTGTCGTCTGAATACCCAAATTGTGTTATCTCGACGTTAATCATGCTTTGCTGGATGCTTTGTTTCATTAGTATGTTTCAAGTGCATCTGGCATTAGCTTTTGATGTACATGTTGACCTTATTTTAAGTTTTCCTTGATGTGAATTAGTTATATGTGGATTTTCAATAGGTTTGGTATGAAGACGTTTATTTTAACTTTTTATGAACTGAGTTTCAACATTATGACCTTCTTTTTGAACCTCGGAATCTTCGAAAATCTCAAAAACCTCAAAAAAAAAACTCTCAAAAAACCTTCAAACCCCGCTCAATGATAGATAGAAAACGATCGGAAACGTGTGGGGTTCCTGTCCGTGTTTTTTCTTGTTTCAAGCTCCATCCCCCATCCACCCCCCTCCCAACTATAGTAACTGACGCATTCCAAAGGAGCTATTAGCTCGCTATAATGGACACTGGTCCCAATTGTTCCAATGTGCACTTTAATCGCTCGTTATACTTTTCCTGTCCTATTTCCTCTTGTCATCCACATTACATTACATTCCAGCTCCATTCCTTCCGTACTTATCTCTCTATTTTCTTGTCGTTTTCTCACTCCGATCCCCCCGGTTTCAGATCTCCCGTTAAAAGATCGGTGATATTGGATGAGTGAGACATTCTGATGTTGTCCGCTCACGAACACACATGTAACCAGCTCGAGTCTTTCCATGCTGACCGTCTTTCTATATTTGGTCGTTTTTCCCCTTTTTGCTTCTTCGCAGTTTTTATCATATGATGGTGAGTGATTGCAAATTGAGTAGAATTGATTGAGTTTGTTGCAGCAATACGAATGAGGGTACCAGGACGTTGTATGCCGGGTGATTATGATTGCGGGTTAGGTCAGTGTGTTCCAATCTCACAATTTCGGGATGGAAAACCTGACTGTATGGATGGTAGCGATGAATGTGAGTGTTTAAGAGCCAATTGAAATCAGTGTAATCATGTTTTTGCGCTTGTAGTACTGAAATTGTGTTTGTTTTAATATCTCCATAGTTTCACATCCCGCTCTTTGAAGTTCTTCTAAAACACGCTCCTCCTATACTCAAAGTCCACTTTCAGGGTGTTTCATCGGCCAAGTTAGCTGTGGCCCTGTTTACTGTGCTGGTTACAAAGACGCACTTCCATGCATCGTCTATCCCAAGTGCGATGGTTCTGCCAAACAGCTACCTTGGTGTTCTGCAGCAAGTGAGTCGTTTCATAATACACCCACATTTTTACTTTTTTGTTGCAGAAGAAAAGTTGTGCGCAGACAAAACTTCGTTTCCGTGCAAAGGTTATGGGGAATGTGTTCTCTGGGAGTGGTTGTTGGATGGAAAGAAGGATTGTATCGATGGGAGTGATGAAGGTAAAACTTCCAAATGAAACTCTAATTAGATGTAAGTTCAGATGAGAACTATGTAATGCCATTGGAACATGCTTATCGCTGCTCCAGAAATCAATCAGGGTTATTCCTCCCAAAACCCATTCCTCCACCACCAGAAGATCATCCGTCCTTGTATGTGGAAGGTTGTTCGATGTGCCCTCACAATTTGAAGCCCTCTGTTCCTTCAACTGAAACAATTGTGGATCACACTACCCCCAAGTATCCTTTCAATTCTCTGGGAACTGCAGGAAATACACAAGCACCACTGAGCAACTTTCCCTTGTTTCCTAGTGAAGAAACCACCCACGCTGGAGAGTTCTTCCCACCTGGAGTTGAGATATCAAGAGTTACACATGGACAGAAGCCGGATCACCCTCAAACACAAACACCTAATGAGCCCATAGGAGATTTCTTCCCAACTCACTCCTCCACGATTTCCCCTACCCAATCGCACACCTTCCGAGTGATAACCATCCCATCAATTAGTCATACTCAACTCCCACAAGCCCCTCTCATCTTCCCAATGCGTCCCGACCTGCCACCTATCACCGCGCCATCTCCTCTCAACAACTGGCCCATTCTAATTGTTACCAATACCCCGGAATCACATCCTCATACCGTGTTTCCGCCGATTACCTATCCTGGTGGCATGGAGAAGATTCCACCGGTGAAACCTGGAATCATCATTAGTCGTCCGACGACACCGCTGAGACCTGACAATCCATATGAAGGGGCGTTGCCTCCGGGGATCAATCCGTTTGAAGCGATTGCCACTGCACCGTCTCCATACCAGGAGGTCTTCACAACATCGTCTCCGGTGGGATTCCGGCCATATGTGAGACCGACCACACCAGCGAGCATTGAGCATGGAGGACAGAATGGATTGGAGAGTGAATCCGAAGAGAAGTATCCCAACCAAAAGCCGGTAGTTGACACATTGATTCCTCTTGTCCCACCCCACGTTCTACCGCATCTCCCAACCCGACGACCGCTCACAATACCCAGCTACTTCACTCCTCTCACAACTCCTCCACCATTGTATCCAAGTGGACACGTGACCAACAAACCACCAATAAATGGCGGCCTGCCCACTTTAATCCCGGACTCTGAGATTGAGAAATATGTGCAGACCGAGGTGCCACCTGCCTGGATCACCAACGCGCCAGGTGTGGATTTCGTCACCCAGGGCACAACGAAATCGAAACCAACCGAGGGATTCATAGAAGAGAAGCCGCATTTCCCAACGCCAGACAATAATCAAGGTCCACAAACAGAAAACGTGCCGGAAACCACTACTTTACGACATACGAAAACGACGTCTCGCTCTCGTTCGAAGATCATTCATGTGGGACCAAACGGAGTAGTGGAAGAGACTGAAAATGAGGAGGAAGAAGAACATACCAATGTGAACACATCTGGGCCAGATAATGTGATTCATATTGGTGGGCCGACGGTTTCAACATCAACAGAGGCCACGGAGCATACGGATTCTACATCAACTTCATCTCACTCCACTGAATCTACAACGACTTCCGATGCAAGTACATCCACTGAACCAACAACCACTCACTCTGTTGGCAATGCTGAAATTGATGATTGTCTTCGTAGAATGTCTGGAGAGCCGGGGAGAGCTGTAGTTTGTGACTGCCCCAATGGCCAATTCAGAAGTGAAGCAACAGGAAATTGTGAAGGTATAGAATTTGAGAACTACAAACTATATTTTCAAATTCAGAAGTTCTCTCCCTGGTAAATGTCAAATTACAAGTCAATTCAATCTGCGACACTGACAAAGCATCATTAGAGAATAAGCAGAGAGTGCTACATCAGAAGGTTTGATTCAATTCACCAGATTTTGAACAATGTTATTTTCAGCTCGGTAATCTGTACTCATCATGCATAAGATCTCAAACCTATGGATCCGCATTAGTTGCAACGATTCGATGTGAAGATTGCACTGCCCAAGACATCAATCGAGTTTTGTCACGGAGATCCTTTGGAGAACCCGGGAATATGAATGTCACTGTTGAAGGTAGTGATACTGTGATACTCTGTCAAAACTATCTAACAAAATACTATTTTCAGCCCTCGGAAGTGAACTCTGTTCCGATTCTACCTTCCATCACTGTCATGTCTATTCGGATTGTGTAGTGGACAAAGATGGACTCCGTTATGCATGTCGTTGTAGAAAAGGCACAACAGATGCGTCAGATGGTTATGGAAGACAGTGTGACGGTTTTCCTGAAGAATCAGAGTTGGTTTTGACCGTTGTACCCATGATAAAAACAGTCTTTCAGTTGCATCATGATATTCGGAATCTGTTTGATTGTTTGGCTAATGTTTCTTCTTGGCGCCTTCATGTTATCTCTACTTGGATGCATTGCTTGTTACACACTCTGTCGGTATCGATGTTGCTGTCGGAACATTGCGATCCATCCCGTAAATGCAGATGGACTACAGACTGTGGTAGGTTTGATTTTCAATAACAGTTGGTATAAGTGTGATTAAAGGTGATTGGTCCAAAGGCAGCAAAAAGCTTGGATCCAAATCGAGAACGGTTACCACACATGAAAGCAATCTTTGCTGAGAGTCTGAAGCATAGTGCAAAGGGATCTACTTCTGTTGCCAGTGCTTTTGCTCTTGCAGATTTCAGGAGGAAGAAGGTTTCAAGGCCTCCAGAAATGAGCAAAGTGCCAGAGGAAATTGTAGAGGTAGTTTGTCTTCAAATCAAACAATTTCCGACAAATGAATTGTTCCAGAACCCATCAATCCCTATTCCCAGTTCCGCCTCGTTGCCGAAAGTTAGTAGTCTTGCCAAAATATCATCAAACACTGCGAACTCTGAGCCGCCGACCCCTGTGGGCATAATCGAAACGCCCATCCTTGAGAAGGTACTTGAACTATACGGAACTGATTGAAAAACAAAAACGTCATCCATTTATAGAATTCGAGCTCGGTGTCGCTCGTATCCGCCAACGACAACGCGCCACAACTGCCCAGTTTACCATTGCCGCTGCCCGTGCCAATCACCACCAGCGCATCAACAAACAATTTAGATGAGAAGGAAGGGGTAAACGCGCAGGAACCAAAAGTTAGACAGCTCAAGTGTTTTCCGAGAATGAAAAAGAGTTTTGAGGTGGCGGAAGCGGAAAGGCCGGCCTCGTCGCATTCAATCGGTGTGCAGCCGACCATTTGGGAAACGTATCGTGTGTTGGGGCAGCAATACTCAAAGTCTGATTTGACGGGTAAATTATGAGAGAAGATCTGAATAAGATTGAGAGTTTGTTTAGAAAGAAAACCGAGCGTTGATTCTCTGGAACAGATGTTTGAGGCACGATTGGCAGCGGAAACTTCCAGAACAACAAAAACAATTCCAACAGTGAGAACAGACAAATCAGAGAGTTCTGCTATTATGTTCACCGCAAAACCACACAAAGAGGATAATGAGTTAGTAGAATTAATTAGAAATAAAATGTTATTTTCATATTCAGAAAACCACCTGCACCTGTTCTCGACATTGATGAGAAGGAGGTCTTGGTGAAAACAGCGGATGAAATTAAGCAGGAAGCTGAAGAAGTGGAGAAAAATGTTGAGGAAGCTAAGGAAACTACCATGTTAGTGTACCTATACTATGAAATTGCGAAATCTTTTTTTCCAGAAAAGAAACGGATTCAAAGCTGGCCGATATGATTGGTGTTACTTCATTCCATGTGCCACCCTCTGCTTCTCGTCCTGGCTCTGGTGAAACAAAGGAAGAAGTTGCTGTTGAACCTGAACGAGATGCATTCTCCCCATCCCTTGAAAAGTCTCTGGAAGCCGCATTGTTGATTGAAATGGCAAAACGTGGCATTGAACTGCCGCTCTCCCCGAAAACACCTGTCCCGACTTCCGACGAACTTGACAAAGTGATAAAGAGCACAAATCCCGAAACAGAGGACTCTGATATCATCCCCGTCAAGCTGCCGGCCCCTGAGTCAGAGATCCCGACGAAGGTCGAAAGCCGAAAATCCTCGGCAAAATCCATCGCGTCATCCCGAAAGTCAAAGATTCCAAGCGCATCGCAATCTCGTGTGGGCAGCGCAAAACAAAGCGTATCGCAGATTGATGAAAAGGATAATGAGCCGGATGTGTTTGTTCCGCGAGGAGCCAAAACAATCCTGGCCCAGAAGAAGCTATTGCAAAGGAGTGGTGCCAGCGATTTGGTGCCGTCGACGGATGAGAGCGATCCGGAAGTTGCATTTTTCAAGAGGCTCGAGAAGATGAGAAGGGAGACTGACAGATTTGCGCCAGTGCATATGGGAAGGAAGTATTCGAGGCGGAGGAAACCGGAGAGAACACTGTCTAGTATATCCGAGAAGAGTGCTGAAATCGCTGCAGAAGCCGCCATTGATTACCCGGTGGACACTTCCATTTCCTGCCCTCCAACAACTCGGTAAATGGTAAAGAGTTACATTGAAAGGTTATGAATATTTCAGAGCATTCCTCGAGCCAAGAGCACATCCGGTCCCGCGGTATGTATTCAAACGGAAGGTGATTGAAGCTACTGATGAAACATCGGACGTGGACATTCCAAAGCTTTCACCTGCGAAGCACCAGCCACCAGTAGTCAGTTCACCCGAAATTCCTGATGTCACTTTCCAAAGGTCCATGGAAAACTTGCACAAGTCGGATTTGGACGTGCCGCCAGAGTCCCTCGTGAATCCCACTACCAAGAAAAGTAGTTTTCTCAAGAAAACCAAGGTTCGAGAAAAACCAAAAAACCCCTCCACTGGAATAATTTAATGATAACTTTCCAGAGCGGCGTGCCGTCAAGTGTGCATAGTAGTCGTAGCAGTAAGCTCGGGTCCAAAGCCACCACACCGCGGAATGGCGACGACACACCCGCCTCGCACACGTCTCGCAGTACACGTCACTCGGTGATCAGTCGGAAAATCGCGATCAGGCGGCAAGAACTAAAGGCGGTCTCCGGGTCAGCGCATGATCTCTCCGGTTCGAGAGCGGATCGCTCCACTGCCCACACCCTCAGAGGTGAGTCCGCGTTGAACAGAGCATAACATTTTAATGAGACTGAAATGTGTTTCAAGAAGTTTTTGAAAGTGACTAATGAGTTGTTGAAATGCCAAAGTGTCAAAATATCAAAACCAAACAGGTCAATTTCCAGGTGCCAAATCCGTGGGCGACCTGTCCCGTCGTCGACCAAACTGGGACATCAGCCCTTACAGAGAGTCACCAGGCCCAACAAGCTTCCTACCGCCTATCACCCCAACAAGAGGCGTACGAACCACTGCAAACTCTCCTCAGCCACGTCACAGGAGAAGTGACAGTCATTTCTCGATGACTTCTCTACCTGCAATAGCTCATTCCCCAACATCCTTCTGGAGTTCACCCCATTTCAACCCCTCTCAAGACTCTCGAAAGCCACCCAAAGAGGATTTGTGGTGGAATCCAACTAAAAGAATGTGACGATATATAAATTGTTTTACTTTTTACTCTACTCAATTATTTTGTGTTTTCAAATTCTATTTATATTCTATTCTCTATTCTATTTTCAATTTTCACATTGTCTTTCGAAAAAAAGGTCTTTCTCCTCTTTCCCATTCAGGAAGTGCTTTCATCAATTGCGGAACAATAATTGTGCTCTTTGTCAGTTTATTTGATTCCCTCCCCATTTCTCTTTCTTCTTGCAACCCCCGTGAAAGATTCAGTCATTAACACGCGTGTAATGAGCTCAACTGATTTGTTGAGTTTTTCTTTGTTGTAACCCTGTAACATCGTCCTGGAAACTATATTGTATTGATACTGCGAAATTGTTATTTGAATAAAATATGAAGCAAACTGCATAGATCTCCGTTTTCCAGTTGATCGCTTAAAAAGACCATTGCCTGCATTCTGCGAGCTTTTGGTTTCTTAGCACCCGTTTCTATTTTCAGACGTCTAACAAACCTTGATCTCATTACAGTAGTATTATATATATTCAACAGATTTATTAATTAGTAGGAAGAAAAGAGTGACCAAGACAGCAAGAAGAAGAAAAAAAGAAGAGTGTGGTGGGTAATGGCGACATTTGGAAAAAGTTATATGAAGAAGGAGAGCGATGATGTTGTTGTTTTGTGTGTCGACTGGCCGGATGGAGCTGAAATTCTGGAGGTGTCGATCATCGTCCTCTTCTGTTGGAATGCTCCAATCGCTCACGTTGGAGATCCGATCTCACAGTGGTTGGTGGTGGGGTGTAGATAAACAAAATAATGACGGTGTTCTAGGCAAACAGTTCCGACGAGCGGCGTTCAGTTCATAGTGAAGTCTGGAATTTTGAGTTGTGGGGAGTATATGAGACAGATAGGTACCGTTCTTGGCGTTGACGAGACGGTCACGGAGCCACGACATGCTCACACAGTCTGAGTTGGAGATCAACGCGTCGTCTTCGATGGCGCGGATGAGGTATTCCATCATCTGCACTTCTCGCGCCTTCTGGAATCAGTTAATTTGTTTGGATCCTGAAGATTCTTAAACTTACAGCGCTGTCGACCACTGGAGGGCTCTGGTCGACGATGGCATGGCCTCCGGATCTTTTCAGCATGATTCCACGACACGCCGGAGCGAAGGAGAACTTTCTAAATAGCCGAGGATATTCGGAATGATGTCAAGACAGTGTTACCTGCAGTCGAGAGCGTAGTACAGTGGCACGAGGGCCAACAGGACGAGGAGAAGTGGGGTGAAGCGCGCCATTCTTCAAGGTCAGAAGTTTCTCGAAGCGAGCGTGATGAAGAGTGAGGGGCTCTCCCTTCAGATCGGCCCTTTTATCTTATGACTTTTTGCTCAAACTCCGCCCCTTTTATTTCTTTCTCTAGCTTTCTGACAGCTGAGAAGTTTTTGGCGCCTCCCACTTTTGTGCTATAGTGGAGCGGATTGATAATATAATGAAGAGAAGACGTCGCCATTCGTGTGAATCCAAGTTGATATTGTTTATGACGACGCGACATGTGAGGAGTGAAAATAGAAGTACACTGATGACGCATTCAGGCTGAAAAAGTTCTAGAAGAAAACTTGCTGAAAACAAAACATGGAAGAGCGAAAAGGGATGATCGGATGAAACTCTGTAGGCGCTGTCGGAAAAGGTCGGATTTGTGACAAATCTCAGCTTCATCTGACGTCGCACTTTGTGTTCTCGAAATCCCCAACTCATTGTGTTTACATATCCAGAGATCCATCTGATTCATAATTTATCACATTCCCCTTTCATTGGCAGATTTCAAACCAGATCCTTCTTCCCAGAACCGCCTTGTGTTGTGTTTTTGTGTGTTTTACCCTTTTATGCATAACTTTTCCATTTTAATTAAACTGAAAGGGTGAGGAGAAAAATGAAAACTTGTCCACTTTTCGCATGAGGTCTCTAATAGGATAATACTTATTGTGCCCCGAGGTCAAAAGCTATGCAAAAACTGCATTTTTTATCAACCATCTGTTTGCAAAAGCGGAAGAAAATCTGAGAAACAGTGAGGTCAAAGGTCCATGTTTGTCAAAAAGGGACGCAATCAAGTTTGGATGAGTGGCGACAACCTACATGACTTTTGCGGAGTAACCTGATTACAGAAGCTTCTAGACGTCGAGTGACCGAATTGCCCGCGGGCACCGTGTATTATGATTAACCTCGAGGCAAGCGTGTCATACAACTTTCGAAGAAACGACTTTATTTACATAGAACTTGTAGATCTGGGAAGAATCATTGACAGCAGTGAGCCGTCCACTTTTCCTGAACGCACGTTGACCCAGTTGGACAGAATCTGAAAAAGTCTACCTTTGCAGACTGCACTTTTTCAGCTGCAGCCACAAAATACTCTTACTTGTGATCACAGTTCCTTCCAATCAACGGGGTTTTCCCAAACCATTGCTCAAACTGTACTACACTGCCCTTTTGGCACTTTGGCGAGTGTTCATTGTTCCATCTCTCTATAAATTTGATCAAGTGGAAAAGGAAGAGTAGACGAGACGTTTCACGTGAAGCGTGAAAAAGTAAAAATTGCTAGTTTTTCACATCTGTACTCAATAATGACGCATGAAGTTTCGTAAGAGTTGCATACAGCACGTGAACTTCTATTTTTGAGCTGTGACGTTACAGAAACATCATACCCTGAGTACTCTTGTCACAGCAGAAGCCAACAGTGCCACCCATCACACAAGTGGTGCAGGTTTTGCACCCTTTATCCATTGGTGAGAAGCACACGCCAATTGCGTCGGTGTTACCTCCGCATGAAAATTGGTCAGCTGCAATATTAAGTTAAGCTATTTTTATATAGAGAATTGGGTTACCTGGCTTACAAGATTCCAGACATTGGTCTTGGGTCTCGAAGGAATTTGAACCCTCGTTACAGCCAAGGAATTGGTAAGGGTAACAGAAGGAAAGCTTGGTGTCGAAATACCACTGAAAACGTCAGGATACAATTTTTGTGAGCCTACTTTGAACAAACCTTTGTAAAAGTCTTATTCTGCGAGCAAGACTTTCCGAAGCTCAATTCCGAATGGCATCCTGGTTGGCAGTTCAGCGAACTCAAGAATACAGAAATCAATACCAGACGAGTAAACATTTTTGATTGAAGAATGAAATGAAACCAGCCGGTCGAGCTGCTGCGCAGCTCTTCGGCTGGCTTTTTATGGGGCCGGGAACTTGCCTAAATGTCCCAATACACTTTCCCAATAAAGGCAAAAAATTTTGACCCGAAAAGAATCGAACCCCTGACCCTCTGCACACCGTCCGCCCGCGTAACCGCCGGGACCACCCCGACACACTTGAAATGGGCAGCGCAGGTGCGTACATGTGCACGCGGTTTTGGGACCCCGCGCAGGGTCATTTTCAGAAATTTTCAGGTAAAGTACCCTTCAAATTAAAGCTATCAACTTCTAGTTTGGACGGGCATCATCGCGGCGCCAAATAAGGGCCGTAACCGAAAATTGGGCTCATTCCTATTTCTAGGGACTTCTCCAGGGTCCGCTACTCACAGATACACCGACAGACACACAGAATTTGTCCGTTAGTAATAGTAAAGATTGATGAAAAACTGGTTTTTATAGATGAAAACAAAACCTTGAAGTGGACGGTATCAATTTAGAACTGACCAAGTTTAAAGTGACCCCCATTTCGATGCTTTGTCTGCATCAAACTCTCTCTCCTTGAACTCAAAGGTTCATCAAATTCGTTCTCTGAATGTACAGTAGACAAGAACTCTGACTCATCAAAAACATTTTTATTGAGAACTTCTACGCACGAAAATGCAATTTCCGGTGGAACACGCCAGACTTAATTACACAAAAAGCGGATATCGTGAGTAACATAATTATGCGCTCTTGTTCTGCTGGTCTGATGTGGCGAGGGGGTAGGCGAAGTGAGAAGGCCAATTCTGGAACAGTGACTGAAGATTCGCCACTGGTTGTGGTGGAGGGATAAATGGAGATGGGGAACGCTCCTCGGCTTTTAACATGAACGCTTTCCGGAGAGGAGAGTTGCATCTAAAACTATCCATGACTCTTAATCTTTAATGTAAGAATCTAGTCCAACCTTCGCTTCTTAGTCCTTCTATTCTGAAACCACGTCTTCACCTGGCATTCAGTGAGGTCGATCACCTGTGCCAGTTCACTCCGTCGGTCCTTGCAAATGTACTCGTTTTTCGCGAATTCCAATTCCAATAAAGTGACCTAAACGAAAAACAAAAAACGGAATAGTTGATTAGGCAGTGACATTCCAACTTTCACCTGTTCAGGCGTGAATGTCGTCCGTTTCGTCGGCCGGTTGCTACGTTTTGGCGGAGCTTTTAGAGGGGTCGGCTCTGCGAGCTGTAACATTAGTATACTTTCTTGGTGTAACACACACTAAACGAACCAAATTTTGAGCAGGTAAGTTAGCACCAGAGCTCCAGGAGAGAAAGTCATATGGCATTGATTGGCTCACTATTGGATTTAGATTCTGGAAAAAACTTGTGAAACAAAGTGAAAAATGCTTCTTGAAAACCCACCATGCTTGATGTCATTGTAACGAAATAGAATAGAATGACAAGTTGACGCCAAATGGGCGATTAATTGAAGACGTTGACTTTATGACTTTTACCAATCGAAAAGAGCTGTGTAATTAGCGCTATAGCCGTTGCTCGAAAACACGCTCGTTAATTGGAGAGCGATATTGAACAATTATGCCATACAAACGGCCATTAAACAGTTAAGGAAATAGTCTAGAGTTAAACCGAGTTTATTTAACGTGAAGAGGTGATGCCTCGCAAAAAGTATTTATCAAAGTTGTGGATGGAGCAGACGGTCGTTTTTTTGTAAAGCTCGGCCTGCCGGCAGGGAAAGAGACGGTCCTTGGGAGATTTGTAGATTGCAGAGGTTGTGTAATAGGTGATAGGTGCCGAGCACTACCTACCGGCGCTGCGACGCTATGTGGCTTGCACTCTCTGGGACGTATGACGTGTCAAAGAATAAGGTACCCTTTCCCGCGATGCTAACCACCTTTACACAACGTTTCCCACTTTCTTGGAACACTTTTTCATTCCAGAACCAATAAGTGACGCTGATTCACTGAAAAATTAATTGTGTTTCTGTAACAAACACCTGGAATTTGCAGCAGTTTGACGAAGAAAACAGAAGTGACGGTTTTATTATGATTGTTTTTGCGTTTTACATTGAAAAGTAGGGGACAGTAGGAGAAAAATGGGTAGGGGGTAAGGGGGTATGACAGACCTTTGGAAGTTGGAAAAAGGATTGAGATCCGAGAGCAAAATAAAGAAAAATAGCATTTGAAATAAAGTGTGAATTGGTAGCAGGGGGAAAATGAGTTACATGATAGAACACGTATTCTTGACAGTATCCATGATCGACGACTTCTGGTTCTTTATGGCTGGCGGGGCAGACTCGGTCTCCCACCACGGACGCGGCTTCTCGCCTTTCACTCGCTCCTCAATATCGTCCTCGGTGTCATCGTAGCACATGTTGAATGGCTCCAGGGTTCTCTGCAATTTTTTCTGATTCATCTAGCAATTCAACAGTGAAAACTCACATTCTGATAGCTGAGACGGCGGATATCATCCACGGCGAGTCCACTCTGTTGTCCTTTCTTTGCGATGGCGTTGCGCACGTTTCCAGTTCTTCTGGGGATACGATCCTCTTCGTCGTAGCTTGGAAGGCGTCGGATCGGTATCTTCTTCTCCGGAGGCACGTACTCGTCATCGTCGCTCCACGTGAAATCCACGTCGCTTTCGTCGTCGTCCTTGCGCTTCGGAGTTGGCGTCGATGTCTTCGGCGTTTTGAGGTCGTAGCTCCGCTGGTTAAAACTGTAGTCGTGAGCGTCTTCTTCCATCTGAAGCCGTTTCGCATCTATCTCGTCCCTGTCAATGGCATCCAAGGCTTGTTCTGGAATAGAATGTTGTATTGGTTTGGCGTTGGAACTGATAAACTCACTGCGCTTGAGAGCAAAGCTCGTGGTAGATGGAGATTCGGAGGGAGGAATCCACTGAGCTGATATCTCACCGCTTCCGAGTTCAGAGAACCCTGAGAAGACGGTATCCTCGTTGTACTTCACGTAAGACATTTCTGCAACTTTTTAAACTATGTAATCATTTAGATTTGTCAACTCTTACTGCGCTTGCGAAGAGCAGAACTTGTCTCCGCCTTGTCGTCCGACGTCCACTCTCCACGGAGGAACGCACTCTCGTTGAGCTTTGGCAGCGGCTTTCTTCTCGACAAGACACGGTTCAACTGCGCGGTGACGTCGTTTGAGATCATATTGCGGAGACGGGCACGGTTGCGCTGCCAGAATCCACGATCGAACACCAGCGCCTTCTCCTTGAAACTCTCCTTGCGCAACGTATCACGGAGCTTCTTGGCGTTCTGGACGGCGATGATGATGGCCTCGTACCACTCGCTGACGTCGCCAAACGAGTCTGCGGTCAGATCGACACCGACGTCGCCGCAGCGGATCTATAAATTGTTGTAATCACTCATTATAAGCTATAGAATCTTACCAGAATGCATCCTCCGACAGGGTCGTACTTCACGTCGGCATGTCGAAGCGCCAGCATCGCCGTCGGCTCGTATTTGCAGAGTGGCACCACGCTGATTCTCTTGACACCGTACAGCAATATATCGTTGAAAAGGAAGACGACGGTTTCATGGTAGTTGGAGGCTCCATTGATCTCCCTCTTGTACATCAATCCTTCCTTGATGAGCACACGTCCTGGCTCGAGAACATGTCCGTCGAGTCCGAAGTTCAACTGGATGGTCAGGAGACGTTCGCCGTTCTCATAGGCTGACATGCACGACTGGATCTGTTCGGAGAGGCCTTCCATGCCATGGAACGTCTCTGAAAATAGCAAGTTTTTGCTAGAAATTGCTATTGAACTAACTGTAAAGATTGGTTATATCCTCTTGCTCTGTGCTGAACTGCATGAGATTCTGGATGAGGAGAATGTAGCGCGGGATTCTTTGAATCGGCATGATGAGGTACGCCTGCAGCTTTATTCCCTCGCATCTCGGATCCTGTTCGATTTGTGTCAGAGCCTTGCGGAAATCGTTTCGAGCCATCAGTTTCTGAACATTTTCAATTTTATCAGGCTGTTTTGAAATTTTCGGATTGAGATCTTACCGCATAAGTTTTCAAGGCGTTTGGGTAGTGCGACGCGTAGCTGGTGTAGAGTTTGAGGAACGGAAGGAACTTCAGGAAGACCTCGTCTATCTTCTTGCTGCGCAGATCCTCGAGCAGTATCTGATGGGTCTTGCAGATCGCCGAGACCTCGCCGAACATGGAACGGAAGCACTTCTTTGATTTTGGGCACGCCACCGAGAGTTGTGGGATGAATATCTGAATTGAAAAGTTGATTTTTGAAAATGTATCACAGAAAGAAACAAACCTCGTCGACTATGGTCAAGGATTGGACGTAGCTCTTCTCGGTGTCGTAGATTTCTTGCAAAATGTGTATTTTTCCCGTAGGAGCATCCGGATACAACGTGGCCATGTCGAATGCCACGTAGCCTTTGGTTTTGAGAGTGAAATAGCCTTGCGAATCGGCGTTTTTCGACGTGCCAACGCGCTGCGGCTCAGTTTGATATCCGTAGTACTCGAACTCCGTGTCAGCGTTCATTCTGTGAAAAATACGGGTTGAAATGAGCGGAGCAAGCGAGAAAACGTATTAAAAACCACGAAAAATCACGAGTGCGATACAGCTGTGAGAAAAAAGAGCGTGTGGGCGGAAAAATGTGACGCGTTGTTGTTGTCACCAGCTCTAGATTCAATTTACCGCTCTGTTCAACGGAGCGCATTTGCACAGTCCCCTGCCAACACGCAAATCGAGCGCGCGCAGGGCAATTGGCATATTGATTGGTGTGGAGGGGAGGAGGACCTGTGTTCCCCCGACGGTGCGGACTAGCGTGAGAGAGAGGGGAGGACAGGCAAGGACGTTTGTTTGACAAATGGCCAGGCAAAGAACGATATGTGATGTCAGCAGCTAACGCAACAATTCTTTATATATGTGGGTCGTCAAAAAAGGAAATGACAAGAAGGGAATAGAATCATATGATCGATACTAAAACACTTGGGGAGGGAGAAAAAGACGGAAGAAAGAAATTAACAACTATAATATGCTATAATAATAATCATTGCTTGCAAAATAGCGGAACAAAGACCAATGGTGTTAAGGAACGTGCTGGGAATAACTAGAATGCCAGCTGCTTTTTAGAAGCAGTAGTATTGAATGGTTAATGATGAAAAAGCAATACCACTGGAATACTAGAATACTGGAATTTTTGATAAGAATCGCATGAGCATTTCCAATGTCGTTCCAGAAACAGCAGCTATCCGGACACCTGAAAAAACATCAATCCACTTTTTTTGTCATTCCTTTCTCTATCCGTAACCCATATTTTGCTTGTCATAGCACGCTGCCAACGGCCGTTCTGTTTGTTCAAAAGCGAGAGATGCTGCATAGAGAGGTCAAGAAAGTGTTTGCCCCCCAACCAGGTAGAGATGCTCGGTTTTGCGTGTGGCCCGGCGCGGTCAGCTGTGATTTCGATTTATCAGTCGCCCCGTCGTGCCGAAGAGTGTTTCAAATTGCCAGCTCTTTGCAATGTGTGCCGCTTTTCCTCTCAATTGCTTCCGGACCACAGTTTAAAGTTTTATTATCCTTGATTTGTGACGAAATTATGTTTACCTGGAAGAACAGTCAAATTTTGCGGCTTATTGGCAACATTCCGTCCTTCAAAACTATTTTTTTTTGCACTGACTCACTGTCTAATCCTCTCTTTTCCGCTTTCGCTCTGCATTAATTGACAAAATCAATCAGTGTTCGCGGCGCTTGTTTCTCAAAAACTTTTTCTACATTCATTTTTCAGTGGCAGAGAGTGCATGGCTACGGAACGCGATGGCGGTGGGTGCCTTCGGGTCGCCGTCTCAATATTCTCGATTTACTACTGGGTGAGCTAGAGAAAAGTCCATGAAAAGCTAAAAAAAACTCTTTATATTGTAGTTATCTGCTCTCGGACACATCTTCCTTGGACTATGGATGCTTCTCGACCCCAAAAGAAACTACATTCTGGATCTGGTGCACTTCTCAGAGAATGACCCATTCTTGGTGAGTGTCTTACTTGAAAATTGAAAATTTGAAGTATCAGTGCGTCTGAATCATGGGCAAACTTTAGAAACGACACAATATATTTTGAAATTCTATCTTCCGTTCTATGTAAAATCAGATAATATCAAATAACATAATCGGTTCTCATAGAGTGAATTTGATAAGTTGCAAAATCACAGTGGGCCATTGAGCTGAACCTTTAAAAAGCTCAGAATGTAGTTATGATGATTTGAAAACTATCATGAGCATAATTATATGAAAAGTTTTTGCAGAAAGTCTCGGCATACATCGCCCTTGTTACTGGATGTGCTCAACTCCTGGTCGGATTCCTTGGATTGTGTGGTGCTATCAACAGAAGCAAGTTTTTGCTGATGGCGGTAAGACAAAATGAAAAAAATTCTGATGAAAATCATACATTCAGTTCGCGTTCTTCTTGGTTCTGTCGGTGGTGGCTGACATTGCAGTCGGAGTTTTCTCGGTTGCTTATTATGATAAGGTAAGTGGTTTGTTTTGGTTTTGGTATTTGTGGAGTGGTGGTTTTGGTTGAATTTATGTTTTTGTTATGGTGATTTGACTATTGCTTCAGAAGGTGTCTGGGGAGCTAGAAAATTAGTGCCTGCCGACAAGTTAAGGGAAATCAAAAGCTGAAAATTGTGAAAAACCGCCGTGATACAATTCAAATTCAACTAAATCCATCAAATCAGTGTCTCCAATTGTTCACAACTGTTTAAAACTCTGAGTCATTGTGTGTTTGCAGTTTTCTAACAACTACATGGAAGTGTACCTGAAGAATTTGACGTTCAACCGTTATTCACGAGACCGTTGGGTGCTGCCGTTGATGGATACCATCCAGTTTTATGTGAGTCCTTGTTTTCTATTGCGTTTTATCTGTTCCATCCTGTCCGTTGTGTGTGAGAGTGTGTGATCTAGTATCTAGCATTGGAATAATGGTTTAGACATCCTCTACAAATGATAACTTGCGCGAAATTGTAAAATCTCGATATGGTGTTGATCAAGATGTCGCCGAGAATAAAATGCTCACTCAACTCATTGACAAACTTCAATTCTATGTAAGAGTCCCTCAAATTGTCCCTCAAAAAATTTTCTCCCCGTTACTTAGGAAAAATGCTGTGGCTCTCTGGCGCCCTCCGATTACATTGGAAGTCGTTGGTCGCAATCGACGAACCTTGACTCGGAGGAAATGGAGGCGCCCATATTTCCAGTGTCGTGTTGTACACAAATAATTGGTGCTTCGGCATTAAACCCGCTCGCGAAAAGTTATGCTCGTTGTCAGCAATTTGGTGCCAACAGACAATGGAGACACTCGTTGGTAAGAGGTTTCGGGATGTAATAGCGGCGTTCAAAGTTCTAATGAGTGATGGTGTGTGACTGAAGTGACGGACGGACAGGTCAGGAGGACGACGATTATCAAGTGACACGTTTAGCACCAATGTTGCGGAGGAGAGGGACCCATGGATTACAAAGACTCGTTTTGGTACATCACGAATACGTTGAGAGGAACCAGGTCGTTCGTGCCGTCGTCTTGCTGCAAACAGGCGCAAGTTGGAAGAGCGTGGGCTCCAGTCCCAATTGATCCGATGTGCACTACTTATAACTACCAATCAACTGCGTTTGAGTCATCCGTTAACAATGTTGTGAGTGTGTCTAATAGTTTGTTCTGGTTGCTCTAACTACTCTAATTACTCTAATTACCTTGTTTGCTCTGTTTTCTCTGCTGATTGGTGTCAACCTTTTTCTTTCAGGGATGCAGCGACAGACTTCAGTCATGGTTCAACGAACAGATTTGGATTTTCATTGGATTCGGATGGGGATCTGCACTGATTATGGTAACTTTTATTTTTCACGCTTAGAATCAACTAAACAACGAAAATATTATAGATGGTGGGACTGACGTTCACAATTTGCCTCTACTCGAAGATTCAAATCTACCACGTCATCCGAGATGACTACTAACGACTTCACACTTTTGATTTCTTGCCGTCTCTGTCTCATCTCCCGTGCAATATTTGATAATCTCAATGTCATTCATTCTCCGTATTTCTTGATTGATCTTTCCACAAATAAAGCAAACAATTATAAAAAAGTTTTTATTCCAAGCAAGTTGAAACAAAGTGAAGAGACTATGCCATGAGAGCGCGAAAAATATACAGGTAATTAAATTCGAGATTAGAACTTCCAAGCGGGTCGTTTTTCCGAGGAGCTCTCCTTCTTCGTCCGGCTGAACAGCGGCCGGGATGGTGAGCTGCGCTCCATTCGTTTCTCTGCATCCGATGGTGACAGTAGATTTCTGAATAGGTACATAGTTTTGGGATCTAGCTTCATTGAATATAGTGCTACCTGCTAGAAGTAGATGGAGTGGATTCCAGGTTCTCAAGGTTTGGCGACTTTGACTTAGCTGGGCTGCGATCTCGAAGTCTCGTAAGAATGGATGGAGATTTTGCGCGAGCAGGTGACTTTTCACGAGCGATTCTGAAACTGATGTCATTCTCAGTACTTTCAAAGGTAACTTACTCCTTAGCAGCTTCTTTTGCAGCCTTTTCCGCTTTTTCCTTCTCCTTCTCTGCTTTTTTCTCAGCTTCCTTTCGTGTTCGCTTCTCACTTGCCTCTTCTCTTTTGTCTTTCATTTGGCTCACAAAGTTTTGAAAGACACCATGGGAAGTTAAACTCTGAATTTGTCCAATAATCGTGGTATATCGTTTTCAATTCTTACCATTCGCTTTTTCGTGTGAGTCTCTGACTCTTCGCTCAGCCTCTCTTGAAGCTGATGGATCAGTTCGTTTTTCTGATGGAGGACGCTTTCCAAGTCTTCTACTTTCTCCTTCCACTCTGCTTCCATTTCGTCGTCGTGAAAGACAGTCTCCACTTCTGCTTCGATTCTTGATTGCTCTGCTTTCTCAGCTTCCAGTTGCTCTTTTTCGTATTTCAACTCTTTCAGGAGCTTGTTCTTCTCTTCGATCTGCTTCTCAGAGATTCTTCTCTGCTCGTCCATCTGTTCTTGCAAGTTTGCGATTTCAGAATTCCTCGATTCAAGTTTCTCGGTCATCTCGGTGAGAGCCTGCTCTTTCTCATTGATCTTCTCTTGGATGGAGTTGTCGAAAAGTACAACAGTGGTCTCTTCATTGAGTTGTTGGTTCTGAAAGCATCCAGTAAAAAAAATATTTCAGAGCTTTTGACCTACCAGTTCATCCAATTTGGTCTGCATGTCATTCAGCTCCACTTCGCGCTCTTTCAAACAGGTCTCGAGCTCTTCAATGCGATGAGCCTTGTTGGAAACTTCATCAGTCTTTTCTTGAATGCTCTCTTCATACTTCTTGATCTCCTTCTCATGCTCTTCTTTCACTGTTGCGAGTTTGGCGTCAGAATTCGTCACTTGAGTAGAGTTAGATCTAAAAAAAAGTGATTACAGTCGTCTCAACACTAAATGCTTACTCGAGTAATTGCGATGTTTTAGCTGCCATCTGTTTGACTTCCTCATTTTTCTTCACAAGCTCTTCCTTGATATTGTCAACTTGTTCGAGCATGTCGTTAACTCTTAAGTGAAGCTTTTCGATCTGATCTGTCTTCGAGATGTTTTCAGATTCAAGCTGAGCAATGGTCTTCTCCAGCTCCTTCTCTTGTTGAGACTCTTGAGCAGACTGAGCAGACACTTTCTCAGTCAGTTCAGCTACAGTTCTTTCCAAACTCTCAATGTTCTTGTTCTTCTCTTCGATTTCTTGCTGGAGTCCTTCTTTTCCACTCTCTTTAGCTTCCGCAATCAACTTCTTGATCTGCTCGAGCTCACTGAACAGAGTTTTGTTCTCAGCTTCCAATTCGCGAATCTTCAACGCCTTCTCTTTTCCGAACTCTTGCTCGTTCTCAAATGCACTCTTGAACTGATCGATTTCAGCCTGAAGGACGCGAACTGTCTCCAGATGAGTCTCATTGTGCTCATCGATTTGTCGTTGATTGGTTTCTTGCATCAATCGGTTTCTATCCTCAGTGTGAGTGAGTTCTTGTTCCAACTGCTTGCGAAGAGTGGTGATTTCAGCGTCTGAAATGATTATTTTAGTGGGAATGATTGTTATTAGTTACCTTTTCCAGTGATTCTCTCACGATATTCCTCCAGAGTTCTAGTGAGCTGCGTAGTGTCATCTACAATCTTTGCCAATTGTTCTGTGATATCGTCCTGCTCCTCATCTTCAATTTTCTGTGTCAACACTCGCACTTCAGCAGCAAGAATGCTCTTCTCCGTCCGCAACGCTTGAATCTCAATCTGAGAAGACTCTCGGAGCTCGTCCTTGTCTAGTCTTGCTGACTCTTCCAGCTCCTCTTTCAAACTGGTGTACTGCTCTTCCAACTCGTTCAACTTGCAACTGAACTCCTTCTTCATTGCGTGCTCACGGAGTTCCGCTTGCTGTCGTTCTTTGAGAAGTAGACTCTCATAGTGTTCTTTGGTAGTCTCTTTTTCCTTGGTAACACTATCGAGAACAGCTTCCAGTGCATTGACCTGAGAGGTTTGCAGTTGAGTCTGACTCTCGCTTTGACTCTGGAGATTGTTGCGCTCTTTTTCGAGGAATTCCACTTTGTTTTTAAGTGCTTTCACTTCAATTTGAAGGTCGGAAATCACAGATTCGAGCTTTTCCTTTGCTGCTTCAACGACAGTGAGGAGTCCTAAACGGTTATTATATTTATTAGTCTGGAAAACATTGAAACTTACTAGCTTTCCGTCTCAACTCTTCTTCCTGCAGTTGGAACTTCTGCTTGCATTCCGAAAATTCAGAGGTAACTGCACTCAATCGTCGGAGATTGTCGTTCGTTTCAGTTTTCACTTGATCCAGCTCTTTAGTCAGTGCTTGTACTTCCTTCTCTTTGTTGTGAAGCTTTTTCTCGAGCACGGTGACCTCGTTTTTGCAGGAGACCAATTCCTCACGACTTCGTTTGGACTGCAATTGCAGTTCTTGCAGACGGTCGTGAAATTCATCTTGTCTGAAGAAAAGAGACTTTAAAGCATTAGAATGAAGTGAATACCTGGCAAGAAGCTCTTCTTTCAGTGCTTCTTCATGATCTCTGAGTGCTTCCAGTTCTTTGGTATAAAGCATTTTGGCCGCAGTTAACTCAGTTTCGTAAAGAGATTGCGCTCTCCTTAATTTCATTTCAAAAGTTTCTCCAAGTCGTTCTTTTTCCGATCGCAATGATTTCCGCTCTTCTTCGAGTCGTTGGATTTCCAGGATATACCTGAAAAAGGTCATCATATCCAACACATTTCTTTACCAACTCACTTTTGCTCCAAATTGAGCAACTGAGTATCCGAAAATCTCTGCTCCAACACTTGAATCTCTTTCTGATGCTCTTTTCGTAACTTCTCCAGTGCTTGCTCTTTTTCTCTTTCGAACTTGTCTTGTAGGGCTTGAAAACTCTTCATTCTTGCTTCAAAGTCCTTTTTGGCACCCAAAACTTCTTCAGACAACGCGATTATCTTGCTAGAGTACTCGGCTTCCAGTTTTCGCTCTCGTTCTGCCACTCGTTCTCTGAAGCACAACATTACAAGATGGAAAGTCACTCAGCTGTACCTGTATTCACTGAATGTGCCCATAACATTGTACTTTTGTCGTTCATACTCGGCCACTGTTTCTTCTAACGTCTGGATTTTCCGTTTCAGTTCGGTTTCACGGCCAGCGGGTTGAGCTAAAGTGGAAACGGTTATACTAAACTAGTCTATGATTGTTACTCACGTGAATTGTTCCTTGATGTGTTCCTAGAAGATTCTCTCGCGACATGAGCCAATTTGAGCACTGACAGGAGGGTCGAAGAGTTATCAATGTCATGTTTAGAACTAGCACGAGAGTGTTGGCTAATTGGTGAAATTGGTGAGGGTGACAATGGCCCACTAGGCTGTCTCCGCAACACAGGCGATGGTGGCGCCGGACCAACTGTTGGTGTTCTAGAAGGAACTATTACGAAACCAGTCTCTTTTGATTTTTAGTACCTAACGTTTCCGGATAGACAACTAAGTTGGTGTACAGGTGGAGGAGCTGGCCATGCAGCAATTTCCGGATGAGATTGCCTTACCAAAGGTCGAGTGACAGCGATAGCGGGCTCGCTGGAAAACAAAGGTTAACTCGAAAGTAAGAAAAAGGTGTCAGGTTGCTGTGAAACTCACTGCGAGCCGTGCGGACGTGGCGACCTGCTCATTCTTCTGGGCGATCGACTTCCTGCGGGCGAAACTGATCGTAAGCTCCCATCAAACTCCTCGGATAATATACCCAGCTGAAAAATTAAAAAAGAACGTTATTTTTGAATCAAGGGCCGCTTACCCTTTCGCGTAGTCTTTCTGACATTAGAAAAGGGCTGCAAACAGCCCTCCGGAAAACCTATTGACTATTTATGATGGGCTCGCACTGAAAACTTTAACTTCCGGAAGTAACTACAGAAAAACGGAGAGCTCAAAATAATAAAAGGGAAGTGATTCAGAGAGAGAGAAAGGTAGAAGTGACTGGGCAGCCAATGAGCAACTGTTCGGGCTCTCAGAGGGAGAGAGAGACGGCCAACTGTTGCGCCTTGTAGCCGACATGATACTACTCGACGCCGACGGGTACGAATGGACGTTGTGCTCACGGCGAGAAACATCGCTGTGATATCAGATAATGAGTACGCAGTGCACATATGATACGTTGACAACACGATGAATTTGTGACGAGGCGGCAAGGGACCAGAGTGTACGATTGTGAAACTCGCTATACTATTATATTAGTCGTTTGTGATCAAAGGTACAATGTTACCGCAGAACAATTTATAATACAATACAACCAGTATGCATATATGATCACTAGAAATAATATCAAAGGAATGACGAGTTTGGGGGGTGGGGGTCTTAAAGCGGGATTCAAATAAAATAATCACAGATCAGGAAACCAGGTCATGGCCATTTAAAAGATCATTGCTAGACATTGCTAGAACATACTGAAGAAGACTTCTTCATAGGTGGGGAACTCGGGCTCGGAGAGAAGAGAGTTTAAGAAACACAACTCGGGAATAAAAACACGTGGCAATCCCACGTACAATTGCTCATAAATAGTGATACGGGAGAGGCTCTGTGGCTGGGGGATTTCTTGGAAGGCTTGGATTCGCAGCTTGATGAACTTCTTGGCGATGTAGGAGTCCTTCCGTTCGAAGTGGCGGTTGTCTTCAAAGGCAGCCATCTTTTGCAGGTATTCGTGGCGGATTGGGTCTGAAACAGATAAAGTCATGTTTCATTACAAAGTTTGGTGGTCAACTCACGCTCCGACTCCAGGGCTCTGCCATTCCGTCTCAAATCTTCCGCTCTGTTCAAAACCGCCATTTTGACAGCGTGAAGAATATGAGGATTAATGGCGGGTGGCTGTGGCTTCGAGACGGTGACGGACTCCACAATCAGCTTATCCTTGAACCTTTTCTTTTCTGAAATGCACGTTTCTTTTCACGTCTTCAAATAGAATTCTCACTCTTATCATCATCATGCACCGATGTCACTTGAGCGTCGCAATGAACAGCGAGTGCTTCAAGGTCCCGGTTTGCCTTCAACGCCGCTTCCAGGATGACGTCATCCGTTTCCAATCGCTTCGCATTCTCCGCCGCCAACAATCGCTTCTCTTTTTTCGTCAGTTTTTGCTTTCCACTTGATGAAGATTTGTCGGGCAATTGAGTGCCCTCTTCTGTTTCTTGCACGACAACCGTTTGATTTACGATGGGGCTCAATGATGGTGACGTGGAGAGTGGCGCGGGCAAATAATTAGCTTCGTTAGCCGGATTGGTCAGGAGAGTGTGCTGAGGAGGATGAGGATGAGGATGAGAAGGAGCAGGAGGATAGCTGAAAAGTTGTTTTGTAAGGGGATAATCAACGAGGCTTTCAGGTTACCTTCTCTTCTTATTCTGAACTTGCTCCCACGCGTTTTCCTCGGTGAAGGTGATGTACTTCAAAATATCGGAAATTGGAGTATCAGGGCGATCCATTTCCGGCACTTCCGCAACTTCCTCATCTAACACCTCAACGTCGACCTCTTCTCCAACGCTCTCCACATCTTGTTGTGGGCTCAAAATTTCAACACTGCCCATAGATTCACTCGAGATGTTCTCCACTTCCATTGTATTTCCTTCAACTGTCTCATTTCCCGCTTGCACCGGCTCATTAACCGCTTGACGTGGGGCCGCTGGTGACGTCTGCTCCTCCACATGAATCCGATTTGGATTTTCCGCGTACGCGCTCTCATATCTTTGTGGCGGCTCGCTCTAAAACAGAATTATGTGTTGAACCGGATTAACGTCAGAATTGTACCTGCATCGAAGACGTCGAGTACGAAGAAGACGCTGACGAGAGCATTGACGACACTGGCACAAGGCACGTCGATGTCACCATCACGCGCTTGTACACCACTCCATTGACGTCGTACACCAGTTCAGCATCCGGAAGCGATGGCTCGTAGGGCATCGAGTTGGAGTATTCCGATGGGACCGGAGTGCAGCTCATGCTCGGACAAGGCATGGGCATCGGTGGTGGTGGCACAGAGAAGTCCGGCGGGTAGATTGGCGGCGGCTGGTGATACACTTGCGGAACAAATTGGGGTCCGTTGTGAAGATTTGGCGGGAACATCGGTTGCATCGGATATGGTGCATTCGGCGGCTGCAAAGTGTGGTCGTTTTTCATTCTTGTATACTTTTGGAAGCGTGCTTGTTTTGTTTCAGTGGTGACTAACCTGGTTATTCATGTCGACGGAGAAGATCACATTTTGTGGTGGTGGCTCATAATGGTCGGGGGGCGCGAACGACATTCCTTGTTGATTCATCAGCTGGAAAATGTTATTTTAGATGTCAGAAAAGGAAATTGAAAACTTACATTATCCACGTCTCTGGAATTGAGAATGACGACGTTCTCAAAGTTCCAAAGAGCCAGCGGGTCTTGAGTCTCAAAGGCGTTCTGCACCGATTCCGAGTACCATGGATGCAGGTTATGGAGATTATGATAGGCGAACAAAATCTGGAGAATTAACATTATTCGATAATCCTGAATGTCTCAAACTCCAAACCTTTTCCAAGTGTGTCTTCCGGTTCACACAATTTTCCAGCAAGTCGGTAGCATCACTGCTCCCCAAGTTATAGCTATTCCAGCGGCTTTTCTCACACTGCATGCTGCCTACAAATGAGCCAAAAATGAGAAGAGAATGTGAAATGACGAATACAAATGAGGACAGCAAGGGAAAAAGGCGTGGAAAACGGCAAAGGGGACGGATATTGGCGTGTGTGTTGGAAAAATTAATGACATGACGATTCCTATTTGACATTTCCAATTCTAGAAGCGGTTTTCTTCAAATATGCATCTTCCTAGCTTCCTAGCTTCCGGGGAAAAACAGGGGGACACGCGAGATTAGAAAAAATATGACATTTTTGAACCTGACCCTTCTATCCAATTTCTGGGCTCCAATTTCATGTTCACTAGGGGCCAAATAGAAACGATGGAAACGACGGAAAAGAATTGGGAACACGTAACGTTAGAATGAAAGAAAATCAAAAGGAATCGAAGGGTAGAGAACAAAAATGTGTTCATGGGAAAAGAAAAGAAACGAAGGGAAGAGAACACAATTCGAACTCCCTCTCTCTCTCTCAAAAAACAAATGGTCAGCAAGTGCAGACAAACGAGGAGGGTCCTCCGCCACACACCCCTCCGCCACTTGCGCGCGCACTCATCCCCCCCCACCCTGCACACGCACACGCACACGTACACACAGCGCACATCCAGAGCCAAGCCCCCCGTCGCACCCCTTTCGCTCAGCCCAGATGATTTTCGACGCTCTAACAAAAGAAGAACATATGGTGGTCCGTTGTTGTTGCGAGGTCAATGAGAACGATTCGAAAAAATTGGAACGGCTGCGTTGCAAACCTCGTTTTCTCACAAGGTGAGATGGGAGAAGAATCGAATCGAATCGAATTTGATTCAACCATTCATGTGATAATCATCTATCTCTTCACAAGTTTTCGTTGGAAAATGTTTATTCGAGCGAGTGGATTGGGAACAAATGAAATAGAAATGAAACATCTCAAATAATCGTATAGGCTCAATCCAATCGTAACGAAGTGAAGAAATTGCAAGGGGAGTGGTTTTGTTGATGTCACCATTCACACTTTTCACACTTTTTCATGGCGAGACCCACCACGCCCCTTGCATTTTCTTTGGTCATAAACAATACAATAAAATCATTACTAACCAACGATGAAACAAAAAAGAGGCGCTTGGTTATAAAAACAATGAGTTAAAAAAAGAATTTTGGAGGATTTTCAGGCGAAAGTTATTGAGACGTCTGCCTGTAAATCGTCCCGGCGCCGAAATTTGGGTTCATGAAACTGTTCAGTACATTTCAAAGACTTTAAATCGAATCAGGATTGCTAGAGAAGGAGAGATAGAGTAGCTTCTCCAGATGGTCGAATTGCGAACTCGACACGTTGATGGAGAGGAAGAAAATGGCATCGACAAAGATCGGATCAAAGTTCTCGAGAATTGCAACGTACATGTGTTCTTTTCGGACGCCTCCAAGCGCGATTTGCTTCTGCAGAAACTCGCGAGCCTTTCGTTCTCTTGCTGAAAATGATATCTTTACTCAGTTCAAAGAAGCGTAAACTCACTATTTTTCTTGAACGCTTTTTTCATTGACAGTTCTCTCTCCACCAGTTTATCGAAAGCATCTGCAATTTTTTGTTGAAATCATTGCAATCCGCAATCAACTCACAAATATGTTTCTTCGCAGCTGCGACACGCTCTTTTTTGAGCTGAACATAGCATGCGGAAACGTAGCTATTCACTTTGTTTGATTCGGCTATAAGCCTCATTTGTTCATGTTCATTGCACTCATATTTCGCTGAAAATAAGTTCATATACAAGGTGGACTATTGTTCAAAACCAACGTGAGAGGCAAGGTCTCAGAAGCCGATCGAACATCTTCAAGGCCAGTGGGAGATGTTTTGTGCCGGCGAGCGATTCATGCTCGATGATCAAACGGAATCGCACAAGGCCCTCCACCAGTCCCATAGAGTTGAATCTCTTTGTCAGTAATCTTCCGAGTTCGTTTTTGGACAATCTGAACTATAATTTTGGAATCTGGCACGATTTTGTGAAACATACGGCATCACGTCAATTATCGGTTCGTCGGCCACAGCTTGGAGGTCCGCTCGAAAATCCGCCTGAATCTGTTTCTGTTGCTCAAGCTCCTCTTCTTTATTATTTTGCTGTTTCCTGATTGCCTTCTGATGTTTCTTTGTGTTTTTCTTTGCAGATGTCGCCTTCTGATGTTTCTTCGAGCTCACTCGAGAAGTTGTAGAGGAAGATGGTTGATCATTCTGGAACAAGAAAAGGAAGTTTAGAAATGACTTCGGCTTTCAATACCTGCTGAGTATCCTGTGCCGCTGTTTTGAGATCGGCAGGACATTTTTCAGCATTGTCATCACTTTGATTTTGCGCAGTGACTGGCAAATCGTTAGTCTTCTCCGTCTCTTTCAAATTGTTTTTCTGAGGAGATTTCGGCGAAGGACGATCGAAATCCTCCTCTGATTCTCCGAGAATTACCCAATCTTCCTCCTCGCAATTTTCCTGAAATTGTTCACTTTATTCTATAGTTTCTGAAATTTGCAACCTGTTCGTTGTCTTTCTTTTCGGTATGACCAAATTCGTATTCATCAGAGGAAAACTGAAAACAAAAGGGTAAATTTACAACGTATCACACTCTCACCAGCTCAAAAGTTTCATCATCACTCTCGTCAACTTTGGATAGCTCGCTGTGAACTTCTGATGCACTGTTCGTGCTGTTTGTCAGAATTGGAGTATCTTCCACTTCGATTATTTCAAATTCTTCTTTGCAGAGTTCAAAGTCAGTTTCATCTTCCTTTTCATCGTCTCCTTCTACGGAACTGCCACCCTGAACTTTTCCAGCGGCAATTCTGGCCTCATTGATTGCCTCTTCTTTGAACGAAACCATGTTGAGATAATCCTCGTCATTGAAAAGATTAGCATATTGCTCACCATTGCTAATCTCGTCCACGGAGAAATATTCCTCATCCTCCGAGTCTCTCTTGTTGCTTGGAACATACAACTCTGGGAAGAACTGGAATACGTAGCCTTCGTCGCCAGAGGACTCGATTTCTTCATGTTCCTCCTTGCTCTCTTCCTCAACAAGCTCGCCCTCCAAGGTGTCATCAATGGGAGCCTCTTTAATGACGTTCTCTGGGTGACATGGTGCCATTTGCTTGTCTTCGTCTTCGATGGTAGCTTTGTCATGAGCTTCCTTGTAGTCGCACGGCTCCTCCAAGGTGTCATCAATGGAAGCCTCATCAATGACGTTCTCTGGGTGACATGGTGCCATTTGCTTGTCTTCGTCTTCGATGGTAGCTTTGTCATGAGCTTCCTTGTAGTCGCACGGCTCCTCCAAGGTGTCATCAATGGAAGCCTCATCAATGACGTTCTCTGGGTGACATGGTGCCATTTGCTTGTCTTCGTCTTCGATGGTAGCTTTGTCATGAGCTTCCTTGAAGTCGCACGGCTCCTCCAAGGTGTCATCAATGGAAGCCTCATCAATGACGTTCTCTGGGTGACATGGTGCCATTTGCTTGTCTTCGTCTTCGATGGTAGCTTTGTCATGAGCTTCCTTGAAGTCGCACGGCTCCTCCAAGGTGTCATCAATGGAAGCCTCATCAATGACGTTCTCTGGGTGACATGGTGCCAATTGTTGGTCTTCGTCTTCAATGGTAGCCTTGTTATTCGCTTCCTTATCTTCAAAGTCGCACGGCTCTACTTGTGTCATCTTATCAGCAGTAGTGATGACCTCATCGTGAGCATCTTCTGAATATAATTCTCCCATTTCCGACAACGACCTGTCATGGGGGATCTTGTTGGAGACGTCTTCGTGATTAGAGAACACCCACGTTTCACCGTGAACCGGCATCCTCATCTGTAATACACTTTTAGCAACTCTCAAGGTTTCTTTCTACAATTACCATATGAACCTTTGTTGTCTGATGGGAGCCATCATCCGCAATCACGGACCATTTGAGGATTTGTCCAGGCTCTGTCGGAATACTCCCAACGTATTGAGGCGGTGCAGGTGGACCACTAGGTGGCTGATATCCGTTCATCGGAACCTGGTACATTGCCTGTTGTGGTGGTGGCAAATTGAATGGCCCATTGAGTCCGGTGGTGTTGGCTGGTACAAATTGTGCTGGTGGCGGCTGCTGCAATTGTTGAGCCATGGAAGGATCGTATACGTTGGCCGGCGGATAATAGACAATAGTGGGTTGAACTGGCGCCCAAGAGTTAACATATCCGTTGTTTGGTGGATAATCGGGATCGTGAGCGTTGGCCGGTTGTTGCTGCGCCATGTAAGCATCATATCCGTTGCCAGGTGGAAAATTGGGTGGGGCGTTGAACACTTGTGTAAACTGTAGCGCTTGTGGAAATGTCCAATATTGACCATATCCGTTATTTGGCTCGATGAAGTTGGTTGCTGGTGGCGGCTCCCTCGCAGCCTCGTAGTCATAGTTTGGAGGATGATTGGGTCCGGTATAATCAGCTTGTTGCTGCTGCGGTTGTGGCGCCGTGTATGGACCAGTTCCGTTGCCTGGATATCCATTGGGTCCAGTGAAGTTGGCCGGTGGTGAAACCGATTGTGATTGCAGCTCATCCGAAAAATCACTCTCATTGTCTGAATAATAATTCGGTCCGTCGAAGTGAGCTTGTTGTTGAGCAGTTCCGTAGCCTGGTGGATATCCATTGGGTCCAGTAAAATTGGCCGGCTGCGGTGGTGAGCCCGATTGGGACTCATCCAAAGTCGCATTGTTCGGAGAACGATCAGTTCCAACGTTGTCATCTCGTGTGCGCTGGTTTGGCGGCACAAAATACTCCACATATCCAGAGTATGGCAGCTGAGGGTGTCCAGTGAAGTTGGCCGTATGTGGTGGTGAGCCCGATTGGGACTCATCTGAACTTGGATTGTTTGGAGAACGATCAGTTCCGGCGTTGTTACCTTGTATGCCCTGGTTTGCTGGCACATAATACTCCACATATCCGGAGTATGGCAGATGATGGTGTCCAGTGAAGTTGGTCGGTGGAAATTGCTCCTGTGGCGGGCCCGATTGGGACTCATCTGAAGTTGGATTGTTTGGAGAACGATCAGTTCCGGCGTTGTTACCTTGTATGCCCTGGTTTGCTGGCACATAATACTCCACATATCCGGAGTATGACGGATGAGGGTGTCCAGAGAAGTTTGCTTCGGCATATCGTCGCAGTGTTGCCCCGATGCGAGTGTATCCATAGGCAGCCCCAAAATGATTCCTACCGATGTTCACGGTGCTTGCCGGCGGGCGAATCTGTAACAGAAATAGATTAATGTTGCTTTTCATTTATTTTTTTGTAGAAAGAGTCACACATGTTCAAAGTTTATCCGCTAGATTTGCAGTGCGATAGACGCTTCATGCTTCTCTACGCTCTCTGTTTTCCGCGGTTCGTTTGAGAACGACCTTGATTTACAAGTAGTTTAACAAGTAGTTACGCTCTCAGGAATGAGTGATCGTGTGCTTAATCACTTATTCGAAATGTCATAACATCTTGGTTAACAAGAGAATTACCTACTGAAGTAGAGGATCAGTACAAAATACATACCTTCGAGATCTTATGGGGATATCCGAAGATGTTGATATGCGTCTTCCACATTCGCGTTACCGTGGGTGTATCCCATTCACTTCTCATGGCAATTAGCTCATTACTTGGGAAGTAGGTTGATCCCTTGTAGTTCACCGGCCAGAACGGCTGAAAACAATTAATTTTAGCTTGTGAATTTGAATTATAAATTACATGAGCAACGTATGTAGCTACCAGATGCTCAATTGAGAGGTTCTCAGGTGGTTGATCATTGTTCGGTTCAGGGTTGTTCTGAAAAAAATCATTTGAAAATGAGTGGGGGGGGGGGGAATGATGAAAGTACCGCGTCCATGTTGGAGGGAGCCCAAATGGCTGGTTGAAAGCTGGAAAATTGTTTGATCCAAGTTCTGAAACAAAAAATTGATAAATGAAAAGAAAACAGAAAGCTGGGAAAGTTAGAAGAAGTGAGGGAGTGATAAGAGAAAAATGGTACAGATATTAGCATGAGAATAAAATGAGAGACACAGAGAAAACGACAACGGACTACCACTTCTCGGGTTGATTCGAAAAGTGGTAGAGCGCCCAATATTCAAATATAAAAATGGTTAGAGAACCATTCAATAAGTTTAACATCAGAGGGAAACAAAATGGCAAACAGTTTATCAAGAGTTACACAAAAAGCTTTTAGATGAATCATCACATGTTTAATGTAAGTGATGAATTGGCTCCTATCGAGGGGAATCGTAATCGGGTTTTTGGGTGAGAGTTCGGAAAAACTCATGCTCGAGAGTAGCGAACGTGTCTTGGTTCTCGTGGAGTGACAAGTAGTACAGCGGATGTATGAACATACGGTTCCAGTTAATCTCTATCGAGTAGTATATGAATTGGTGCCTTAATTCTCCCTGAAATTCAAATTATGAAGAAAAGTGATGGGATCTTAAACTACCTCAAGTTTTTTCTTTTCCAAAAAGCTGACGGCTCTTTCTTTCATTTCTGAAAAATTTTGATTTTCAATCCCACAAAAAAAATGAACAACTACTTTTTTTATTGTTAGTGATCCCGCTCGGAAGGTTCTCGATGTAATCTCTCACCAACACCTCAAACTTGTCTGAAATCAAACAATTTTTTGAAAATTCCATACTATAATACTGTTCTTACAGAAAAGCCCTGGTCGATGTTTTGCTTTCCAAATCTTGTAGCAAATACTGGCGTCGTACCATTGTCCCAGGAATTTGCAACTGTGTCCAACCAGCCTCATCGCTTCTTGTTCGTTGCTTTCATAATTGGCTGAAAAAAGTCATTACATTTGAACCTGACAAGGAAGTGTTTGACCTCAAAAGTTGAACGTCTTACCAAATGTTTATTATATGTAGCCGAGAGCTCTCTGAGCACATTGGTGGAGTCCGATTTTGCAGAATGCTCGTGTGAACCGAGATGTGGGTCACGCAAGGACGAAAATACAGGAAAAATTGCTAGGTGCCCTTTTTTCACAGTATTTTTGACTTTGCGTGACTCACATTTCGGTTCTCGAGAGCGTTCCGCAAAAGCTGACTCCACAAATGTATTCAGGAAGCTTTTGGCTACCTATGGTATAAATTTGGTAAAAATTTTAACTCTTAAGGTCAAACACGGCCCTAGTGGCAATACTCACGCGCAAGACACGGTCGAAGGATTTCAGCAGTCTCATTCAGAATTTCGTCGATAAAACTTGTGTTATTTATGACACTGTTTTTTACTTCAATGTAGAAACTGAAAACTGAGAATGCATCTGACTTGGTGTCAAACTTTAACAGCTTTTGGATCTCCTCGTCTGTTAACCTGTAATCACAAATCATAATGACAATTTCCGTCAATCTCGAAAATCTTACGTTTTATCTTCAATTTCAGCGTCAGCTTCATTCTGAAGAGCCGTTTCTGCTCCCGTATCTTGAGAGCTATTATTCTTATTCTTCTTGTTCTTCTTCTTACGCCTTTTGGATTTTGTCGAAGTCGGTCCAGCTGGACTAGAGCTGCATGGTTCCTTATCATCTTCTGCTTCTGACGCCTCTTCCAACTTGACATTTTGGTCGGCTTCCATTTCTTCTTCTTTAATATCAACAACTTTCTCAGCGCGGTCACTGTTTGTTTTCACATCTGTCACCGTCACTCGGTCCGAATTTCCACTGTCCGACACATTTTGTGTTGTGGCAGTTGGGGGTGCGCACAAGGCTTCAGGAAGAGGACACTCGTGTTCTTCAGTTGACACCTTTTCTTGACTTTTCTCATTCTGTAATAAAAAAGTTCAAAGATATGAAACAAAACACTACAAACCTCCGTATTGTCAGCTGGTTTGGGGTCACAATGTTTCTTTTTCTTCCCCTTGTCATTGTTTCTCAAAAAGTTCGGAAGTCTTAGGTGCACTGGTTTTGCCTTGCGTTCCTTCACTTTGAACTTCTTCTTCTCACTAGGTTTCCGTTGCTTCTTCGCGGCAGTTGAACTCAATTTCTGTGGAGAAGCGTTGATTGTCTCCGAATTCTCCGGGATCACATCTTCCGGACCTTCTTGATTGTCAACAGACAGCACACTTTCAGTATCAGACAATGAAATCTCCTCCCAGTGGTTAACTACTTCTCCATTTGTTGCCAAGACAACTTCAGCACTCTTCGTGGACTCTAGGGGGTTATTATCCAGGTCCATAGTGGGCAGTGAGTCGTTTGTGGTTTCTAGCGACACTTCATCGTCAGGAAGTTTTCGGTTTTCCAAAAACGGCTTGCTGACAGTATCAGAGGATAGACCCGTCTTTCGATCAACCACTTCTCCGACTGTTTTCAATGCAACTTCCTCATTCTGGGTGGACGATACTGTGCGATTTCCCAGATTCGCCACAGAAATGTTATGATTCTTCACAGACACAACGATGGTAGTACTAGCCAACTGGACGCTCTTTTGCTTCTGACCAACCACTTCTCCTTTTGTTTTCAATTCAACTTCCTTCCTCGTGGTGGACGATACATGGTGGTTTTTCAGATTTGCCGATGCGGTCTTCACATCCGTAGTCTTCTTTAGCACTTCATCCTTAGGCCGGTCTTGATTCTTCAGGGGCAGCAACGGAACGGTCTGTTTCTCGTGAGCAACCGCGTCTCTGTTTGTTGTCAGGGCAACTCCAGCACTCTTCAACAACGATGGTGGCGGGTGATTCTTCAGATTCGACAACACGGCCTGAGTATACGTAATGTTTCGTGGCACTTCTTTTTCAGGAAGTTTCTGATTCTCCACAGGCAACGCGTTTGCAGTATCAGACAACTGGATTGTTTGTTTCTCTTGATCAACATCTTCTCTTTTTGTTTTCAATGCTACTTCCTCACTCTTGGTGGAGGATATCTTCTGCGGCATTTCATCCTTATCCCGATCTTGATTCTTCACAGAGAGCCCGTTGGTAGACTTTGAGACGAGCTGTTTCTCTTGACCAACCATGTCTCTTTCTGTTGTCGAGAAACTTTCAGCACTCTCCAACAAAGGTGGTGGCGGGTGATATTTCCGATCAACGCTCTGAGCTACTTGAACACTCCCATCCGATTCTTCCAAAGTTATCATAACTTTTGGCAAGTTCTCCTGTAAATTTAAGCTATGTTAACCAAAAAAGAGTGTTCACTCACCATCTGGTTAGCGACTTGACCATTGGATGCATTTGTGGGTCCAACGTTTTCAGCAAAGTGCGACGGAGACGCAGAAGGCGCGGAGCGGTTGGCTGATGGGTTGCTATGAGGCGGTGTGAGGAAATCAGGAGTTTGATGAGGTTTCCTTTGCTTCTGATGTCCGTTGGAAATCCGGCGATAACCATTGTCGTACCGCTGCTTTTCGGTGGAATTCTGTTGTCCATTGCCTTGTTGCCAATTGGCGCTGTTGTTCCATTGACCACCTCTGTTGCTCCGTGGGTCAAAACCGACAGGCCATTCGTTAATGCCAGTGCCGTTCTGTTGATGAGCAATGCCATTTTGTTGGTAAGCCATGCCGTTTTGAGGGTGAGCCATGCTGTTATGTGGATAACCACCACTGGTAAGTTGATTCACATTGCCAGGCCATTCGTTGTTGCCACTGCCATTTTGTTGGATAGCCATGCCGTTTTGTGGGTAGGCAATGCCGTTTTGTGGAAACCCACCATTGGGAAATTGGTTGGGATTGCCAGACCATCCGTTGTGGCCGCTACTGTTTTGTGGGTAAGCCATGCCGTTTTGAGGGTGAGCCATGCTGTTATGTGGATAACCACCACTGGTAAGTTGATTCACATTACCAGGCCATTCGTTGTTGCTACTGCCATTTTGATGGTTAGCCATGCCATTTTGTTGGTTATCCATGTGGTTTTGAGGGTGAGCCATGCTGTTATGTGGATAACCACCACTGATAAGTTGATTCACATTGCCAGACCAACCGTGGTTGCCGCTGCCATTATATGGGTGGGAAATAGCGTTTTGTGGGTTAGCCATGCCGTTTTGAGGGTGAGCCATGACATTTTGTGGCGAACCACCCCCGAAACATTGGTTAACATTGGCAGAGAAAGTGTTTCCAATGCCGTTTTGTGGGAACCCACCACCGTACCATTGGTTCATACTGCCCGGCCACTGGTTTCCCATTCCGTTCCATTGGTTGCCGCAAACTTGTTGAACTGGCACATTCAGTGGTTGAGGTTGAGGCATCGCGTAGCTTGGATGAACCCCCTGAAATTTCACTCTACTCATTTAACTCTGTAAGCAACGCTACCTGCACTATGTAGACTCTCGGATCGAATGGGGGATCAAGCCGTTTCGGTTCAACTGTGTGCTGGCAAGGTGAGCACACTGCTAAGATTGTGATGGTGTGATGGTTCGGCGTGTTGATGTAGCTATTGTCCATGTAGGAGGCTGGCTGATTGGCTTGCTGAGGTGGTTGGTAAGGGAGCATCTGAAAAAGCATGAGTTTCGGGATCAAACTTGAAATCACACCTGTTGAGGAGGCATGGGTGCAGGATTGGGAGGTTGCTGCATTTGTGGAGGTTGGTTTGGAGGTGGGCCTTGTGTTGGGTAGAACATCATTCCAGCAAAGCGTGTTGGTGCGGTTATCTGCAAATTATCAAGGCGATCAATTAAAAAAGAGAGCTGAATGCATACCGAGTTCGATATCTGCTGCATTTCACTGTGTGTGATGTTCCGAAAATCTGAATACTCCATTTCCAAAGCACCAGTGGTGTTTTTCAATGAAAAACTTCGAGATCTTGTTGGATTTTTCTTGGCACGTTTATTCTACCTGACGACAATGTCTGGAAAAGTATAAATGTTATAAAGAGAAAGAGAGGTAGGAACTCGTTTCGAGATAATTATAATATTCGCCCGCAACAAGGTTTGAATCCAACGTGAGCCGACGACTTTCGAAAATATTGATATCTACCCTCCGCGTGCGTCTCGTAAGCCGCTAATTGGACATGAGGTGCTGATAGCCTCCCGAATTTGTCATTGTTGTTTCACTATACTATTTCGTGAGTACGTAGAGATCAATGGGATATGGAATGAAGGGGGAAGAAGGTAAGGAGGACTACACCTAAGAAACAAGGAGCTTATCAGAATGGACGGTGTGTCTTGAAAAACTCATGGTTTTCACTCATTTGCATTGTCATCAAATAAGTTCCCCAAAAAATGACTGAATGGGCATCTTGAACGCTCAATTCACAGATTACGGACATCAATCTCTAAAATTTCAAGAACTGATAAGAGTAAATCATGAGGAAATCTAGAGAAAGGTAGAGAGAGGCGGGCGAAAGGAATTAACAAATGAGAAGTAATTTGGAGCACTGCTCGTTAACTAAAATCATCATAACATCAAGTAGTGACGACAAACGTAGAAAAATGAGTGCTCACGCCGATGTCAGCTCTGAGGGGGTAATAATCACACTTTCGGTACCTGGAGAAGCTCCTTCTTCGACGGATTGCCATTGATCTATCTGCATTTTAGAGAGGCCACGTTGGTCAACTCTGGCTGAAGGATGTCATCCAGAAACGGCTCAGATTTTTTTTCAGAATCGTGGATGATTTCTGAAGGAACGTATTGCTGGAATTCGCCGTCATGAAGAACATCTCATTCGATGAGCAACGCCGGTTGGCAGGATCTTCAGCCGAATCCTGAAAAATTAAGAGATTTCTAAACTCAAACAAAAATCATGGAAGAAAAAATCCATCAAATTAAGGAGGATTCAAAACTAAATGAAATTCCCAAAATTCACAATTAAAATCATCTTGTCGAACGCGCGCACTCGAAAAGAGTGACGGGTCTCGCCGCGATGTGTTTTTTTGGGTACGGTGACAGTCACAGGGTCTGTGGTGGCCGTGGCCGCGCCCTTGTCGGATTTTAGGCTGAGGTTCCCAATTTTATTTAATTTGAGAGAAAAGCTTCAAAAACACAGAAATTTTTTTCTCAGATCGCAGTTTTCTTTAAAAAAATTTTTTTCAGAATTTTGAATTGAGCCTACTCACCAAGTTCTCTAATTTGCTCCATCACTTGACTTGCGTCCTTCGGTTCTCCGACAGAATCCAATGACGTCTTATCAGCTGACATTGGTCTCTTGCTCAATTAGTCTGACTCGAAACTTCCGAAAAAGTGGAGGGATTTTCCTGAAAACACTTGAAAATTATGAACGACAGCTCGTTATGTTCGGGGGTACGGTAAAAACAGAGAGGAAGAGTATTTCCTGTTGGGAAAATATACTGAAAACCAAATCCTAAAAATTAATAATTTTTGGTTTTTGCTCGATTTTCGACGGAAAAGCAGCATTTTAATTGAATTATGATTGCCCTCTCTTTCTAGAGACCTCGTATCATTCAACTGTTTACAAAAATCGCAGCAATCGGTGGCAAAAGTATCAATTACAGGCGCGCGCTTCATTAAAATAAGCAAAACGATTTGGCTGCGTACCAGAATGGAAGGCTGAGGTGCAAATGAAGTCGAGGGGACGCACGAAGGGGGCGCACGAGCCTGTACGATCTGTACGCCGGAAGAGGGAGACGCAGACAGATATTCCAGTGCCATTAAATCGATAAAAACCGACGAAGAAGTTGTCACTCACTTATGTGAGCGCGCGCTTCATCTGGCAGATGCGTTGCGTTGGATAGGGGACGCGTCGTCTCACCAGATCGTATTGACTGAAATTTGAGCGCGAGAAAAACGGTCTGGGAATGATTTTTCTTGTGAATGGGGGCATAAAACGATATAAACTATTGAAAGTTTATGTTTAGTTTTTTGTGAGTTCTTTGTTATCAATTAACACATTAACTACTGTAGCAGGAAAACTTTTTGAAGATAAGAGAATAACGCCAAGTAATATATTTAGAAATAGTGGGAAATGAAACTCAACTCTCCGTAAAATCACGCGTGTTGGTTACATAACGCTTTTTGTAGTCCATACGGCGAAGGAGCCAACCAGATTTGTCTTAAAAATTGAACTTTGAGGTCACGTTTTGAATCAGATGAGAATCCCTCTTCCTTTTTTGAACGCATTAAGCAACTAAAGCCCTTATTTTCAATGTTACCATCATTACTTTGGTGATAAGGACAGCTTTTTCAATTGTTTTTGAGTAATCGTCCAGTGTTAACTTCAAAGATTCCACAATCTGACATTGAGATACAGGTGGAAATAGAAAGATCTAATTAGAGCGTAACATTCTGCGTGTGCTTGATGTCATCGCGGTCTTTTATTTTGTCATGCCGCACTTTCCTTGTTGATAAATCCAGAATTTAGAAACATTTCAAAACTACAGTGTCCGTTGCCTTCTTTCTATCACTCAAATGACCAAACGACTACACTTTTTACATGCTATTTGAAACATCAATAACAATGTGTCTTATCTGCCCCATGAACTTTATTGCGCAGCTCTTCGACCTGTCAAAATGGACGCAAACAGCTTGGCCTGCGCATACAAAAACGCATTTCATGTCTCACTTTCCCCGATGCCCACACTGCTTTCTAATTCTCTACTAACCACAGAATGCGACGAGCCGCTGGATCGCACATCAGAAGCAACCACCAGAAATTGGCACTTTTGCAGCGGACAAATTTGGAGAACAAAAACATCGCTCCCTCGCTCAGGTATCATCTTGCATCCGTTTGCAATTTTTTGTTCGTTCCTTTTTCAGATCAAAATACGTGAAGACAATCCTCGAGAAGCGCGCGCAGCTTCAGAAGCCCGTTACGGAGCAAACGCCGGCGCTCCGGTACAGCTTAGTCGTTGATCGGCCTCCCGTGACTCGCCACGCTCCTCCTCGGTAATTGCTTTCCTATGTTTTTCCACGTCGTGATAGAATTCCTGCGGTTTTCATTCAAGTGGTCCCGAAATGACGTAGATCACATGGTGTTTATGACTAGAGTGAATACGCGAACATGATTTTTTAGTTTTTTGCAAGCAATTTTATCACAACAAGATTTTTTTGAGCTTTCCGATTTTGGTACAATGTGGAACTGTGGGGGGACAAGGCAAAGGTAGAGAAATTAGACCCATTTGAAAAGTTGCAACAAGTTCTGCAGTTTTTGTTTCTTATGCGTCTTTTTCAGTTCACTTTTTGTCCAAATTCGTTTCAAGTCATCAAATTGTGGGATAAATAGAAGTCTACCACATTTGTTGGACTAGTTTTTCACTTTTGAGCACCTGAATCGTCACCAAATTCATTATACCCATATAACCATACACATTTCAATTCCAACTTCTTCGATTACGTTTGAATTCCTCAAAAACTATCTGAAAAACCCAAAAATCATATATTTTTCCATCTTATTTGGTTTGGTTATACATTCCGAATCCATAGAACTTCTATCACATTTTAATTTCTCAACGCCCAGCTAGAAATCTGAAAAACCATCTTGTTTTCCCTGTTGTTCAGTTAATTCTGGGTTGACGCCTCTCTTTTTACCCACCAGCCCACCTCACGCGAAAAGAGGCGCTGAGCGAAGAGAGCGGCGGTCGGCGAGTGACTGATAACCGCGGGGCGATTCCCTCAACGATGTGCTTCCGTAGCGCAGTAGGCAGCGCGTCAGTCTCATAATCTGAAGGTCGTGAGTTCGAGCCTCACCGGGAGCAATCGTTTTTGCACTTTGTGTTCGAGTGTATCCGAGACATGTACTCAATCAAAACATTTGTATCTGTGGAATCGTGAGGAGATTAAGAAGTGGATTGTATTCAACAAGAAGACGACGAATCGGCGAGAAGTCGCATAGAAGAAAGCCCACCTGCTAATGAGGTGTTCCATTCTGTTTTCACTTCCAACCTAGTCTCTCCAAAATGCAACGCTCTGCAAGTCACGTCGAATCGCAGAAGATTTACGTCAAAATACTAGGCTCGATGGCGTGTAGAACCGGAAGATATTTGCGATATCTGTGCATGTGTCCTTTGACAAATGCTTTTTCCACGATGATGCGATCATCTAAAATAGGCCAGAAGAAGAAGAGAAGAAGGCGCAAAAGAGATGAGGTCCTCTGTTCAAGTTGTGATACTTCCCCCCAATCATACTTGACGCCTAGAGCAGTGTGTTGGTCACTTTTTCCTGGTGCCTACGAGTAATCCTCGTTTCCGCACTTTGTTGGACTTAACTTTTTCCTGCTTTTTGTTTCATTTCGACACACAAAAGTGCTCGTAATCAATCCTTTTTTCCGTTTTCCTCGACGTCCTCATAAATGTGCCCAATTGCAGTCAGGCGACCTCCCCCCGCACTCGCAAAAAAGTCAAAAGTGAACCCATTTTCATTTTGGCGTGTAGAATACACTATTTGTTGGCTGTTCTAACGACCCAATCAACGGCTTCTGGAGAAGCGGAATATTTGGGCCCTTCTGACGGGGCACCCGTCAAGTGATGATTGCCAATGTGCCAAACCTACCGAAAACTTCCATCTGTCTCACTGTTGAGGATATCACCGAGCCTTTGCGGTAAATTTGGTTTTTGTGATCGTGAGGGTCTGAGAAACGAGTATTTTAGTATGTTTGCAAAAAAATTCATGAAATTTTCATGTGGCTCCCCGAAATTCATATGCATTAAAACACACTTGTACCCTATTATGGAGGGCATAATGAAAAATTGCAGCCGACGTTCGATACCAAAGGAAGAGAGCCCGCGAAGTGGATTGAAGCCGCATGACACACTGGGGGCTGATGACCGTCGGCAGTCTGCTTGCAGTATTGCCGAAAGACGATTAGAAGAGCACAGGTTTGTCTCACGGGATCATCCGGGTTTCGACGTGTTGATAACACTTCTAAATTCACTTTTATTCCATTAGATCGTCGGGTTCCTTTTTCTTCTTGTGAGTATCGACTTCTATACTAGTTAGAGTATCTATGACGTTATTAGACATTTAAAAGTTTCACTACTAATATAAATCCCAAGAAAACATGGCGTAGGAGTGCAACATGTTCCTTATGGCGTCAAAAATAACAGGAATGAGCGAATTCACGGGGAAACCGCATGTTTTCGCAGTCTCAAACGCTGATAGGATTAGAAGTGGGAACATTTTGAGCACTCACGTCCTCATTTTCAGGAAGTACAGCTCATACGGAGTGGAAGCGCCTATTCCAATCGGGATCTCTGGTGGTGACGAGCAACCTGCGCCACTCAGATCGCCTTCGATTACTTGTACGAGGAAACCTGTACGAAGCTTGTCGACAGGGTGGAAAGACTCTTTTCGGGTAGGTTTATCTTTTTGTTTCTTTTAAAATTTAGTTTTTTTTAGAAGAAAATGAATATTTTCCGAAGGCCGAGTCCGTCTTCTTTGAGCTCTCGTTCAACGCAACAGTTTTTGGCGCCGAGCCCGGAATTGACGAGTAGATCAGAGCCGGAGATACTAAAGGTAGATCAAATCTAGATTTTACCTATATACCACTACAATTTCAGATGAAAAAGTCAATCTCGTTCAGTGAAACGACGCGCAACGCACTCAGGCGATCATTCCGTCATAAAGTGAGTTTATTTGTTGACTCACAATCAGGTTTTCGCATCGTTCTAGTACACATATCATATCCAACCAGCATGTTTCATCTGCCACACTGTTCGATAGACGAACTCTCGAGCTATTTTTAGCTTATCCCGCTCCCATCTCTCTCTCTCTCTATCCCTACTTTTTGAAACCCCTCATACAAAATCGACAACACTTTTGTTTGCCAACTTGTTACCCAATTGACCTCGAAATCTGCGTAGGTGGCTGCACGGGTGGGGACCTTTTTTCCGATCAACTGCCGTTACGGCACTTTTTTCATAACTTCGCCCGCCGACCACATTGCAGCTGTTGGAGGGAAGCGATCCCGGGGACCTCCAACAAATCCATTCTCATATCTCATCGTTTTATCTGAAATATCTATCGCTTGGTGTCCATAAATAATATGCGGGTAGTTGGATTTCGTTTAGCTGGAGGGAGACGCTTTTTTGAGTTTTTTGAGTGTAGATCAAAAACCAGCAAACATCTTGACGTGAATAGGGCAATCACGCGGTCCATTGAGTTGAGATATATCATTGAACTTATCGAACCGTTCATCTCTTTTTAGTCTTTTATTGTTCTTTTGGAGTAAGCAGTTTGCTAGGAGTCTCGATAAAGTTCAAGTTTCACTATTGTTTTGAATAATTGCATGTCTAGTTTCATCTGCGTGGGTGAACGTCGTCACTGGAGAAGCAGCAGCAGCAGCCGTAGCAGCAAAATCCGCATAAAATTTGAATGCTGAATTAAAATTCATACTAAAGATCCGGCGGCTCAAATTGAGCCAATCTGAACAAAATACTCTTGGCATTTCCAAAAAAAATCTCGCGCTGATTACACCCGAACCCCTCTTTCCTTTCCAATTGCTCAACCGTGTAATTATCCCTTGACACGCGAAAAAACAAAATCAAATAAGGGCGGAGTCTGCAGTGGCTGTTGGCCTTTGTTTCTTCCGTCGGTACTGTGAAGTGGTCTACACAAAACTCAACGGCTCTCAATCTCACAAGTTAGCTGAACTGTTTGAACAAGCACCATTCTTGACTGCCGCCTTACTGTTCCTCGGGATTTTAAGCGGTAAGCTTCCAGCAAAAAAAAGGTCGAATTTCGTGGGGGGAAATTATTCACATGCGTATGTAATTTCACTTTAGTAATGAATGTCATTCAAGATTTACAATTTTGAGTCTTTGGCCTTGTCAGTAACTCGACGTACGCACCCGCACTCTCCCTTTATTATGAATTCCGTCTTATTTCTGCCATTCTTCGGGCATTCCCCTAGAGAACGTTGAGTGCACGAGTTCTCTGAACTTCTCAAGTCTCGAGTTATTACTTTTCACAGAGTTTATTATTCCATCGGGCTCGAGACGCTTCTCAAAACAGGAGGGCCTTCTAAAACATGTGAGAACCTTCTCGATCATCACCTCCACTTGAATAGTTTCGGGGTGTTTTCTTTTATGCGCGCTACTCATTCAGAGCACCCGCGGCTGTCATTCTTCTGTGCATGTCAACCGTGATTTGTCAGTGGAATGCTGCGAAGACACTTTTCTTATTTTTGGCTTGATTACATCATCACGCTTCGCATCATCCGAATACACTCTCCATCCAGGAAGAAGTTGCTTCAGTACCCAGTTGTCCAAGAGTCCGACTTGACTCAGATTCTGAGTCTTTCGAATGACTTTGACTCATTTTTGATCTCACGAGCCCCTCATACTTCCCCTTGAATAAGAAATATCGAACAGACATCACATCATTAGTCTCGAGACGTTACGACTATTCTCCATAGCAATGAGCTTCAAACGATGTCTCACGAGTCAATTCAAATCGAGAAGAAAAAAGTTTCAATGCTCTCGGGCACTCGTTTTCCTTCCAATTTGGGCGGCGAAAATGTTCAAAACAAGCCGATGAAATGATATGTATTCCATTTCATCGCAGTGGGCCCTCCGCGGGAGCCTTGTTTCGAATGCGTCTACTCCAAAAACTTTCCTCATCTTTCATCAGATGCTCCCTTGAGCCCAAAAACTTTTGCTCATGTGCACTTCCACCTAGACGTCTTCCGGAACCATTCGGGCGCACTACGTCACGCCACGTGCAGAATTTTTGTTCTATTTTCACACATGCACACACTCGCCTTACATTTTCTTGTTTATCTATTTGTATGGAACAGCTCCTTATTTCCCTCCAAGTGTACTATGCTGCCAGTTTTATTTCTAAATTAGAATTTCGCCTCTCCCTTCTGTCCAAAAAGGCGTGGTTCCTCTTTCACCTCCCAGTTTTGTGTGTTACGTCACCACCAAAAAAGGCTAATAACAAGCCTAAGCAAACAAAATCGCAGAGAGTATCCTCATTTCTCATTTGAACTTTTCCAGAGGTCTCCATTTAACATGCTTTGTTGATAGTGATATGTGTTTGTGTTAGTGTCAATGTCAAAACGAGAAGGGAGGAGCCGGCGGGAAGCAATCGCCTGCCGTCTCCCTCCTACTTCTCATTCCGCTCCCGAGCCACCCCATTTCATCCTTTTTCTCTTCCCGGCACCCCCCGTTTATTTTGGTTCTACTCTCTGGTCAGATGGAGACGCTGGGACGCGTTTGGAACCGTCTCTCCATTCGAAGACCGACGCTGGCGGTCCCCGAGCCGACGATTGAGGAGGATGAAGACTTGACACCCGAAAAGACCAAGGAGGTCTTTCAAATGTTCAACGGACCGCATGCGAGGAGAAAAAGTGAGACGCCTCAGCACAGCCGGATGGTGCTGAACCAAGTGCAGAACCATCCGCCTCGCACGTCGACTCAAAGCCCTCAACGAAAACATAGAACTTCTGAAAGCTCGGTGGACATTCCGGGAAGTGCGCTTCGGAGAAATTCCACCGATATTCTTGCAAACAGGTCACATTCCCACCGGGATATGGTAAGCATGTCGTTCGCATGGTGTTGGTTCTCTAACCCCCTAAAGCTTAAAAGATCCTCTATTCTATTTTAGTCCCTATTGCATCAACTTGTCATTCCCCAAAAGTGCCTCCGCAACAAAACGCGGGCTTGCTTCCGAGAATATTTCAATCACATGGAACGCTATAGTCTCCAGTGGCCCATTTCGAAAAGTCCTGGGTTCATGTCGGCGCCGTTTTTGTTGCGTGCTTATTCATGAGCCAAAGAAAGAACAAGACTCTTTTCTCGCCTTTTTCGGCGACTGAAAGCATAATTGGTGCGACACCCCATGATGTCATTATTGTCGAAAGTCACTGGAGTCTCGATTTTCAACTCCTAACTTTAAAAACCATCAAACGCTGTTTTCTTTCCCTCTGCTGTCCTATCTTTTTCCCCATTGTTTTTAGGAGGTTTGCCAAGTTCAAAACTGATATTGTCATATGATTCGGTGGCTCTTTAGAAACTGAGAAATTGAGAGAGAAATCAGAGAAGGGGGAAGGGGAAAAGTGTGTGAATCGGTGACAGAAAAAGAACACAAACATACTGTAAGTGTGGGAATTCGATCACAAGTACACAGACCGCCACTTTGTTATGTTATAGGATCTGATGTGAGTTCTGGGTTGGAAGAAGAGATTGGATGTCTGTTTTTGTTCCGATAACAGACCGTGAGAATAGGGTTAGATGTATGCATACGTATTGCCCCGGAACATTTCAGCTTGTTTTCGGACCAACACTTCCGAGTCCATGCTTCTTGCTCATCACATATAATTTGTGCTGGCTCGTGTTACATCCGCAATTAAGCCCCCAGATTCCGAGTAATAATTCTGCGAGTTTGCGGCCAATTGAGTAGATTGCTCGGTACGCGATACTCCCACTTGTTCTAATGCAATCACTTCAGAAAGGCATTCTCCCTTGAGGTTTCGCGAATGACTCGGAGAGAGGGGGGTTTACATCATCCATAAACGGGGTGGGGACGACGAGTCAGCGAAAAACACGGGTCAGGCGGGTCACTCACAAAAAAAGAAGGGAGCGAATCCAAAAATACTTGTGAAGATTGAGATTGCGCACCGCACCGCCAGACTCTAATTCGAGACCCCGTAGTTTTTTTGTCCCTGCCTAAATTGCTTTTCTCTCCCCTATTTCCCTTTTTCAGTGTTTTCCATTCATCCCCCCTCCCACTTTGTCATACGACTGGCTCAACAATAAATTTAAATTTGAATCCTTTTTTTTTCAAAAATTTTATTCTCATCAGTTTGATTCAGAATGTGCCAGCGTGTTCAAACGAAGAAGAGCGCGTGAATACCAGAAGAAACAGTCTTTTCGTGAAGCGAGGATCGGTCACAATGGAGCCGATCAAGAAAGTTGATCTCGAAGAGGTTTACACCGTTAACAAGCAGGTTGGTTCTAAAGTTTCCAAAGTTCACTGAACTTTTGATTCCAGCTCGGAACGGGCCGTTTCGGATATATCAAACTGGCCGAGCACAAGCAGTCAAAGCAGCGAATTGCTATCAAATTTTTCCCAAGACCTCAAACAAAGCAGGTACTTTCCAACATTCCCCACCACTCGAACTTCTTGAACCCCACTTTCAGGCGGACTTTGTTCGCGAGTACAACTACTCATTTTTCCTGTCACCGCATCAGAACATCATCGACACGTACGAAGGGATGTTCCAGTCATCTGATGACACCGCCTTCTTCTTCGTCCAGGAGTTTTGCCCACGAGCGTCGTTACGAGAAGCGGTGGAGGCAACAAATCAAGCAGGTCAGTCGCGGGCTCCCAGCAAAAAAACGGATGGGAAACGGATGCATCGGGTCGTATGTTTTAATCTGTGACATGGTGCCTATCTGTCGAGTGAAACAGGAGGAATCAGAGGGGATGAGAGGGAATGAGAGAAAGAAGGAGGGCGAAAGTCGAGAAAGTCTGAAGATTTATTGTGCATTTTTCCATTTTCTGTTACACACCGAACTTTTCGAGAACTTGGGATGAAATGGATTCTTAGTTGACCTTGCCTTATGGCTGCGATTTATTAGAAAAACGTGTGATCTCCGGGCTGAGAGTTGAGAGGGAGCATCATGAAGAAGACATGAGAGGGCCCTTCAATTACATAGGGGGATTGCGGGTGTAGTGAGAGATCAAAAATCTCATTGTTTTTGAGTCAACACTTGACGTCTTCTTGTCTACTACATCATCATTCAATTCAGGAATCGGCGAGGCGAATACGAAGAAAGTGTTTGCGGCGGTACTATCAGCCATCGAGTTTATGCACGATGAGAATCTGGTGCATCGGAATCTGAAAGCAGAGAACATTCTCATTTTTGATGCCCATGATTACTCCAAGGTTCGAGATATTTTTTTTTTGGTTTTTTACGATGAACCGGAAGAGCATGAAAAGATAACCTATTTACAAAGGAACAATGGAATACGTGCTTCCGTGTGAAACACAAACCCAAACTTTTTTGACAGGAAATTGCCAATGAAAAGTTTTAAAGACAGCTTTTGCACGTATTGTTTTCAGGTGAAGGTCACAGACTTTGGACTGACTCGGAAAGTTGACACCACGGTCAAATATTTGGAATACGTCAACAACTACCATGCCGCCGAGCTTTGTGATACCGTGGTGAACGAGAAGCTGGTGGTGAACAAGAGCACGGACATTTGGGCGCTTGGTACGTCTGACATCATTGTTAACACGAGTAGGAGTAGGAGAGTAGGAGTAGAGGGTAGGATCAAAAGATTTGTTTGAGTTGCGTATGGTGCAAAAGTCTTGTCACGTAGTGCGGCGAACAAAGCGTCTTTTTAGCAAGTGAACATGTTGACACAGTTCGAGTCCAACACACATTACATCTTGGTTTTTGTCGTTTGATGTGGAAGAAGAAGAAGTGGGAGACGAGTCTCATAAATAAATAGATAAATAGATAAACTTCTCGTAGTGTAACCGATGAAACGTTTAGATTTGATCAACTCTCTCTTCCTTTTGATTGGGAAAAACGAGGGGGGCTAGCATTGCTTTCTGATCATCATATTCTCCCATCCCATTTTGCGGTTTTCATCGCCCATCATCGACCATCTGTTGGGGGGGGAGAAGAAGCTGACAAAACACAAAGGGATCCGGTGGAAAACGACGGAAATAAGCGGCAGACATGTGTTCCTCTGCATGACCCTGCACCTATCAGTGCGCTATTTTCATTGCTCATTGACGTCACGGCTTTCGATATTGATGGGTGGACGTAAAATAGTTACAGCTGCAACTAATAATAGACTCCTGGCGCCTTGCATCTTCTCTCCCCTTCTTTTCCGGCCCCCGGTGAAGATAAATGGCGGGAGCTGAGAGAAACAATTGGGGGTGCGAGACAAAAACAACTGCAAGAAGGCGAAGTTTCAGGTATCATCTTCTTCTACTGCATGAAGGGGAAGTTCCCCTGGCAGAAGGCGTCCATCATGTGCAAGCCTTATTGGGAATGGGAGCAGTGGCTGAAGCGGAAGAATCCGGCGCTGCCAAAGAAGTTCAATCCGTTCTCAGAGAAAGCATTGAAACTATTCAAAAAGTAAGAAAAACAAGCAATCTTGAGGAGAGGAAAACAAGAGAATTTCAGATCCCTAACGCCTAGATTCAAAGACCGGTGGACTGCAAAAGACATGCGCAAGTGTCTTGCCAAAGAGAAGCTCTTGAAATCTGTCAAGGTAGCGGTGCCATACTATTAATTATCGTCGTGTTGTCATTTTTCGTTCCCTTTCCCCCAAAATCCACCCCCCCCCGTTTCCCCACACACACCCTGTAGCACAGTCATGCACATTTTTGTATAAAACCGTAAAAGAAATTCTGATTTCGATAGCAGCATAATATACTCGATAAAAAGAATGAAACGGATCTGATGGAATGGAAGAAATCAGAAAGAAGAGGTAATTGAGTGAAGGAGTGCAGGTGAAGCGTCTAACATAGTGGTTTGGATGGTGCTAATTGAGATTTTAATAACTCCACTTTTCTTCCTAACACCCCTTGAGTTTAACTTTCCTTTTTCTGCACTCTTCTCACCTCATCAATTCCATTTTCAGAAGCCTGATGAAGACTACTACGTGATGATCGACACTGCTTCCAAGCCCCGTCCGTCAGCCGCGTCCAGCTCTGGCGACCGAGAGGAGCCCACTGTTCCCAGTGAGCAAGGAAAACGGAAATCCACGTTGCAACAGTGGATCAGCACCACGTTAACCGCCATGGCCGAGATCAGCGAGCAAGTGGTGTCCGCCAGAGATGATTAAGTCATTTCTCTGTAGTCATAATATTGTACGAGTGCGACAATATGTAGAAAATGTTCCGGTCCAAACTTTTTTTGCCCTTTTTTTTCTTTTTCTCTTGTATTTGTATACTGTATGGCTGAAAGCTATTGAAAGTACTAAAATGAAACAAATCCCCCTGAATACAATATCCTCCATACATTTTCTTTTATTGTAATATAAAATTTTCACTTTTTCTTCTCCCACTCTCGTTTTTTCATTTCTCAATTTTCCCATTTCAATTCCAATTGTCTTCATTCATAAAGTTGTCCAAAAAAAGTGCATATTTTATCGTTTTAATCCACTTTTTATATAGTTTTAATGGCAGTCCACACAGTATAAAACGGGGGCCAAGATATTCATAGTCAGCCCTTTTCTCAAAACGTTTTTCTACGTCCGCGGAGCATTCATTTTCGTTTCACTTGGCCTCGAACTTTTGTAAGTATTTCTTTCTCTTCTCTTCTTTTTTTGGTTTTTATTCAATGGGAACTGGGAACCACCAGCCAGCTCGAAAAAAGCTCACATCAAGGCCCCATTTTTTAATTTCGGTCAGACCCTCCGTTTTTGTCTCGTCACTTTTGGATGTGAAACGGATATGATTGGCAAAAAGACAAAACGAAATTGTCCTTGTTTGTGAGCATTCTTTCCGCCCCAATATCTTTGCACACCCAGCGGCCTCTGATTGATTTAACACAAGTTCGAAGTGCGGTTATCGTCAGTTTCACTGCCCAGCCATGTTTTTGTCGTCGCCCGATCATTTTCGTCCGCATGATAGTCTAGTAGGTTTTTTTTCCAGTTTTTGTTCAAAAGTAGAGAAAATTACGTCAACTTTAGAATCTGCCCACATTTATCCATATCAGCCTCATGGAAAGTACCGAGTCCAGGGACACTGTCAACTTTCCATTCTCCTTCCGGTTAGACGACCCCACACTCGAAAGGATAGCGGTCAAAAAGTTCAAGTGCATTGAAAACGGCTGTTAGTGAAGCTCCCGTTTTTAATTAGGTTTCTCAGTAATTACAGACGCCTATCCACACATCGATGTGGTGTTTGCAAGAGGTGAAACTGGTCTCATTCGGGATAGTATCACTGCTGATCAAGATGATAAAACTTGCGGTGATCAATATAATTAGAATTTGGGATTGATATGAAAGTTGCAGGGTTCTACAAAAGTGTTCAAACCATATCTCGCAACTCCACAGAGCTTCAATTAAGGCCTGATTTTCCAACGGAATCCAATTTGAATGGTAAAACAGTTTCACAACATTGTTAACCCCTTTTGAACTTGCTCAGGTTATGTAATATTTGCGTACAAAACAATGGAGCACATGCATACTCAAAAGTTCACGAGTTCGTGGAAAACGTGGTCGGGTGCAAGGATGTTGAGTACCCGTATGCCATTACCTCATATTGTTACCAAGTTTGCAAAACTTCTTCCCACTTTTCTGACCTATAAACTATTTTCCAGAATGTCATTTTTCAAGAAAATGTCGGGACATTTACCCTTTGAATACATTCTGATTGCGAAAGTGAAAAATATGATGGTGGGTTGAGCCCTGATTCTTGCTCTTGATCTTTCGAGTCTTTTGCAGGTGAATGCGGCGCCTGCTCTCAATGTGCTCCATTACATGAAGCCGAAAGTGTGCGCGTATGTTGGAGCCTATCGCAAGATCTCTTTTGAGGTGATTATGATAAGTGCTTGTTGGAAAAGCCGAATTCTTTCAGGTCAACAAAAGTTTGTGCAGGAGTTTGGGGTTGGTAGATGCCAATTATGCAGACGCGATGACGAACCGGTTTAGAGTCTCTTACAGCAATAATACTGGTGATACAGACTCTAGTATAGGGTGAACCATAGCGTTTTTAGGGTATGTGGAGCTCTCCGAGTTTATTGAGTTCCGTTGCAAGGAGGAGGAAGAAGAGGCGCGAGAAGCAAGAGAAAGGCCTGTAAAAAAGTCAACCCAGGTACAAACTGAGCCAACGGAGTCTTCAAAGCATTCAAGGAGGACTCTACCTAGGTAGACCTTGTCTTTATGATGTTCCTAGAAAGATTAGATGTTCAGAACTCTTCCCTCTACCCCTGTGACGATAGAGTCTCCATCCAACTCCTATTATCCGACGTTTCCGTCCCCCAACTCTGTAATCGGGAGTGTGTTGGAACACAAGAGCCAAATAGTGACGGTCGGTCAGAATTATCTCCTTGTACTTGATAATCGCGGTGAGTACGGCAACAATTGAAAGGCTTCGGTCTGATATCATTTGACCATTTGAGATCAAGCAGCTTAAAGAATGAAAGAGCACTTTTTCCAAATCATTCCAGACATGGAAGCTCCAAAACCAAGGCCTGTCAATGAACCGGGCAGAAGAACACCTATTCCGGAACACAGAACACATGTTAGTCAGACAGATTAGGAACCAGACTGTTTTTCATCTTTGCAGCGCTCCCCGTCCAGTAACTCGTATCAATATGAGCCAGGACCATCTTCATTTGCAAGTCTTCCTAGACCCCCTGAGTAGGTGTTAACCGACCAGATTTTTCGACCCATTAATATTTCATTTTGTTTTGATGGGGTGGTAGGTGCATTTGCATTTTGTCTGAAAAAACACTCAAGTACGTCTCGTCTCTGAATAGGATAAAGAGAATCGCAGCGGCTCTTGACTTTTTCGGGAAATGAGATTGAGATAGCCAAGTGTTCCGCGTCATTCACATTCAGATTCAGATTCCGTGTTGTAGATTTGATAAAAAACAATGATACATGGAAAGCAATCTCAACAAATCGAGTTTCTATGCTCGATCGACTCATGTTTTTTCCGACGCTCGGTACCAAATTGCAGAGACGACGGAGCCCTGCTGCGCCGACTGAAAACCGAGTACTTCAATTCGGAAGAGTACACTGCCGCCGAGCTCTGTGAACATACGCCAAAATAGCCTCACTCACTTTCAATTGAACTTTCTCTCTCTCACTTTTTTGTTCTTTTGTCGGTTCTTCCGAGTATTCTGCAATCATCTCCTGTCCTGTCCTGTCCTTTCGAATTCTCTCAAATCCTTTCAATTTTCCTTGTTATCTTTTTCCAACAAACAATAACCAAATCCGTATTTCAATGAACAGCTTTGACCGGAAATCAGTATTTGAAAAGACAAAAAAAGTTGGAAAGGATTTGATGACGATAGTGAAGCGAGTGCGACATCATTTCAACTTTATTCTAATTTCGGTGCCATTTGTGTCTGGCCCTGCTTGTTTGGGGTGTGAAAAGGTGGATCGAAAGTGTCAATTACATCGAGCAAATACGTTGTTTTTCATTTTGCTCATGATTGAGTGTCAATCCACTTCCGAATACTCCCTTTGTTCCTCCAGCTGAGTTTTCAAACCCATCCTCATGTGATTAGTCTTTCTATTCCCACTAGGCAATTATTAAGAAAAGTACATCAGATGATCAAACAGATCACGTTGTCAGTTGCCAATAGCCAATCAGAGCTAGAGGAAATGAGATGTGTCTATCATAACAATGCTCTACAGATTCAACCCACTCCACATCCCTCCCCCAGAGCCAGTCCCACCTTAAAAATTAAGATCCATAGGAAGAAAAATAAATGGCTCTCCCTCTCTCCACCCATCCCCATCCCTCCTCTTGACTCGAAAAATGAGTTGTATCTATCGTAATAAATGAGCACTTCTAACCCACTTGAATTGAGCCTCTTCTCTTTTACGTTTTCTCCCTCTCTTTACCATTTGCTTTTTTGCTTGCTAATTTATGAATAGTACGAGAATCTCGAGGGTCCTGAAAAAACATCATCTTTGATGTGGGAATCTGCAAAGTGAATGCTCTTCTGAATGGAAAGGAACATTGCAAGTGACGTGGATGGAAAGAGGTTCCGGGAAGAATCTGAAAATTTCACCTCAAGAATCGTTTGAGAGACCACATTCATTCATGTTTTTGGATGTTCTTTTTTGTATGCTTTTTACAAAAAAAAAGAAGGAATTTTTTCCTACAAAAAATCGTACGACTCCAATAAGCTCCCCAAGCGACTAACCCTGTCAGAAGCTCAGTGACCCTCCTTGTTTTGTTGAGGTTTGAGTTTCTTTGTAAACGGCATCGATCTCACGCACTGAGTTAGGGAGTGGGATAGGGAGGGGGAGGGGGTGTTGGCGCCTAGAAATCAAAAACAAAACTGACAAGTTGGTAAGATTTCGGATACACTTGGGCATCCCCCCACGCATTTCTATGTTTGGAACTTTTTGGGTTATTTATATCAATCGGCTTCTTTTCTACAAAAATTGTGTTTGAATGAGTTATAAACGGTAAAGGTGTCGTTTTGTAGTATTCATGCATTGTACAGATCAACTAGGTGTAACTTTCAAAGCTAATATTTGGCTTAAACGGATATTAAGTGGACAATAAAGCAATATAGATAGCACACTGATATCAAGTAATTCTTACATCAATTATACGATTCCCCCTTGATCTAATGAATCATGATAGGATTGTTTTGCAAATGTAAGATCCAAAAAATTGTATTGGATAACCCTCTCCCCTTGTCTACCAGCTCTATGACTAATGTCTGTAATGATATCAGCTAGCTGACTAAACTACATTTCTCTAGTCTCACACTATAATTATCGGAACTTTCTCCATCTCGAAAACTTCCATTCTTTTCACATTTTGAGTTTTGACTGGTGCCTTCCCAGTGCCTTCCCAGAAACTGGTAAAAAATTCCTGCTCTTCTCATTGTGTAGCTCTTCTTGAACTCTTTTCTCTCCAGGTTCACATTCTGCGCGCTTCCAAAAAGCCAAAAATGGAAACTAATTTTGAGCGAAGGCAATTGGGTACTCGGTAGCTTAACGACTTCTGGATAGTCAGTACTTTTTGAGGGGGGCCATCATTCTAATTCGTCTGGTCACCCGCCCGCAAATTCTCGGCAGCCTGCCTAATAGCTTGTTGGGGCTGCAAACATGTCCTTTTAGCAGTGTTCTAGTTGCACATGATCCCTATTCCTTGGTTTTTGACTCCAGGGAAAGTGGGAAGTTGTACTTACATCAGACTGCGTGATAAAGTTGAGCAATCAGAGTACCTATCATTCTGCACTCTTAAATGGAACCCATTCATAGGAGCCACGTCACTTTCCTTTCCCTGATTTCAATATCTCCAAGTAACCCCGATGGGAGGTGTGGTGACTAGAGAGTCATGGGATTTTTCTGCAGCAGGTTGGTGTTTGAAACTTGTGCTTCTTCCTGTTAGAGTACATTTGTGTATATGACACTTAGCGATAGTTATTTGTTTGTTTTTCCTTCTGACTCATTGCTTTTTTGCTGGAACTCAATTGGAAGTAGGCGGGAGAAGGGGAAGTTATTTTGAAATTTTCAAAATGAACATGGATTTCCGCGTATTATCTTATCTTAATACCGGTATGATTTGCGTCTTCTTCTCGAAAAATCACAAAGATCCATCAGGATTGAGCTCTCCTTTCCCTATATTATTTCACAGAATCAAAACCTTACGTGATTTTTGACAGACTCTATCATCCCTATTCATCGAGTTCTGGCACATTTCCCCCTCTCATTATCCAGATTTTCGACCCACTCGTCATTTGATCCTAGATGAGTTGGCACGAGCCAAGGGCAAGTCATTTGGAGGATTAGCTTAGGCGAATGTTGAATAATCCCTAGAACCTTGTTGTCTTATCAAACCCCTCCCCATTCTTTTCTTTGGATTTGTTCACATCTTGTCCATGGTGTCATTCCGTTCAGGTTGTGTGAACGGGTGAAATTCAATTTATCAATTTATCTTTATTGCTCATGTTTTTTCGTCTGATCACTACAATTCTACTCGGCTGAGTCAGGTTCGGTCCACCTTGTGATCATTTTCATATGTTTTTTACTACGACGAGCAATCGGATTAATCCACAACTAATCGGTTGTTTTTTGTCGACATTTCGTTTTCCCAGTTTCCCCAGTTTCCCACATCCGTTAGGTATTCCACTACCTTCATTCTATTGTGCGATCCTGAAAATATTCAGTAGTAGTGGGGGTGGAAGGCACAACAGTTTATTGTTTTGTTAACCGACAATACGAATTGTGGGGAAAGAATGGAGAATTGAAAATGAAAATTAGAAATTGAAAACTAAAAATTGAAAATAAGAAGTCTGCAGGAAGGTCATTTTCGGAATTCGTGAATGTTTCAAAATTCTAGTGTATTTGGTTTGGTCCATTCCCCCCGGGGTCCTCCAGAATTTTTGATCCAGGAAGCAAAAATGTCTCAATTATTGGGAGGAAGTGGTCCCGCCCTTTCTAGTTACTCATTTCTAGGTTCCCCCAATTAGTATCCTCAATGTCCTACGCAATGCTCCCCCAGGGCGTCGAAGATTGTCTTCGATCTTTCACAAAGTCAGCGTCACTAATTGCGAGCCTTTCATGGTATGATTCACAAGATGATTATGATCTGATTGTAATGGTAATCTTTGAATTCAGAATTTAGAATTCGCCATTTAGAATGTCGATCTTGATTCACATCCGGCTACTCGAAAATATCCTTTCATCAGTATTTATTTTTTCAGTTTTCTCTTTTTTTTTCGATTTACTGCGAATTTCTCACGTCACAGACAGATCCACACCTTCCGTTCTTTTTTGTCTCCTCACATCATAGCAAGACAAAAAGCTTGTCGAATAATTTGCATGTTTCCCGGAGACACAATGAGGGGGACCTATGTTCGAATTGAAATTCTACCAAAAAAAATGCAGTGTTTCAAGATTTCATCCATATTCATTTCCGGCTGTCTCGGGGGCGCCGCTCTTGTTAATATTCAACTACCACCCCTGTTGCCCAAAACTTATTTATCCTGAAATCGGTGTTTGATAGGGTGTTAACCTTCACACTTAATCCTAATCAAGCTGATACGCGCTTGTCCAATTTCTTTTATGATTAGTTTCTCGGAAAAGTTATTTACTTGCTTTCCAATCATCCTACTGTAGCATACTTGAGGGGCTTTCCTTGCCATTTCGCGTTTTCTTGCCTCCAAGAGGAAGTGCATGATGTCGTTCGTTTCCGATTTTCATTAACATGTAATCATTTCATAGTATCCTCTTTTTCTGCAGAGTTCCGTTTCAAACATTGACAAGAGTTCGTTTTCTTTCATTTCCTTTCATTTCTTTTCATTTCCCCACGGACCACTCAAAAGTCCAGCCCACTTTTGCTCCCAGTCAAAAACCATAATTCAAGCGTAGACTACTCATCCGTGGCTCCGCCCCCTTCCCGCATCCGCTGGCCTTTTAAAAGCTGAACTTTCATTCATTGTCTTTATTTAGACACAACTTGTGGACACGATGAAAGCCTCCCTTCTGCTGGTGTGCCTTCTCGCGGGAGTCGTTGCCTCGCAGGCCGACCTCTTCCCGAAGAGGATGGATCCCAACGCGTTCCGGATGAGCTTTGGCAAACGCAGTGCACCACTTGAGGAGACCAAGCGGATGGACCCCAACGCCTTCAGAATGTCGTTCGGAAAGCGGTCAGTTGAGAGCAAGGAGCCGGTCGAGTACGAGGAGAAGTTTGAGGAGGCGAAGCGCATGGATGCCAACGCCTTCCGCATGTCATTTGGCAAACGCTCGGTAAGACGAAGACTAATTAGTGGTTGAGTTTTGATGTCTTGTGTTTTCAGGGAACCCCTGTGGACTACACCGACGATGACTACTCACTTCCGGAGCAGAAGAGGATGGATGCCAACGCGTTCCGCATGTCGTTCGGCAAACGGCAGGTCAACCTGGACCCTAACAGCTTCCGGATGAGCTTTGGGAAGAGAAGCGTGAGTTAGAATATCCGATGGAAGTTAAGACTAACTTGTTTTAAATTTCAGACAGCCAGCTACAACTTGGACGCCAAAAACTACTTTGTTGGCCTCGGACGTCGTTGATTTCGAGCTCCAGAATACCTCCGCTTCGCCGCTGCTCTAGTCCCAACTCCCTATGAATCAGAACCATTGAAATCATTCCTTCTCCCCCTCCCCATCCCCCTCTCCCAATCACCCGATCATGTTTTCCTCCCCCTTCAATAAAAAAACGATTGTATGAGAATGCCTTTGTGGGCAGAGCAGTCAAACTTGTAGCCTAATAAAGTATACTGTGAACTGACCACGCATTACTTCTACTAATTGGGCTGTATTTGAAACTGCGTGGGAAATTGGAGAGGGCAAATTCTGCAAAAAGAGTTTCGTTGTCTCTTTTTTCTTTTTGATCGTTAGAAAGCTCAAATACGCGGATTTTCATAACAGGATTAAGTGTCATGCTGACAAGATATTAAAGATATCATGTGAGATTTGCACTTAAACAGTCATAGAAAGTGACGAGTTGTGAGAGCACGGAATGGTCAGGAATGTATGGCGCATTCCTCCTTGATAATGATTTTTGTGTTTCGCCGTCATTGGAGGGGGCACAACTAGAAATTCTTTTATGGAATCGAATTCACGTTGTGATAAGCAGCAGTCAGTTCTGTGATAACACAGTCGGTCTGATTTTTTATCGATTTCCAAGTGAGACTTTTGAAAATGGCAAGGAAAACTTGTGAAGAGTGAGTTGAAACTATTGGTAGATTTAAATTTAAAAATTGATTTTGTTTTGCAGTGTACCCGAGCCAGTGGTGCTTCCTTCTGATCAAACCGTTCAGAAGAGAATCAAACTGAAAATGGTGGATTTTGACGCGGAAATTGCCAAGTTGAACAAGCAGGTAGGAAAGAATCTTTGAAATAACATCATTTTTGCATAATTGAAAACGTAGAAATGGCAGAGTGCCAATTGTTAATTGAATTAATAATTCATACTGGGCTACTTTGGTCACAAAAAGTTTGTGTTCAGTGGTAGCCCTTTTCCTGAACTTATGTAACTACGAAAACGTTTCAGGCTCTCGAGAGTAGTTTGCAAATGATCAAAGACTTGGACCAGATGAACGTGGATGGCGTTCAAACAATAGCCGCTCTTGAAGATCAGGACGGTAAGTACTCACAAACAAACACATCACTTTCGTGTTTAACTCCACTCTTATCACACTACTACTATTTTTATTGCTTCCTGTTCATGATGACCTCATTCCAGAGCAACTTGACAAGATCGAGACCAATTTGAGCAAAGTGAATGATGATTTGAACGTGGTCTCACATAACGTAACAGATATGGAGCATTACTGCGGTTGCAACATATTTCGAATTCTTTGGTTGGTGACCTGTTGACGGGAAATGGAAGATAATAAAAGTTGTTTTCAGCACTCCATTCAAATATTTTCGGAAACGAGAACGTGACATCATTAAGGAGGAGGTTTTAGAGTGAGGGACCGGGAGCATTTTTTGATCTTCAATAACAATTCTTTAGGAAAATGACCAGTCCAAAAAATAAGCGGAAGCAGGAAAACACTGTGATGTTTAGAAGCTCCAATAAGAGAAGAGAGTCTACCGGGGACTTTATGAAAAGGTTCGGCTCCTTTCTAGTGGTTCATCTATCTTTTTTCTTCTTCAGATTGACCTGTGACACCATCGAAGATGAGCTTGAGAAGAACCTCATGCACATTGATCAGGGTATTGAGTGTGTCAAAAACCTCGCCGTCGATATGCACGTACAACTCAAGATTCAAGAGCCAAAACTCAACAGAATAGAGGAATTGGTGAGTATTATAGCCTTGCACTTTGCCCGAACGGTTATCAATTCTATTTTGCTTCATTTTCCAGACCGAGACGAATGATGTTGTCGTGGAAGGTGTCAATGATAAAGTCAAAAAGCTGCTTCATTGATTTCCGAGAAAAGGCGATTACCTGTGATACGGGCAACATATGGGTTTTGATTGACTCTTCATTATGTTTACGATATTTGTAATGAAATTTGAAAATTCCAGTGTCTGTATACAAAAACGTTTAGAATACAAAAAAATGTGTTAAAAAAGAAAAAGAGTATAGTCGTTCAATATGGTTCTCCAAATAGTTGGCAGCGATGCGGTTCAATTTAAGAGAACGAGTAGAAATAGCGGTGAGCTCCGTAGCGAGCTGCAAATAAAGTATTAAAAACTTTGAAAATTGAAAGTGTGCTCACCAGCTGGAAGGTAGACATCAGCCCAGTCCTTTCCGCGGCGGTTCAGCGCAGCCGGCTCGATCCATTTCTTGTCGAGAGTCTTGAAGTCGATGCATCCGTTTCTGTAGAGGTCGATGGCAGTCTTCACGTTCTTACTGCAATTCATTTTTGTATTTTCATATAATCCTCCTGAAATGTTCTCACGTGTCATAGTGCCATGGTCTCCAGCTGTTCCAAAGTGGTCTGTCATAGTTGGGGTCGCGGTAACGTCTCCAGTAGGTTGGGTTGAGCCAATCGGTGTACCACTTGTATCTCGACCAGAATGGCGCGTACTCATGTCCCAAGCTATTCGGGATCGGGTCCACGTACAACTGACGACGGGCCGCGAAACGGTAGGTCTGCCAGTAGAACGGAGTGTAGAAGGTGTAACGGTCAATGGCAGAGTCATCGAGCTGCAAAAGATCTCCGCTATCTCTTTGTTTGTTGATAGCGTGTCAAAAACCAGGGGGAATTGCTACCGGACTTTACACTTTTTAAAGGGGAATTTTTCTCTCGCTCTTCTTCCGAGAAGTCCTAACTTCATAGATGTTTTTTGTTGTTGTTTTGTTGACGAACTCACCGAGTCATAGTCTCTACGGTACTTGTGGAGAGTCGACGGGCGGTAGTTGGTTCCGACGCGAAGGGTGGAGAGATTTGGAACAGATGTGACTCTGAAGGTACTTACTTTTGAGAAATGTTCCCGAAACATATGTTTTACAGGAAAAAGTTTTACATTTTGAAAAAATGGGTTCAGAAGAGAAATGTTTTACATATGCTAGAGAAACAAGGATTTCAGTGTTGGAAACCACTTGGGAAATGAGCTATTGGATGAGATAGTAACGTTTCCAATGTAAATTTTGATCAAGTGGTAATAGGAATAAGTGGGACAATTAAGTTTAAATAATTAGTCACTTTTTGGGAACAGACAGTAATTGGAAAGGTAAAAAAAAAGTTTAGTTCATTCCAATTTCAAAAGAATAGGTTTCTCTTGATTAAACCTCAACCCATCCTACCCCAACCTATACTTCCATTCTAGATTGTTACAAAACCACATCACCCCTTGAAACCCCTTAAACAACAATAACAACAATCAAAGCAGCGTACCTGGTAAGAGTTCCCACAGTTCCGAATCGTTCGACAGACCGCGATCTGGGCAGGCATACCTGACTACGGGCTCTGAAAGCCACGTCGGAAGGCATTGCGTGACGCTCTCTCTCGACTGATTTCTGCCGTCGCAAAGCTGCCAGTCGAAAGGGCTGGCTTCCCTCCCCGAAACACCCACGCGCTGGAACCAAAACAGCTGGCTCATACACAACAAACACTTTCGAGATTTCGCCCCGCGTCCCATGAAGCCAATCTATACGGATACCTCTCCAGCAGATGTGAACCCCCCGCAGTGAGCATCAAGAAGGCGCGCCGACACAATATTGGCGTTAAAGTGTGACATAATTACATATCATTGTACCGTCTTCTCACCAAATCTCGAGAATCGAGGTGGTAACGGGTAATTGAAAGGTTTGGGTGGGTGAAAACACTGACAGATGTTCAAAGTTGACGCAATGCTCTTGAAAACCGTGTCGAATGTGACTTGCCGACAAGGAGAAGTGATTTGCGCAATCAATTTGAGAATTATGTGATTGGATAATCTGTTAGAATGACGAGAAAATCCCTTTAACTATATGTACATAGAGGAAGGTAACTTATAGGTGAGCTCTAAAGGTTCACCGACACGGGGCGGCTCTTTGACACTCACCGCACGGTGGCCGACAGTAACATACACCGGCAGGGGTTGCGCAATCACTTTCAAGTTAATCCGATCAGCTACATCTCTGCAAACAGTGTCAATTGGAATTGGATTTACTGGATTGTGGGACGAATTGAGAACGAAACTAGAGGTTTCAGGATTTAACATGTGTCGGGCAATAATGTTTAGTGCATATAGGAAACCTGAATTCTAAATTGATATTATAAAGTAGTAATTAGTATCTCTTGCTTGGTAATGGTCACTAAGCTTACAGAATTGTATCAGTTATGTAAATTCCCTTGACTACAACCTCAAAACCTTGGAACCATTTCTTGAGAGTCCTACTTCACACCCCCGCACAATTCTTAATCGTTCGCACCTACTTTATAACAGTAACCAATTCTTCCACAAACATGTCGGCCGTCTTTCATCACACCGTTCTCATCGTTGTTCCTTCCAATATCTATTTGCCTGACACCCTCTCTTTTTCCCTAGGACAATGATGAGCTAATTTATCCTAAGCGGATAAAGCTGTTCTTCTCTTCTGTTGTCTAATTTTGAGTAACAAATACTATAATGATACACTCTGCCCCCACAACTCGTGTCATCTGGTGGACAGTTGTGTCGTAATGACGATTCAAGATGAAACTCGGCACCTGCTCGTACGGTTTGCCACGGTCATTGTGGGTTCCAGATGGATTAGGATTAGCTGAAAGTGACAGGATGTATTGTTCCGGAACAAGTGTCCTCCTCAAACTTCTAATCCAGACAGGTGGCGGATAAGTGGAGCTGTTACGGTTTTGACGTAGTAATTATCTTGCGTGTTGACCGTTTTTATATACCAAACATAATGATGGTTGGATTAATCGTTTCGAGAGCCGAAAGCGTTGTTTTGTTACACAATCTTTCCATCTGTCAGGGAGGGGCCATCCATTTTCCACTTGTGAGCATTACCGTGAGGGTCCCACCAAATATGTATGGAATGTGTCGAAATGTAAACTCATGTTCTTTGCCTATTTCATTAATCCTCATAATTTCATAACAAAAGGCGTTGGAATGAATATGTGTCTGAATTTTTCAAAATAAACATAAATGGAGGCGCGATAAACATACACACGAGGGTCCCCCGGATTTCCGGTCGACAAACAAGTGCCAAGATCATAAATATGCCAGGTTGGATGCCCTCCACTCCTCATCGATCATTGTAAATTTGTATCTGCTCATCTCCCCATCCCGCCAGGTTTATTGGGCCACTGTGGTTGTGGTTGACTGGCGGAGAGCACCTGCTGTCGTCATCATCTTCCGCGACAGCCAATCAGAACCAGCCGCAGTTGGACACAAAAGTCGATGCGGCGGCTTCCGCCTGTTACAACTCCGTTTTTGAGGTCGCCGATGATATTCCGCAGAAAAAGTAGCGGGGAGATACCTGGAAATATGAACCACCGGCAGATGCCACTTGCGGGCGCGTCTTTGATGGGGTGGCCAGAGTTTATGGTAACAGTAGACTTTTTCTAGGGAGGAGGCTCTTCAACTATTGTAAACTTTCGGGAAAGATGGAAGGAAACAAGATAGTGCGCGATATAAACAATTGCTGTTGGCTACTCTATGAAAAGATACTAACCTGTCGAGCTGTTGCCGCTGCTCTTTGGCTGGCACAGAATCGGTTAGTCAGTAATAGTAACAATTTTCTTCCGAGTTGCCTTAATTATAGTACCGAGTCAATCAAGATCAAGTGTCAAACGGAAACATTACTATCTCTAATTTCCAATCCGATCAAGATAAGTCAACTGTCGGAACGATAAAAAAGCACATCTGCTGCTACACCTAGGACCCAAAATTACATCACATACCAACAAGAATCAAATTTCAGTGGTTTATTTAGTGGTTTATTATGGAAACATGAAGGTAATGACAAGAATAGTTGCACGGAATGGGACACAAGTAGTAAAGCGTGGACACAGATCACTATTATGGAATAGGGGGAGGGGTTGAAAAATTAAAGAAATAGAGAAAGGGATGCGGAAAAAATTGGATGCTTGGGGATAAAATTTGTGGGGAGGCACCCGTCAACAATTCATGCAAATAACTTTTGAACGTAAAAATAAATAATCAATACACCGAACTACTGATGATCACTAGCTAATGAGTCTTGGTCGACTCTTCCGAGAGGGTTACTGTAGCTTGGAAAAAATACTTTGCTGCTGGTTGAGATAGAACTGGATAAGGTCGGGGGAGGCAAAAGCCGGGGGAAGAGTTGGCATGGAGACCATGGGACGTGGAAGAAAAGCTGTAGGGGGAGCAGGCATATAAGGGTTGCGGGGCATCGCTGGCATTCCTGGAGGGAAGTATGGGAAGAGGCTCGCGGCCGCTGGTCCGTACTGCTTGAAAGCGTCCATTCGCGCCCTGGACATGCTTGATGGACGGCGACGGAGCTTTCCAGTGGCGCCTCCGATGAACACCTCGTCTTCACAGCTAGCGTCGAGCATCCAGTAGTTGCCTAGAAAAGTTGAGAATTGAATATCAAACGAATAAATTCGTATGCTACCTTTTCCTGGATCATCGAAGCTTCTGGGAACTTTGACGAAGCATTTGTTGAGCGAGAGATTGTGGCGAATGGAGTTCTGCCATCCCTGCTTGTTCTCCTTGTAGAATGGGTAGTTGGACACAATGTACTCGTAGATTCCGGACAGTGTCAATCGCTTTTCCGGGCTGTTCTTGATTGCCATCATGATCAGAGCGTTGTAGGAAAATGGAGGCTTGTCATTTGGAGAGTTTGACTTCTTATCATCTGAAGAGCTGGAGCTTGGAGATTTTGATTCCTGAAATTATAACTTTTATGATTGCACTCAAAGTATGCTATTACCTTGCTCGAAGTGCTCTCGGATCTCTCATCATCAATGCTCTCGTCAAGTAGATAATCGTTGTTTTCGTTTTCCGGAATCGACATGGTGGTGTCGGCGTCGACTGATGAGCACGGGGCGCTGATATCTGAACGATGGACTACGGTAACTGATGAGAGCATGTGGTGAAACAAAGCGTTGATGAGTTTTGACGAGAGAGGGGACCCTGGGCGAAGTTTACAATTCCGGAACATGACAGCTGCGGTCGTCGCGTATTACTGTCATTTTAGGTGAGCGGCGGTTGAAGCGAGCGATTCAAGCGAGAGGTTGATACGAAAAACGAGAAGGATGGCAAACATCAATCAACGACGACAACAAGTGCGGCTGGGAGGCTCTGGTAAACACCCCGACTACCGTAAGCTTAGAGCACATAATGCGAGAGGTGCATGTTTAACAGATAATAACAATAATGAGGGCTTCGGCCCGACCTTTTTGAATATGGTAATCGCGGCGGCGGCTCGGGCGCGAGAACTGTTTTGACAGCAGACTACGGTAGGCACTACAAACATCAGCAGGGATATGGAGCTGATGGAAAGGTACAAAAGGGGGTCCACTAAATGTTGATAAATGTTTTTCTAAAAGTACAGTAACCTGCAACGATTTGTAGTGTGCGATCTGAACAAAGACTGTAACTGCAAGCTGACCAAACTAGGAAACTAATGTAAGATCAAACTGGTACTGAAATGAATAGAGATTTGAAATTTGAGAACTTAACAAGTGATTACTGCATACTTTCAATTTTCTTGATAGGTGAGTTAATTTGAATAGAGCTTAAAAGGAATGCGTGAATTTCAAAAATTGCACAACAAGAGGATGTCTGAGGATCTACTATATTTAGGATCTAATATTAGGAGAGAAACCTTACTTTATCAAAAAACACTATATAATGAACATGGATTGATGCTACCGTAACCCAACAGCTCTACTTCACCCTTTGGGCGCACCCCCAAAGAGTCACCAAGACTTGATTTTCCCACATTTTTCAACTCCCTTCCCCCATTCTACCACCTACTACTCCATGCATCATGACTTACCTTTCTCGGACACCACACTGACTGAAATCGGAGTCGTACTGTCGGCCTTCTTCGTCGAACCATCCACGAGATCCGGGCACAGGTCCAAAATTGAGAAGCGAGCCATGATATTGTCAAGTTGGTATACTGAAGCGATTAGGTATGGAAACAATGACGTGACAAAGTGATGGGTCTTGGTGGGAGGAGCGAACCAGTGCGGGCGGGATGGGCGGAGCCTCTCGCACGGTAGGAGGGTGTCGACTTGAAAAAGGGAACCGACGCTTTGGCAATATGTTGTGAGAGGAGGGAGTGGAGTCAAATGGTGGATTGAGGAATATATGGATACCGTAAGTTTAATACGGGAGACTGTGAATGATCATGATAAGTTGAAATGTGCATGTAAACTCAAGGATTTCAGTGGGGATTTTGATTCATTGTTTGTATGGATCACTGATGTGTTAAACAGAAAATTCTAACAGATCTATTTTTTGGAGTAACTGTTATAAAAAGAGAAAAAGAGCTCAATTTAATCTTGGAAGTTTTAAGCAATAGTGAGTAAGCGTAAGATCAAGCGGATAAGATAAATCTCAAATCTTCCAAAACTACAGGATGATAACCTCAAAAAAACCACCCAATATTCTTAAGAAACTGTTTATCGTCCAGGTACAACAATACACACAAAACCGCAAAGAGCTAATTATCGAGAAAGTGTGACTATTTGGGTGCACCCTTTTCGGGTCGCAGGTGACAACTGGGTATCTATTTCCAGACAATAGGTGTGAAAACAGAAGAAAAAACCTCCTCTCCTCCGGTTTCTTGAAATAATTTGTTTAACAACTGCGGTCGTTGAGGGGAACTTTGCAACAACCTCATTTGATTGACACCCATTCAGCTGCTCGTCATATTATTGAAGTGAGCGACTCTTCAACCTCTTTGTCCGCCTGCCTGGCTGTCTTAATCCGCCCCAGACGGAAATGAATTAACAGGTGGGGAGTTTTTGGGGTGAGTGGTGGTGGGTGCGAAAAATAAAAGGTGATAGGTGCAAGAAAAGTATGAACTTGAGTTGTGACTTTTAAAGAGTAGAGTGGGTGGAGGGCAACACAACAACAGTTCAATGTTTGTTAGCCCCTTCTAATGAGAACTTTGCATTCAAAATTCAAGAAAAGAACAAGCTGTTTGAGTAGAAAAAGAAGAAAAGGTGAAGGACATGAAACAATGCTGCCTGATATCGTGTAGAGTTTTTCTTGTACAAAAACATACGCAGGTGCCTGCCCGACATGTTTACAAACAAGACGCGGAAAGTTTTGCCTCCACCAGAAACGGATGGAGATTGGATCAAACGAAAATGTTTTTATGGAGCGTTCGACAAGGCTCAACGGCTCAGACGTTTTTTTCTCCGGTTCGAAAAGATGAACAGGGATTGGAGACGTTTAGTTCTACCTACACATCGAAAATCATTTCGGATTTCAAAGTCTACATTTCACCTTATTTTGTAGCAGACACTACACCATCAGTTCATTATCACGCTCCAATGATGTCCTTATTTTGGAAGGTCTCAAATTACGAGTATTTTTGACAAGGCATAAAAGTTCTGACTGGAAGTTGGAAGTTGGAAGATGGAATATGGGAGATGAGAGTTGGGAGTCTTTGCTAAGTCACGACTACAAAATGAAGTTGGTAGATGGAGACTAGAATTTATTTCCTTTCAGAATGACAATAGTTTGGATCCAGAGGCTTTCCAAGGTAAGCAACAAGCAAACATGCGTCAGAATACAACGAGTACCAAGAAACGTGGATTTTGACGTCAAGAAGTTTCATGATCAAGGCTTCACATGACAATTGACGATGGTGCACCGACAATTTGAATTGTAGGGTCGAAGAAGTTCTTAGGAATAACAAGATGTGTCAGAAAGGATGTTTGTTGGAATAGCGCATTGAAACAGGGATCCTTGAATATGATTTTCAACAATTTTAAAATAACTACTAGGAAAACAAACTTACTTTTCTTGAACCAGGTTCATTCTCTAATCGTTTTTCTCCCCCTAAAAGTTACACCAGACGCCAGTTGTGCAACAGTTCCCACAATGCACCTCATAAAACATCTGACAGCTTGTAAAACACTAATCGAGCACACACCACCTTGTAAATCTTCTGTGGAACGCCTACCGTACACCGTCTGAATGATGCCGAACAAACTTGATCAAGGCGGAAAAACGGTTATGTATATTCAAAATCTCCAACTTGATTTGTCGGTCTCCTAACATTTGAGAAGAAAACTTTATTGAATCTGCGCTTCCTCAGAACGTGTGGTCTTCAATCGGCTCCTTTCAAGGAGAGTTCATACAGGTGTGAAATTGCCGATAAACGGACACCGCTAACTTGTCATTGTCCGATAGTCGTTTATCGGAGTGTGTTTGAACAATAACCATATAATCGTGCCTTTGGATTGGTGGGGATGTTGGAACAAGGGATTGAGGAGTGGTTTTTTGTTCGGAAAAAAGATGGTCTGAAAATATGAGTAACTCAAAGGTTTATTTTGTAAAAGTCCTCATTGGTATTTTCTATATGGGTGGTCTATTCTGATTTCAAAACATTCAAGTTTTCCTTTGATATGGTTTTTTAATAATTTGTTTTTCGTATGGGTGGTCTACAAAAGTCAAATTTCTTACTTGCTATTCCGCTATACTGTATGGGTGGTCTATTCAGAGTTGAAAATTTCAATTCATTATCCAATATTTGGATTTCATGCCAGAGTGGTTTGTTAGAGGTTCACGTAGAGATGTTCCACTTTGAGGTTCGATTTTTGTTTCTGGGTGGTCTATAAAAAACAAAAAGTAGAATTTTAATTTAAAGTCTCAAATTTATTGTTTCAGAGGTTCATAAAAAATCCCTCATACAGTTTTCTTGTTTCAATTTTTGTTTTTTATCACAATTATCACTATTCATATGGTTTTTTCATTAAATCTTCACGTTTTCCATCTGGGTGGTCTCTCCGAAAAATTTTATTCTCATTTTCAAAGCTGTTGATCAAGTTTGTTTATGAAAAAACGTTTTGAACTCTCATTTCTCATTTCATAACTTGACGAATTGTAATATGACGTTGACTAGCAAAAAAAACTCTCTGTTATGCTTCACGTTATTGAAAATAATAAATGTGCACTGGAGTGGATAGCTTTTTTTTCATTTCCAAGCCTTTTTTATTACATTCTCTCTCTATTTTTTCATTTCCACCCTGATGCACGTGTGATAAAGTCTTATCAACTTTGTTTAATGATAAAAGTGCAAAATGAAAAGTAAATTTTCATTTCCCATGTGTTTCTGTCAATTTTCCCACTTATTATGCCAGTTTCTCGCATAAATTTCTCATTATTTGATTGGAATCAAAACTACTCAACCTTTACTAAACCCTTCCACAAACTCCGCAAGCAGCGCATTTGACGAGCCAATGCGGACCTTCCTCCACGCTGGCTGACTCGTTTATTTACTAGTTTCGTCTTAATTACTCATTTTCTCATTTTCCCACACATAATGTACATTATTTCAGGGGTAAAGGGGCGTATGAAAGAGAACGACGAGGATTCAGGAATCGCGAAGAGTTTGTGCGCCGCCGTAGCCATCACAGGTTCGTCCAACTCATCAAACTGTCTCAGCCCCACCGATCGATAACGCGCAGGAAGGGGGGGGGGGGGGGGGTGAACCGAACGGTGCGGTTGAATTTTATTGGCACTCTCTGCGGAAGAAATGTGTCAGCCGCTATTTTCGTGTTTTTGATTATCTTTCGCCGTGCACAAACCGTCATGTTCGCGACAGTTCGGCAGGCGAAGCCCTCCCATTAAACACATATAGACGTCGCGCGAATTGAGATGAGTGCGGTGACCTCATTGTGAATGAGGCGGTTTCCCTCGGATTCACACACTCACTTTTCCATGGTTTTTTGGTCGATCGCGCGAGTAAAGTTTTTTGCCGACATACAATCAATGTTTTCTCCCAGTCGAGATAGGCGACCATAGCTTGCTTTTGGCCACTCAAAACCTGTTCCAACTAGCCGCTTCCCCGTCCGCACCGCTGCCGATTTTCCCTGTTTCTTTCGCTATCCCCCTCACGCGTTTCCTCGTTTCTCACATCCGAATCCGCTTCGTCGTTTTCGTTTTGTTTTCAGATTCTCAATTTCAAAAGTGGCCGTGATAGATGACTTCTGAAATTGAGAAAACGAAGAAAACGAAAGTGTGACAGTTAATGATATGCGTGGGGGAAACTATTTGATATTCTCTCTCTTTTCCCATCGTAAGAAAAAAGAAAACCGTTTTTATTACATTCCCTTCCTCCCGCATTGTCCGTTTTCTCCCCCCTCACAATCAATACGATTTTCCAGGAGCGTTTATGCTGTTTATCTTGGTGGTTATCTTCGCGTTTGGCGCTTCCAAAGGTGCCTCCGAATCACTCTACGACAAAAACGACCCGATCCTCGAGCTTGACGTCGACTCCTTTGCGCCTGCTGTTTACGGATCGGTGAGCTTTCTTCATCTGAGATTAACTGAATTCTTTTTTCTTCAGAAGAAAGCACATTTCATCGAGTTCTACTCTTCGTGGTGTGGAGCCTGTATTGGATATGCGCCGACATTCAAGAAATTCGCAAAGTATGTGTCTTATGAAACAATTTTTCGAAATCATGCAAACATTGCGCGTAAGGCAAACAATGTGCAAATCCGTGAACCGAAAACAAAAAATCAACATGCCATAATTTCAGGCAGCTCGAAAAATGGTCTCCTTTGGTCCAAGTGACCGTTGTCAACTGCGCCGACGACAAGAACATGCCACTTTGCAGAGAGCACTCTGTCAACTCTTACCCAACTCTTAAGGTATGCTTTCAATGGATCTATTCAAAAACAACGTGCTCTTTCAGTACTTCAAATACGCCTCGGCCACCAAAGACGATGGCATGAAATACAGCGGAGATAAGTATGACATCAACAAGTTGGCTCACGACATTGCTGGGCTCGTGCAAGCAGATGCTCAGAGACAGAAGCCTGAGACCTGGCCAACGTTTTTGCCACTTTCGGAGTAAGAACTTTCCCAGTAACTTCCTCATCTATTCATTTCCATTTTCCAGAAGTACTACCCTTGACGACGTCTTCAAAACCATCGGAAGCACACCCTACCTTGCCATTGTCGCCCAAGACAGTCCATCCGTGCTCGCCTGGTCCAACATCATCAACTACCATGGAAACGACGTGCTCAAGGTGGCCTACGTTGGACAAAACCATCAGATTGCTACTAAGTACTTCACTGATGGTGCTGCTCACGCGCTTCTTTTCTCGAATGGAAAGGCGGAGCCAATGTGGAAGAGCAGTGCGCCGATTGAGAAGTGGATGGATGTGCAGGACCATATCGATGAGCTGATTGGGGATAAACTTGCAGCGAAGGCTCCGACTATTCAACCAGCTAATGCTGCGGTGGGTTGATTTAAGGAAAACTTTTGTGTGCACTAGAAGAGGATAAAAGCCAGAAGAGAATGATTCAGAACTGGGCTTCACTTTGGAATCGTTTTTGGAGAAATGTAAAAGGAGTAAAAGATGTGCTTTTCTCGGTATGTGGATCAAAGTGCATGGTGTGGTTAACTCTCTCTCAAAACACTGCACTTTAATCCACATCCCTACCTCCCTCCACCTTTTCAGTTGATTTATTCAAATCATTTTCAACATTTCTACATGATTTGTTTCAGCCTGTCATTGCGGCACCTGCAAGTCCTCTCGGCAACCAATACGAAGTGCAGCTTGTCGATTTGAAGAGCGCAATGAGCTACATGCTCTACAAAGAGATTCCAAGAAGAGAGGAGATCAAGGACGAGCCATTGGCGGCTCTCAAGCAGTGGATGCACACCCTGAAGAAGTACGCTCCTGGAACGACACCAATGCGTCGTCTGTTCTTCCGCCTCGACGAGTGGATTCAACTTCGCTCGACTGTCACGGCGGATGAGTGGACGGCTAAAGTCGATGAGATTCAGGTGAGACCTTTTGATGAGGAACTATGTTATGTGTAATCATTTAATTGAAACTGTGATAAACTGGTTCTCTTTACAGCAATCTCTCGGAAATCCGCTGCCGAAGGAGATCACATGGATGGCATGCGCCGGTTCGAAGCCAAATCTGAGAGGGTACACGTGTGGACTGTGGACACTGGCTCACACCATTACTGTGGAAGCTTACAAGCAGGAGAAGCATAGTAAGAACCAACTTATTCATACCTCACGGTGAAAACATTGTGTGTTCCAGATAATAACTTCAAGCCAGTGATCGATGTGCTCGAGCCGTTCCGCGTCTTCATCTTCCACTTCCTGAGTTGCTCGGAGTGTGCTCAGAACTTCACCAAAGAGGCCGAGAAGAACCAACTGCATCTTGTGACGAGGGCTGAAGACGTGTACGCTTGGCTCTGGAGAGTGCACAACTTTGTCAACAAGAGACTCTCTGGCTCTCTCACTGATGATCCACTTTTCAAAAAACAGCAGTTCCCACCCAAGTCTATCTGCCCTGATTGCTATGATGCAAATGGAGATATTGATGAGGAGAAGACACTGCCATTTGTCTTCAAGTACTACTCGAATATCAAAACTGATACTATTGAGGTTTTTTAGCATCTGATTAGGCGTGAATCAACTAAGATCGTTGCAGAGTGTGCCTGGATACAAGGTCGTCGAGTACAAGGAAGGAAAGACGTTGTCCGCCGGATCTCGCCATTTGAATCCAAAGTTCCAAGTGCACGCGAACAAGGTTGACAAGCTGGAGGCCAACGACAAGGTTAAGAATGTTCTCGATGCAAGCCCACAGAGAACGTGGAAGGATATCGATGGATATGGTAAGAGTATAGCTCTATTCCTACCATAAACAAGATATGAGTTGCAGACAGTATCCCGGAGTCCTCGAGCCGAACGCACTACTACTTCATCTGGCTCTCGCTGATCGGAGTGGCGCTGATCGTGGTCTACTGCAAATACCGGAAGAACAGATCAAAGTTTTGGAAGACTTTCTATTATCAAAACGACTTCAAACTGTGATTCTTTTGCGGGGGTTTTTTCCTGAGTTTGGCGCCCATTCCCCGATTTCCGAACTAACAGTGTCCTGTTTGCATGTATTTGTCTTTTCCTGGGAGCATGGAGAGTTTTTCAATGGGATTTTTGCCACACGTTCCCCGAAAAAGATACAAACTAACTTATGATAAGAAAGAGAGATTAAACTCTCAATGCAAAGCCGGTCTTTTAATGGTTGTTTTCTGCGGTGCTAGCCCTACTTCTAAACTAGCTGTCCGTCCACCAAGTCATCCAACATCTAGTATCATGATATATATCGCAAGAGTACATATTAACTTATTTGCATGCACGACATCCTTTTCATACGTGTCACTTTCCTTCTCAATTTGTGTATTTTGTCGCTCCCTTGTGCTTGTCTAGAAGATTTGACGTAATAAATGTTTTTCATTTTTTGAACCTTTTACTATCTTCAGCTTATTCACACAAGCCAGTAGAGTATGCGTTTAGTGTGTGGGAAACCATTGTCCGTCCCTTTATTAGTGTGGTGTGAAAAAAAAAAGAGAAAAGTTGTAGATCAAATTGACATAGATGATCAATAGACAAGCTAACTTTTTAGATGTCCTTGGAGTTCATCACCAGTAAAGCAGAATATCGTCTAACCAGCCACCGGATGAAGGATATCTGATCTCATCAGTAATTCCATTGTATTCACTTTATGTCCATCTTACCCCCTCTTTTTTATAACAGTGTTTGTTTTCCATCAACTGACAGTCTTTTGGTTACGGTTTCATATTTATTTTTTTCCTGAGATTTTATCGCGATAAAAGTTTTGAATCGATTTTGATTAAACAACTTTAATTTATTCAATGAATGGAGAAAAAGACAGAATAAGAGCAAGAGAGAGAGTAAGAGAACACTTGGAAAAAAATAAGATTCGTCAAAAATCGATATTGAGAATGAAAAAGAGGATGAAAACCAGAAAATAAATAAAAGAAAAACAGAACTTTTAGACACGTTGCTCGTTCTGCTTGGCGGCCTCCTGATACTTGTGTTGGTAGACGTTTCCTCGCTTGAGCAGATCCACTGCGAGTCTCGAAATCTTGTCCAAGTCTCCTTTGGCGACAAATGCTTGGATGTCTTCCGGAGTGAGGCGATCCATATAGTTGGCTTCGTCCATGTTAATGGCCTTGGCTTGATGAACTGCCGGCACATTCTCCTTATCGTTGATCACCTCGGATTCCGCTTGTGCTGGCGCTTCCTCCATTGCTTGAACTCCATTGCCAATCGATTGAAACGAAATCGAGGAGTCCCAGTTGACGTTGAGTTGTGGGCGAGTCTCCTGAGCATCTCCGGACGTGACAGCGCGGGACTCAGTCACCGGGAAGTACATGTTGTCCGGATAAGCAGCTGGGAAGGTGGTAGGGAGTTCATTCCCATGAACTGCCATCTCCACCTCTGGCGTTTCGGCAGTCTTTTGTTGCTCAGTCTCCGCAGCCACTGTTTCCTCCTCGTCCCGCGGCCAGAAAACTCGCACGAGTCTCTTCTTCACATTAAGAATTTGGATATACTCGATCTGCAAAATACACTATTTTTATGTGCCAAAAAACCATAAAACTAACAGAGAACACATATCCGGCTTTTTGTGTCGCCACAAATCGGTTGTCGGAAAACTCCATCTCCTGCAGCTCCTCCAAAATGATCGTTCCATTGTTGTATTCCTTCAGAGCCTTTTTGATCTGGTTGTTGTGCGCCAACATCTTAAAGTTGGCGGGGCTCAGTTGCTTCTCGGTGGGAACCCATTCTCCTTGCGACGTTTTGAACCACAAGTTTGTGTTCGTGCAATTGAAGAGGGAGATCTCCCGGATGGGGGTGACAGCAGCTCCAGTTTTGGGGGCAGTGAATCGGGTCATGTTGGACAAAAACTGTAAGAAAAAAATATAAAATTGGAGAGGGAATGGAAGGCTCATGAGAGATGGAATGGAATGAGGTGGATAATGATTCAGATGTGGGAGTTGGATCATAATTTTAGACTCCGCCCCTTCCACCCTTGGCTCCGCCCCTTGGCTCCGCCCCCCCCCCCCCCCCCCCCCTCTTTATGATGTGCCAAGTTTGAATGGTCCAAGTTTTATGGTCCAAATTTGTATGTGTCAAATTTTGTATGACAATTTTGTACCAATGATTGTAAAACATGATGATAATTGCATACTTTTACAACACCCTAATGATAATCCGCACAATGAAGTAGGACCTGACAAATAAATCATCCACCAACCAATTTGATGACTTGCTCAATCTGTTTCCAAAATACAATGAAGTTTATGTTCAAAATGCATTTATTCATTAAGTCCTCTCACCAAAAAGAAAAGCCCCAAAAAGTTGTTTCGATGTGCGAAAAATCGAATACAAAAAGTGTGTTGGTTAGATGTATGATGGTTATTAATACATGCTTTGATTGTACACAGTGTTTTTTTTAATCTGTAAAAGAATAGTATGCGGACAGAAATTTCTATTGTTCTTGAGACGAAGTCATCAGAAACCAAACCATTTATGCTCGAGCACACAAAAAGGGGGCTTATGCGAAGACGACTACAGAGGCCTCATCTCTAGAACAACGAGAGATTTCCATTTGTACAGTTTGCAGGACGACAAGCGAGAGGAAAGGTTGAGGGGGTGGGCTCGTTCGTCTGTAAGGATTAGTGCGTGTTGATTTGATTAATGACGGATCCAGTTGTCGCCTCTCGGACGGACATCTCTGGACGTCTTGGATGCGTGGTAGGCGGTCAAGACGATCTCATCAGCGGACTTCTCACGTCTCGCTGGGATTGGGGACGACTGCTCTGATCTTAAAAAAATCATTTGTCTTCTCAACTTTTCTCAATGTTAGTGGTACATACCCACTGCTTGTCGCATAGTCGCTTCCCATCGATCGTGGGCTCAGCTCGTACTGTCTCTTCACGTGGTAGGCGCCATAGCCAGTGGTTCGGTATGGCACATAGTCTCCCTTGATACTCTTTGTCAACACCTTCAGTTCATTGCGGCTGCTCGGCGAGTCTGCTTTTTTGAGTTCGGCAGTTGAATGGAATGTTTGTTTGGGCAAAAAGTAAAATTACGCAAAATGGACTGTTGACTTTTCTTCTAATGTTACTATTTAGCGACGTGGCTCCTTGGCTCTTCGGTCTATTTGACATTCAAGAACAATACCTGATCTCAAAAACTCTGGATTGTAGTCGCTATCATACTGGCGAGTGCGAGATGCGGGGCGTGGAGACAAGGCTTGTGTGCGATGTGGAAGGTTTTGTGGCTCCTCACCTGAAACGATTCACATTTGTGGAAAAAAGTGTGGTTGTCTAGAATCTCTTCATTTAGCAAGTACCATTCTATAGGAAAGTTGAGCAAAGCAACAATTTTTGAGCAAGTACGTCAAAAGGCAAGCAAAACTCAATAGAAAATGCGAGTGTTTTTGGGGGTGGGGGGAGTGGTGTGGCAGGGGGTAACTTATCAAATGATTAAAGGTAATATTGACGAGATCTGTGGTATTCCTCATGAATCTCACCGGTTGGCGATGGGCTGTGCGACACGTATCCGGCGTCTCCCCACTTGGTGCCATATCGGGTGATCGAGTCTGCAATTTCATATTTTGTAAAACGAAAGATTGTTGCTCCTGAAAGTTTATTCACTCCAAATAATATTCAGTCTCTACAATGCGAATGACAGTGACTTTGGTGTCGACTAGAGCCCACAGTTTCCCTTCCCAGTCAATGAGTCTCGGGTACTCGGACTCGACGTCAGAACTACTCTCATAGTCGGAATCAGAAGAAAGGTAACCTTTGCGGTGTCTCTCGTATTTGGCGTATTTGTCGAAGACGGTCTGCTCGGCACCCATTGGCGAAACACTTCTGGAGCGGTCTGGGATCGACAGCTTTCTTTTCTGGTGGGCTGGTCCTGAAAGCAAAATGAGATGATATTGAGTAAAAAATGAATTTATGCTTACCGTATCCTGCAGAGCGATGTGGGACAACTTCTCTTGGGCTGGGTGGGACCTCATCCTCCACAAAGACTGGTGGCTGGAGCACGAACTTCTTTGGCACCTTCTTCTCCTCTTTCACTGGCTCTTCCGCTGGAGCAGATGACTTGGTCCATTGCACTCCACCGATAGCGTCAATTGGCTCTTCAGTGATATCACGAAGTGGGACCTGAGCATCATTGAGTCTCTCCAGATGGTTGAAGGCGGCGGAGATGAACGGAATGCTCTTTCCAGAAAGAACCCATCTTCCTTCGATGTCAAGGTGCTTCAGACGGTTTGGTCCACGTCCCTGGATGTGCGAGTCCATGTGGAAGTACTTGATGTCATCGGTATTGAGGCCAAAGTCAGACATGAAGAGGTTTGGGATGGTGGTTGGAGGAGCCATGGTGAAAAGAATCAGATGAGCTAGTCGAGCTGATGTGATGGTTTCGAATGACCTGCACACTGCTTTTATACCACGAACAGTTTTTTTTTCGGAAGGCAACGCCCACCCACCGTGGTGAACTTGGGTAATGCGCACACATGCACTAAGCTCATCACAAATAGAAAAAAAGGGGGTCGACCTACGCGTAGTAGAAGTTAGAGAGGGGAGAGAGTACTGTATGTGTTTTGGGGAGGACGTCGAAAAAGCTACGAAACTGTTTAACACCGGATTACTGGAGAGCGGTGGCGTACGTTTTGGAAAATGATCAGTTTGATCGTTTTGTCAGCTTTTTGTCAAACAGAAGAAAGGAAGCGAGGAACTCATTCGCACTCGGGGAACGTGAAAATATTAGTTGAGCTGGTTTCTAGTTTCAGAGCGCGTTCGGAAGACGGTTTTAGCTTTTTTCATTGTGTGAACGTTCATATTAGCGTTGATTAAAATGTGGCGCTTTTAAGATATTTTATGTTAAAATCTGATCTGAATTGCAATTTTATATAGATTTTCTAATAACAACATATTTTTTGAAATCTCTGGGTATAGGGAGAAAGAGGGGTTTTGAAAATGGCAAGGGTCTTAATCTACAAGAAATTTACTTAACTGGGATAATCATTCTGAAAAAAATCAAAGATCCAAAGTTCAGAAACTCAACGGAATGTATTGGATGAGTTAAATTATAATGTTTGGAAATTTTTTAAAGATGTTGTATTCCATTAGCTATTTTTGAGACCTTTTTACCCGTATATTGTTATGATGCTTTTGCAATCAGACAAAACAGTTTATATCAAGTTCATAATCTTCTTCATTTGTACAATTTTGATATCTATACTGTTTATCCATCTTCAAACACTCAACTGTTTTTCCCTCCTATGTTGCAGGTTCTTCTTTTATCTCCTACATCACGATCATTCTACCAAACGTTATTTTACGTTCGAGATCAACTTCAAGGTTCACATTTCCCTGAATCATCTGAAAACATTGTATTCGCATGACAAATCATCAGCCACACCTAGTCAGAAATTGAAAAAAAAGCGATTGTGTTTGCCAGTGTTTCTTCAATTCTGTTCAGTTCCCGCTGCCTATTTTCTGTTCATGGCCAACTGTTTACCATTGTTTACCGCGCCGCTTTACAGTAACTGAAGGCGAAAGGTTTGAGGTCGAAGGAATTCATTTCGGTGCCCGCTATTTACTTGGTAGTGTCGGCACCGCAGCTTTTGTTAAGGTGGCGGTTGATCGTTGGGGAATGGGAAAATAAAAATTGAATTTAATTTTAGAAAAATGTCTTTCTGTGGGGAATAAGGAGTTTGAAGGGAATTATCAAGAAGGGTCAAATGGTGAAGTGGAATTAGTTTTAAACCAGTTGCCGTCCCCATTTTTGTTACCACAAAACCTATGCCTTACTGATCAAGAATTACATGAAAAATGGAATAAAAAACAATGAGGGGAGAATGAAAAATAATTTGTCTCGAACGGGGGGACATATGAAAAATTATATAGCATCTGGAAGTAATTATGTCGTATCGCATGAAAAATGAAAAATGGATGTATGTTCCCATTTATCTCAATTTCCAAAACAATTACCCTTTGCATGTCCACTGTTTTTTGATTTTCTGAAACAAAAAACACCGCGATCATTAAATTCACATTTCAAAACACACAACAACGTTTTATTGTTATACAGAAGAAAACTAGTCTTCTAGGCAACATGCCGTCATAAAAATCCATTTTGAAAACAGGGAAACAACACTCTGTCATAATCCATCATTTTCTCTATCCTTTTTATCCAGAGATTATACTAATAGACCGCTGACGCCCTACAATTGAACTAGATGGGAGGAAGGGAGAGGAAGGGGAGATGTGAAATTGGAATTCATCTCTCGTTTTCCTCTCAAACGTTATTATTTTTTATTCATTGGCTAGTCGGCCTGAACTTTCGGTTAGGCTCGGTGTGAAAATGAGTGGAAAAGAAGCGGAAAAGCTGATCAAATACGTATAAATCGTCCCCTTTAGTCTCACAGTGCTTATCTCCCCCTTTCCATGCCCTCTGTGCCAAACTTCATTCCTTCTTTTCTTTTCTATTTCAATTCATCTGCTTGCAAAACAGAATCCCTTATGAATACGTGCAATGGCAATGAATTTTCATATTCATAATTTCAATTTCAATTTCATTTCCATTCCAACGTGTCGGAATGGTGTTTGATCCGAGCGTTCGGGAGTGTTTTGTGGTAAACAATCTTTCTGATATCATTTCTGTTTCCTAGAAACAATTTGAATTTGCTGCTTGATAACAACAATTTGAAGGAAATTATAGAAAACAATTTGAATCTCGTGCTTTTCCACTTCCATTTTTTCAAAGGTTGTAGCCTCGAATTCCATCTATCTTGTACATTTCTACAATTGTGGGTGGAAAGCTTTTATCGAAACAAAGAAAAGAATGTCTGTTTTCTCCTGGAAAACAGATTTTTTCCAAAGTTTCCCACCAACTGATCACTCGTCACGTGGCAAGAACACAATCTGTAAACAATTCCTGTTATCATCAGTACAGTGCCTCCTTACATCTTTCTTCCACCCCACTATCATTTAAACGACGTAAGAGAGTAAGAGAGCCTGACTTGTTTTGTATTGAATTTCTTGTTTTTCCAGTCTTTCCACACTGACAGTTGTGTTTTTCTTCCCCGCTTTGTTATCCATGCCGCAAATACCTTGCAATAGAGTTTGCATTTCGCAACCGTATTGTTACTCACTTTTATGTACTAAATGACCCATTTCACAAATACTTGTACAGCAGCAGCTTTCTCTCTTTCTTTCTCATAGCTCGTGTTTGAGTTGTGAGCCGCATGACCCGTCTATTATCTGCTCTTCACATCTGGACTCCTACTTTCAAGCTCGCACGTAGAGAATAATAATATTATAGCTATAATGAATGTTATCATAACAGAGAAGTACAATGAATCAGGTGCTTTCTCTCTCTTTTTCTGGTGTTTGATTTCAATTCCACTCGTCTTGAACACAAAAACAACTACTTCGTCCCCATCTCGATCACTTCAATTCCTTCTCGCACCCATTTTGGAAAAAAGGACAAAAGTTTCCGGCCGATCAAACTAATCGAATAACGTTTTTCCTCACCGACAAAACAGATTTGTTGTGGTGTATGACTCGTCGGGCCGCCTGCCGCCGCCCAAACGAACCCCGCCCCTTCTCCCCCTCACATCTCAGTCTGTGTCGCCCTTCTCACCTTTACTTCTTCGTCTTCTTTTTTCCTTCTTCCGCAACTGTGTACTAACCGAGAGGTCATTCGTATAGATTTCGTGTCAGTGGGCGATAAAACAAGAGAATAGTATAAAACATTGCTGCGTTGCTTTCGATTTCATTTCTTCTCGTGTTCTTCTTTTGTTCTTGCTCTTCTTTCTCCCTTGAAGCTATCTTTTTCGTTTTATTTTATGTGTACGTTTTACAGATCGTCATGGCCATCGAGATGCAACAAATCATCGAGCTGATCCTCGCGATCTTCCTCCCGGTTTGTCGATTTCACAACTAAATATAAACAATCTCCCGATTTTCCAGCCACTCGCCATCTTCATCCACGGATCCGACTGCAACATCCACGTGGCTGTCAACATCATCCTCTGCTTCTTCTTCCTCTTCCCAGCCGTCATCCACGCCCTCTGGTACTGCTTCTTCAGAGTTTAGATCTTGATCTGAACCCTCTCCCAAAAAAAGACAACATAATCCCCTCCAACACGCATTCACAGCTTTTCCAAGTTGCCTTACAAACACATTGCATAGCTAACGAATTTTTATGAATGGCGTTGTACCTCTTGTTTCAAGAAATAAATCAATCGATGACCAAACCGACAGAGATGTTTGTTGATTAGTGTTGTTGAGGCAAAAGAGATATATTGTGTGGACGAGAAAAGTTGAAGTTTCGGGGCCCGAGAAACGACTTACAACGCGTGTTGTGTGCCCACTTGCCGGGCCGCCGACGAAATAGTGCGGCAATCGGCAGAGACGGTGCGCGTCGATTTCGAAAAGTGAACAATAAACTGGCCCCTTCGCGGCGTTGATGGGTGATCGCTTGTGTACGTTACGTGGTTGAAGGTCGACGCTCCTTTTTCGTGTTGACTTGGTAAACTTGTACGACACTTGTTTTTCTTTTTTCCACTCGATTTCAAACGAGGAAGTTCAAACGGTCAGAGAATGTTTTATTTTCAAAGTGATGTTAATATCAACTACCAGCCAGTGGAAACTTATAATCATAATACTCTACTGCAAGGAATAAATTATCGGGTTGAGTGAAGCTTGATTATGCTTTGGCATACGAGTCCGCATCCATTTGCGCATTGGAGAACACCGATCTCGACGACTTCTGAAATGCGACACTCTTTTCCGAACCAAAATCGAAAACAGACCTCTTCAGTGGAGTTTGATGGCGAATCGTGCATCGGCTCTGTGTAACTAGCCGAATTATTATCCTCCTCCTCGTCGCCGTTGTTATTGCTGTTTCCACCATTGCCATTATTGTTCGCGTTCCCTCCCAGTTTGCGGAATTTGGCCGCCATATTCTTGTACCTGCAAAAAGTTGAAAGTTTAGGAACCGAGTGTACTTGAGAAACGTATGAATAAGTGAATTACTTCAAGCAGCAAAGGTTCTGCGAGCATTGCACGTATCCCGGTTGACATTGGCATGGCACTCCGCAAGCTGTCACTACTTCGGCGTCTGAAAGTTGAGGGGTTGGGGATGGCTCAAGGGAAAGGACCGTTAGTGAGAGAAAAGAAGTTGAAAAGTGAAAATATTATTCAAGAGGTATACGGTAGTAGTAGTTATCATCATAATGCAGTCTCATCCCCTGTTGTTAAACAGATTGCTATTGAAGTTATTGTTGTTGTTATTGTTCATGTTGAAATTGTTATTCTGACAGGAACGACAAGGCGGAGAAGGCGGCGGTACCATCCGTTGCTCTGAAAAACCCATGCAAGACCCAATCCCTCACGCCATTCTTACGCTGTTGCACACATGTCGGCTGACACAATGGCATACAAGCAGAAGCGCATTGAATTGGTGCTGGCGCATATGTCTGAACACATGTTGGGCTACAAGCCGGCATACAGGTTTGGACGCATGACAGCTGGAAAAGGGCACATGGAAGTTTGAACTCTATGCGATTGCTACCCTAGCTATACAACTGCTCTCACAAAGGGGCATACACTGGGCTGCGCATGGTGATGGCGCCATTTGAACCGCGTACTGTTGGATGCAACCCATTTCACAGCTTGGGTAGCACTGCTGTGGGCACATGGACTGGACACAGGATGATGTGCAGGAGGGCATGCAGGCTGGAAGGCACTGGGATACTGGGCGTGAGATCTGAAAAAAACGGTTTCCCATATCCTTGTGGTTGTTTGAACCTGAATGTTGGATACACAGGCATTGGTACACATCGGTCTGCACTGCTGGGGACACATTGAATATTGCTGTACACACGATGATGAACATGAGGGCATGCACGCTGAGTCACATCTTGGCGCTGGCGGCTGAAGAATGACCTCTCATAAAAACGCATCACGTTTTCACATTGAACATTTTGAGTCACCGGTGTGACCAATTCAAAATAACTGGTTACTTTTTTTTTAGAAATTTTTTTTTGGTCAACTTACTGCAATTGGAACTGGGATCTGAATTTGTTGAATGCAGGTGGGCAGACATCTTGGCATACATTGAGGGATGCAACTGGCCTGCCTAAAACGCAAAAGTTACAAGCTATACAACAACTTCCAACATACGAGCAGAAGTTTGGACAGTTATTTGTGCAAGTACTGCAAGTGACCGCTTGGACGCAGCTCTGCGAGCATGAAGGCATGCATGCGCTTACACAACTGTCTTGTTTGATGCTGATTTCGTATTCCTGAATGCAGGACGAAGAGCAGGATGGCATACAGGATGGAGCACAGGTTGGACGGACCGCTACTTGAATGGATTGGATGCATTGAGGGGTGCAGATTGGTTGGCATTGTTGGGGACAGTTCGGGTAGATGTTCTGAATAAAATGTCCTGAAATTTTATCAAAAACTCTTTGTGTACCTGCACACAAGACGATGAGCATGACGGCATACACTGTGGTGCACACTCCATTGGTCCTTGGATCGCATTGATACACGCTGGAAGACAGAGTGGCATACACTGCTGGCCACATGATGGTCCCTGCAGTATTTTATACAACGAAAGTTGACTCTTTTGAACCAACCGATTTAACCAAGTTGATACAAGCGGAATCACATTTTGGCATGCACTGCTCAACGCAAACAGAGGTCTAAAACGGAAAACTTCAACTAAATGAACTGAACTGAACTAAAAAAGACCTTTGTCATAACACAAGCTTGAGTGCACATTGGTTGACACCTTTCTGGACAAGTGACCTTGAATAAAAAGAAAATAAAATAACCAGGAACATAACTGGATCAAACTCACGAATCCACTGCACGAGCCACATCCACAGTTACCTGATGGACACATTGCACAGCATTGTCTTTTCGATCGCACCCTGGTTATCAGAGAGCCATTCATGCGGAGAATGGGGGAGGTTAGAAGTGAGGACGTCTACAAATCAGTAACTTTGATTATTTATTGTACAAATTCTAACCTCATCAGCTACAATCAACACAGAAAGCTGAGAAACTGCAAACGCAGCGAGAAGGTACTTCATGATCCGACTACCAGGACGGAATGAAATGAATGAAATATTGAAATAATGTCCGGTACGGTGGGCAGCTCTCCCGCTATTTGTACCCATATATTTATAGAGATTGACACTTGCATTGTGCCTTTGCGGCGGCCACTTTTTGTGAACTCGGCGCCCATCAAACACCATTTCGACTCGTCGCCAAACACTTGATTGTGCATCGATATCCGGAAATCGCCCCGGTCATTATGCTCCAATTTTTCAAGTGCTCTTTCTCTCTTGCCTAATGTCTTTTTGCGCTTTCCGATTGGAAAACGATATATTTGACACTTTTTGGCAGGCATTCACATCGGTTTTTCCTGCCAGGGAGAGCACAACTAGGGACCAGAGGACTGGAAACTGAGAATGAATCACTAATTTATTATGTATGGAAAGATAAATAATACAAGAGAGTGTTAATCACGGATAACCATATCAATCGGCTTCCGAATTGCAATTGCATTCTTCTTCACTAGAGTTTCTCTCTTCTTGCGACCATATCCCATGCTACAGCCACAAGAAGAGCCGCCATAGCATCCACCTCCAGAAATGTATCCGCCACTGTATCCACCACCTCCGCAGCCTCTGAAACATCAGGTTTAGCAAACAATGCACGTTTTGGAACGAACCCTCTCATGCAAACCGGCATGCAGACCGGCATACAACAACTACAGCAGTTTGTTTGAACAGGAACTGGGACGGGCTGAAACCATAAACTTAATGATGTCATTGTAAACTTTTATACCACTGGCATAGGCATGGGCATTGGCATTGGCAAAGGCACTGGGACCGGGGCAGGTACAGGAGCCGGGACGGGTACCGGGATTGGTGGCGGGATTGGTGGTGGAATAGGCATCTGACAGCAAATCATGGTGCTGACACAGCATCCACCACCTCCAAAGCCTCCGAGCCCTCCGCCAAAACCTCCACCAAATCCGAATCCCCCTCCGAATCCAAAGCCTCCAAACTGTCTCTTGACTCGAACATGTGTGTCTTCTAACCTGGCAAGCGCTGTTTCCGACTGTACCACCTGCAAAGTCCTTGATCTCGGAAAAAACACGGGCTCAACTAGTTGCTGCCGGACGGCTATGACAAGATCAGCGCCCTCGTCAACAATCGTACGCGGATAAATGTGAGAAAACTTGTCGCTGTTCAGCGATTAGACAAACAATTGATTATCAGACCTACCTGTGGGTTAGTTGGAGAAATGAGTGAGAGGATTAGAAATATGAACATTGAGAAGCGGTGAGATTCTTGGTGAAACGGAGAACGTTCATTTTATATTAGGGTCATTCTTTTTATTTGTTCAAGGTTTCCATAACCAGATGGACTGGATGAATATCCAGTTAGTCATCAATGTTGTTTCTCCTGTATTCTGAAGTGTATCGGAAAAAAGAGCTTCACTAATTGTGAGGTCGACAGGTGTACTGTAGATCAGAATTTTTCTTTTACCACTCTTTCATCCACTTTTCATGTTTCCTATGAACTTTACGTTCTCTGTCCAAAACCCCGCACAAAAACGCGCTAATGAGCATCGAGAACAAATGATCAAAAGAAGTGTTTGCAGATCAACAATGCGCACTTGCCAGCACTGTTCAGACTAAACTCATGTGCTACCTCTTCAGCATAACCTCCCTAGACTTTTTCCTCCATCTGAGTCATACGAAAAAGCGTGCATACTTTTCTACTCAATGAAGTCCAAAGTAAACAGTTCAAATGAAGAAACGGGGCCAATCGGAAAGGGGAAGGAAGAATCCAGAATTATATTTGCGTGAAACTGTATACTTTCTGTGTGGAGGGCATGGGGAGTCTGCTGTTTTCTCAGACAGTAGCTAAAGATCGGATTGTTAATCTTCTGAGAGTTTTGTGGTGACGGTTTTGATAATGACGACAGGTAAACTCAAAAAAGGGCTCATACAAAATAGTTATGAAATACAGGACTAGAGATTATTTCAAAATTGTAGTTTCTCACGCGTTCCGGTTACAAACACAGCAAAAAAGTAAGCGCGTCCCATATGGAACAGCACCGACGTTTCAAGTACATGCGACTCACTGATAAAACATTCCGGTGCTCACGTACCGGTCCTCGCCGCGAATCCCCCTCTCTGAAACATGACCACCCCTGAGCTTTTAATCCGATTCCGACGCAACTTTTTGTGCTACTCCACATCTTTACAAACAATGCAACTTTTTATCCGCGTTGCGAGAAAAGGGCAACCGGTATCCATAGACTGAGTAATGAGGAATGTGATAATTGGGGTCGCCCTGTTTGTTTATTGGGCGAGAAGAATCAACGGAAGACTGTGTAAATGGGAATGAAGGGCGTTAACTGGTTTCTAGGAGTATTCCTTCATGACGCGCAGCTCTATTTACGGATAGTAAACAACGCATCACTTGAACTTTGTATGGTGTTCGGAGATTGAAATTTAGCTGGTTAGCTACAAGCACGTATGAACCTACAACATTGGAAGATACTTTGCAGATGGAACTGATTGCTTGGAAGTTAGAGATATCATGATACATGAAAAACATCATTCAACAGTTAAAGTTGCAGTAACGTTTATCAGTTCATTCAGATATACCATTTTCAAAACAACATCTTCATTACACCAGAGACAACACACTATTCCATCCTTGGCATATGTACATATGGGCATATCTTCAATCACCAAACCGTCTCCTTCCAGCCTGAACCATATTCCCACAGGTGCTCTAATCCGATCAGCGAGTGCTCATCTGTGTTTGAAGTACAATTGAAACTGCATTCGTTCTCTTTTTGCCGTCTGTTCTTGTTGCTGCCGGTCTTGCCCTCTTGCCATGACTCCTCCCGGCGGGCGCGTATAAAGGGAGGCGCGCAACTCGAGTTGGCAGTAGTAGCTCGGCTCACTCTCTACAGCATGTTCCGCTCCGCCTTTTCCATCTTTGCTATTGTTGCCTTGGTAAGCCACCACACCTTTTGAACAATGTCTCATCTTATCTGTTTAAGGCGCTTGCCGCACCAACGATCCGTGAGAAACGTCAAGCTTGTGGGTGCGCCCCGGTGCAACAAACCACCTGTTGTCAGGCCACTATCAACGTGCAGGTTCAGTACACCCAAACCCAACAGGTCCAGGCTCAAGACCCATGTGCTTGCCAGCAGCAGCAGCCAGCTTGTGACTGTGCGCCAGTCCAACAGGACCCATGCGCTTGCCAGGTACAATTTCTCATAGATTCTCGGGGTTCTAGTTTATCCACTTTAGCAACAACAGCCATCGTGCGCTTGCGCTCCAGTCCAGCAAGATCCATGCGCTTGCCAACAACAACAGCCAGCTTGTGATTGCGCGCCAGTCCAACAGCCATCCTGCGACTGCCAGGTAACACTTCTTATCCAAACTTTGTTAAAAAGCAAATTCCTTCAGCCACAACAACAACAGCCATCCTGCGACTGCGCGCCAGTTCAGCAACAGCCAGCCTGCGACTGCCAGACCAACCCATCCTGCGTGACCTGCATCCAGATTGAGATCCGCCAGCAGCAGATCCAGCAGCAACAACCAGCTTGCGACTGCGCCCCAGTTCAACAGGCTCCGTGCTGCCAACAGGCTCAGGTAAGACTATAAGAAGACAGCTAACATACTTAAAGTTATGATTTCAGCCAGCTTGCGACTGTGCTCCAGTTCAACAGCAGCCAGCCTGCGATTGCGCCCCAGTCCAACAAGCCCCATGCTGCCAACAAGCTCAGCCAGCCTGTGACTGCGCCCCAGTCCAGCAAAACCCATGCTGCCAGCAAGCCCCAACCCCAGCTCCAGCCTGCGATTGCGCTCCAGTCCAACAGACTCCGTGCTGCCAACAAGCTCAGGTACCCAAACCTCTCTCTCTCTCCAGACAAACTTATCAATGATTCACTTTCAGCCAGCTTGTGACTGTGCCCCAGTCCAGCAACAGCCAGCCTGCGACTGCGCGCCAGTCCAGCAGACCTCGTGCTGCCAGCAAGCCCAGCCATCGTGTGATTGCGCCCAGCAGACGCAGCCATCGTTCCAGATCCAAGTCCAGCAAGCCCCACAGAGCAACCAGTGCGTGCCAGCGTGTCAGCCAGCCTGCCAGTCCTCCTGCACCGCCTCGTACACCAACCAACAGAGCCAATATTCTACTGCCACCACCTCGTGCGACGCCCAGCAGTGCGTGTGCCAGCGCGGATACGTGAAGTGTGCTGAGCAGACCTGCTGCCTCAGATACAGATACACCAACCGCAAAGCCAAGCGATCGATCGCCTAAACGATACGTTACATAATTTTTCAATTGTTTTTGTATTTTCGACATATTTTGTGTGTGTACATTTCGGTAATAATATTGCCAATTGCCATAATAAAATAGTTTTTTCTCTTAAAAACAGTCTATCTATAGTTTAAAAACTGCAAACACTGAAAACAGTTTGACACCAAAAAAAGAGAAATAAATAAAAAATGCAATCATCCCAAGTGAAAATCAGAGATCATTGGCACTTGAACCTTCTACAACTAGAGTCCTTAAAGCAGTTCGATGTAGCTAACTGGCAGTTTTCCACGTTTTCCCCCCTTCTCCGCCATCACGTACTCAGCATCCATTCCCGGAAGACGATAGATGATGAGGATCTGAAAGTGGCTTCACACTCGAAAGAGATGTATTTGGTTTCACAGCGGAAATCGAAACGTCTTCAAGAATGAAGACTTACGTCATTCTGGCAGACACTGATCTCTTGTGGCAGCACCGCCTCGTAATCCATTATGACCTTTGCCTGCTTCGTTCCGAGATCATCCGGCAGCAATGCGGGCGGCTGAAATTTGAATGGATTCTTTCTATTGAATTTGGAGAATAAAAGAGCACTCAAAACAAACCTTCGCAGCGGCTATGGCGGCCGCCATTGCTCTTCCGTTTGGTGGCTCATTACTATTGTTCACCAAAATAGCCGAGCTGCCGCGGAACGACATTGTTCTGCAAGGTCGCAGATAGAATACAAACTTTCAGATTTCGCTCAATAATTTATTTGGGTTTCGCACAAAAACTAACACATTCACAGCAAAATAACGACTAGTGGGGGGAAGAGGGCCGATCAACGGCAAAGGGGGTCTTAAGAATTATGCAGAGTTAGAATACCGGAGAGATAGGCTTATACAATTTGGACAGTTTCGGAATCTCAATACTAGATGAATCTCGTGTTCAATTGGGGGGTTTTTACAAATGTGACGTGGCGAAAAAGAATGGAATGACACAGAATATGCTGTTTCTTTTCATTTTTCTGTTGATTTTTTGTTGGACGAACGATGAACGATGCTTCACAATCACGGTGGCAACACACAAAATCGGTCATTCCTCGTGTCGACTGTTGCCGAAGTACATTGGCGAATCGGTGAGCGAACTGAAAGATATGCACGACTACTCAACTTAATATACGGGGGGAAGGAGAAGAAGGCATGCGACATGGAAATGAGGGCAATTAGGCGAGGACTCACCCGCTCAACTCGCGCTGAAGGTCCGCCATGAGTTGATGAGCTTGCGCGTAGAACGACATTTGCGCCTCGACAAAGTCGCGCAGGCATTTCAGCTGATTGTTCTGGAATTGTATGAATCATTGATACATCAGGAGAAAGGAAAGCTTACATGAGCCGTCTGAATGCCTTCGAGCAGCAATTTGGTGATCTCCGATTGCTTATCAAACTCGGCTTGCGCGACACGCACGTCCGCCTCGGCCTGAAACGTTTTTGCATTTTATAGGAACTACACTATTGGGATAGGGGTGTTTTGACCAAACATAATTCAAATGAATGTGGGTTCAATATTTCAATCACACAACAACATTTTACAAACCTGCTCAACGGTGAACCCTCCAGAGGTCTTACTATTCGTCTGAAATTGTTGATAGACTTTCCCTTCCCCTTTCTCATTCAATAAAACTCTAACTTACCACAGTCTGACCATCCACAGTCTTCGCCTTCTTCAGCCGACTCTTGCAAGCGTCCAAGTCGAGTCTCTTGCTGTTCAGCACCTTTCTCTCCTTCTGAATCGTCTTCATGTCGCCCTCCAGGAAGCGACGGATTGGCAACAAGGTATTGGTAGCTGCTTGTCCGCAAAGCTCCCTTTCCGCCAGTCCCAACCGATTCTCGGTCTGCGCCACCTTCATCAGCGCGGTTCCGTACGGCGTCGTCTCTCCGAACTGCTCTCCAGCTTCTGTCATGGCTGTTGCGAGCTGCTCGAGATTGTTCTGTCGGACAGCTCCGTCCTTCTTCAGCTCCAATTTCTCATAGAACACCTCCTCCATGCGGACGGCTGCAATGCATTATTTAGGCGCCATGATTGATAGCGCGTTTCGCGCATTTCGGAAATTCGCCACTCACTGGGGTTCGGCTGCAAATAGCTCTCGATGGAAGAAAGGAGACGGCGAGTGTGCTCTTCCGTTTTGTCCGCACGTTGCAGGAGGTTCTCGAAGTGCGAGTCCAGCTCGGTGCGTTCCGCTTTGAGGAATGTCTCTTCGGTGAGCTGAAACGTGTTATTTTAGGGAAGTTGACAAAAAGGTAAGTGTGAACTTACCTGTTTGGCTCTGCTGAAGAAGCCTCCAGCCTCGCTAGCCATCTTTTTGAAGTTGAAATCCATGGTGAACCTGAAAAAAAACGTATAATCATAGAACGAATATCAAATTCGTCAACGAATGAAGCGAATGATGAGACAAAAAAAAGTGTGGGGGGCACACATCAGCTGGAAGGGGTGACGAAGACGACGTTACTGAAAAGGGAAGGCGGTGGGAGGGGAGGGGCCACTGGCGAAAAATCGATGCGAGACTGCGCATGTCATGGAGGGAAAGGAAACGAAAAGTGACGGAACAAGTGGCAAAAAAGGGGAGCGAATTTTGAAAGAAAGAGGGGAGAAGATTCATGCAACAAACGAAAGAGGTCGTTCATCTTTTCCGACGCATTTGTCTTGGAACTTTGATTTTTCCTATCTTTTGGTGAAGCAGTGTCTTGCTTTTTTGGTAACAAAATAAAATTTGTTCTGGAAATCACTGGGAACTCAAAAAGTGCACTGGATGATTTAATTTGAGTCAATCATGTGATATCTGGTGCTTTTTTGCTTTGAATAGGCTCATAATAAAGAGTGGAGCACATTCGCATTCTGCTCAATAGGGTTATAACATGGAAATGTGATTTGATGACATTTGCACTCGTTATAAGTGTGAAAATGTGTTTTATGGGTGGAAAAAGGTTTTTGCAACGTTCAACGAATATCGATTTTATCTTTTTATCTCTACAAAAATACTGTGAATTCTTTGAACACTGAAAAACTAAAAGATACAAACAGAAGAAGGAAAAACTTACAACTAGTACTGAAAACTACAACGTTTCCATGTCCGGTGACCAAAATGAAGAGAGACGGCGGGTGGAATAAACAAAAACAGAGAACTACGGCTAATTTAATAAAAATAAACACGAAAAACGCGTCAGCACGCAAGACGCGTCAGTAGAAAGACCCTTGTCGCCTCAACTAATATGCAGGGGGGACACGACATATTATGAAAAAACGCGGCAAAACATGTTGTTTTTCGTTTGTTTCGAAACGGATGAGAGCTAAAAGGAAGCCAATATTGTGACTAGACATAGAAATTATGTAAAAATCACGTAGAAATTCCAGGGAAAATTGTAAAATGAGAGAAAAACAAGAGCGTTTACACGTTCACGCGAGCAATCTGTGAGATGGAAACGGGTAGGGTGACTTTATTGGATTTGGTGGGTACGGCCAATTGAATGTGTTCCGGAAATGGAGGAAATGGGAATATTAGGGCTCGTAGGAATATGTGTTTTTCATTATGGATATGGGATGTAAAGTAATTTTCATTAAACTGTTTGTAACCAGAGAGTTAAAAGGACAAAAACACAGTTCACGATCTTTGGTTTTTACAATACTCCTGAGAAAATAGAGAACAACTCATCGGCCAACTATCCAAACACGAGCTCGAGCAGCTCTTAATGCTCACAGACCTTCATGAAACTCCAACATCCCCCCGTGTTTTAATTTCCAGACCTCAATCTCTCTGTCTCTCCCTCAATCCATCACTTTTTCACTCCCTCTCTGGATGTTTGATATACAGTGAGTCAATTTCCGTTTTGCAACCGCCACTGATGCACAAACATGTGTTAACTTTTGCATGTGGCATTCGGCAAAAAAGGGAAAAGGGGGAAATGGTTTGAACAGCTTTCGTGGGAAACTGTCGTCGACTTCAAAACTGTAAACGGCTAACCATCATTCTGCCCGTTTTCTCCCGGACGATGAACGCCGTTTCCTTCGCGCTCTTCCTCCTTCTCACCGTTTCCCTGGTGCAGGTAACGTTTGAACTGATATCAAATCAGACGTATCTACCTCACAATATCTACTTCAGGGTCTCACTCTTGTCATCAAGAAGAACAGAAAGTACAACGACCCGCCATTCTGTTTCGCTTACTCCAGAGTGTACAATGATGCGGGTAATTTCATTTTACTCATTTCCCAATGACCACACTTATTTTACAGATGTTGCCTCCTCCTGCTCCGGATACCAGTTTGACTGCTTTGACTCGAATGGAGCTCAGATTGGAGTAATTTTTATTTTCTTACTCTATAAACTTAATGCTTTCAGGCCACCGTCGATTTCAACCTGAAGGACTGCGCTTCGATGTCCACATTCAGATCGTACGCGGACGCTGACTTCCAGAAGCGACTCGATGATGCCGCGACAACAGCTGAGGCATCTGGCAACTAGAAATGAAGAGGGAAACGGATAAATTGTCTTCTTTTTCTCTTATCTTCTTGGTACCTATGGATATCTGTGTTAATCTGTCAAAGTAGTTTTGATTTTTCCGTGAGACAATATGATGTTCATCTGGCTTTTGTATTGTTTTTATGTCATCTATATAATTGGATAAATCAATTGCGGAGACAAAAATGTGATGTTGTTTCTGTTGTTCGGTGTTTTCCCTCATTTCTCTCGTGAGTGAAGACACACGGTGTAAACTAAAAGCTCAATGCATTCGTGTGGGCGCCCTTATGATCTCATGCGGAGCTTGTCGACCTTGGACTCTTCTTGTTTTCACACTTTTGTAGTATATTGAGTTAGCACATTACACTTTTCACTATTTTTTCTTATTGTAGCAACTCTTGAACGGTTTTGCAGTATCATTTCTTCGTCTTACTGTACGTGACGTCGTTTCATTTTCCCACGGTATTCTAAAGATTTCCTTTTCAATATCAAATTCAATCTTCAGTCTATTGAATTGGCCGTTGATCTTGAGAATATTGATCGTCATGTTTTTCTTTTTTCTCTTTCTCTCTAACAATTTTCCATCCATCAAGTTCTTCTCTTCTCTCCGCACCGCCTACTCTTTTTGCGCCCAAGAGAACAAAAGCATTGAGCTCTTTTTTCAGAACGAAATGAGTCGTGTTCCACAGACACCGATCAAAAACTCATTTAAAAAGTGGAAGCCACCATGGGAAAGTGTGGAAGAGGAAGGAGAGGAGATGGAAGTGGATCCGGTGGAGGAGGCAGCGCCGTCGAAGCTGGAAAAGAAACCGAGTTTAAAGAGAAAAGATGCGCCGACTAAACCTGCCAGTTCTTCGGGAGCACCGGAACCCGCACCAGCTGCTAAAAAGGTGAGGGACCCTTCTCCGAAAAAAGTTCCTGCGAAAAGAGATGCTTCTCCCAAAAAAACAGTCTCGAAGAAAGATCCAGAAGTACCACCGACCCCTGTCAAAAATCCAGTGAAAAAGTGGAAACCGCCATGGGAAGACGATGAAGCAGATGTGGAGGAAGTAAAGGAAGCGCCTCCACCAGCCAAGAAGACTCCTGTTCTGAAGAAAAAGGAGCCCGTAAAGCCTGTAGATACAAAAAATGCACCTGCCGAGCCTGCGGCACCTGCTGTTCCACCAACTCCTGTCAAGAACCCAGTGAAGAAGTGGAAGCCGCCATGGGAGGAAGATGAAGTGCCGACTGAAACAGTGCCAGAGCCTGCTCCTGCTGCTAAGAAGACTCCGGTGCTGAAGAAGAAAGATCCATCACCTAGGGATCCCTCGCCAAAGAAAGCTCTAGCAACGGAACCGAAGGAGGCTCCGAAAGCAGCCGCGAAGCCTAGAGATCCATCACCAAAGAAAGCTGTCGCCAAACCAGAAGCAAAGCTTCCAGAAGTTCCCCCAACGCCAGTCAAGAACCCCGTCAAGAAGTGGAAACCTCCATGGGAAGAGGACGAAGCTCCAGTGGAAGAAGTCAAGGAACCAGCAGTGCCGGAGAAAAAGACTCCGGTTCTGAAGAAGAAAGAGCCGGTGGCAAAGGAGATAGCAAAACCAAGAGATCCATCTCCAAAGAAAGCTGTTGCCAATCCCGAAGCAAAACTTCCAGAAGTTCCTCCCACTCCAGTGAAGAATCCAGTCAAGAAGTGGAAGCCACCATGGGAAGAGGACGAAGCGCCGGTAGAAGACGTCAAAGCGCCAGCTGCTCCAGAGAAGAAGACTCCTGTATTGAAAAGGAAAGAGCCCGCACCAGCACCGTCCAAGTCGAGAGATCCATCCCCAAAGAAAGCAGTACCCGCAAAGAAGCCAGTGGAAACGGAAAAACCGGCAGTGCCTCCAACGCCAGTGAAGAATCCGATGAAGAAGTGGAAGCCACCATGGGAAGACGACGAAGTGCCCACTGAAGCAGTCGCTGAGCCTCCAGCTCCCGAGAAGAAGACACCTGCTTTGAAGAAGAAAGATCCTGCAGCTGCAAAGCCAAGAGATCCCTCTCCAAAGAAAGCAGTCGCCAAACCAGAGCCAGAGAAAGCTGCACCGGTTACTCCAGTCAAGAATCCAGTGAAGAAATGGAGGCCGCCATGGGAGGATGATGAAACACCAGCAGAAGACGTGGGAGCGCCAGCACCGGACAAGAAAACTCCTTCTTTGGCAAAGAAGGAACTCGATCCCAAGAAACCCGAGGAGAAACCAACGACCGCGAAACCACGTGATCCATCTCCAAAAAAAGCTGCGCCAGCAGCAAAGCCCAAGGATGAACCGAAGGCAGCTGCGAAACCAAGAGATCCTTCTCCAAAGAAAGCAGCGCCCAAAGCTGAACCAGAGAAAGCAGCACCATCACCTGCAGCCGTGAAGAATCCAGTGAAGAAGTGGAAACCTCCATGGGAAGACGACGAAGCTCCAACGGAAGAGGTTCCCAAGGCAGAGCCAGCAAAGAAGACACCTACGTTGGCGAAGAAAGAACCGGTGGCTAAGAAGCCAGAAGAAAAACCGAAGGAGGCTGCGAAGCCAGCCGCTGCCAAGCCACGTGATCCATCTCCGAAGAAAGCTGCTCCGGCTGCAGCCAAACCGAAAGAAGAACCGAAGGTGGCTGCAAAACCGAGAGACGCATCTCCCAAGAAAACTGCTCCGAAAGCTGAACCGGAGAAAGCCGCGCCATCTCCAGCTGCTGTGAAGAATCCAGTGAAAAAGTGGCGACCACCATGGGAAGACGATGAAGATCCAGTCGAGGAGGTTCCCGCGCCAGTTCCAGAGAAGAAGACACCGGTTCTGGCAAAGAAGGAGCCTGCTGCCAAGAAGCCAGAAGAGAAACCGAAAGAAGCCGCTAAACCCGTTGCAGCCAAACCTCGAGACCCTTCGCCAAAGAAAGCTGCTCCGGCTACAGCTAAACCGAAGGAAGAACCAAAGGCAGCTGCGAAACCAAGAGATCCTTCTCCCAAGAAAGCAGCGCCCAAGGCTGAACCAGAGAAAGCTGCGCCCTCTCCGGCAGCCGTGAAGAATCCAGTGAAGAAATGGCGACCTCCATGGGAAGATGATGAGGACCCGGTTGAAGAAGTGCCAGCACAGGCTCCCGAGAAGAAAACTCCAGTTCTTGCCAAAAAAGAACCAGTCGCCAAGAAACCTGAAGAGAATCCGAAAGAAGCTGCGAAACCAGCTGCTGCCAAGCCGCGTGATCCATCTCCCAAGAAAGCTGCTCCAAAGGCTGAACCGGAGAAAGCCGCGCCATCTCCGGCTGCTGTGAAGAATCCAGTGAAGAAGTGGAGGCCTCCTTGGGAAGACGATGAGGATCCGGTCGAAGAAGTTCCGGCCCCTGTCCCAGAAAAGAAGACACCAGTTCTTGCCAAGAAGGAACCCGTTGCTAAGAAGCCAGAAGAGAAGCCGAAGGAGGCTGCAAAGCCAGCTGCTGCGAAACCTCGTGACCCGTCTCCGAAGAAAGCAGCTCCAAAGCCAGCAGAGGTTCCTCCAACTCCCGTGAAGAACCCCATGAAGAAATGGAAACCTCCATGGGAAGATGATGAAAATCCAACCGAGGAAGTTCCAGAACCAGTGCCTGAGAAGAAAACTCCAGTCCTTGCCAAGAAAGCTCCAGCGAAACCGGCACCGAAAGACTCTGAAAAACCAGCAGAACCAGTGAGTGCGCCTTCTTCAAAAGATCCAAAACTTGCGAAGAAAGCTCCAACCGAAAAACCTGCGCCCGTGAAAAAAGAAGAGCCCAAAGCTGCGGATCCTCCAAAACCAGCAGCTCCGAAGAAATGGAGACCACCATGGGAAGACGATCCGGATGAGGAACCAGAAGCTGACTTCACCGTCCCAGCTCCTTCCAAGAAACCTGATACTGAAGATCCAGCTGATCCTCTAGGAGGTCCGAAGTCCAAAACACCTTCTCTTGCGAAGAAAGCCCCGACTGAAAAACCGAAACCTACAGGAACAACTCCGGCAAAGGAGAAACCGGATACCGATGATCCAGCTGAACCTGTGAGCGGACCCACATCCAAAGATCCTAAACTGGCTAAGAAGGCTCCGACAGACAAACCCAAGGCAGCTGCTCCAGCGAAGAAGCCTGATACGGAAGATCCGGCAGATCCGCTCGGTGGACCCAGTTCAAAGGATCCTAAACTGGCGAAAAAAGCACCTGCCAAGAAGCCAGAAGACAAGCCGAAAGAAGCTCCGAAAGCCGCTCCGAAGCCAGCAGAGCCAGCAAAGCCAGCCGCGCCGAAGAAATGGAGACCTCCATGGGAAGATGACCCGGATGATGAACCAGAAGCTGATTTCACTGTGCCGGCACCTGCCAAGAAGCCAGATACGGAAGATCCTGCAGATCCTCTTGGTGGACCAAAAGGTAAAGACCCAAAGCTTGCGACTAAGAAACCTGCTCCGAAGGATGAGAAACAAAAGCCTGCTGAAGTGAAACCCGCAGAGCCAGCGAAACCAGCCGCACCCAAGAAATGGAGGCCGCCATGGGAAGAGGATCCGGATGATGAGCCTGAAGCTGATTTCACTGTTCCAGCGCCCAAGAAGCCTGTGGATTCGGAAGATCCCGCTGAACCAGTTTCTGCGCCAAAGCCGAAAGATCCAAAACTGGCAAAGAAAGCACCAGCGAAGAAGCCTGAGGACAAACCAAAACCAGCAGCGACACCGAAGAAAGAAGAACCAAAACCTGCAGAGCCTCCAAAGCCTGCTGCGCCGAAGAAGTGGAAGCCGCCATGGGAAGAGGATCCGGATGATGAGCCAGAAGCGGACTTCACCATGCCAGCGCCAAAGAAGCCTGACACTGAAGATCCTGCAGAACCGCTTGGAGGCCCAACGCCAAAGGATCCAAAACTGGCCAAGAAAGCTCCTGCCAAGAAGCCAGAAGAGAAGCCGAAACCAGTTGCAGCTCCCAAGAAAGATGAGCCGAAACCAGTTGCAGCTCCCAAGAAAGATGAGCCGAAACCGGCGGAACCGGCAAAACCAGCCGCTCCAAAGAAGTGGAGACCTCCATGGGAAGAAGATCCGGATGATGAGCCAGAAGAGCCAGAAGCTGACTTCACGATGCCAGCGCCTAAGAAACCGGCGGATTCTGAAGACCCCGCTGAACCAGTTTCTGCTCCGAAACCAAAGGATCCTAAATTGGCAAAGAAGGCACCTGCGAAGAAGCCCGAGGACAAACCAAAACCCGCTGCAGCGCCGAAGAAAGAAGAGCCAAAACCGGCGGATCCACCAAAACCAGCCGCCCCCAAGAAATGGAAACCTCCATGGGAAGAAGATCCAGATGATGAGCCAGAAGCCGACTTCACTATGCCAGCTCCCAAGAAACCTGACACGGAAGATCCAGCGGAACCACTCGGAGGTCCGACGCCGAAGGATCCTAAACTTGCCAAAAAGGCTCCTGCCAAGAAACCTGCTGATAAGCCAAAGGAGGCTTCAAAGGATGATCCGAAACCCAAGGATCCTCCCAAGCCTGCTGCGCCAAAGAAGTGGAAACCACCATGGGAAGAGGATCCGGATGATGAACCAGAAGAACCAGAAGCAGATTTCACTATGCCGGCACCTAAGAAACCAGCAGACAGTGAAGATCCAGCAGAGCCGGTCAGTGCCACCAAACCGAAAGATCCCAAGCTGGCTAAGAAGGCACCCACGAAAAAACCAGCAGATAAACCAAAGCCGAAGGATGCTCCGAAAAAAGAAGAGCCAAAACCAGAAGAGCCACCAAAGCCTGCTGCGCCAAAGAAGTTTAAGCCGCCATGGGAAGAGGACCCAGATGACGAGCCAGAAGCGGACTTCACCATGCCAGCGCCAAAGAAACCGGACACTGAAGATCCAGCAGAACCACTGGGAGGTCCCAAGCCAAAAGACCCCAAGCTCGCGAAGAAGGCTCCAGCTAAGAAACCAGCAGATAAACCAAAGCCGAAGGATGCTCCAAAGAAAGAAGCACCGAAACCAGAAGAGCCACCGAAGCCTGCTGCACCAAAGAAATGGAAGCCACCATGGGAAGAAGATCCAGATGACGAGCCAGAAGAACCAGAAGCCGACTTCACTATGCCAGCTCCCAAGAAGCCAGACACCGAAGATCCAGCTGATCCTCTTGGAGGTCCTAAGCCAAAAGATCCTAAGTTGGCCAAGAAGGCACCTACAAAGAAGCCTGCTGACAAACCAAAGCCCAAGGATGCCCCCAAGAAAGAAGCGCCAAAACCAGAAGAGCCTCCCAAGCCTGCTGCACCAAAGAAGTGGAAGCCTCCATGGGAAGAGGATCCGGATGACGAGCCTGAAGCCGATTTCACTATGCCAGCGCCTAAAAAGCCAGACACTGAAGATCCAGCGGAACCATTGGGAGGACCTAAACCAAAGGATCCGAAATTGGCCAAGAAAGCTCCTGCCAAAAAACCAGCGGACAAGCCAAAACCCAAAGACGCTCCAAAGCCGGAAGAACCCGAGAAACCAGCAGCGCCAAAGAAGTGGAACCCTCCATGGGAAGAAGATCCGGACGATGAGCCTGAAGCTGATTTCACCGTGCCACTGAAACCGGGAGAAGAAGACGAGGATGAACCACTGGAGCCTGAAGATGAAGAGGAGGAGGAGAATCCAGATGAAGAACCAGATGAGGAGCCAGTTGATAAAAAGCCGAAGAAGAAGAAACCCAAGAAGCATAGGAAACGGCCAAAGAAGAAGCCTCAGGTGGAGCCAGAGAAGGAGCCAACGCCAGAGCCAGTCATTCCGAAAGCTCCAAAATGGATTCCACCCATCAAGAAACCAGAGGAACCGATTCCAATGCCACCAAAGGAGAAGACGATTGCAGAGAGGAATAAGGAAGAGAGGATACCACCGGCTCTTCGATATGCCAAGAAACCTCGAGAGCTGTAAGTTTTTAATTTCATTTTCTGAAAATGATGTTCAATATTTCAGAGAAGTCTTCATTCCATTTGTGATTCCATGGGAGCAAACGGCGGCACTGATCACACAGGAGGGAATGGGAGCGTTCGGAAAGAGTCGTGATGCAAATGTCGGCGTGGACTTTGGAGCGAAACCACTTGTTCAGGTATGTATGTTTAACTGAAAAAGTGAAAGAAACATGTAGTTTTTGATTTCAGGGTAGCGTCGATTCCAAGACGGTGATTCCGCTTTGGAATGATGAGTCGAAATGTGCCAACAGGAGTGGAATGAATGCGTTTGGAGCGAAGAGGGCTATCGATGAGAATGTGGTGGATCATCACGTGTTTAACTTAATGGATGTACGTGTTCTGATGAGACTTGCGAAATTTTACTTCATAATATTCCATTTCCAGAAAGGAAAGAGTCAGGGAATCATTCCACTACTGGCTCAAGGCGCTGTGTATCATCCTCATGGAGAGTATGGAACTATTCGACGACAGGTTTATTTTTTTTGTTTTATCATGTGTTCTCATAACTCTCTCCTAAAACTCTTTGTGTTCAGACTGCTGATGTGAAGTACAAAGACGGATGGAAACAGGGAATGGACAGTGAGTCGCACGGCTTCATTTCTCGTCAGTTCGTGGCCAACAGCAAGGAGAAGGCTGGAAGTAATCTTCTGGATAAACGAAGAACCATTGTGAGTACACCCCTTTTTTCTTCCCATCTTCATAAAATAATTATGCGGAGGTGAAATTTCTTTGAGTCACCCTATATTATTCCTGACGTCACTCTGCGAAAAACAGTTTTTATCGGGGTTTGATGACAGAATTATCAGCGAAAAGACATCATAACAACTCCATTTTTAATGACTCACTTGCAGAGGAGTACCGAAAATTCCCGAAAGATGGCGAAAAACAAACAGTGACACTGTTTTCGCGACCAGAAACCACACTTTTTGCAGATTTCTGATGCACTTCCTCAATCGAAGGAATGCGAGGCGATGATTCCGCTGATGTTCGATGGAAGATCCGTGGAAACTCGAGAAGGCAGCGAATTCGGATCCTTCCGGCCGCTGGTCTCCAATTCCACTGGCGGATATATCATGTCTTATGCGGACGAGCTCAAGTGCAAGAATATGATTCCTTTCCAGGTTTGCATTGATAAAAAGAGGTTTCTAAATGAGGATTTTCAGACTGCGCCATCGCTAGTCGCTTGAACGGATCAAATCATGCATATAAATTCTTGTTTTAAATAATATTTCTTCTTTCAAACTTCCAAATTTTCAATTTCTGTTTTCTTTCCCATTTCCCCGATTAGAAACCCTTGTCTCCATTTCACAATGTAGTTATAATGCTTTTCTCCGACATTTCTTTCTCTCTTGTGTAGTTCAATGTTTGTTTCTACAGGTGCATTATTATTTTTCAAATAAATCGCACATTTCTCCCACCGCCGACGTCATCGATAAAGTGTGGTTTGAGCACAAAAGCTCTGCAGGGAATGAATGGGAAAATTACTGGACAATTTTCATTTTATTAACGTCCCCCGGACTTCTCGACTTCCTCTTGGAGAAAAGCTACTTTTTCTGTTTATTTTCAAAGTTGGCTCCAGTATGCGCATAAGCGAGCAAGTTCGTCTGTGAGGCAGAAGTAAAAGTAACAGTGAAAGAACAATGGGGGTAAAAGAAAAACTTTGTACTTTTCCAATGACACTTGTTCTCAGGGTTCATACATCTCTCCTGTTTTTCTTTTTGGTCCGAAAAGGTTTCCGGCGCAAAAAGAGAGCGATTTGGATTCAGAAGCTTGTAAACTTGTAAACAGGAAGCCGGCCTTATTGTGTGCGTGTGGCAAAGGGAAAACATGTCAGTCGCAGCTCTCTCGAACCTTCAGAACAACACAACGCCTTTGAATTCAGATTTTATTCCATTTGAAAAAGGCAAAAAACCAATGTCACGAAACTTCACGTGGTGAGTTTGTGAAATACAATTAAAGACGAATCAGGTAAAAAAAACGAACAATGAAAAAAGTCGACAAAGAATGGGGTGGAGAAAAAAATATAAAGATAATTGGAGGGGAATTTTATGATTGCAGGACAAGAGGGGGGAGAGGATGGACGAACGAAAAGTTTGTAACTTGGAAATAAATGGTGGTGCTGCATCGAACCGGTAGCACTGGAGTTCACACGGTTTAGGGGGGATCAATATAGATAGTGAAACAAGTCGAGGATAGGAAAGTGGAAATGATGGGAAGAGGAGATAGAAAAGTGCAATCCATGGGTAGATCTGAGAGAGGATGGTGGGGGACTTTTTCAGCACATAGAAAGAGGGATCTAATACTAATCGAATCGACACATACAACAGAGGCTAAAGCCTGGTTGAGAGAGGGGGCAACAGTGCATAGAAGGGACGTTCACATAGAAAGAGGATAGGAAGTTGGTCTGACTAATTTGTGGTCTCAGGAAATGTAGGTGTTGATGGAAAAGTTGGGGGAGAGGGCTACTTGAGTGTTATGACTTCACAGCGAGATTTGGAACGAGCTGGGCTACAGTATTCAGCGGGGAGACAGGAAAGAGTGGGAGGGAGAGAAGCTTATCCAGAGAAACTCGTGTTCGACTACAAGTATTTTGCTAGTTCCACAGAAATAATTAGCTGGAGTGTGTTGATGAGACAACGGAACTAGTCAAAGAAATTCGGGTCTAGTCTTGGTGCATAGAAAAGGGTGGATGGGTGGAGGTTTCATTTCATAGGATGCGATGAGACGATGATGAGTTGGTAACACGAGATCAATGCATGTGCAAACCAGGAGCACAACCAACAAAAATAGTATCGACGCATAGAAAAAGAAGGTTGGTGCAACAGAAGCTAGTGGGAGAGAAGTCAGTTTAGAATCGGTGCCTACTGAAGAAGAAAAGACTGGCTCTCGGCCTTGATCGGGGATAATGCGGGACTCGCAATCTGCAATTGATTGCTTGTCAGATTGTTGAGGTTGGCTAATGAGAGGATGGCGCCAAGTTGCGGGTTGATCTGCATGATTGTAGAGGTCAGCAGATTTTGAAGTAGAGGATTGTCTCCGAGCAAGTCTGAAAGTAGTACTATGCTTTACTGGTCTCCAGTAGGTTGGCTTACTTGATCGGTAGTTGTTCTGGAAGAGGTTCCCCTTGTAAGAATCCTGAATGCCGCTGAGCATCTCCATGATGTTGAGTACTGGGAACTGCTGTGTTGGGTTCTCGCTCGGAGGACTGATCGACGGCTGTGAAGGGCTTGGTGACGTTTCGCCGCTTCCGGAACTGGCTCTCTCATCGCGCGAAAGTGTTCTTCCAGCGTCGCTCTTCTTCGCCATGGCTCTCGGCTGCTGGCGATTCCTCCTTCTCAACGTTTGCTTGTCGCTGAGCTCCGGCACCACTGTCCAGAAGTGTCCTGCAATTGTTTATCATGTTGTTTACTCCTTTTTCTTTCTCTCTTGAATATGACTTTCGATCCCCGCTTATTTTTTGACCCTCTCTCTCCATTTTTTCCCTCGCTATCCAGTAAACAACAGAAAACAGAAAGTAGAGAAAATAGAAAGAACTGAGAAACTGAGAAACTGAGAAACACTGCAGGGCGCAGAGAACCAAACTAGAAAAATAGTGATGAGGAGGAAAAGAGTTGTTTATGTTTTTGAGAGTGCTCCGGTTTCATGAGAGTTAAAGACTGACCCCCCTGTTGTGTTTTTTCTCTCTCTCTTTTTTCTCTTTCACTCAACTTGTTGTCGCAGAAACGTTGGAATTCTAGATAGGAGCCGCGCCACAAACTGGTAAACAAACATAACATCAAACCGCCCCAAAGAGATGAATTTCCTGTGACACGCGAAAAACACTCGGACTTTATTTGCTCTCTCTTTTTGTTTTTGCTAAAGAGGAACATATTTCAGTTTCAGTTTTGGTCCGGAAAAAGAGAAGGATGAGGGGCACTATCAAAAGACATTCATTTTACGAGAGAAAGCGCAAATTGAAAACATGTTTTTCTCAGAGGAAGAGGGGAAAGGAAAGGTCAAAGTTTCATCAGATGAGAGCTAAATTGGAGTGGCACCAATGTTTCATTACGTTTGTTATTCCAGAAGCACTGTCATAAAACCCTATTATTCCGGAGTAAACTACAAGTTTTTGAAAGTTATCTACCCCTACTCGCCCCTTTCTCCCCACTATCTGTCAATTCCCCCGCCGCGTAAAACGTTTTTTGTCACTACAAACATTATGTAATTCCATCGTTGCACTGATATCAGCCCATATTCAAACAATCACATGAAAGGACGATAGATAGATAGATAGTATGTCTCTTTTTTAATAGTAACGTCTTCTTTTTGTGTGTGTGTTTCGATAAGATGAAAACAGTGATAAGACCACGTGTGCCACGTACCGACAACTCCGCTCGCCGATGTCTGTTTGAGTGGAAGTTTGACGAAGCAATCGTGAAGGCTGAGATTGTGCCGTATCGAGTTTTGCCATCCCCATTGATCTGGACGGTGTCTGTAGTAAGGGTGCAGCAGTCGAATCACCTGAAAAACCATCGAGTTTCGTTGAGTCATAGTCATCGTCAAAATATATTTTGGCACAAAACCGCTGGTACAGTATGTTTGTGTTGGGAATTCAATAAAGAGAGCAAATACAGAGTTGGCTGAACTGTGAACTCCTGCTCTCCGTCTCAGTTTGGTGGTTTTGACTCTGTCATACTGTAGTTGGCAAATAGGAGGCAGGGGAAATACGAAAACACCTCTCGAAATCATGAGGTTCGGAACGAAACTTCGGCAACAAAATATTTGAGAGTCGGCACTCACATAACTGGTGATTTTGTTTCGAAACCAGTGTTTGCTTTTCAGATAATGGCCCATTTTTTGTAGTTTTTCTTTCCCTGACAGACTGAGGAGACTGAAATTCACGCACAGAAAAAAAACTGAGGTACTTTGTCTTCGGGTCGCAATAGTGCAATCGTCCTTTGCTCTATGGGGAGTTTAGTCTTGTTGAACGCGTGGATTCTAAGTGCACCTACTATGGCTTGTATGGCAAAAGTCAGCAAAGGGCTCGAATTTCGCTAGTGGTTTTCTAGTGGTGTTTTGGCACGTACCTGGTAGATTTCATTGAGTTTCAGGCGTTTTTCGGGACTTCTGTCGATAGCTTCAATGATGAGATCTTTGTAGGAAAGGGATGGTCTTTCGAAGCTGTCCGATGTCGCTGCTGTCAACGCTGTTTGGATGGGGGACGGTTGCGAGGAGACTGATGAGCTGTCTGTGTTGAGGGCATCCGAAGCCGACGGCATCTGGATGGTAGACGCCAGCAATTCCATCTGCAATCAGAAGAGTACGGTATAGGTTACAAGGGGGAGAATAGAAAAAAGAAACCATCATAGTGACGAGCTGATTGGCAGAGATCGGGAAGGAGTACAACTGATAGCGAAGAAAGGAGTCGGAGCAGAAAAAAGAGAGAGCGGGAGGAGTTGCTGTTATTCTGTTTTGAGCAAGTACCCCCTGATTGCTACAGTTTGCCGTAGGGGGCGGGACTTGGCACACACGGAAAATGTGCAGAAAACCAGAGCATACAAAAAATGATGTCGTATGATCTTCAGCTCAACCTGCCGCTTCTTATCAAGTTGCAATTCAGAAAAAAGAGACACGACACGATAAAAAGAAATGTTTCAGCCAGAAAACGGAGGGTTGATGTGACATCACATCACAAAATCATGCATATTTCAAAGTGGGCCCCTCGAAGAACTGGAAAGAAGTGTGGCGGCTGCAACCAAAACACTTTGCATGTTTCATCTTGCGCTGCCTTGAAGAACATATTCTTTTTTTCTGCTCCGGGAGCCTGCCAAACGGCCAAACAGCCAATTGGCGGAGCGGAACAAATTCAATTTTGAAACATTCTGTGGTCATTTCCTTTCTATGAAAATTTTTATTCTCAGCGCCGCCACTGGTGGGAGAGATAGAAAAACAGAAAAACAGCGGCAAGAGGGCGGTTAACACCAGCTCCTTCTTCTGCTCCGGACTTGTGGGACGGCGGCCACAACAACAACAACAAGAACAACAGAATGGATGGGACAGATTAAAAAGTTGTTTCTTGCTCTACCGTACTGTTCCGAAAACACTGGGAATCCCTTTGATCTAGAAGATGATCTCATGGATAATCTAATCCTGGTGCAGTCGTCAGGAAAAACAATTTGCACAAAAACAGAGCAACTATGATTTCAGACACCCCATTTTTGTGCTTGCTAGGGTTAGGAGTCTGATGTCTGAATCTCGCTCTGAATCCGGAGCCCTCGTGTTTATTACCCTTGTTTCCCACAACTTTTCCAGCTGTCCCCACATATTTAGACTTCCTCCCCCCTACAAAGTAGCTGAACACAGAGAGGCATGGTGGGCTTACAATGGCTTTTCGCGTCCCGGTTTTTTTTCCAGATATGGATGGCCCCTAGGGGTCTGTTGCGTTTTTTTGCGCTGTGTGCTCCACAACGTTTCAAATTGCTTGCCTGCGGGTGCATACATGCCTGACTGAATGCAAAACAAACACACAAAAACAGATGGAAGGAAATAGGGCGAGAGCCAGGAAAAATGAGCCTCGGTCGCCCGGGGTCGGACTACATGGTCCCCTTTTCTGGATCCAGTCGCGCTCCTCTAGTTTTCGTGTCCCCTCCAACACCTTTTGTGTGAATTGGGGAGTAGAGTGACGGCGGAAGTCTAGACCTATGCGGGAAAATGAAGTTGATTACAAGCGGAGGAGTACGGTAGACTGACAGAGCACTGAAAGGTTGAGATTGCGGAACGTATGATGGAGTGGAAAACACATCATGAACTGTTTTTGTGTAAGAACAACAAGCACCTCGTGGTAGAAGTTATCAAAGGACCCTGTTATCAGTTTGGATCAAAGATCAGATCAAAAGTGTGGGCACACTGGTGTTACAAAATGATGGATTCAACACGAATACATGAGGAACTCCGTCCTCCTCGTGGGCGCTCCTTCCTCCTTTTCCATATGAATATTCAATCCTCCACCACTACCATAAAGTAAGAGCATGAAAAACTAGTAGCGAGAAAAAAGTGTGGAAGAAGTTCTGGAGCAAAAATAACAATGAGAACAACACATATGCGGAAAAAAGAGAGTCGACGGCGGCGGCGGCGAATTGTTGTGCTCCTGATGGACGCGGCAGCCACGCCCTTTTCACGCATGAGTCGCAAAACAGAGAATGGGCGAACAAAAAAAGTTTTTGAAAATGGTGAGAGACGGGGAGGGAAAGAGGAGGGGTGGAAATTTGTTTCCATCTTTTTTGATGGCCATGTTTTTTGACAAGTTAGTCTTGAGGGATCGCGAAACAGGAGGGTCTGAATGGTTCTAAGGACTACGCGCAGATAGCAATCACGAAATGTTTCAAGGAAAACAACTTTCCACTCTTATTTTCCTCCCCATCGCAACGTTCAACAGATCCACCAAAACAACATTCAGGTGGAGGAGACTTAGAACGCCGCCAAGTTGCGGAGAAAATTGAGTAATTAGACGCGCATCTATGATCTACAAGGGGAGATAGAACTGGACTTGCTATTTTGGTAAGTGCTCGTAGGATTTGATTAGCGGGATTAAGCAGATTATGAAAAATGAAAGATTTGAGATCTGGAAACGGCTCTTGGTAGGAGGAAGGCGACATTTTGGTAGGCGAGTGTGGATATGTAGTGAGAGGATGGAAAGTGAAAGTTGCAGCAGGTGCCTGTACGGTGTACGATGGGAACGAGAGTTGCGTGAACGTTGCGCAGATGTGAATGGCATCACCTGCTCGGGGTCACAGTCTCATTGAAACGTTTCAAAAAATGTTCCCAGACATTTTTTGGGAAGGGCGGAGGAATCCTAGGGTGCGTGTGCGTCAAGTGAATCAGTGCGATCCGGCAAATATTGCGACAAAACAAACACTAGATCCCTGCCATTGTCGGGGCGGTGGGAGGGTCTGGAAAAACGGCTCCGAACACGTCTGTGCACCCTCTCTTCTCCCCCTGTCCCATCTCCCACCGTAACCAGGAATTATGATCTGACTCTGTGGTGTGCTGATTGAGTAGTTCTACGGGTCGCCGAAAGGGAAACAGAGGTAGAGGTAGAGAGAGAGAGAGGAGAGAAAAAACAAAGTGCAATCGTTATCAGTTGTGATCGGACGATAATCGCAACATCGGGAGAAGGAAAATGTTGCGTTATTACCGCTTTGCAGAGAAGGGAGAAAAAAAGATACGCAAGAAACTGAAACCAGGCGTAGAATAATACAGTGACAAAAAACAGATAACACCGTTTGGGCTGCTTTTGACGTGCAAACCAAAGTGGCGCCAGCTGCGGAGCCGGAGCAGCAGAGTTGCAGGAGAGTACGGTAGCCAGAGGGGCGAAAGTACGAAAACAGTGCTCACGGGGCACCGACGTGGTCGGATCGGAATGTTGCAAGGCAGTACTTTCGCTGGGCGCCGCCGCGCGGGAGGCGCCGGGAGGCGGTAGGAGGCGGCAAATACATGAGGTAGCTGCAGAGTGCGCGATGGGACGACCAGTTTTCTTGAAAAAAATAATAAACATTTCGAAACACAGAACCCGGTTTTTTCGGGGGCACTCTCTTCCTCTCTCAACACACACGCATAGGCGCGGCGCCCTGCGCGCTTCCACGCGGAGTGCCGCTCAGGTGTTGCGTGTACTTAGGCGCCGCTGCGTGAAAGCAGAAAAAAAACGACCACGCAAAACGGATATGTGTATTGGCAAACATCATTGGATATGCGTCACTGATTCGGACAGGTTGATGATAATAGTACGGGCGCCCCGAAAATCCATCCAAAAGCAACATCCACAAATTTATGCAAATATTCTGGATCTCCAACAATTCAAATACTATAGGAGATTCGAAATAGGGGGAAACAGGGAAACCAGTCTTACTGTAGGTTTTTGATTGGAATGTCAAAATAGAAGAAGAAGATGATGGCAACCACTGCCCTTTTTATCAGATACCGAAATAAGTACATTGAGAAAGAGAAACTTGACGTTTTGAACTCTGTGAATTGTGAAATGAACGAAAACGAATGGAAAAACAGTAGCGAAAACGACCGTCACACCGTCAAAAAAATGCTAGATAATCCCCTCCTAGTTGGGGGCGCCTAGAGGCAGAGATAGTTCCAAATGATATGGTCGTTTTTAAAACACCTACAGTTGCGATGAAAAACAAGAGAAGAGACGAAAAATTACACAAAAATTCGGCACGAGAAACTGTTTGAAGAGAAAAAAGATAGACAACATATAGTTAAAGACTCAAGGAACACGGAAAAAAGTAAAGTGAGGCAGTTGAACATACCCACTTCTCAAGTGTTTGTTTCGATTCACCGTAACCACCCATAACCGTTTGCCCTCCTACTGTTTGCCAAAACAATTGCGCAACTCAACTACCAACTATAAATAAACTTAGGAATCTTGACGTCGGACGACCATGTTGTGTTTGTCATGTTTTTCTGCCACAAACACTTTATCAAAGTTTCGGCGACGAGTGCGGAGGATTTGTTTTTCAATTTTGTGCCCTTCCGGATATGCTCCTGACTCTGACAGCTCTCATTTTTCAAGCATAACAAAAAGGAAGTGGATTTGCTTTTATATCACTTCCTACAATAGAGTCGGAAACGTCTGAGAAGATCAGAGTCTGATCAGAGTCTATAGGGTAAAAAAAATAAAGCACTAATTTAATTTCCAATTATCAACCGATTTCGATCTTAGCTCTTAGCTCTCGGATATTTCCGGATGCTGTTTTCTGCGGGATTCTCATCTGATAAATGTGTGAAAATTACGTCTATTTGCCCTCCGTAGACAACTTCCCCTCCTCTACAGATCTTCCACTCGGACGTAACGAACGGTGTGGTGGTGGTAGTTAAGAGTGTGGCGGTTCGTTTTTTTCTGCGCTTCATTCGAGTGTTATCCTTTGCGGCAGGCCCCCACATTTATTTACTTTCAAAAACGGGCACACCGAGAGGGATGCTTCGAGGGAGGCGCCTGCCATCGCATTCAAAGCAGCACAATTACATACAAACATCTACACTCGGGGGCAAATACAAACAAACATTTGCCAAACAACACACTTTTTATGCTCCTCTCTCGTTTTTCCTAGGCTCGCAAATTGTCGAGTTGGCGTAAAAAACAAAGAGAATGAGCAAATGAGAAGGAAGAGATATTGGGAAAAAACGTGGGAATAAAATGAAATTCAGACGATAAACTTGTTTGAAAATATTGAGAACTGAAAACAAGCAGCTGGCAAATCATAACTATGATAGACTAGAAGGAAACATAGTAAAAGTCAAAAGGTTTTTGACCTCCCTAAGATGTTTTGATGGGAGAGCTAATTGCTCTTTCTCTCTTTTCCTCGTATGATGTCACGTACCTGGATGTTGCCGCTGCCGATGTTCGGATTCGGAGTCGGTGTCATCGTGCTGCACATTCGAGTGACCAACTGACGGAGTCGCCCTGCAGTGTCACCTACAAAAAAAAAAGAGAAAAATAGATGGGCCAGATGAGATTAAGCGATGAGAAATGGAAAAAAGAAAAAGACAAGTGTTCTGATTTGTCGGGCGGAGGAACGGGGAAAAAAAGTTGGACAAAGAGTAATGGAGAATAATGTATCAAGAAGGACAAAGTTCAGGGGGGTTCTTTGTCTATGGCGTCGGCTAAATTGAGCAACAATTGGAATGGAATTGCTCATTCTCACTCTCATTCCTAGACACACCATAAAACGCGGACCGAATTCTCCATCCAATTGATGTGTCCTGTGGATATATATTTTATTTTATTTTATTTTTAGGAGCCGTTATCTCACGAAGCACTGTGTTTTCGTTGTGCCAACTTCGTTAAATATTCATAGCCGTCCCACTTGTGCCCTTCGAGCCAAGGTTTCTTTTCCGCCCTCTTCTCCTCTTTTTTCTGCTTCTTCCTTATTTTTTATGTGTTGTTAGCCAGAAGAAGCGGGCTGAAGATCAAGAAACTCTCTTTTAGGATGTTGGAAATCCTCTGGCTCTTCGTCAACACTTGAGAATTGTTCCTGTGAAGGGCGAAAACTAGAGGGTCAAAATTGGATAAGCCCTTAGACTTATGAAATCAGAAATGAAACTTAATCAAGCTGATCCAATGCAAGGAGCTGCGGATTATCAACTTATTATAGAAACGAATGTTTTTCGTCCGAACATTGTATGGTTTCCTATCTACAAAAGATGTTGCGAGCGGCAGTGAATAGAAAAAACTGGAACCAATTACAATGGATGGGGGTCGGCTGACCAGAAAGTTCGAGCAATAATAGAGCAACAACATTGTTTTTTGAAACCAACTTGTGACAACATGACAAAAAATAGATAATAGTGTTTTGAAAAAACTGTTGCCGGACTGTCAAACTGACGGAAATGGCAACGTTCTCCGTAAAACTAGTTGTGTTCCAAACAACATCACATATGGGAACTGACTTCTGAATGATTCAATAATAGGCTTTCAGAAGAACGGAGATGAAAATATGAAACAGGAAACAAATAGAGTATGAAATACAGATAAATTTGGATGGATTGGTCAAAAACCGCCACGAGCTTAGTGGTGTTTGGAGTAAGTTTGGGGGGGCACGTTAATCCGTCATGATCCACATGTTTGTGTTGTTCTGAACAGGAACTATGTGAATGCCAAAATATGATATGACTACAGTATCTCTATGATCTTAGGCCTTCAAACTTTGGAAAGTTTGGAGAAGAAAATTCAGTGGAGATGTGCCAAGTGTCGTTTTGACACATGCCGGAAAACCGAACAATTGGCAACATTTCTGAGTGAAGGGTCCTTTTTTCACAAAAACATTTGGAGAGGCCTTACTGCAACAAAAGCTGAATATGGGAAGAAGGAGAAAAACCAAAATATATGTATGTATGAATGAGACAAAAAAGAACCCAGAAATGAAGGGGAAAGGGGAGTGGGAGAGAAACGTTTTCGCACAAAAACACTTTTTCCAGCAGCGTCATGCATTCAAAGGACGCTTCCGCCATGCCGGACAACTCCTTTTTTCGCTGCTCGGGACTCTTCGGTGAGCAGAAGTGCTCATCGTTTCACTTTATTCAATTTGCCGAACGACGCGTTTTTCGGACGTCGAAAGTCGGGGAGCGGATGGAAGGGAGGGACGCCCGATGCCAGAATGGAACAATCAAAAAAAATCCGGAGGGTCCCAGAGGGACGCGTTGGACAACGCTTGGTGGTGGATTAGCCTGATTGCCGAGATCGTAAAATGGCACTTTTGAAATGTAAGAGTTAATAGGGTCAGGAAGAGGAAAACAAGTGAAACGTGGTCCGGTCTGGTCTCCTAATGTTTTTTTGTCGTTCCGTTACAATGGGTTCCCCCTTTTTTTAGAGAATCCTTTGTTTCACAAGCTCTTTGTCTTCTCATGCAATTTTTTTTCGAAAAGCCAAGTCATTCAATTTTGAGCCCGACACTTTGCAACATTGTTTGCTCTTGTCAAAACACGTGCACCTTTTTTCTTCTTCTTCTCGTTATCAGCGATTAACGTCAAGTAAAAATACACTCTCTGTTCATCCCCGATGATAATGAGCGACGTAGCACACTGCAGCGCAAAAAGCAAACATAACAAGCGACGTGGAAAAAATTGGCAAAAATCGGGAAAAAAGGGAGAGCATGACTGTGATTTTTGAGGGATCGATGACCCGAATATGAAAATGGTTATGAATAGAGGTGTGCCCTGTTTGTTGTCACTAATAATAAAGCAGAGGGTGTTTTTGAGGTGGCCGCACAAAAACACCTCCACAAAGGACCTTTTATTACTTTTGGCGGCGTTGTGTTTGCTAGGCGATAACTATTGCACACTTTTCAAAGTAGGCCCTTTTATGGCGGTGATAAGATTAGAGCAGGGAGAACGAAGCGGTGTTCGATTTCAGATGAACTTCTCTAATCCCAGACGGCTTATACCACGTCTGTCATAGTCTGCTCGCAAAGTTCACAAATCCTAATTTGGATTACGGTAGGAACGGAAAAAAAGACAATATCATTTCTATATTTCTTGTTATGTTGGGGGAACTTTCCGATACAAACAACATACGTTTCTTGATTTCTTTTCCAGTGTGTAATACTACGATTGCAGAAAGAAAGAAATCCCGAGGGCGGGCGTTCTGATAAAGATTGATGATAGCTAGGTGAAACTATGTGTTGCGAATCTGTTCGGAAGAGGACTCGAGTGAAAAACAAGCGCTGTGTTGTAAAACTACGAAAAAACGAATAGCCACTCGGGACCAATGAAAAATTGAAGATGGGATGAACACAGCAACATGACAAAAACCACTGATAATAAAGCATTTTGAAAGCTTTCTGACGGAATAAAAATAAAAACATGAGCGTTTAGGGGGGGGGGGACAACGAATAACTTATTCTCGGAAATCACTAATTCACCTGTGGAGAATAAGAAACAACCTACGGCGACGAGGTAAACATGTTTTCGAACATTGTTGTTGTCCAGCACAAATGTTTCGATAATAAGAAATCGGAAGCGGTTTCCCTTTGCGCCGAACCGAAAACAGTTGAGGCAAGACGTTTTGCATTTTTTTGGAAAACACTGGAGGGAAGAAACAAACAAGTATCCGATTTCACGACCTCGTGAAAACTCGTGGTTCTTTTTTATGTTTTGAAGGTCCCCAAGAAACAGCATTGTTTACAGAACTCATCCTACTGTAGGCTGTAAGGGCCAAAGTTTCATAAAGTTCTCAGCTCCAGATGCTCGAAAACAAACAAAAAGAGTCTGCGAAACTAAATTTTCGAGAGGGGGTTGCGGATTATGACCTCCAATTGAAACAATATTGTGGTGTTATATGTTCTGGAATTGAAGTTGTTGTCAAAGTACCCACTTAGGCTAGTGAAAGTTGTCTCCTCCGTCTACACTTTGTTCGGTACTATAAAATTACTAAAATTCACATTCCGGCTTGAATTGGCGACAAGTTGTCGTTCTCAGATAACACTTTACACAGTTTGTTTTCCTTTTCCTTTTTCTTTCCTTTCCCCAAACAGTATATACGCTGATAAGTAGGTTTTTCAGCAAATGTCAAGTTTCTCAAGACGGTGGAGATGACGAACGTGAGAGATCACGTGAGAAAACAAGAGTCTTTGAAACTTGGCGGTCATACCGTCAGGTTGTTAAACTTTTCGAAACACAAACAACAAAAATAACAAGGGGGTTTTCGTGTAAGGGGGGACAGGAACTGGTTTTCAAACATAAAGTGAGGTTGAACATCGGCAAATCGAACGAGAAAAATGGAAAAAAGAAAAATTGATTGCGTTTGTTTTGAAGCAGGGACCTAGAATTGCATTACAGTACGGTAGAAATCTTTGAAAAGAGAGAGATACTACGACAGAGATAGCGAATTTCTCACGTACTAAAGAGATACCGTAGTGTCTCCTGAATCTGGAACAGGTGTAACAAGGTGAATCACTTGTTTGTTAAATTGATGATAGCTTTAAAATGTGTTGAATCATCTTGTGCTGAGGTTTCAGAAAACTGATCGGGTGGGTGGCTGGAATAGGAAGAAAGGAGAAGCGGAAAACAATATCAAAAAACATTTTTGAATATTCACAAGTGACGGGGGCGTGTTATGGGAACGCGTTTTTGTTTCTTTTTTGCCTATATTTTGATTTCATTTCCATTCATATTGTGATTGTTGTTATTATTGTTGCTTCAACCACCTACAGTAGTCCGATTGCGCAATACCTAATGTTATGGCACACTATGTGTGTTATGTTTGCGAACGTAAAGGGGCAGAAGTCAAACAATCCCCCCCCCCCCCCTTTCCGTCAAAGCTCTTACGTGGATTGCCTTCCAGAAGTGTGTAGAGAGAAACGCAGTGGCACAACGTGAAAGCGGCCAGACGAATACCGGAAAAGAAACAAACAGTGCACAATTGGCAGAAGTACGTCAGAAAGAGGACAAACACGGCGAGCTGGGTGGAAGTGAGGACAGAAAACAAATAATATGGTGCAGGAGCAACACAGAACTTGATCGTAGTACTGGCTCGAAAAACTGACGTGTTTTTTTTTGTTCTTTCCCGCTCGCAGAGGGATATCGTACAGTTGCAACACAAAGTACATATTCAGGAAGGGCGACAAACAGGTTGCCGGAAATGGGAATGAATGGATCGACAGCAAGGTTGCTGGGGAATTGAAAAAGCACATAGGTATCAAGAAAGTGTTGAAAATATCAACATGCCAAACCAAATCAGAAATCAAATCCATCAGAAATGGTGACGAAACCTATCAAATATCATATAGCGGAAGTCATACATGGAATGCGACAAGAATGCTGATCAATCTTCGAAGAATAAAAAAAATGGCTTTCGCCAATCGTGAGAACTTTTTTTCGCTGCTAATGCTAATGTAATTTTGTCTAGGTTTGGCTCAAACGTCTATTTTTTCAACATCAAACACCTAGATTGAGAACTGGAAGACAACTGGAAGACAACTGGAAGAGGAGTGGTCAGAAAAATATTTTTTCGGAGAGAGATACCTCTAATAACACCCAACAAGAGAAAAAAGCAAAGGCCAACAACAATAACAAACAGGAGTTCTGATTGTTTTGCATAAATGACACGATGGCATATCTGATAAATATTCATTAATCGAATAGTCATCATAGGGATTTGAATGATAATGGTATTGATAGATTTGAAAGAGCAAAAGGAGCAAGAAGAACAGTACAGTACTATACCAGCTAGATACGTATCATAATGGATTGAAACCAAAACGAAATCCAACAGTGTGAAAGATACGCTTTCCAGAAAAGGCCAAAAAATCATCTCTATTTGTCCATAGCTTCACAGTTCGATTGACGGACTCCAAGTATCCAGTATCCAAGTCAGTATACATTCAAAAAGAAGCAGTACTGTACTACACCAACTAGATATGAATCATAGTGGATTGCAACCAAAACATCAAGAATATTTTGAGACATTTACAGATCGCACACTTTTTTGCAGTTGTTGTTGTTGTTGTCATGGCTGACAAACGACCTTTGTTGCGGTATTTCGGACGGAAGACGGAAAAACAAAAGAGACGTAGTGGCTCACGTATGAGTTATGGCTCGGTTTTTGAGGAGGGGCTTCTGAGACACCAGATGGCAGCACCAAAGTTTCGAAACGGATCCTTGAGAAGGGACGGAAAAAGCAAGAGAAATAAGTTGACCGAAATGAGAATAAAACTGTTTATTTTGGCATAAACGTGTTTGGCAACCTTGACGAAAGGCAGAATTGAAAAGAAACAAAAAAAACGGCCGCCTAAACCTAAAGAGGGTGAGTCAGGTGTGTTTGGACAGTTCTGGAAAGGTGGGTGTAAAATAGGAGAAAAGTAAAATGAAAAACAGAGGACGAATGAGGAACGACCTTCGTTCGTCTAGCTTCTGCCTCGAGACGAACGTCTATGCATGAATAGTCACCATAGTTTTTTTGAAGTCTCAAGTTTCAAGTTCTCAGTTTCACGACAGTGTACTGTGATTGCGCACCGAGGTGGAAAATGCAACTACAAAGCTCACGACATCTGGAAGCAGATGGAGAACCAGGTGGTTGAAACTATTATGCTGACCCTGAGGTTGTCAGCTAGGACAATGCTCCATTAGGCCAGTGAAACACATGGAAAATGAAACAACGATTACATGAAGGGGGTCTATCAATTCCGAAAATTAGCTACGGCAATTTGGTAGAAAAAGTGGACGATGAAAGTAGTGCTGGGCTAATAGATGCGAAGATGCGAAGATCCGTGAGTAAGCAACAGTGTGGATTCAGAAAAAGTGCGACGAAACATGTAGGGCATTTGTTATTATTTGGTGGTCGCTTCACTTTCCCGAAAGAGGATTGAAACATGGATAGACCTTTGAAAAAGGGTGAAGATGCCCCCGCGCGACAAAGAGAGACACAGAGGAATCCGTGAATTTGCTGCGATGAGCGAAAGTTTCGGATCATCAAACTGTGGAAAGCGAGGAGAGTGTCACAGCAGTCGACCAAACACAACATTCGGAAAGACGAAGACGACGACGTAGAAGAAGCCAGCGGCGGCGGGAGACGATCTTTTTCTTGATCGAGGTGAAAGTGCATTCTGGTAAGGATTGAGGGATATAGTACAAGCTGTGTCTCACGGCGGCGACCGGTTTCCATTCCGAATTTCGACACTTTTTATTCATCAAATAAGGGGATGAATCGAAGACGTTTCCAACAAAACGGTATCTGTCTATCGCCCGGGGGGTGCGTGTGTTTTGACGCTAAGACTCAGACAAGGGCATCTATCACGCATTTTCACTTTTTCACGGTGAAAGTCTCTGGCGGGTTTCTTCTTTTCCTTTTCAGACATCTAAAGGGATGATCGAAAGGATTTTGATTGTAATCAAAAGGAAAATACAACAATCTCTGCCTACTAGTGATTTGATCTCTATTGCAAGGGTATACGGTAGGCGTGCAGCAGAGAAGAATGAGATCTGCACTAATCATGGGCGAAAAAAACGAGAACGACAAAAGTGCTCGACAAACCAGAAACATTTAATAAGCGTGTCGATGCCAAATATTTCCGAACTGGTAGGCAACGAGGTAAATACAGAAACACACTGGTAGGAGGAATGAATTGACAAAAGCATTTCGTGAAACTAATGAGGTTGGGTTCATTGAAGAAACCAGATTTCCACTACAAAAAAAAACCCAACCTATTTGTGTTGTGAACACGTGGATGAGAAACTGAAAAACTGCAAAATGAATTTCTAAGATTTTATTAATAGATACTGGGAAAGGGAAATACCCCCCCCCTTCTCTTTTTTACCCATTCAAGCATTGCTAATGCAATAATCCCATCCGCTCCGGAAATTGTTTCCTCATTTGTTCTGGGACACACATTCAGTGTAAATTGTTTCTCCTTTCGCCAATGACGCTCAAAAAACACGCGTTTGGAACAGAACAATCGTGTCGTCGTTGCGTGGAGCGTTGTGTAGCGAACGTATTTTGACATAATTGCAACGTTTACGCTCGTTTACAACTACGACTTGAAGCCGAAAATGGATGGAAGGAGACACGGAACCAAGAGTACTTCACTACTTCACTGTTCCAGAGGAGGGGATCGTAAACCATTGGCTTCCGTGTACAGACCGAAAAAGTGTCGAAAAACACACACTCGGTAGAGGACGTTTCAAACATTCCAATCTCTCCATTTGCAGAAGACGGCAAGAAACAGCCACCGGTGGGCGACCGAAGAAGGCAGGGGTGGAAATGATAAATGGGTATGGCGTGACAATTTGACAGATGTTGCTTGTTTTTTCAGTGACTTCACTCTTTTTCGCCTATCCGTTTTCATTTTTTCCAATGTTTCCCGCCAGGTTTTTCAAAGAGAACATTCGCAATGACGATGGGGGTGAAACAAAAACAAGGCCAACTGTTGGCCCGGTGCCAACAAGAATCGGGGATGAGAGATATTGGAACTTCTCGTTTTCGCCTTCGTATGAGTCAGGTGTGTTTGTGTGAGGTTGTGTGAGATTGTGCACAACAATTCAAAGACTGACTTTTGTTTTTCCCGAAGAGTTTCGCAAATTCGCAACTCTTCGGAGCAGCTGTTGCTGGATGAGAGGGGGAGTCAAAGAATTCCAGGGAAAGCACACGTTTGTTCGTTTTAAAAATAACAAGTGACCGCGCCAACACGACGATCAAATTGAATCCCGGGAAACGATTCAAAAAACCCGGGGAACGATTCAAAACTCAACAAAAAATACCATTCCGTCAGGAACAGGGAGCGAATACAGAAGCACTGAAAGATTGCACGGAACACATAACACAACAATTTTACAGTCCACATCGTTGTTTCCTTTTTCGTTGGAGAAAAAACGCCATTCTGCAATAAGCAATAAAACGAAACACAACAAACTTACGTTCAACAAAGATCAAGAGTTTCGGTAGGAGTTTTGAAAGATCTCCAATGCCACCGAGTTCTGATTCGCGGGTGATGTGACACGTATACAAAACGAAAACAAAACCGATGACAAACAAGCAAAGAATGATGAATTATTCATTATACTGATAAATTTAGTTTGATGCATGATAAAACTGTAATATATTTCATAATTTTTAAATTTTAGATTCCAAAGAAGGGTTTAATCAGCGAATTTGAATTTGGTGTCATGAATCTCCCCGGGGAACTCCAACTCCAAGTTGATTTTTCCGAAATCGTACACTTTTCTCGCCTTGGTCCCAATAGTCACGTAGTCTTCTGGAAGGCGCACTCCAATTCTTTTGTAGCCAGCCTAAAACAAAATCTATATTTGAAGTGTTTATTTGAGACAGCTTACATTGGCAGTAGTCTTTCCATCCTGTCCACAGTTATGATGAATGGTTGCGTATGGCTGGATCTCGGTTTTGGTTCTTGGGAATCTGAATTTGAATTTGATATTAAATTTGAATTAAGAATTAAGGTTTAGTAAAAGAAAAATTTGTTGTTACCTGGCAGTGGTACCCTCGACTTGGAACATGCCAGTGATAAAGGTGTCCTTTACATCCAGAAGATCGGCAAGATCTGTGTTATTCAAAAATTGAACATCTACTTTTTTGTATGATTTCTCACCATCAGCAGCATTTGCCTGATAAACTCTGAACAGTCTAATTTTCGCTCCCTCGAATGGAGTTTTCCCGCAGAAGAGCTGTCCCTTGATAGCCATTGATCTATAAAACACACGTAAATTGAAAAAACCTACTATTGATCTACCTGTTGGCAACATTTGACTCGACTTCAATGTCCGAAGACGCGAATGAAACTGGGAATAAAAGAGCCAGAAGGAAAACGTACAACATGTTTTGCGAGGTTGGTGAGAAGTGACCTGCAATGAGCAACGGGATGAGGACCAATCGATGAGCGCGCTTGATACCAAGAGATGAACACCTGACCTTTCGGAAGATCTTAATATTTGTTGGCGCTTTCAATTGAAAGCTTCAATGATCACAACAAAATTTCGATTCAAATCTTGTTTCAAACGTTTTGAAAAGACTAGCAATTATGATCTTGAACTTTCTCGAAGCAAAAAACAAAACTTAAATGGCACAAGACTGTCGAATTGAACCGTATACGTGATTATCAAATCGTTTTGACAGACCAAACATTGGAGTAGTTGCTTATCACCTTATCAATCGACGAAATGAGGACATTTCAGTGCCTCAATCAAAATAAACATCTTTTATAACTCCACCTCTCATTCTGACTCCATCTCGGTGTCTCTGAAAATCAATAGCACTGTTTATTTCAAAAAAAGGAAAAGTTACATAAAATCGACCCTATCAAAAGAAGAGAAGCTCCGGGGGGCTGAACGAAAAGAGCAGTTACAATTTGAGTTGTCGGAACTACGCACCAGGAAAAAGGGGTTGAAAACGGGGAGAGAACAAAATGCAAAACGGTCTAGGAATCTCACCGGAGACGAAAATACAATTAGTTACACAGGAAAAAGCGAGATGACAAAAAAATAGCAGAGTCGTTCTGAGGACTATTCAAAACGGATGGGTGGGGGGCGACACTTGGTGAATGGCAGAGATAACCATGAAACATTGTGTTACTAACCGTTTCTGAAGAAGAAAAGCTGCTCCTCGAGCCAGGAAAAATAATCATTATTATGCTAGAAAGTTCTACGGGGAGGATGGTGGAGAACAGGGGGGCGAAACAGCTGAGGGACCTGAGCATCGAATATTTCTTTTGTTGAAAAGCGAATCAAACTGGGGACGGGGTAGGTAAATGCAACATACTGCTTACAAGAGAGAAAAAACCGGGGTGGTCAAAAGAAAAAGGAGCTTAACCGGAATGAGAGAAATGAGAAATTATGTATGCGGACGAAAATGTTATGCTTGCGTGGGGTTTTTGGTTGGGTGGGCGGTGAAAATAGAAAAATTGAAGAAAATGGACGAAAATAGGAATTTGAACGCTCAATTTTACCGTAACAACACGAAATGATGAGGTACTGTATTGGGAAGTTGTGGTGTGAAAAAAGGAGATTAAAGGTCGGAGCAACCGTCGTTGGATGGAGCATCTGGACTTCCAGAGGTTTCATCGCCTGAAAACTTCCCATTATTTGAAGTACTTCACAATTTCAACTCACTGTCTTCATTGCTAACGTGACTGGATGCCAGTCGAGCGGCCTCTTGGATCTGCTCCATTGCACTCATCTGAAACGTTATCTTCAGGATCTGAATCACTTTCAGTTGATCTTACCGAGGAGATATTGGGAAACACCGGACTCACTGAAGGGGTGACAATCTCCCCTTCTACTGGTTCATCCACCCTTCTCATCTTCTGACGACGATTGCAGAACCACACTCTAACAACATCTCTGTCGAGCTCCAGAGTCGTGGCGATATCGGTCATCTTGTCGTGATCGGGACGTGGATTCAGTGCAAAGTAGGTGTCCAGTGCGTTTCTCTGGTTCATGTCGAGATTTGTTCTCTTTCGACGTCGCTTCACTTGATCACGCGACATGAGACTGTTGGCAGTGATGGACAGGGAAGCGTGAGATCCTTCGTTGGACTGAAATCAATACTATTAATCTGAAAAATCAAGGAAAGAGTTGTTACATTCAGGTCACTCATATGATGATGGTTTCCATTATGAAGGGTCTTCTTGTCAATGAGATCTGTTACTGTTGCACCTCCCTCGATCGCGGTCTCCACATCGGCCAGCCATTCCTTGAGAAGTGGGCGGAGTTTGCACATATTTTTGAATGACAAGTTCAGTGCTTCGAATCTCGAGATGGTGGTTTGGGAGAAGTCAGTTCCGTATCGCTTTCCAAGTGCGACTCCGACGTCTCCTTGTGTGAATCCAAACTTTATTCTCTGCTTCTTGAAAGTCTGTGCGAACGCTTCCAACTCGTTCATATCGATTCTATCGTCTCCGTTCATACTGGCAGCTTCCATTCTGGAGGTGTCGTCGAACAACCGACGTTTTGAAGCCTTGAGTGTCTGTGAGACTACCGGTGGTCGGTTCTCCGTCTTTTTTGGAGTGAGTGAGGCTGTAGGATGTGTGGGTGTGTTCATCAGTGACTGAAGCAGTGTTGGACTAGGTGCAATCAATGGAGATGAGAGGAGCCCATTGTTGGAAGAACCTGAAAACAAGAAAATGTGAATATGAATTTGGGTCGTTATGATGCTACCTAAACCATTAGGACCGAGGAATCCTAGAGATGGAGTCATGATAGCTTGCAACAACTTCTCGGGGGTTGCAAAAGATGGATCTGAAGATGTGAACAATGGAGACAATTGACTCGTGACAGGAGTCAGAAGCCCGTTGCCATTTGTCAAGAGTGGTGGAGGATCCACTGGCTGCTCTGAACATGCCTCATACAGATGACTACAGAAAAGTTGAGAACCCACCTTTAATAGCAGCGGCAAGTTGCTGCTGTAGAAAGTTGGGGTTGAGTGGCGACCCATTCAATTGATTGCCTTGCAGAATATCGGCCACTCTCCGCAAGAAATCGGTACCCGCGAGCCCGGCCTGCTCCATGTCTTCGCCGTTTGAGAAAACTTCGTCGGACGCGTTGTCTTCGTCTTCTCTGCAAAGTGAACAGAAGTTCCCTCAGAAAGAAATGGGAAGCAAAAAAGGGGGGAAAGAGACAAATAAAACTAATATTATTAAAATCATGTGTATCATGTGTATGTGCTAGTGGGGGGGGGGGGGGGGGGGAGACGATGTTCCTAATTTAATTAAAATTTGCTTTCATTGTTCTTCGTTGCGCGTATTGCAGTTTGAACGCGAACGCACCAAAATAACTATAAAGAAGCCGGGAACCATTCTTTTTTCTAATTTCTAGAAAAAAAAAACGCGAAAAAGGAGACTTCCATGATTATGGTCCAAGGGAATTGAAACGGAAGTTCGACTCGCTGCACTCTCCCTTTTTGAACTTTTCAAAAGTCTGGAGTTATAAAAAACTAGGATATACTGTATAGTTTGAAATATTCAACGTCGTGCAGTTCAACGCCGTCTTGCATAATTTTCGAAAGTGTAGCTCGGCAACAGCTCCAGGAACTGATTTCTGATTCATTGACCTCAAAAGAAGCTTTGAAAACGGGAAAAGAAGGAGAAAATTGGTTTGCCAGCTCTTGGGAAGTAGTTGTGACTAACTTTAACCAAGGATCTATGAGAATGTATGAGTCATGAACTGTTTGGAGATCAACACAAGGAAGTTCATCGGAAGAACATGGATGAAGACGATGTATCCGCAAAAAAGTCGTCTTCATGAATTTGTGAGTAGTCCGACAATATGCGAAAGTTCCATTTCTATGACCCGATGTTGCGTTCAATGTGGGCAAGAGGCAAAAGAGTGCATTATGATGCATTAATTTTTTTTTTCGACACTGTCGACGTCGCCTGTTTCATTTGCACGTCGACAGGAAATTGGAAATGGAGGGAGGGATACTGTCAACAGACAGGTTGAAGAGTGTGTTCGGATGGGTGAACTCAGCCGTGATTACTGTAGTTGCATTTCTACCACCCCTTCGGAACCCGAGCAAACAGTTCATCAAAAGAAAAAGGACAGTTGTTGACTTTTGTCAATAGTGTCCAGCATCTTGGGAGAAATTTTTGTGCGAGTTGGCAGAATACTCATTTCCGAAAAGTAACGGAGAGAACCGAAAAACGAAAGGGAAGTGACAAATGGAATGCAACTTTTTTCGTGTGCGACTCTTGGAGGGACCAATTATGAAGGTGTTGAAAGTTTTGGGGAAGGTGTCCACTCGGCCGCACACCAATTCAACGACTTATTGTCGTCGTTGTGTCGCATACAAATACTCACTGAGCATTTATGCAACTTTCTATGAATTTCGCATTTCACGCCCACTATTCATCTCCAGAATATGCTTCTTGACACTTTTTTTTCGGTGCCATGAGGGGAAGGGAGAGGGGCCTAGTACTGGCGTCATAATGTTTGAGGTCGCATTTTCATAATTGTTCAACTTTTTCAAGAGCGACGTAAGAAATGGTAATTATGTTCAATTCGACTACGGTAATGAAACAGAACGGGAAATGGATGAGGAGAGGGGTGGAACAGCAGATTTTAGTCAGTCTGAAACGCGGAAAAAACGGAAAGAATCCATGAATTCAGAATGTATTTAGAAAGCAGAATTTCTTCTCGATTGGAAATGTATGGCATCTGATTTCTACTGCCAACCGGGAATTCCCCCTTTTGCAGTTGTAATTAGAAATTAACGTTACGTTTTCAGAAGGTGGAACAAAAACTGTAAAAAATGAGTGGGGGATACAGATACAGATTTCGAACAAAAGGGGTCATGAACCCTGAATAATTGCATTTATCCGATTATCTGTTGATGGAGAAACAAAACACATAACAAAATTACAGACTATTCTCTCTCTTTCTCACTTCCTCTATCGTTCGATATATGTGTGACAAAATGACTAAAAACGGAACGGTGAAATGAATTTGGATTCGCGAAAAAAATAAGGGTAACCATCTCTCACCAACTAGTTTTTTATCTGATCTGGACTGTTATGTTTCGGATTACCCACTCAGTTATGGGTGACAGATCACGCACTTTTTAGTTGGCTGAGTGAGTTTTCAATTTCAAAACTATCTAGAATGGTTCTACATCAAAAACTGAGCAAGATGCTCTCTTTTGTAGCTCGCGGAGAGAATAAAGAAGAATGAATTTCATTTCAACCAACCCGTATTCAAATTAACGGAGGTCATTAGTATTTCACAAGCGAAAAAGTGTTTGTTGCGCGAGAGAAAGAAGAGGAGGATTCTGGAATATTCATCGGACCCTCTAGGCAACGAGTCGTCTCGGTCCCATGAGATGATATTAAACGATTTCGAACGACTGGAAGAGGCAAAACAAAAACAACAAATGTTTCTCATTCTCTGTTCTCCCCATGGATATGAAGTCAGGTAAATAGATAGAATAGTCTCTTTGCGGCGAAAGATGAAAAGCGGCGTGCAAAACATTACTCATGGAGCACTCAGAGTTGACTCCCGGGCAGATGCATGGGAATAGCGAGTGTGGGGGGGGGGAGCACAATTTCTTTATGGCTGAAATAATTTCTCACTCGATTACTCGCTTTGCTCTTTATCGTCGTCTTTTCCAATCTACTTCACTACACACATCAATGGCGAAAAAAATTATGTACAGCCGTTTAATTAGCGCGGTGCCCTCTCAGTGTCAGGACGTTTGCTCTCTATCTCTTTTGTTCTGCTTATTTAATTACCATTTGGAAAAAAAAGAGAACGACGATTTGGTTAAAAGGGGAAAGCCACTGTAAACTTCAGGGTTCCCTTTCTCTCTACTCCAATTTCCAAAAATAAGAGGCTGGTTCTCAAGAATGATGCTAAAATGGTCCGAAACCTTGAATATGCAAATGAACAGGGACATTCTGCCTCAATAGGATCAAGTTTCAAAAAAAAAGAAGTTTTTCAACGATGGAAAACGTGAAATGTTCTGCAGAGAAGAGTGGGGTGGAAGAAAAGGGGGGAGAAAAAGTTGGAGTATGTGTGTGAGTCAAAAGTACATTTCGATTGGGAAAATAGATAAAAGGGGACGGGGCGGCGATGATAACTGACCTGAAACTGTTCTGCTCATCACTCGTGAACTGCTGGATTGATGCCAGAAGCGGTTCCGTCGCATCCACCATCGCTGGGCATTGCACCTCTTCGGCTGGCGGTTCCTCGACTTCCTGAAGTTGTTCACTTTTGACAGTCCCTCATTACAAAGAGAGAAAAAATTATTCGAATTCTCTCTTTTCCGTGGTTTGCATTTGCTTTGCGCAATGATTACTAAATCAACATTAACGGGCCGCGACTAAACAGTCAACTTTTGTGGTCGAAAGTCGATTGATTCGAAATTTCCATCAAAAAATTGGTTTGGCGCCAGCGTCTGCGCAGAGAGACAACGAGAGAGAGAGAAACTTGGCATATTACACAGAGGGAATGAAACACCAAAAAATGGGGAGAAAACGGGAGGAAGGGAAGTGTGTAGTCACTGATGCTGTGTGGAATAAATCAGACTGCGAGAAGACGGCAAAGATGTTTAACTGAGGGGTTAGTGCAAAAAAGCAGTCGACCATTTTTTGTCCCTCTTCTTTTTCTTTGACTTCTTCAGATTCTTCAGAATCAATTGAGGTCAAGATGATCGGTATAATTATTATTCGAGTCGCATGCATTGACTGTGACTTCTACCAAGAGACAGTTGGAAGGAAATGAAATCGGATGCAAATGGTCTGAGAGCCTTGCAAGCTTTCTTCTCACTTTCCGAAACGCGCCGGCCGTTTTTTGCTGTCCGTCTTTTCCTCTGGTTTTATGTATGCAACAAATGTTGCATCAACGGATGGAAGGAATCTCTGCTACCACAGAAGCCCTCTCTCTAGAAAAATATTGAGAGGGGGGGGGGGGGGGACCCTCGAAATGGGCGAGAACGGAACGCACACCCCCTCTCCCCTTCTCTAGTATGTATAAATCTGAGGCAATTGAAAAAAAGAGAACTAACGGGAATGGAACGATGTGAAAAACAAGCAAAAAGTGGAAAAGGGTTGGCCGGCCGGGAGGGGAGAGGAGAAAAAACTCGAGTCATTCAGTGGGGTCGTGCTTCTCACTCATACACATACTCACACGCGACGGACGTTTTACCCCCAAAGGATCTTCTTCTTTTTCGCCGTCTTCTTCTTCCACAAACCGACACTCATTACTTATTCAATTACTCGGTTTGTGTGGGCCATCATACTTATTGGAGGGAAAATATGGGGGCAAGAGAGGAATGAAATAGAAAATTGGAGTGGAGGATGCGGAAGAGCTTGATTGCTTCTTAAAATAAGATGTATCTTCCCTAAAACACTGGTAGGTCTACCAAAAAGCATCCTTCTACAAAAAAGGACCAAGTAAGTCAAGAAAACATGTCTCTCGGCTAGTTGCCTCCCACATCATAGAAGGCCAACTCCCGAATCTGCTTATCTCGATACCCGCATCTCTTCTCCTTTTTAGTCACCCCTTTATTGCATTATCCCACACTCTGCTCAATCTTGAGCAAATGGATGAGAGGGTCCAGGGGCGGGGCTTGCCAAAAAACTGAAAACTATTGAAAAACCAACATCTTCTGGGATTACTTCCTCAGTAATAATCCTCTTCACCGGTCGACTCTTCCTCTTGCTCGCGCCGGACACTGACGGACTGACGTGTTCTGTGGACAGACATCCGTTGGCTTCTGAAAGAATTACTCTACATTCTTCGTTCCTGAATTGTTGATAGTGGAATGTCTGTCAAAAAGTCAATTTATTTCGTGTCCTACTCGGGGGGCAATCTGCACATTTCATCTCATTTTCACGAAGGCCCGAAACCAATCAAATTCTCGTTCTTTTTTTGCACATCAGTGGACTGATCGAAGAATGCGACGGATAGATTTGGGATGTGAATGAGAAGCTAACGATGGAGGGTCAGATTCTGATTCTAACTTGAATTTAAAGGCGATTTTTTCGACAATTCTCTAGTGAGAATCAAGTATCGACGTCGTTATTGCTTGGTATAAATCATTTTGTTTTTTCTTTCCTCCCCGCGAAATCAGTCAAAAAAGAATTATCACGTCGCACACGACTGATTTGTGGCCATCAAAGCTTGGGGAGGGGGGAAGAAGAAAAAACAGATAGAAAACTTACCGAATACACCGGCTAATAACTGGAAGGTATTTTCAAAGCTGTTCATTTCTCTGGCATTGATGATATGTGATTGATAATGGGTTAGAATGCTTGCCTTTCGTCTTGACACCTAAAACTGTATATCAGAAATATAGGATAAGGAGGATAAGGAGGAGAAGGAGAAAGAGAGCATGAAATGATGAAAATGTAATATTCGATTGAGAAAAGAATATGAAGAATCGAAGAATGTGTTTCATGCCGAGCAAATCGGCGGCTTCTTGGATCAAGCGAAAACGCGTGGGGGCCACTCATTGGGTGATCGCAACGCGATTTAGAAATGAGCCAGAGTTGTAATATTGGCATAAAATCAGTCACTCGTCTAGGCACACAACTAACTTGCAACTAACTCGGGCGCCCGGTGTCACACAAGCCTCCACCGCCTGGTGAGGGCTCCTCACTATTTTTCAGCCAATTGTCGCATGCGCCTAATGATTTGATCCGATTTTTCGCTTTGCGGCGCGTTCGCCTGCACATCTCTTGTTATGATAGCTTCGCGAACTTGAGAGGCGACGAGGGGAAAATGAGGGTCCGCGATTCGCATACTTTTAAAACACTTGCTTTCCTGGATTGTAACAAATTATCAGTGTTTTTCGATCAGTATTATTTTCGAGTTGAGAGAAACGTGTGCATTTAAGTTACTCAACAAAATTGATTTGATAGGCAAACAATGCAAAATTGACATTCAAAATAGATTGCATATGAAAATTTTTTCGGCTGAAACGCAACAGATCATAAAGAAGTGACTGATAAGCTTTTGAATAACACATTAGAGTATTAAAAAACGCAAATTTGCATATGATAAGAAGAATGGGTTTGTAGTGTCATTAACATTTCATTTTTGAAATGGAAAGTTTGCGGAAAAAAGGTTTTTGATTTTGAAGTTGCTCGATTTCGAACTTCCAAATCAATGTGATCATTGTGATGAGTTTGTGTGAGTTTGAGTTTCAGGATTTTGAAATATGCAAAAAGAATTTTGAAACGCAGAAGATAAGATGATATGATATCTTGTGTATGTGAGCCTCACTCTCTTTTCCCGACCATTACACTTCACATTCATTACCTAGTCTTTTGAGCACCACTTGGCTCATGAATTCGAGTCTTTTCACAAAATTACGTGGAGTGACAGACAACACGGCTGCCAATTGGATGATGCTATGCGAGAGGCGCCCCTCTTTATAAGATTTGATGGATTTTATCGAGTGATTGATCGGAAACAAAAAAATGTTGATTCGGGTGTTGTGGCGAGGGGGGCAAGGCGCGACGGAAAAGAAAGGATCAGGCAGGAAGGGATACGGGGAAACAACGATGGGTATGGAGAAACATTTGTGATCAAGAGGTCATCAGCTTAACGAAATGAGCATTGACACATGAGCCAAAGGCAATTCGAAACGAAACGCCCGCGTCGAGTCTCTTTCTCTGTCTCAGCTGCCGCCACCCTGATATTCTGCATACTGTCCGATCCGGGCAGTTGTTCAAATATGCATATTTGATGGCGTGGATTCGACGGTGCTGCCGGGGGGAGCCGCGGATATACGACATTTGCCTATGCAAGCGAAAGAATGCCTTTTGGCTGGCAGTGCTCCCTCAAAAAGCCAAATGGCTCTATGAATAATCACAATGAAGTCGTGGTGGACATGTATGGAGTTGTGTGGGCACCAAGGAAAAATGAATAAAAAAGTTGGTGAATGCCGGAGAAAATAGGGGGGGGGGGGGGAGGAAGCTGAATGGCCAGCCACCTCATTTGACTATGCTACTATTGGATGGTATCTCACGTTGAAAACTTGAGTCAGTTGTGTTCAACATTGTGAGCTTTTTGAAAGTTTTTACTTTCAATTTAAAGATTTTTCAATATTTTTTTCGATTTGCAGATCAGAGCTGTACTGTGTCTTCTACTCTTGACTTCTGCAACCTAGCTATGACCGTATTATTTCAAATTTAGCATAAAAATATAAAAAAACTAGTTTCTAAAGAAAAAACCATCATTCGTAAAGCGGAGCAGAGGAAATTTGCAATATTACAGTCAATGCTCCATTCTATTTGCATTGTTACACTAACACTATTCGAATCGGAAAAAATTACATTGAGCTGAATCATGCTGAAATCTCGCCCCAACTGATTAAAATAGAGATTCTAAAGTCACTGTCCCATTTCGAGGAAACAGTTGGGATGGGTTGGATGGAATTTGCCAACATTGTCTCTCTTCTATCACTTGATTTGATAAGTCGGTATGAATTCTATGCGCCTTTAATTGATCGATACTTGAGTCGAGATCATTAAGCAAAGAAATGAGAGAATACCGTAGTAACATACAGTCTCAACAATTATCACCCCCGTCTTCTCAAAAGTTTCGATATCATTTCTCTTCCCAAAGAGAACCCCACACACGCCGATCAATCGTCTTCATTTTCGTCCCCCCTTCGTCAGGTATTCTGATGTGTAAAGTGTTTTAACACACGCTCGCCAGAGATGAGAAACAGTAACGTTTCGATTAGAGTAAAGTCGAGTCCAAATCTAAATATCTAAATTTGGCATCTGACTTCGCTCTCAAGGTCGCCCACCTCCCATCTGAACCGCAAGAATATTTTTGGAGGGTCACTTATCACTTCTTCGGCCCATGCATAATCTCCCCGCAGCGCGTTCTTTTCCTATTGGCTAAACGAATTACCGTAGTCAAGTTGGAAATGTTGAGCAAGAGGTTGTCAAACCAATACGTGATTATGAACAGTAAACAAGAGAGTTAAATGGAAAGGCTTTACACTCAATCGATAAAAGATTAGCAAGATGGACTATAACTGAACTAATATAGATCCCAACAATTTTCTACTTCTAAGAGGACTTTTGAAATGAAAGAATGATATCACTGATCTTGGATGATATGCGAACATAATTGAAAGAATGGGCAATATTGAAAACCGACGAAAACCGTCGTTTATTGACCTTGTGACTAATTCCACTCTCCTAATGAAAATCAGAGTATTGACGAAGAAACGAGGTTGAAAACGGTGGTTCGTTTACATATAGGCAGTCAGTTGAGCAAGACAAAATGAAGAAAAGGAGGCGAAGGAAAAAAGTCTCGATAAACACAAAAATTATACGCAACGAGTTGAGAGCATTTGGTGAGAGCGGGGAGGGGTGGTGCCCGAGATACTCAGGAACCGCCACGACCTCTCGCATGCTGCACAGTAACCTGGCTCTGACTTGACTCAACTCTCACTCCTCTATTTGCATACCGGTGCCGACTGGCAAATTGAATTGCGCAACTGTTTGAGGTAAAGGGAAGCGGGGAATGGAGATGAAAATGCAGCACGGTTTTAGAGCGGATATCGAGCACAGGCGGGCACTGGCAGATGGTGAACTTTTCGATGAAATGGATTGGAATGGAGCAACAAAAAATGGAGCGAAGTGTGGCAGGTGTTGTACATCTGTCGTATTTTCAACGCCTAGACACGGTATCTGTTTGCTCTTACAAAATTCATCTGGTCATTGCCGGCTTCGTAAAAGAAAAAAAGTTGTTGACATGGAACACTCTACCAAGATGATTGCAAATAACAAAGGGCGTCACATGCAAAAGGAAAGTTCAAATTGATTTGCTCTTTTGGAGTGATTTAGAAATCGATCTGGGGTTGACAAAGGTCTCTTTGCTCTCTTTGTTCTACAAAGATGATAAAAGAATGAGCAAGAAAAGAAAATGACAGTCATTTTCAGTCCGAGATGAAAAGTTAAAAGCACACAGACAGTATGACCCCCGCGCAGCAACAGCCGAGAGCACCACTTTTTTGCTCTTTCTCTCTCTCTCCCTCTGTTACCCACCAATCCACAATTCCTATTCATTGAAATGTTTACTATTCCAATATTCTACCGTCTCTTATTACGTTTTGTTGATTTACTGAATTTTCTTGCCCTGCCCTGTCGCTACTGTCGGTGATTGGATTGGGACGGAGTTACCAAGAACAACATATTGTGATAGGGGAGAGGAAGCCAAATAACAAAATGAAGCTGCTGGATAATTGGAGCAGTGTTTGTACAGTGAAAAAAATTATTGGAGGGAGAGAAAGAGGGAGAAAGGTGGAATGATTTGAATAGGAGGCATGTGTGCAAATTGAGCACCAATTTGTGCCGTGATGTCTTTGTCAAATTGGCGCTGCTAGTACACACACAAACAGAAAATGGCAGGGATATGTAATAGAGTTGATAAATATTTAGATTTCTAGTAAACATTTCAAGCTCTGGTCCCCTCCCCCTTCTTTTTCACATAGCTCATCCTTGCATATGCATGCTGAGCAATAGGAAAGCCAATACTGAAAACTATACAGAAAGGGAACAAATGAAAATTTAGGTTTAATCAGTTCAGTTCTGTCATTTCATCAAATCACGTTGTACACACCTCCCCCGTAGTCGAACGTAAGAAAAACGAGTGAAAGCCAGTGAAGAGAACATGTTTCAACCTTTTGGTTGCCCTCCCTCATTTTTCTAACCCAATGTCAAGTGAATCCCAGAACGGACGGAGAAAAAACTGATATTGAGAGGAGGTGGCGTGGCGGCAAGGAGAAACTGAAGAAGGACTTTTTGCATTTTCCCCCCTTTTCTTGTAAGAAAAATGACTCATTATCAATAATATTTGTTTTAGTCGGCAAGGTTTCATTTCTCATTCCTAATGCTGCTTAAACACGGTAGTTCTGGAAAGCTCCTGGATTCCCAGGATGTTATAAAAACTACAAAGTAGAAAGATAATTATCTTAACAGTTATCACGTCAACTTGTTATCAATCAAGTTTCTCAAAGTATGCAATGAGATTGTTTCTTTGTTTCGTTAAAAAATGCTGATCACCTCCACGTCCTCTCAACGACGTCTCTCTCCCCACCAACTCTTGCTGATTTTAATTCACTACTATCAAAGGGGGGGGACTGAAGAAGGAAACGCGGGTGGAATACACAAAAACAGGGTGGAGGAGAAGAAATGGTAATTGCGAGACAAAGTTTTGATAGCATCGAAAGAGAGTGGAATGAGACATACTATATGGGTCCACACATATGGACAACATTTCGAAAACTGGTTGGACAATTTGCATGTGCACTATACCCCACCAAGCACGTCTTCACAAGTTTTTTCTTCTCTTGGCGTCGTGTCAATTTATCAATCAGTCGCAATGGGAATGAATGTGAACGAACAACCTTTTGATAGACACTGACAATATCACAGTTCCAGATTAGATACCCAATGAGATTCAGAAAGGTTCTCAATCAATATTCAGGCGACCTTAGATTCATTAATATTGTGATGACTAGAAGATAACGGATAGAGAAAAGGAAGACAAACATAAACACGCACTAAAATTTTTTCAAAATGAATGTCAAATATATCGAGAAAGGTCAGATCAGTCAAAGGGGGGCGGGTTTCGACATGCTGATACAGAAACGGTCGGTCTTGAGGGGGTGACCAACTTAATGAGATGAAAATCAGCCACATCGTCATGCAGACGAAAAAATGCTATCTCTGCGCCCACAAAGTGATAGAAAACGGTTTCATTATTGTTGTGTCTCGGGATCCGATCACACGCCCCCTTTTTCTTCGACAGGCCATGCACTTTTAACACAATTAACAAGCGACGTGTCATCCAGGAGAATACTGAGGAACAGAGTGAATGTTTTATTTTTTCATACACCCTTTCCACCCCTCGACATTCCTTTTTTGAGGTAATTGTATGGTAACTTTGTCTCCTCTCACTCCATAATATTTCAAATACATATTATCGGTTCCCCCCGTTTGGAAAATATGCGCGGGTCGAGGTGGCGGTGGACGAGAGTGGCATTCGACACGGACACTTTGATAGACTACCACAGTTCTCGGCATCTCACCGTTTTACAGTAAATATGCAAGCGTGAATGACCTTGCATTTACTCATTTTGCCGCAAGTTTCGCACTTTTCGGCGATTCATTCACTTCTTCGTCTCTCAACACATCACCTTCCCCCCTCTTCTTCTTTTTTTTCTCCCGTTTTCGTCGCGCCAGTCCAATTCTCATTCTTGAGAGAGTACATTACCGTCAAGCGACGAGAATTAATTACAAAACGCCTATTTTCTTCGGTATTGTCAAGTAAAAGGGGGGACGGCTTTTGTTCGAAAAATCACTGACGAGAAAAAATTAAGGAAAAGGAAATGGGGGGGATCTGATCAAACAAGTGGGACGAAAACAAGTGAGAAAAGTAGGAAAGTATGCGAGAGGGTCAAATTAAGCATAGTCAGACTGAAACTGGCCGAGAGAGGGGCATAAACTAGAATTCGTTTAAACTATTGAAATTTATTGGCAATCAAGGGAAGGGGAAGGTGGAAAACCTTGAGTTTTCCTAGGAGCATTATCTGATACAGATTCTGACTTTGATTTTCATAGTTACAAGCTGAATACAATAATTTTTTAGCTTCTACTTTTTAACTAACTCAACATTTCAAAACAACAATAAAGAATACTATAAAACCACTTCCAATAATATTAATTTCCCCTCAAGGCGACTCGAACAAAAAAAACCGAAAAAAGTACCAAATTGTAGAAAGTAAGTGTGAAATTGAAGTGTGGTTGGAGAAGATGCCTTCTGAATGAACAGGTTATGCCTTCTTAAGGCGAGACTGGCAACTGAAAGGCCATAAGGTTTGCCCTTTTCTCTCTGAATACGGTTTTATTTGAAGCAAAATGAGGACAGTTACAACTGATAGAGCAATGGAGAATCACAAGGAAGCGAAGAGAAAGTTTACAAACTGAGAGAGGTATTGAATATGTGAGAAGCGAATCGAAACTGTTGCTGCACTTAACAGGTACGAGTTATCAAATGAGGAGATCTTTGCGCACGAAACTGGCGAGATTCGAAGCGAGATTGAGGTGGACCAGAAGTACATATCATGATAAAAGCAGAGTGCTGATGTGATTGGGACAAGAGACAGAGTGAAGCGGAAATGTAATCGAAGCTAGATATCATTTTGACAATTGGAGTGAGGTTAAGGGATTGAAAATGGAATGGGAAAATGGGAAGATTAAAATCTACTCGAACTGTAGAGAAGACAGAATCACTATCGACTCGGGAATGGCGTCTTCCGCGCTGAAAACAGAATATTGTTTTGTTTTTGGAAATAAACTACCAAACTGGTGGCTAAGTGTTACCTGGTAGTGACGGATGTCGGGTACATCATCTCACTGCTACTATCCGATTTTTGTCCAGGACTCAAAGGACCCACTGAAGACCGTTGACTTCCATCGTTATCTCCCTCGGACTTCTGGTGCCATTTCTTTTGCCGAGCTCGAGAGTTCTGAAAGCATTCATTGATTGTGAATCCTTCATATAGAAACTGAAGGTTATAGAAACTATGAACTTACTTGAAACCAAACTTGGGTGACTCGCTTGCTGAGCCCTGTCATGGTAGCTATCTTCTCTAGATCCGCTCCATCTGGGTTACTGTCACGATTGAAATAGGTCTGAAAACAGATAGCTTTCTACTATGCAATTGAACTCTTTTCAAACCTGGAGCACTGAGAGTTGATCTTCAGCGAACGTAGTCCTTACTCGTTTCGTTTTTGCCTTTTGATTTGAAATTCCACTTTCCCCCTCTACAAGTTCTAGGAAGTGCTGCTTGCACAAAAGTTTCCCTTCCTGGAGAGCATACTCTTCTCCGGTGCTCAATTGTCTGAAATCCACTAGATTATCCAATGGTCATTTTGAAATTTCAGCTACCTCCTACACTGGTTGCACGCAAAGCAGGCGAGATGGTAGACAAAGTTTCTGGCTCTGCGGACCCAGTCGGTCGACTGGATGATTCGATCACACGACGCACACTTGGGGCCGAATTCCCTGCAACTAGAAGAGGTGGACGAGACATGTGTCATTAGACGTGTTAAGTGGCTACCGTACATCCGACACTGTGCAACATGTCGGCCATCTGTCAGGGCGGGCGGATGAAAAAGAGGTTATGGACTGGGACACAAACAGATAGCCACTTCACATGGAACGCTATCAGAAAGGGAATAAAGGAAAGGAAGTGAGATGAGATGAAAGGAAGAGGAGTCAATTGTTCTTTGTGGTAAAAGCTGCTGGTTTCCCTCCCCTTTTGTTTCAAAAAAGTTCTCTTTTTCTCGAGCAGTGGCTGGCATTGGAGAAGGGAAATTCAACTATGAAGTTGTCTTTTTCACGAAAGACAATTCGGTCAGCGTCGATGTTTCCTCCTTTCTTTCCTTTGAACATACACAACATCTCCCCCACGTTTGCTTAAACGGATTCGCGCAGATTTATTGTGTTTAGGATGTGTGGAGCACAAAGCATATAAAGAATAACTTGGTTAGCTGTCATGTCTCTCTTCGAACTATCGATTCATTCTGGAGTTTTGTGCAGTTTTTTCAGTTTTTCAGTTTGTCAAAATTTAAAACTCCAAAGCTTTCAAACCGTCCCACGAAATTGGGTTAGGGTAGTTTTGGGGGGAATCCCAAATTGGGGCACTGATTGAATTTGGATATGAAATATGGAAGATAGCCGGCAAATCGGATAATCGTCGGTTGTCCGGATTACTGTAGCATTATGTAACGGGACAGGTTAGCTGCCAGATGCGAGCTGGTCCGCGCAACTGTCCCTCATTAACCGCTTCCTGACACATGTTATTTTAGGATTGCGTTAAGCAATAATACACTTGATTAAGGATGCATGATATCTATGGGGTGGCATGCTCTTGTTTATCCGGGTCACAAGGGAGAGCCAATTACTAATCAGCGGGATGTGTCCAAAGTGACTAACCGAAAATAACAGCCTTTACAGTAGAACTTGGCGTCCTTGTAGTAGCATTTGTTGTTCAACGGGTCATCGCAAGAGTCGCATTGGAGACAGGTTTCGTGCCATTGTCTGGAAATGGAAGTCAATAGTGGGGTCATATGGGTTTCATGATACCTTCCATCTACGTTCAGGTAGAACCTTTCTTGAATCGGCTGTTGGCAATGTGTACAGATGACCACTGCTGACTCGGTCTGTAACTACGGTAGTCTGTTATCATGGCTTGGAAAAGAGATATGCATTCAATTAGAATCCTATTCAACCGCTTCCGCTGAAAACCAACACCAAAACTACTAACTTTTGAGTTGAAAGCTTTGCGTCATGATAAAAACATACCAGAGTAAGAGTAAGCTTTAGAAATTTCGATGATTGTTAGAAAAGCTTACCTTGACTTGAATCGCATCTTCTGGGGTAAAGGAAAACTCTGCAGGGACTTCAGACGCTAGCCTCAGTGCACTGGAGATGTAGACCGAGGAGTCATCCGACGGCGGTGAGAACTCTTGATTGCCAGGCACGGAAATGTCAATGACAGTGAGCGAGGAGCAATCAGAGCCGTAGTCGGAAGTGGTGAGCACGGAGCTCGGCAAAAAGTCGCCGATGAATGGGAACGTGAGCGGCGCCGACGGCGTTGCCTGCGCATGATGAACGTCCATGGTGCAACTTGTGACAGCTGCCTTGTTAACGAACTGGCGGGACCAACGATAACAAGACAACAAGGAGCACTAACGAGTTGACGAGCACTGCAGGAGAGGAGCCGGCAGTTCGTTGTTCTGCCAAGAATGGCCTACTGGAAGCGCGAGTCGCGGCCCCGCCCACAGATGCTATTGGATGGCGGGCCTGCCGGATTTGGCTGGATCCTCCGGAAGGCGGGACCAGAGAGGGAGGCTTCTGCGACCAGAAAACATTGGAATACAATTAGAAACACCAACGGAATCAGATAATCAATTAAAAAGGTGACAAAAATAACCTAGACACATAATGAAAAGTCACGCTCAATTAAGAAGTTTGTTGCTAATTAAAATTCACTTTTTTATGGGAAATTAAAAGCCAAAAATAAAACTCAGATTTAGAATTCAATGCAATGTTCATTTCATTCCAGATAAAGATGAGATTCGACCAAAGAAATGCTAGAAATTCAGAAGTGGAATACCTGGGGGACGCAAAAAGTGCTCTTAAAGGGCACTATGCTCAGAAGTAAAGAATGATGATTAAAAACTCAAAAGATGAGAGGAAGGGGGTTGTCTTGCGCCAAATTATCAGATTAAAATGTATATCACACTCTCTCTCGCATACCCTGCCTAGGTGGCCAAAACTCATATGATCAGCTCCTCACAGCTCAATTCAAATTATAACGAACACCCACAAAGAAAATGATTCGATTGTGGGTGGTCCGTTTAATACGAGCTCTAAGTAGTTTGCTTGTTGCCGTCGTCATGCTAATGAGCACCAATTCATGTCTCTTACAATCTGTCGCTTCCCGTCTGCGACAAAGAATCCGACACCTATTCATTTGAAAGCGAGTTTTGGTGTGAGCCGTACAAATATTGTGATTGAACCGGATCATTAGCCGCATGATGATTGGATTATCATCTGGGATTGTTTTCGCAAGGTTGGAGAGGGTGCACTCAAAATTGGCAACAGAAGGTGGCACACCTCCACCACCATTTGGCGCATTTTGTCACACGTGTGCTTCTTTCTCTGGATGTGAAGCTGGGAAATTGTGACAGTGTGCAGTTTACCATCCCTTAAAGTTTCATGAAAAGTCAGAATGCTCTTCTCCAGTGTTTGTCGGAGAGGACGTGTGCAACAGCTTCAATCGAATTATCTCGAGATCGATGTAAATCGTATTTTCCGTCGAAAGGATGCGGACACACTCAAAACACGAAAATGCGCGAATTCAATTAGCGATTTGATGGTCCGAAACTCCCTGAAGTCTTGAGATTTTCAATTCTGGTAGACTTTCATAAGTTTAGCCATGGAATAGAGGGAGATAGAAGAAATTGTATATTGTTTAGTGATTTATTTTGATAATATAGCTGACTCCTGTTGAAAATGAGTCAAAAGTGTGATAAACACCGGAGCAAGACCAAACATGGGGTATAAGATGAGAAAAATAAAAGTTATCTTGATTCAATATGACCAGAAGTTGCTAACATCACTTCGCAGAGTACTGTACCTGCAATCTTTAACTTTTTGTAACTTTTACGGTCCCGTCATTTCTTTACGGTTCCATTTTAATTACCACGCCCTTAAAATTGTATGAAATTCGAGCATGTTGATGGTCTGTAGTGGTAAACATGTTGTACCATGTGCGAAATTCGTCAGTGCAAAGCAAATCGGCAGATGTTCGTATCGCCATGAACTATTTTTTTTCCATTTCGGAGTCTACGATGATTCAAACAAGCACCCTGTATTACCAGTATTTCGATTTGAGCCGTCAATTGAACCCTTTTAAGCCATTTTTGTACTGTAGTATATTTTTACTCCCTATTTTCTTGCAAAAGACATCCACCTTGGGAAACCGTCAAAAAAGGAATAGGAAGGGGGAAAGGCATCGCGATAAAATGTACAACAATATTTCCATCCCACGTTTAAAAATATTTTTCTTCTTTCTCTTTTTGAATTTTGAAACAACACTTTCCAAAATTTTGTCCATTTCTTTGACATCTAGTGAGTTCAATACCATAATTGGGTGTTACCCATTGCAAATCACATTACACTTATTTCGGATAGAGGTGAATTCCCCACCAAATAATTCAATTAGTGGTGTTCTGCTTGTCTAAAATTAGAAGGAAATCTCGATTTATACCAATTTTACATTCTCTGGTGTCTATGGTAGAGTTCAAACATTCAGAACGTTTTGAATATTGAACTTATCAGACGGACAAAGAGCCATTACTTTTAACATGCATCCCAAATGTCACATTTGGTCACACTCAACTCTCTTCATCCCAATCGATTTGCATTTCGAACAAAAAAGTTTCGAAAAGCTAATATCCATATGCGAAGCGCCCACGCGCTGTCTTTTATGATTGAATACATTTGAAACTGTCGGTTATTGTTTTATTCCCCCCGCTCTCTCCTCTCGTCAGCTTCCACCTCCGCAAATTGCTATGATTCTCCCTTTTTCAGTCAAACAGATCGCCATGCTTGTGGATTTCCTGCGTTCGCTTGTTTGTTTCAAGGTGCGTTTGTTCTTACACTCTTTTTCTCTTTGAACTCGTGTTCCTTGTTCAAATGCTGTTCGATTTTACAAGTTTTCGAGTGCTTGAGGAAGAGAGGGAAAAGTTCATCCCTCTATTCCAGAGGTGTGTTCTCAAAGGTTTTCGCAACCAATTGGATTATATGACGGATTTTATAGGTAGCAGGAGACGAGGTAATTACACGGTGGAAACGGCCGTAAAACTGCACTGAAGTGGTGAAATTGTGTTCCGAGTTTAAAGAATACGTGAAAACCGATGGGAAATGTGAAGAAAACGTTCTTTCGAGAATTTTTTTTATGATTCTCATGACTTTTCAAAGTTTATAAATGGCAGTAGCATTTCTGAAATGTTAAGCTTTTTCAAAAACTATGATTATAGTTTCCATCAACTTTTTTTTTGAATTTTTTTTTAACTTTTAAAAATTCGTTTTCAAAAACAACAACTCTTTCTCTGACACATGACTCATTTCACTACAATTTGCATTCAGATAAGGGTCAAGCGCTCGAAATAGCCCTACCCCTTATCGGTTTGGTCAAGCATTCTCGACTCTTAGCTGACACTTTTCAACCAAAAAAGTAATGTGTCCTATCTACAGTGCTAATCTCCGACTTTCCTTCCTCTTTCCAGCCATAAAAAGGTGTGGAATCTCTAGTTTTTCCCCTATATTCTGGTCGGCCCTTATCAGATTCTATCCGTTTTGCACAGTCTTCTTCTTCTTGTGTTGTACCTATATTTACCAATGGTCTGATGTTCACACAATTGAGTGAGGAAGAGAGAGGGAGAGAGATACTGACGTAGGGAGTTCTCACGCGGGAGCCAATCTTGAGGCTCTCTACAGGTTGATGAGGAGAAAAAGTAGCCTCCAAGTGGGTATGAAGTGTGCATGACCAGTCTGGAGATCTAACATCTGAGGGTTGTGAAAGATATGGTGGAATTCTGGCTCAAAATGCTTTGGAATGTAGTGGAGGTTCTTCTAATTTCTAAACTGAATTCAATTTTCATCCATCTATCTCATGGTCTGTGTTCTGAACGGTTGAAGTTGAAAAGCAATAATTTATAGCACTTTTAAAAGTGATTTTCTTAAAGTTTACTAAACAACGGTTATGAACAACATAACGTGATTCAGAAACTGTTAAAAAACAAAACAAAGTTGTCATTTTTCAACTGAAACTTTAACCGCATACAGTAGCCATGTTCGGACCATTTCTTGACCCGAAACTTACAATAACTTTCTTCTTACACATTGTTCCTATGATGACTACCATAACACAAAACTCGCATCTCGTCTGATATGTAAAACTTGATTGTGTAGGTGGGAAATAATTCACTTCCGAGTACTTCTTCAAGTGGAAAACATTAACCTCTTCATCATAACCTCCCCTTTATCCCGTTCTTTCCCCCTCAATTCTCGCCAGTTTCTTTTTACTGCATTGTAATGTTCATCCTCATTCCATTCTTCGTCTAACAATGTAGATCAAATGCCCTTTTAGTCCGGAACACTACCAGATCATATCGATGATATGGTGATACCCATCAGTAGTAGGTCACCCCCACTTTCTTTTCGTACTATTAAAACCGTTTTGTGCCTTGTTCTGACCGTGGTGTTAAGTGTGATAACTGTGATCCCGAGGCAAACAAGTTAGAAATAGATATTCGACACAAGTGGACTTGCAAGTGATAAGTCCTCCTCAGAAGCGTCTAAACAAACATGGACATTAGACACACTTGAACTATGCTCCCAAAAAAACACTGCAAGAGAAAACTGTGAATTAATAGGGATATCCAATAGAAAAAATGAACGTTTTTAGACCAACTACCTCATCACTCGTCACTTTCTATTGGCGGCTTTGGCCTCTGTTTCATAGACTGTTTGCCCTCCTTTTGCGCATTCCCAACTTGAACAGTCGTTTTTTTCTCTCGATTCTTTGTTTTTTCTTTCACCTCCGCTCTTTTAACTGTTTCTTCAAAGACTCGCGAAGTGGGCGAAAGATAGTCTAGTCTTGTATGGGTTTGAGGTGATGTGCTTGTTTTTTTCGTGTTCTGATTAGTATGCATGCTTTTGCGACGTCGCTTGAATTATGAATGCTAAGTCTTCCTGAATTCTGGAATTCTGGAATTTGGGAATTCTTCTGCATCTGAATTTGAAGCTCTGACCTCCTTTCTCCAAATGGCTTTTTGGCTTGAGAAGTGAATATACCTACTTCTCCCCCTCCCCCTTCCTTTCCACTCCATTATTCTCTTCCAGTCGTTCAAATTCTCTTCGTCCCGACTCTCCCCCCTCCGTCACACCAAAAAGAAGCGGCGGGTTGACAAATATTGTCATTTTCGCGGGAGGAGACGAACTCTCTATCACTCAGCCGTCGATTTCTCACTGACAAAGGCCAACTCCGAAATAACGTTTTGACGTCAGCCCCCCGATATCGAAAAACCGTTTTTGCAAGCCCCTTGCAAGATGGGAATTCCCTCACCTCTCGGTCTATAATCCCAACAAAAAACAAAGGGTTGTTGAGATGTATGAACCCATTGTTAGGTTTCCTCCCCGGAAGAGTAATCATGGAGATTGAAGCACACACTCGTCACACTTGAATAAGTGAGGTGAAAGGTGAAACAAAATCCAATGAAGTTAATGGATACCAGGAAATAAATGGGAGTGAGAAAAGGGGGGCACTGCGTCAGGAAATCAACTTCTTACACAATGGAATAATAAATAACCCCTCAGCAGTCGTTGAGGGAATTGGAATTGGATGAGGATGAGGATGAGGAGGAAGAGGAAGGAAAAAGTAATTGTATTCGGTGGAGATCCGTGTGCTGCCGCGGCTACTATATATTTTTGGAGTCGTGTTATTGCCGTCAGATTATTTTTGGTTCTGATCTATTAGACCTTATTAGCAGCTGAAATCTTGTTTTGAACTCTTTGGCGGTACTTGTGTGTCTTTTCTTGCTGCTTTCAATTTCGGTACTTTAATGTTGCCTAAAACTAGTTCAAGTAGGTTTTGCGCTTGCCACGTGGCAAAAGAAATGGTAGTCATCGTGCTCAGTCAGCTAAAAATTCTGCGTCGAATGATATAATTTTCGAGGATTTAAGAACTGCAAAAAACTTCTCACACCCTTCCCAAAAACCCTCTATCATTAATGATGGTCTCATAACAAGTTGGCCTCCCTTTCTCCCTCCCTGCTTCTCATTCCTCCTCACAAATCCCAAAAGTATTAGAACAAAGTATTGCATTAGGGCGCGGCGCACGGTGCTCGATCATTTCAAAGTCAAAGTACACATGTCGCATGTATCGTTAGCAAGCTCCAAAAAATAGTCCGCAGGGATTCTCGAACTCAAAAGTCGCCCCTTCTAGAACATGCAACATGAGAAGAGGGCGTTCCCAGTCCTTAGCAAGAGAAAGGCGGGGATGGGTTGAATTGGAAACTCGTCGCCGCATTTGAATACTCTGAGCTGAGCATCACACTGGTATATTCGCTAGAATTGGATTGCGATGTGAGTCGCATTGACCGAGATGAAAGTTTTCCGTCTGTGCCCATTCTTTCGACATTTGGTAAGTTGCGGGGGGTTGAAATTTGATCCAGGGGCGGTTTAAATCATGCGCAACCAAATTTAAAAGGTGCTAGATTTCACAGCACTTCTTTCGCCTCCCCCTCCTCCCAAATATACCCTGATTTTCCACTAGGCTACACCTGCTATAATGAGGTGGCGAAAACTGAAACATCTTGCGGCTTGCTGGGTGAGTGATTTAATTATAGCTTGGAACTGATATTTAGTTTTTTTGGCCTTTGCTTCTGAAAGAAGAAGTCAAGCATAAACATAGAATACCCTGGGAATGTGAAAGCTGCATGACGTGATACACCTGTCCCAACAAAAAAAAAATCTAGTTAGAGTACCCGGAAACTTGTTGTTTTTGTATGGAATCTCCGGAATTGCTAGGTTTAGCTTGCTGTCTGCTTTTTTTTCTCGACTCTCCAAATGTGGGTCCCCCATTCTTGTCGCGTTGCGCAGCAAAGCTGCCATAGTACGAATATACAATTTTTCATTTTTCCCCCCATATTTTTTTGGGCGCAGCTCCGAGAAGAATGTGTATATTTTTTGGTAGGGCGTCATTATTTCTCACGGTTTCGGTTTTTTGATGGATCTGAAATTGGCAGGTTGCCTTGAAAAATTGGCGTATGCTGGATGAGCCAAAAACCAATTTGTTGTCTAGAGCAAGCAGCAAGTCCATCTAATTTGGGTAGGAAAAGAAGGCGGGGGGGGGGGGGGGGGCAGGTCTAAAAAGAGTTGGAGTCGAGCCCAGTTTTCTGGCGTGGAATTCAATTACTTTTCGTTTTCAAAACGCTGTTTACTTCCTTCCACGATATGTTGTTTCGGGAAGCCAATTGCCTTTTTCTCCATTTTTCAACTGACCTTTCCCCTCCTCCCACCCAAAAAGGCTTGAAGATCCGGACATATGTCGAGTAAAAGCTAGAATGATGCTACTTATGTTGTTTTGATGCAGGAAGTGAGAGTCATCAAAAAGAGACAAAGAAGCCTGTACATCTTTTCCTGATCTTTTTCCGCCACTTCCTTTCTCTTTATTCTTGCTCGTTTTATTTCCTTCCCGCCACTGCCATATGCTTTGAATCAAAGTGTGAGTGTATACATTGTATTCATGAGTTTGCACTAGGACTTTCTCTGCCCATGAAACTAAACAATGCAGTTCACGTGATAGTTTGTCACTCCGTGCTAGTTCAGTTCGCATATTCAAATCGGGGGCGAGTTAAACGAATTCAGTTATGTGATGCAATACTTTAAAGTGATATATCATTCATCATAAATCACACATTGGTTTCCAGTACGTATATAAGGTTTCTGAAAATAGAAATGGAAGCGAATCTCGTGTAATCCTTCACACCATAAATCACTATCTTGGTATTACCCACCCCTTACTTCCGGGCTCTACATTGTCCTAATCCCCTTCCTTCGAGTAATCCAACTACCAAAATATACGAGCTCTCTTGTTCTTTCTCCCACTACGCTCGCGTTCCGTTGAGCATTTCCGGTGCACTCGAACAGTGCCACGTGTCAATCTGGTAGGGGCAAAAAGCGAGGTGGCAAAAGGTGGTAGAGAAGGGCGCCGTGAGCCCGCCCCTATCTTGCTGAGAGCACAGCGATCTGAGCTCCGCACTACACTCCTTCATGGCCACGCCCTCTTCCTGTGTAGTCTCGCAGATTTTCTGGGGCGGATGCCCGTGTTCGCTTTTTGTTTTATTTTTTCGTATTGAGGTGATAGTGATAATAGTAGTGATGTAGTGATTTCTCATGTCAGCAGTCCAAAAACCGTTGTTTGTTTTATCACGTCTTTTTCGTCATCCCCTTTACTGTATGCATCTTTTTCCTTCTTCTCATGTTTGTACACAACATTAGATTCACTTGTTGGTATTGGATTCCCCGTTTTTTCCACACCCTAATGAAAAACGTACGCTCGGTGTATGCATTTGTGTGTTCCGCTGCTCTTGAAAGACTTTTCGGATTGTCACATTTCTTCAAAAATATTCAACAAATCTCCCGATAAGCGATATAAGCGCTACACCCTCCCACATACTTGTTTTAATCATTCTCTTCAGATGTCGTCGTCCACATCATCGGTGGAATCGGTCGAAGACGAGAGCTGCTCGAACGAGTGCTCGGCCTCGTTCACATTCGACACCAACAACAACAGTCGGGGAGAGAACGAAGTGAACGTAAGTGGCGAGGTGCAAAGTACTCGGGGGGTCATCACTCATTTGCAGGAGCTCGCCGAGGAAACTCACATGAAACTTAGCATCACACCGACCCGCGAATCGTTCTCATTGAGCCAGTTGGAACGCATTGTGACAATCGGTGAGTATAGAGAGAGGTTGTAGTAGTGTCACAGATTGAAAAATCGGATTTCCGGCAGAGAGTATCGATTTCAAGGTTTAGAAGAGCAAATAGGTAGTGTCTGAAGGGACGGGGAGGGACGGTTTTGAACTGTAGCCTTCGCGCGGTTATATAAACAACTGATTTTTTCAACACTATTTCGGGGAGGTAAACGAAAAAGAAAAGATTTGAGTATGTGGAGGTTGACGATTTTGAAGAGCCCTGTCCACGAGATATTTTCAGCTCTAAAAAGCATAAACATGCATGCAAATCCATCCCTTTTTCAAGACATTTCGAGAATTTTTGAGATGAAGATCGCCTTGAGCCCTTCAAAGCTTTTTTTGATCCTTCCATGAGCTTTCCAAATTCCCAAATTCCCAGTTCAAACCATAATCCGATTAAATCAGCTATCAGTTGCAATAAGTCGGCAAAGTTCGCCGAGGCAACTTTTGCTCTCCCCGCACTGTTTGTCCGTGTCGAAATGCTACCGTATGACGTAAAGCATTGTGTTCTTCACTTCGCACCCGAGAAATTAATCAAACCAGCCGCGTTTTTCGACGCAAGCTTCCCGCTTTTTGCAAATTTGCAACGATCTAATGATCTTTGGGGAAAGATTTGGAAAGTTGACACCTACACCAGGAACAAAAAATTGGGATTGGAGTGACAAAGAAAACAAAAGTGAGCCAAAGATTGATAATGTTTGCCTCCTTCCTGTGCTTGTGACCCTGTCCTGATCACTGAAATACTGGAACGTCTGGCAAAATACTGAAAACCGAGATCCAGATGTGTCTGCGATCAGGGGTCATTCGCCGGAAAGTTACATCAGCCTTTGATTTACTGACGTTTTTGCGTCGCAAATCAGCTGCCGCTTCCCCATCTCTCAATTGTGGTCACAAATGAGAAAGAGAGAAAGACATGGAAAAACGGAAATATTCGGTGTGGCGGTGCAAACTAATACGAGAACAGAAGATGATGACGACAGAATGCACTCACAGTGTAACGTTTCATCTTTTCTCCTGAAATGAAAGAAGACAAAGGGGGAACGTGAAAACTTGTCTGTAATTGGAAACTCGGGCCAGATTTTCGACTTCATCTTCAATTACACACCCTGATTGTCCGCCTCATTGAACATGTACACCAATATTTGCCTCTCATAGGAATCTATACAGAAAAAGAAGTACACGTGAAAAATTCATAAGTGCTGGTTCTAACCGCTTTTTGTGTTGTTTTCTGCTTGCCTTTTTTGGAGAGGCCGCCCATTCGTATAGCAGGGGGGAAACCCGAGAATAGAGTAAACTTCTTGAACCCGGACCAAAAACAAGCCGACCATTAAAAATGTATGGGCCTCTGATTCAAAGTGATTCAAAGTGTATAGAGGTGACTGTGTCTTGGTTGTTATCTGCAAAAACGGCTTGTCACATTTTATTGTCCCTGGAGAGTGTCTACTTCATATCCGGGGGCACAAAAAAGTAATGTGTTGGGGCCCGCGACAAAAAAATATTTGATGGGGCCACTTTGATAAATGTGAGAAAAGAGGAGAGGGGTTGAAGAGCTTCTTCCGCTATCTTGCAGAGCATATGCAAATGTTGTCACAAGTTTTTGTGTGTTCCTAAGGGTTCTCGAATTCGTACAGTGGAACTTCCTGATGCCTAACTGAAAAACAACCGATGTTTCTATTCATCGCCCATTTCAAATTCCACATTGCACATTTCAACCGACATGTGGCATGCAATTTTATGTCTGCGCGATCCGCCGATGTGATGGGGCGCCTCTTCGCGGGCCCCCGTGTGCAACATTTATCTGATCAATGAGCGCCAAAACTATCTTGACCAGTGAGCATTGAGTCAGAGCCGTCCCTGGAGATGGAGGTGCAACATCACAACTTTCAGGCAAAGGGACCTTCGGACGGGTCGAGTTGGCTCGCGACAAAATCACCGGCGCACATTATGCACTCAAAGTGCTCAACATTCGTCGCGTCGTCGACATGCGTCAGACGCAACACGTTCATAACGAAAAACGTGTGCTGCTTCAGCTGAAGCATCCCTTCATTGTAAAAATGTAAGAAACTCCGGAGTAACTTGGATAGTACTGATTTGTTCCAGGTATGCAAGTGAGAAAGACAACACCCATCTGTACATGATCATGGAGTTCGTACCGGGAGGCGAGATGTTCTCCTATCTCCGTGCTTCGAGGTAAACAGAATCTCATTCGAAATAGTGCGTGGGGATTAGAAGTGCTTAAGGGAAAGTAAAGAAGAGGGATTAGAAGAATTTAGCATTCTCGTTTCAAGAACGACAATATTTATGATTACAGAGCGTTTTCTAACTCCATGGCTCGATTCTACGCATCGGAAATCGTCTGCGCACTTGAGTACATCCACTCTTTGGGCATTGTAAGAATACAGAGAATGTTCTGGGAAAACAAGATGTCTGTTTAGGTGTATCGAGACTTGAAGCCCGAGAATTTGATGCTCAGCAAAGAGGGGCACATCAAAATGGCCGACTTTGGATTCGCAAAGGAGCTTCGTGACAGGTTTGTGCTCTTTAATTTTAATTTTTCATGTTTTCTAGAAAATTCGCTGTTTAGTAGTCTTCTGTGAAGAGAACTCTCTAGAATTGTAGCCTCTGATTTCGTAAAATGATGTGTATCCGTTTTCTCTCCGCTTTATAACATTTGTTGGTAAGCAACGCGAAATGACCGGGAGCGAAATGCGAGGGATTGAAATGATGTGAGCAAGTGTTGTGATACGAATGAGTCGTCTACGTGGGAGTCACTTGTGGGGGAAGACGGGGTGACAATGATGATTGTTTTGAAGATCTAATTGCAGTTACCACCTCCAGAGGGTTCAAAAACCTGATATCTTCAGATCTATAGATCCTCGCCGAAATCTAAAAATATTTTGGCGGATGTGATCGCGAGATCGCAAATTTATTGGTTCCGGGGTCGCACGAGTTCGAAAATATCTGTTGATGACAATTGCTTTCGCAAAACTAGGGTCTAGCGACTATTCTTTGCTCTTCAGGGAATTAAAAATCATGCATTTTGTTTTCAGAACCTACACAATCTGTGGAACTCCGGATTACCTGGCACCGGAGTCGCTCGCCAGAACGGGACACAACAAGGGGGTCGACTGGTGGGCGTTGGGCATCCTCATCTACGAGATGATGGTCGGCAAGCCGCCATTCCGCGGAAAGACCACCGCCGAAATCTACGATGCTATTATCGAGCACAAGCTCAAGTTCCCGAGAAGCTTCAATCTTGCCGCAAAGTAAGCGGAATGATGAGATTATTCGTATCTATGAAGGGGTTTTTCAGAGATCTCGTGAAAAAACTACTGGAGGTGGATAGAACTCAACGCATTGGATGCATGAAGAATGGCACCCAAGATGTAAAGGAGCACAAATGGTTTGAGAAAGTCAACTGGGATGATACCCTTCATCTTCGCGTTGAGGTAAGCATAGATCCAATTAGATCCCAACCAAGTTTCACCATTTCAGCCACCAATTGTACCCACCCTGTACCATGCCGGAGATACTGGTAACTTTGACGACTACGAGGAGGACGCAACCGGAGGACCTGCCTGCAGTCAACGAGATAGAGATCTTTTCGCTGAATGGTGATCATTTGGCGGAGCAACATACTGATGAAACGTAGCATTCCTTTCTTTCCCCCACTATGGTGTATAGATCCCTGTAATTTGTCCCCTTTCCTTTCTTTACTTCTGCCCCTGTCCCTGTGCATTTTGTGAATTATTTCCTGTCCTTTTCTTTCTCTTTGCCTATTCTATCTTATTTTTGTTTGAAAACATTCAAAAACTCACTCTACACAATTCTTACCTGAATCTAGCTTATGATAGTTTTATATATTATAAACTGTCACTTTTCCAATATAATTGATAAAATGTTCATTATACATTGTTTGTACATGGTACATACGGGATAACATTGACTGTTAATCTTCAATTTCAGTTTCCTGCGCGGATTCCATCACCTCTACCACCACACTCCCATCGTTCTTCAGAATCTCGGCTTTTCCCTGCTCTGGGTAGTAGACAATGGAACCTAAAGCGAAATTGTTCGTTTCACCTCAAAACCATAATAGATAATAGATTACTGTTATTCGGAAGAGTTCTCATCGAAATCGTTGTTGACTTAATTGCAGGTGCAGCTCCCATCTTCCGCAGCTCAGTCATGTAGACAGACGTCTCATTTCCCTTTTCCTAAAACTGATCTCTGCACCAACTGGAATATTCCAAAAGCATACCTTAAGCGGATCACTCTCCTGGTCATCGCTGAACGACATGGACGTCATTCTATTTTTGTACCTCACTGCCATCGTTTTGTACTTCATACAACATGTCATCTCGCTGCATCTGACGTACCTGGAAGATACAAAGTGATGACCTAAATAGAATGAAGTCAAACTAACCCTGCTGGGCAATGACAAACGTTGTCAAACACACATGGTACCATGAGAGGTGGAGCCGTCACACATTCCTCGGTACAATCCGGCATGCAAACTGGAAAGTTTATGTTGTAAGGAGCATGTTTTTGAAGGATCTCACCAGCTTTGCAAACTTTCGGCTTAGAATGCAGATCGGCGGTGGTATAGGCGTCAAGACATTGAGGGGTACAGTACGGCATGCATTCTTCTCTACATTCGATGGTTTTTTGTGGGGAGAATCTTATGTTCTGGAAGTTTCGAGTGATTTGACGGTAACAAAAAAGGAGTTTACATTTCCGGGTTCATGAACCGGTTGTCCCATCACATCGATTGCGGTGAGGGAGTTCATGAAGGAGGCCACTATTTGATTGTATCTCTGGAATCACTCAAAGTTCAAAAGAATAGGAAGCAGAAACGGGATCTAGAAAAGTGTACCAAAAGCGGACCATGCCAAACAGTTGTCTCAAATGGTTCATCCCACCATAGGATCACAAACCTGAAGACACCGATTGTTGCACCTTGGCATACACGCATTTGCACACTGTTTGATCGTCGGTGGAAGCGTCGTTGTATGAGTAGTCGGACTCCGATTAACAGGCGGGTACCTCCTCATCCCGGATCCCGTACTTTGACCTCTACGGTTTGCAAAAGCAGCTGGATTCGGAAATACTCTTTGAGCGCCATGGTTTGATCGTGCCATTTGCCGTTCTGATGGGCAGCTGCAATTGTTGATTTGACTTGTTTTCCATATTTCTCCCTTACCAACGAAAAGCGCACCATCCACTTGATCCACACCCCATCAGATCGCTAAAGTACTCACCGATAGCTCTCATTCTACTATCAGCAAAGTGACCGTAATCGTTCAGAAAACTTGTTTCGTTTTGCTAGAAAATCAAAATGGTCTTTCAAGTTGTATAAGCAAGCCTTACCCCATTGGCAAACCGGTGAAATAGGAGAAAAACGAATATTAGGTTCATTGGGATGATTAGAAACTCAAAATAAAGAGATAAAGGAGCTCCCGATATCGGGCAGGATGGTCAGGTGTCATTTTCGACACGCTGTCATTATCCCTCTTAACAAACAGTCGGATCGTGAGCCAACAAAAGTTGCATCTCTCTATCAAATATTCATTCTTTTCAGAGTGAATCAGAAGCGTTGAGAGAGAGAGATATGGAGAAAGAGAGATGGCATTCATGACAGAACAAGAATGAGCAGAGTCATAAGAGCGTGAAGTCCAGTAGTGCACACTCTGGTCAGTGGATCAGGTCATACTTAATTACCCAGTAAATTAAATTTCTCCCCTCACTTCCTCATGAATTGTTTATCCACTTTCAGCCATATTAAATATTTCAAGAACCAAGCAAAAAATACTTGGATCGCAATTAGTTATGCAAAAGAAGTGCGTACCCTCTGGGGAACACGGACCAAGTCTCTATTTGTCAATCACTTTTTTCTCTTTTCATATTCTCTCGTTCTGCCCAAATTCATTTTTCTGAATTTTTCATATATCGATGCACTCTCCGTTCTCTCCTCATTTGTATTTTCATTTTGTCTGCCACTACACTCATTTGTTTTGAGACGAGAAAACGGAAGGTTTTAAAATTGGAAATTGAGAAGAAAGGTGAAAGAACGCAATAAAAAATATGGACTAAGATTGGATTGCATCTTGCTCCAGGCGATTCGAATTCGAAATCCTTTGCTTCGTTTCACCTCCCATTTTATTACCCTGGTGTGTGCAACCGATATTTAATTGTCTGCTTATTTTTCTTTCCTTCGGGTGTTCTTTATCTCTTTTCCGTTGCGACCTCTTTTTTCCAGCTAAGTTATTCATGAGCAAGTTGCGAAACCAGGCGTTTTTCGGTGGGTTCTTGGTTTTATTCAACTTTTTACGCACTCCACCGTTAGTGCACCGTCTTCCAAAGTTCATCGATTCAAATTCACTGCACAGTTGTCCATTGCGTAATGTATGTCTCTTTCATTATACCGACAGTTCACCGTGTCCATCCGCCGCAGAGAGCCGTGGCACTCGTTGTAAAATTACACAGCCGCCACGTCTGCTCGTTCGCTCTTATATCCTCTTCTTTCTCATTGTAATACCTTTTGCTCACCTTTTGAATAACTTTTCAACGCATCAGCTGCTTTTGAAAGTTATTATGCTTTGGTTTGACTCTGGTATGTTATTTCTTGATTTCTTGTCTTTAAATTTTGAAAGAAAAATGAAGATCCATGTGAAACAGAAATAAAAATAAGAATAGGGAATACATAACCCCTAAAAATGACAAGTGAAACGGCAATTTCTAATCCCTTTCCAAAAGATTTTAAGCCCACCCAAATGGTGCACCATATGCCATCGCTCCAATCCACCACCGCCACTAAATTATACCCCCTTCCAAGTTTTTCGAAAATTCTTTTCTTCATCCCCCCTTCCACCTTGCCAAAAAGCGCAATGTTCAATAATTGATGTGGTCCTGAGTCGAAAGTCTTCTATTGTGTGCGCCTGCCTTCGTTTCAAGCGAGTCTCTCCCACCAGGAAGCAGCAAATTATGCTGGAGAGAAATTATTGTACAATTTCCTCACAATTTCAACAATGGAGAGGCGGTGCCCGCGATAGAGTTTTGGGGGGCGAAATTGGCAGCCACCACCACCTTTTTCCTATATAAACATTTTGACGGGCCCGAGCTTCGTCCTATTCGTCATCATTTTCAAATGTGTCAACTTTTCGGCTCTTTCTGTATTCCGTTGTACTCTTCCAAGATTTCAAAACGTTGTCAAAAACAGTTGGCGCGTCCATCCACAGCAACGTCATTTGGCAACCATATGTCCGTCATACGCTTCTCCGTCTTAGAAATTCATTGAATTGCATAGTGGAATTTGCTGAGGAGGGGCTCTTCCCGAACCTCATAGGAAACAGAGTGGAAAGAAGAGTAGTTCGTTCTCACGTCCTTTTCAAGCAAAAACTCCCACGACTACTCAATCCATTGAAACGTACACCTGCTCAGCTGCTCAGAAAAGGGCAAATGGAGCCGAGAAATTTCGTTCAGTTCGTGTGAATTTTCAAGTTTCGACAACCCAACCCAGTCATTCCGATTCCGTTAACACTAAAACTTTTTGGAAAAAATCCGCGTTCGTAATCTGTATGCTCAAACTGTGCGCATAAACATGCATGAGTCCCCTCTCTCCGCAAGTTGGTCGTGTGAGGGTGACCTGTTGAAGGATGGTGTTTACGTTGACAGCAGCTGCTCGACAGTTGCCTCCCCCTCGCGGCGAGAGGAGAGCGGGGAGAACTCTGCACTGGAATTCACGGATTCCTGGACACTTTACAACGCGACGGGGCGGCTAGAGGATGGATGTCGGGCCTCATTCATCCTAACTATGTGTATTGTTAGTCGGTATGCTTTTCACTTCCTGTCGTGGCATTGAAACCAGAGGGAAAGAGAGAGGGAGAGAGAGAAGTGCTCGAACCTCAGCTGATCTTATTGTTTTCATGATCATGTGGAATACTTTCACACACTTTTAAAAGCTTTTGTCAGCCATATTCCTCTCCACAAATCTCCTCCCCATCCCTCCAACTTCCTTTGTTCAATTAGCTGCTCTTTGTGCCAAATAAACGCAATCAACAGGCACTTCTTTCTACTGTTTCCTCCCATCCCCTCTCTTCTTCCATTTCTGCCTTCTCATTTTCAATTCTCGAATATCACTCCCATCGATCCGCAGAAGGTGTCTTATTTTGGCGGGCGAATAGCACAAAAGGAGCAGCAAATCAAATTGAGGAGGTCTCACTGATTGAGACGGGAGGTTGAAGTACGGCGAGGTTGAAATGAGATAAAGGACTTGCTAGATGTTGCGAATTGAAATGTATTTTCTTGCTCGGCTGTGAATGGAGTGAATAAAAACAATCTCCTTCTATACCAGGAAGACGCAAAATTGCTTTCCCTTTTTTTATTTTGTTCCCAATAAGATTCAAACTGGAATCGAGGGTGAATACGGTAGTGAACACATGTTCCTCATCACTCATGTATGTTATCGTGTACACTGGCTTCTCATCTATGCATTACTGTTTCCAACACATGATGATAATGTTAGAGCGCGCAATGAATGGTTTATGCTAGCGCCGGCATCTGCTCGCCAGACCTCTAAGTGTCTCCGAACACGATGACCGCAATAAATCCACTCGACTGTTTATAGCACTTGGAAAGTATCCCAGCAGATCTCTTCCGTCATTCTTCCACTTTCGCTTTGGAGGCCGCCGAAAACACGCGTAATCATAATTGACTTGCGCTTTTTATTTATTTCTGTTTTGCGACCACATCAGCAGGTTTGGCATCTGCCGTTATCAGACAGGCCCCCCTCTCTCCGCCATCAGTGTGTCCTCAGGGGGGAAGATATTGTGTTTTTTAGCTGGCAGAACCGTTGAAGACAGTCTCTCCCGCGAAAAGTCTCATGTTTCGTCCGTTCGGCTGGCTCTCTCGCACTTTTTCGTTGGCTCTTTGCCTATTTGTTTTCGGCGATGAACCAACCTCCTTTAAGACCAGTTTTCTTTTCACTCGAAATATATTCTTTCTCTTTACGCCCCGTTTTTTCCACCTCCGGCACAGCTGACCGCAATGCTCGGAAAGTTCTGATGCGCGAGACGCAACGGTTCTGTATCTTCTTCCCATGTCATGTGGCCAGGTCTCGCGGACATAAATAACGTAGTAGAAAAGTGAAAATGTCTTCATTGGCTGGGGGTTTAAAAACATCAGTCTCTGTACTTCGTTTTTCATCCATCCCTCTTCGACCTGGAGGTTCGAGCACCTCTTTTGGAGAACTCTTCTTGTACAAAAGCTACTTGAGAGCCTTGATGAAAACTGCGAATAATTCCCAAAATCCAGAGTGCTCCCTCTTTTGCGTCGTTTCGTTCAACAATCGCCTTTCAAACTCCCTCCCCTATTGTTTAATCAGGCGGTGAGGGCTGTCTCCCCCCCCCCCCATACTTGAAGCGCACAGATTTGAGCAATTGTATTTCCAAAACAAGAGAGAAGGACTCGTTTTGTTTCATTTTTTGCTCTCCGCCCGCCTCAGCAGCAGCAGCAGCTGCCTTTCTCGGATTGTCCAAACATGCGAACGTCTTATTCCTAGCACATCGAGTGGCGACGGTATCCTTTTGTTTTTGTAGCAATCCGTCTATTTTGGAACGTCGCTTGTTCACACTCTCGTTCCAGTTGGATTTCATTGGCTCCACTCACTCTCTCGAGACACGGATACATCGTACGACAATTAGCAAATATTCCCTGGCTGGGGAGAATAATAAGTGAGCCACTAGCGCCGCACATCATCGCCGAGTGGCACGTCGTACAGTGTTGTCATCGTACGATCGTTTTGAATTAGTGGCAGTTATACGCCTTGTTTTGCCCCACCCCTCGTCACATTCTTTCTATTTCCGATCGAGCAACTGCTCCGTATCCTTTGATTGAGCCTCCTTCTTCTCCTCCCATCCACCCACTCAAAAGCGTCTCTTTTCTTCTTTCTTCCACAAAGCTTTCTGATTTCTTATATCATATGACTGTCGTTGTTCAGAAATCGATACAAATGTTGTTTGCGCGTCGGCTCATATAGTGAAATATTATGGCAGCAAAAAATCTCGCTGACCGTGTACCGCAAATTTAGGCGCTTTTCTATTTGGAGAGGGTTGACAGGAGGAGCTGCGACATTGCGCTCGGCTCTTTCTTATCCTAACCTATATCATTGTTATCTTTCTGGTCTTCTCTATGCGGTACAAGGTCTCTGATCTTCTATTGATAATGATTGAGTGGCTGACGGGTGGCAAGTTCACACAAAGCTCATATTGCTGCGATACCACCTGACTCTTCTCCTCTCCTCTGCTTTCCACAGGAATATTGATTGCTTCTAGAACCCTCCGTTTGACTTCTCTTTGCTCTTTTTCATTCAGTGTAAACATTCATTTCAGGTCTGCCTACTACAGTCGGACTCTTTTCGTCTTCTCCGAATTAACATTTCAGTTTAAACAGTGAGTTGTTCTTTTTGAACCTGAAAAAGATGAAGATGACTTCCAGAAATGTACGGTCAAGTGCAAGATCCTCTGGCCCACGTTGCTGCTGCGGCTGCTCTGGCACAGTCAACAAACGCCGATCCAGTCGTTGGTTAGTTCTTTTTGCCCTCTCTCCAGCTCCCTCTTTGCCATCTCTTTGTGTCCTGGTCACATGAGGGAAAGCATAGGCAAAAAGACGGACAACGTTGTGTAACCAACATATGGTTCCACTTCAAAGGGACGAATTGCAGGCTCACGCGACACCATGTTCACCAAAATCTTCGTGGGTGGTCTGCCGTACCATACCAGCGACAAGACACTACACGAGTACTTTGAGCAGTTCGGCGACATCGAGGAGGCCGTGGTGATCACCGATCGTAACACGCAAAAAAGTCGCGGATACGGATTTGTAGGTTTTTCTCGAGAATTTCAACAATTCGCAACATGTTTCGGTTTCTTGTCGGAGGTCAAGCGAAACGGTTCGTCAATCACACACGCTGACATGATAAAACCGTTTTTTCGAGCGCAAGGGGCGTCCGAAAAGAAATTACGATGAAAGATAGAGGGAAGGGAAAATAGAAAACACGAGTTTCTTCGGGAATTGAAACTTTGCGGCTTTTCTTTGGGGGGCCGATGAAGAGGGTTGCACGCATTAGCAAACACTTGTACCTGCATATGTATCAAAAGATTACAGGTGACAATGAAAGACCGTACCTCTGCGGAGAGAGCTTGTAAGGATCCGAATCCAATCATTGATGGAAGAAAGGCAAATGTGAATCTGGCATACCTGGGAGCCAAGCCAAGAACTAACGTTCAACTAGCCGGTGGGTCAAATTTTCTTTGAATCTCAAAGACCTTCCCCTTTTCCCAAGTGTGTTTTGGCTTCTGCTAAACATTACCATTCCTCCACAACCTTTATAACCAGGATTTGTGTCGCGCATCTCTTCAGTTTTTGTCTGTGTTAACCAAAATCACCAAGTTGGTCATTTTAGCGCTGGCCGCTGGACAAGTGCAACTCCCGCTGACCACCCAACTCCAAACGTTGTTCGCACCGAGAATCGGGTGAGTTTGGTGATATGCCTGTGTGTGAAACCTACTTCCTATCTCATCTCGCCCTCTGAGTTGTGTTGATCAGGGAAAATGAAATAAACTGTCGAAGATAGCTCGTCACACCTAGGTTAAAACGCTCAAACCTCGTCGTTTTCTTTTCCTCCTTTTCTTCTCATCACACCCACTCCCCCTATTTAATGAATGACAAACTGTTTTAAGACAAGTGGCTGGTTGAACTCGAGTCGGCGGATGCCTAAATCCAAAGGTTAGGCGTGCTTTGAAGTGTGCCAATCATTACTCTTCCTACCAAAAGCAGAATAGTGCTGTGTTTTGAAGTGTCCATACTCTCTTTCTATTGATATTTTCACCTATTTTTTCCCAACCTATATGATTTCCAAATATTTCTCTATTTTTCCCCCCTTGGTGAGAATTGCATATAGTCCTGAATGAGAGCACCCCCGTTTTTTCATTGGTGGGATTTGATTTCTTTTTTTCTCATATTAGGTCAATGGTATGGCTGCCTAACTCTAAATCACGCATTCTAAAAACTTCGCTATAGTTTGGTTATGGTTACAATGTGTCACAGGTGTAAAACCCAAGAAATTGAAATTCGTGAACCGTTTTTTTCTTTTCATTCTATCCTGATTTGCTGAAAATTGCACTAACTCCAAGAAAAGCATACATTCTTTTCGGAAAATTCGACTCGAAACCAATTTCATCACGCATGTGCGTGTTTTTGGGTGATATTGTGATCAACACTGTTGCCTCCTTTCAAGCATTTGGCCTTTCCCCCCAAAGCTTCCAATTTTTTTAAAAATCATAATCGAGTCGTTCCAGGTTGCCACAAATGTACTATCCAGCCGTCACAGGGTTGGTTAACCCGCTGATGGCTGCTCCAGGAGCTGCTGCTCAGCAACAGCTGATTGACTACTCGGCGCTGGCTGCCGTGATGGGACAGAACCCACAAGCTGCTGCTGCTTACGGACTTGCTCCACAGGGAAAATGTAATTCTTGTTATTGAAATTATATATTTTGTGCATTGGCTAGTTGTAAAATACTGCCTAGAAGAAGAGAAAAATTCAAGATGCGAAAGTTAGGCTAGCTCAATCAGTGAGCACCGCCTTGTTCCTAGTTTTCTCCGTCTAACTGACTGTAATAAGAACATATTTGAATCGAGCTTATCACCTTGACTTTCTTCTACTAGGCATTGCAAATCCACAGCACTCATGAAATGAACCAGAAACAAAATCCATATTTCAGTCGCCTCTGCCACCCCGACAACCATTGAGCAGTACGCCGCCTACCCAGCCGGATACGGACTCGTCCCCCAGACCGCCTACAACATTGGAAACTCGCAACTCCAACTGGCCGCCGCACAACAACAACTAGAACATCAACGCGTGTAATACCTTCAATATATTCTTTGTCATTCTCCTCCCCCCACTCCTACAGCAATACGTCGCCAACTATTTTTGCCAATAAGCGAACATCGGTGAATGTTGAAGAATAACTGATTGCTTTCTGATAGTTTGTCTCTTCTCCACCTCACACCCTCCTATCCGACTCTTCTACAGATCAGATTCAACTAGTCAGTCATTGACTTCTCTATATGCTTTCTATATTGTCATCATAGTCCTCTTGAATGTACACGTTATCTTTGATTTTTCTGGGTTTTGTTCCACGTTCGATGTTCTAAATTTCGTCTCCGAAAAGCCAGAGTTGCCTCTTTTCGTGTGCCATTCGCACCACTTTTGTATTTTCTTTAATGTCTTTGTGTCTTTTATTTCATTTAGATTATGATTTTTTGATTACATTTTAATGAACAATTTGAAATCTCGTAATGTCTCACAAAATCATGAAGAGAACGTTTATTAAACAACAAACAAAAATAATGATAATAAGTTATATCATCCTTCAAGCCTTGCAACAGTTTGATCCGCACTGATTGTATCCCTGTGGACACGCACACGAGTTTGGACCACACTTTGAAACCACCTTGTTCCCCTGAGTGATTGTGATTTTGATGAGACACTTGCAAGGCACCACATCAGTCGGTCCAGTGGTAGTAGTAGTAATTTCCTCTGGTGGTGGGGTTGGTGGAGTCTCTGGTGGTGGCGTCGGGAGGTCATCTCGTTGTGGGGTTGGTGGTGAGGATGGTGTGGCGACACAGGTTGGAGCACAGGTTGGCATGCATGCTGGGGTGCAGCTAGGGACAACTGGGTAGTAGCCATAAGTTGGGTAGTAGCTGGGAGGTTGGGCAACTGGCTGCACATAGGGTTGATATGCCATTACGGGTGCTGCAGCTGGTGCAGCCATTAGGCAGGATGGCAGACAAGATGGCATGCATTGCTGAGCACATTGGAGTTGAGCAACTGGAGCTGCATAAGTGGCAAGTGCAGGAGTACGCAAGTACAGTGGGACTTGCTGCAAATTCAACTACTCTTTGTGTACCCTAAAGCTAACTTACTGCAAATACAATTGGTAGACAGAACAGGACAAATTTCAGCATGGCTATGCTCCACTTCTCACATTTCGATGCTTTTATACAAGAGACTCGAGTGGAGCCTCCTCTCCGTTTTTCCGGTTCGATAATCGGTGATACCGATAGGATTCAAAAATGGGGGATCATCTGCTCGCTGCTACCGGTCTTTTTTGTTTGCCTTGTGTTTATTGGGCAATCGTCACCATGAGAGGTTATCAGACCGTCTGGTGGACGGTTCGCGCAAATGCCAAAAAACACTTGGAACCAGGCAATCGTCTCGTTTTTTTCTTTCCTATCAAGACGTCTGATTGGAAGCGATACTATAGTTTCGATGCGATTAGTGTTTGGAAGTATAAACTTGGTTTTAAAGTGGAAGTCTAATCTGATTGTCAAAAGTTGCGCAAGCTGGAACCAAGGAGAACTGGCCACATTTCAGCATACGAGTAATTCGCACTTTTTCATGTCGCAAACATTACACCACGAAAGGCCCCCACGGCTGGATTATTCGACGTTTTGAATGTGATGGGTCACATTTGGATGACCTTCTGAAAAACGAAAAAGACGAGAGAAAACGAAACAAAAAACGCGATAGATTCGGTGAACGCTGAAACGAGGAGAGGGAGGAGTTGACAGTTGACACTGGACAGCGATTGAAATTGAAATTCGAGATCAAATTTGATAGTGGCAAATGGGGAGGAAATGGGTATGGCCTTCTCTCTTTCACAAACAGACGTGACAAACGTGGTTACTGTATTCAGTACCCCGTTGACTTTCCAACTGTCCGCAAGACAAGATTCAGTTCATTGACGCAATCTCATCATCTAATATTCATTTCTCTTCCCCCCATCCGCAATAACAAACAGACAGCCCTCATCCAGCGACGTTTTCTTTTCGTTTTTTTTTGTATAAATGTGGTTTTTTTCAGAAGCAGTTGCGTGAAGGATCGAGAGACGTCGACAGAGACTGCGTATGCCGCCCTTCGCTGAAGCGCCGTTGGCATCAAGTTTAGTTGGTGAACGGTTGAGGTCTTTTGCTAATGTTGTGTACTTCCTGTGGTCAATCCTATCAGTTTCCTCATTTTCATTTATATCTTAAGGTTTTGTACTTTTTAGGGAGGTAATCTATTCCGCATCGAGAATGTTGCGCGTTGAGATCGTTGTGATCGACATCTACTTAGTTTTTTAATTATCAGAGAAAACGCATAAGTTGGTGAGGATCAAGTTCTTCTCATTCCTCCCTGGTACTTCATTTCTCGCCCTTACTTTCCTTTTCCCTTCTTTTTCCATAATCCCAAAAAGTGTAATATTCCTCCCCCGGAATCTTTAAAAAAACGAAACCCTAGATGATTACAGACCAAACCATATTTCCCCCGCCTCACCTTGTGTTTTGGTTTGGCGAAGGTAAGAGACGAGTAACTACCAGAACAATTGATAAGTTTTCTGATCTTCTAAGCTTGATCAGTGTAACTTTTTTCACTCCCCCCATTTTTTATCAGTTCAGTGTAAATGACCAACGCTGGGTTTCCCTCCCCGTCAAGATTTGTGTCTTGTACGCCACACGGAAGTAGGTAGAAAAACATCTCGCCGTTCATGATAGTCTGTTTACTGTCAGGTTGTCAGATGCAAGCTTTCTCCCTCCTCTCACTGTAAACTTTTTATGGCAAAATGCTGTCTGGAATGGAGTGAACTACTGACGCCACCCCATCGTTGCAAATGATCTGATCTAGTCCCCGCCCCAGGTTCAAAGCATTGACCTTCTCCTTTCATGTTTTGACGTTCTTCTTATGAATATAACCAAATGCCAGCTATCCGTTTCTATCTGGTGCCCCCTCTCTAAACAGTTTTTCTCTGCCATTCGCATCTTCTCCCCTTCCTTGTTTCCATTTCTCTCGTTTCGTAGTAGAAAATAACATTTTCAATCATTTTCTGATTTGCAGATACCAGATCTTTATCATCCAACGGTTACCACTAATGAATTTGAACTGAGTGGAGGAAAACCGATTCACCTTCTTCACTGGTAATCACTGATCACAATGCTGTCCTCAAATATTCTACTCTCCATATGCATACTCGTGGGTGACCGGTACTCTAGACCCCCTCCCAGTACTTGCCATTTCAGACAACTTCCGCGATCCATCACTCGATGACACCACTCGAGTTAAAGCACTTTTTCGGTACAGAAAGCAAAGACAAAGGCAAGTAGAATCGAAAAAAGACACTCTGAAGCACTCGAAGCTTTCTCCCTGCTTCAGAGTGACCTTGTCTAGCCTGTCTGGATTACTACGTTCAATTATTTGCAGTGCCCGACTACTTCCTGGATGATGGGAAGAACAGCCAGCGGACGGACCTGGAGGATGGCTTCAAAATGGATTTCCTTATCGACGGAGTCATGGAGACGTTTGTGTTGCGCAACAAACCGCATCTGTTCTCCGAAGGTTTGCAGTCTCACAGGCGCCATGTAGCTTTTGTCATGCGTGTCAAGCAGGATTGATAGAGATTAGAACGTTTTGATAACACTGAATGTGTGAGAGGGGGGTAATCACAACATGTTGCGGTTTCAGTTTGCAGAAGAATTCTTGAAAGTTTTTCAGGTTTCCACATGATAGACGAAGACATGGAATTGGTGACACATCCATTGAAAAATTGCGTGTACGAGGGCGAAAGTGCCGTTCGGAACGGCACTCACATCGGACTGGTCGGATGCGGACGTAATTTGGTAATCGTTGGTCAACCTTCATCAAATTCACTTTTTGATTCGATCGCGATCTCTTCTCGAAAATCTTTTTTTTTTCTCGAGAAAAGAATGGCACTATCAAATCAACTTTCACTTTCCGTTTACTACGAGGAAGTGTTTTTTTTTCGTGCGAGACTTCACACGGAACTTAATTCCAAAATAGAAACGCTTTAGTCTGTCCCAGCTTAAGCCACCCGGAACGATTTGTGATCTTCAAACAGCCGCCGCCACATAAAAGACAATAGATCCCCCAATGATAACAACAGAAAAAAACACAGCTGATTTGCAGAATGGTATGGTCATCACTGACAATGGGGATTATCATTTGATCCAATCCCATCATCCATCTGGCCAGCATGTTATTCATAAGCGAAGCATCGAGTCTATAGATCATGAATGTCAATTTGGTAGGCTATGACGAGGCGGCAATAAAAGACAAAAGGCTTGCAGATATGAATGAGGATCCGTATCCTGAAGATAGGGAGGAGATCGCCATGAAGAGTATGCTCATGAAGTTTGTGAAGGACATCAGGAGGGCAGAGCCACGGAGGAGTGATGTGCTCACCGTGGAACTGGCGGTGTTTGCTGATGATGCGATGTGGGATCACTTTCAGAAAATGTATGGGAAAGCCGCTGAGGAAAACATGCACACGTTCATCATGGCAGTTGTGAATAATGTAAGAATTGGGATAGTTCCTAGTTTCAAAGATAGTTTTCAGATTGATGTACTCTACACTCAAAGACTTCTCCAACCAAGAATCGGTATCAAAATCGTTCGTTATGAAATTTTGAAGAACATTCCGGTTAGTTTTATTTTTCTTTATCTTCTTGTTTCAATTAACTTTTTTCCAGCAAATAATGAACGCACGCAAGCATTCAAATGGAGATGTGGATCGTTTGTTAGATTCTTTCTGCCAGTACCAAAATGAAATCAACCCACCCAATGACGCGGATCCACGGCATTGGGATCACGCTCTTCTTTTCTCTGGCTACGATCTGCATCGAAATGGAGTGAAAACTGTTGCTGGATACGCTCCCGTCAAGGGAATGTGTAGTGGAGTGCGATCCTGCACGATCAATGAAGGACTCGACTTTGGAAGTGTGTTTGTGGTTACTCACGAAATGGGACACAGTCTCGGAATGTATCACGATGGAGATAATGAATGCGACTTGCGGTGCTGCATCATGAGTCCGTCAGTTGGAAGTGGGAAAACTCATTGGAGTCATTGCTCTGTCAATGAGATGGCTACTTTTGTCGGGGTTAGTTTATCCCTAGTTCTATAGTTGGAAATTCACTTTTTATAGCACCTCGGCGACGACTTCCGTCCTCCAAACTGTTTGCAAGATGCACCAAACACTGAGCAGAGAATGACCGCTTTCAAAGAATCGGAGCCTCCAGGCCAACTTTTCACATTGGACGAACAGTGTGAGATATTCCACGGAGAGTGCTGGAAACACGAGTTGAAGGATGGGCAGACCATGCAGAACGTGTGTCAAATGGTGTGGTGTGGCAATGGAGAGGGTGTTATTCGCACAGCTCATCCTGCGTTGGAAGGAACTTATTGTGGATTTGGAATGGTTTGTATAAGAGAGTGAAGACCCCATATTTTAGTTTGTTTTCTTTAGATCTGTCGTCAGGGGCAATGCGTCGGGTCGAGCCAACTAATGAGAGTTACGGTAGGCGGTTGGTCCTCCTGGAATGATAGACCTGCCCCAAGTTGTGGAGGAAGATGTTCACAGTGTGAAATCAAAGGCCAAATTCGAATTATGCGAAGTATCCGACAGTGTAACAATCCAAGGTTTCATTGTTAATTGGATCTACCTTCATTTCAACTTTCAGCCCGAACAATGGCGGAGCGCCTTGCCAAGGAGACGAAGCGCGTGGAATGGTGTGCCATCGAGACGTAAGTCTAATACGGCGTGACAGTCAGAGGACACAATCTTTCTAGGTTTGTAATGGAGACAGCATTGAGAACTACGCCACACGAGTATGTTCCCGATTACGTGATGAGAATGCCATTCCTAACACGATACTGTCGGGAGAGGGAATGCAGTTCGAACAGGCCATGTGCAAGATTTGGTGCTTGATATCTGGCTCCACGAACATCCGAACTGTTTCGAATTTCCCAGATGGAACACCGTGTGGAACTGGACAGTACTGTATCAAGGGAGAGTGCAGGGTAAATTAGTAGAATTTTAAATGTTGTGAGCTTGTTCTTCAGCCATTGCTCTGCGGATCTACAACTCTAGCTTATTCTGAAGCGGATTGTCCATTGAGTGTTCTTCAAACCACTACCACGACTCACTCTCCACTTCCTCACATGCACAATGTGGATCAGTCAGCAACGAAGACAAATCCTTACAAAGAACAGAAGAAAAGTAATTTCCTATAATGATTTGAGTGTATTTGTATCAATTTCATTTAGCTCCCTTCCTCAACGAATGGTCTGGATGGTCAGTGTGGTCGGAATGTGTCACTTATGATTGCCGTATGAACATGCAATACGGTCATTATCTCATAAGTCCGTTTACAGATACCCAGGGAGTCAAAGTTCGCCTTCGAAGATGTCTCGCAGGAGTTTGCGCAGGTGCTCTTCGTGAAAGAATGCCATGCTCCAGACCTTGTACTGGATTCGAGAGACCAACTTCTACTTCCGCGCCGCAACAAACTTTCCGCAACAGATTCATCGCTCCACTGCCGAATGGAAACAGACAAACTAATATGATTTTGAGAAAAATTGAGCAGTGAGTTATTCCCATCATTTTTTGATAGCTCATTCATTCTTGCAGTTGGGGACCATGGTCAGCATGCAGTGTTACCTGCGGAACTGGTCAGAAGCTGAGAAGAAAGGATAACTGCATCGGACAAGATTGTGCTGAAACCGCGGACTGCGTGATGCAAGCCTGCAAGGCTGTTCAACCAGCAAATACCTGGACGGAATGGTCTACCTGGTCGGAATGCTCTGTGAACTGTGGAGAAGGACTGCAGTTCCGAAAAAGAGCGTGTTTCGCAGCATTCTGTAGGGGAAGAGATAGTGATGTCAGGAATTGTTATGGACAGGTATTGCTTCCTTTTGTTTGTCTTTTCATATGTTCTTGAACATTGCAGAGATGCTCCACCACCACCCAACGCCCCATGGTGAACCGTTCGGGTCTATGGACGGGCTGGTCAAACTGGTCAGCATGCAGCACCAAATGTGGCGTCGGCCGTCGCACACGTCGGAGGAGATGCTACCAGGGCCAGTGCATGGGTGAGCTTCCCAAACGTTCGTCCCCATTCTACTTTCTGTGCTTTAAGGTGACGATAATGAGTCGGACAGATGTGTTGGGTCCCAATGCTGAAGCCAATGGTTCTTTTTTGTTTCAACGAAACCACATGTGGGAGAGAGGAGGAGGGCAAACAATTTTTGAAATTAGTAGCAGATTTTATAGTTTTTCGTTGTTTCCCGCCCTTTCGTCCCAATTTTTTTTAGCCATTTTGTACGGGTCAGGTTGCATCTTGTATGGTTTATATTTTTGTGATTTGTACATTAATAAAGAGTCAACGTATAAATAATTAGAAAACGAGAAGAAAAAAGAAGAAGAAATGGGAAAAATGACACCCTTGTGATTTGTTTTTTCTCGCTTCAGACTAGCGAAAACTTCCTGATTCTTGCACCTCTCGCCTTGAATCACTAATGAGAAACATCATTTCATTTGGCATAGATGAAAAAAACGCGCGTTCGCCAGCATGTTGTCGCCTTTTTTTCTGTTCATTCACAACTCATCCTTCTCAATCTTGCATCTTCTTCCCCCCTTTTCCTTCAATTGTCGTAACAGCTGCTCTCGCTCTAATTTTTCACCTTCCGATCATCTTTTCTCTCATCTCACTCTCTGACTTTTTTTTTCGTTGTCTGAAAAGCGACGCATATCAGTTTTCGCCCTCTTCCATTGATGCTTTTGAGAAAAACAACTGCGAACTAACACAGAACGATGAAATGGCCATCGAGTTCGGACCACAACGGTAAGATTTTTTTATCTATCCTTTCCCCTCCTAGTTTTTTAGGTAAAAAGGGAAGCTCGAGGAAGTCTTTTTTCCTACATGTGGCCAATCATTTTTTGTGGGCCACATTAATTCCTGACTCCCATAAAGCTCCGGAGCCGTCCAATTTTTTTGTACGAGCCATAACCATAACCCTCAATGACTTATTTCCCCCCATGGAGTGCTCTTGGTACCCGGTAGATCAAAAGTCTACAGATCAGCAACAAACCGATGGCATTGTGACGTCTTCATTTGGCAGAGACGTCGAATCGGTAGCGTTTGCGGTTCTCTTATTCCTGGCGGGTGGAACAGTGCTCTTCATTTCATGCTTCTTCATTACAAAATGTCTTCAGTGCTACAAGGCCAGACAGAGAAGGTGATTGTAGCTTTTGTAGTATATTTGATTGTCAATATTTGTTACAGACTCCGAAGAAAAGCACTGGGAGAAGATGACGATGACGACGACGATGATGACGATGGAACCAGCGATATTGATGAGGATGAGCCGCAAACTGCGATCACCAACTCTAACCCGGACCTTGTAAAAGTGTAATGTACAAAATTGTGTGAAATAAACTTGATGATAATTATATTTTATTGTGAAACCGGAAAAGGGGGAGAAAAGGAGATATACGGAAAATAGATAGGAAATTTGAATGGTTTCATAGTGGAGCAGAATCAGAAAACTTTCAGCTAACGAATCACATTCATATTTCATAGAAAAGAGTTAGATAGATAGATAGAGATAGAATGGAAATGAAAATAAGCAAAAAGATAATACTTAGGGGTGGTCGTGAACCATTCCATAGAATCACCTTTATCACAAATCAAGGGGAGGCGTTATGAAAAATAGAGATGACAAGGCGTAATCAAGTTTGGTAGGAAAAGGATAGCTTTGAAGAAAAGAAAGGGCAAAAATCGTTGCTGGGGGGAAAGGAAAGAGGTACAGAGGCAAACTCGGACGGGAACTAAAGTCACTTGGGTGTTTATTCATGACAAAAATGATTTATTGGATGCAGCATGACTTCTGTTTGCCGTCCACGTTGCCGCGAAGACGACGGAGCTCTCCGTTCGCCCGGTATGTTTCAAGGAATTTGAGCTGTTTCTGGTTGAGTGCTCCGCGACGTTGCCTGCAACAATTGATGGTTTTTCGTAATGGAAAATTGTGTCTTACATTCTGATCATCTCAACCGCGTCCTCATACTTCATGCCGGACTCGATGAGTGCGATGGCAACAAGCACTGGGGCTCTGCCGAGCCCTGCAACGCAGTGCACTGCGATGCTCTTATCCGGATGCTCCTTGAAGGACGTCTTGCAGAGTTGGAACCAGTTCTGGATGACCTCTGGCGGTGGTGGCGATCCGTCGCTGAACTGCCAGTCGAGCACGTCGATGCCGGCTTCCTTGAGAGCCTTGGTGTCGTAGGTGGGCTCGCACACACGGACGACCGCACGAGCTCCGTGCTTCTCCAGCTCCTCGATGTAGGACTGGATGGACGAGTTGCTCGGACGATCGGTGATCAGGAAGCGCATCTTGCCCCATTGGATCTCAGATGGGGCTGGCTTGAAGTAGGTGGTAGCCGCCACCGTGTTGTTGGACACTCGCTTTTGAACTGCCGCGCTCATGGTTGCTCTGAAAACCAAAAAATGAAGGGATTGAAAATGAAGTGAGACTTGACTTACATTGGGTGATTAAGGGGGTTTGTAGTTGATGGCGTCGAAAAGTGATATTCGTTTAATCAGGAAACAATCGGTGAATGGACGTGTACAATGTGGGTGTATGGCCACGGATAGTCAGTGTTGACCTCGACAATACTCGCCGATGGGTGCTCGCAACACTTTCGACCGGCTGAAATCAGAATGATGAATGAAGAAAAGAGAAAAGGGGGAACAAAGCATGCAGAGTGACGAGAGTTCCAGCCCCGGATATCAACAAGTTTTTTCAGCTGCATTCTATTATTCAAAGAAACCCTCGAGCGTAATCCGCTTAATCATATGTAATACTCTCTCTTTTTCCTGGTTAGAGAGAACTCTCATTATCAGCAGTGTTTTGTTGCTGTTTCATAATAAAGCCGCGGATTAGAAATCATAGGTTCTTTTGGAAAAAAAACTACATTGTTTCTCTACAAAAAGTGATACAGAGATGACAACATTTGTGGTAAGAAGAATAATAGAAAAGAAGAAGAAAACATGAAGAGTACCGAAAAAGTTCCAACCTTGATCAGAACTGACCTGTAAATATCAGATGATCTCCAAATGATCTCTAATTTGTCTCATCGGAAACAATGGAGATATCAACTTGAACTACTACTTTTCAAAAAGTGGCTACGTGCAGAAGGATATCTTCTCGTGCCCAACACATGTTACTGCTGAACTTTGAGGGAAAAAAGCGAATGTTGATAAATTACTAATATTACACGTTCATTTTTCCCATAACCTATAAGTTACAAGAAGCAAGAAGTCAGGTAGCAAAAAGTGAAACGTGTCACGGAGCAAACTATTCATTGGCTCGTTCCACCATCAAACAGAAAAAGAACTGTTGACTGAGAGACGCGGGGGGCTGCATTATTGTTGATCGAGAAGAAGGCAAGTGTAAAAGTAACAAAAAAACTGTTTTGCTGTCAGGCCCTCCCCCAACGATATGATATTGTTACCTGGAACGTGTGGAGAAGATGTGGTGTAGGCCAATTCTCATAGCACTGCTTCTGTCTCTTTGCGTTTTCGAGCGGACGAGCCACTGACAAAAAACCTGGAAATTGAGCGATTGTGAAGACGTCGAGAGAGAGGTATGAAGGAAAGGAGGCACATAAATAAGAAAAAAGGAAGCAAAACGAGGTAGAAATGAGAAAACAGGTGAAACCAACTGAAATCAAGCGAAAATAAGGAATAAGGAATGAGTTCTAAAAACGGAATAAGAAATGACATCAAGTTCAACTTTTTTCATCCCGTTTCCCCCTCTCTTTTTTCCGGTTCTCCAGAAATCCAAAATAGTCGACAAAGGCAGACAAAGGCACATGGTAGAGGGTGGCGGAATAATTCATACCTTGTTGAACTTCAGAGCACTGCTCACATTCCGAAACAAACGCACTTTACACCGAGAAACGTGACAGATGGGGCGAGCTGGTGTCGTCGCAAAAGACAAATGAAGTGGCGATGAGAATTCAGGAGAGCAGCGCGGAAGTAAATACGGGTAGGAGAATAGGAGAATAGAATTGGGTAGTTGTTTTTCAGTTTTTCAACTTCTGATCACTCTCCCCCCTCTTCTCGGTGGAATGGAATGGAATGGAGGTCGCGAAAGACGAGGGGGGAGCAAAATAGAATTGAGACATGTGAGTGGTCCCTCGGATATCGCATGACTGGAAAAATGAAGATAGACCTCTGGTTGACACAACTGACACTTTGATTTCTAACTGATAACTGCCAAGGGTCACTTAATCACGCAAAGTGGGAATGAGCGCGCTAATGCTTCCTTATCTCGCTTATCGATGGGATTAGCAAGGTCTTATCAGGAGAACTAAGTGTTTTTTCAGTTTTTGAGGAGGAGATATCTTAATTATAACTCTTTATCCCAGATTAGTGCATTGACGTAAATGAAACGGATTTAAGAAAAAATGAAGCCTAACAATTACTTGTTATTGAAACGTACAAAGGAAGTGTGATCTAACAAAATCAAGGTACGTGCGGTACATGCTGAAAACTTGCTCACAACAAGAAGGAAGGAAAAGCGGGGCAACCAAATATATGCGACATTGGAGAAAAACAGAGCATCTGGGTTAAGCACATGCCGGCTTTTTGATTGAGTTTAGTGGCTGCATTACTAAACTGAACTGGCCCTTGTGTTTTTGACAATGGGGACATGGATATGGCGTTTCGAAATCTGGGATAAGAGGAACAAGGATTTTTTTTGCTCAATCCTGTTGTTATTGAAAAGAGGAAAATTTTGTTCTTAGAATTTAACGTGAGAATAAAACGACGTGAGATCATTTTTCTTTGGGATTATTGAAAACAGTACGTAAGGCTTCAAAACATTGCTTTTTTACGCTTTAAAACTTCAAAAATTAACCTAAAATGTTGAAATTTGAACCTACACCACAACAAAATGAAAACCAACTAGTTTTCAGAGAAGCAAAGCTCAAAAAGCATGCTCTGACTCAAAAACATAAGATTAACAGATCACATAGCCAGACAGGAAAGCAAGAACGCGATGAACCCCTCAATTTCGAGAAAAACGCACTTTAGCGCTCGCGTTGTTACATGCTCAAGCTCGAGAAACCGCAGATGGTAGCAGCGCGTGAAGGGAAAAGAGAGGGACTAGTCGGTGCTAGTCGTGCTCTTGCGGGAGACAAGTAATAGGGCACGGAAGAGACGGAGAGTGCGGAGAGCAGAAGAGAGCCGGCGCAGGCAGTGTAATTCCCCCTCGAGGCGGGCGACGACTCGCCGCGCCGACCCATCGATCAGCAAATAGGCGAAGCGAAGGATCTGTCGACTGATTTTGGGCCGGCCAAAAAATGGGTGGTCGCTGCGGTTTATGGCTTGGTTTTGAGTGGAGGCCGGCTGGAGAGAATGCGGTGAGGAAAGAAAGGGGTAGGTAATTGATACAGAAGTTGTTGTTATTGAAAATGAGCCGAGAAAACGGAGAAATTAATGAGAAAAACAATGCAATTTCAAATTGAATGACGTCATCCATAACTTAACAACCAGAGATCCATGAGCTCTTCACGTCATTTTATTATTTTTCAACACCAAACACCAAAAAACGAACACTCTATTACTTCTAGACTCTTGATAACAGATTTGTCACCAATTATGGCATCGAAGTTTTATAGAGGTATACCTTAAAATCAATTTTTTTGTTTTCCAAATGAAATATTAATTTCACAGAGCCGTGCTCATTTTCGAAATGTGCTCGCCGTCTTCGCTTTTTTCTTCTTAAAAGCTTTATGAATGTGGGCGAGAGAGGCGGTGGAATGGAAAAAAAAACGAAATTTAATATTGGTTTTTTTTTGTTTCTTTGCGGATTTGGATTTAAACTAAAATTCAACAAGCAGCTGAAAATTCAAAAATGCATGGATGCATTAGAAATTGAGAATCGGGAATCGAAGGGAATTGAAAAAGGAAAAAACAAAAGGAAAAAGAAGGAAATCTGAAAACAGGACCTTCACGTCAGCTGTGTTGAGCCGGTTCATCCGATACTGAGACGCGATGACGTAAAGCCTCCACGAGGTTCCTCAAAAAAACTGGCAAACAGTGCAACACACAGCATCAAACGCATTGCAGCCGCCTCCGCACAGTTATGTGAAAAGCGGCGCTCAAACAGAAAGGACGAACCGCCCTCCGATGTTTCTTTTGGCCTTTTTGCCCTCACCGTCCACAGCATTCCAATTCGAGCCATGTTTCGTCAGATGACTGTGCTTCTCAGGAATCACTAGTCAATATTTGCAACACGAGGTGAAGCTTGGGAGGAGGGGAGGGGGAGGAAGGATTGGAACAATGATTTTTGAGAGCTCTCATAAAAAATGGGAAGGAAAAGAGAATCGAAAATAAAAAAAATGGGGGGAGAAGGTGAGTCAGCTCCACCCATTCTTCTAGCAATGCATGAATATGATCAAAACTTTCAATCAAAAACGGAAATCACAATGAGCACACACTTCCGGTTTTTCAAGGGAATGGAGAAAACAAAATGTTTGCCAATTTTAAGCATTGTTATGAAATTCACGTTTATCAGGATTTTTATGGCGAAACTTTCCTCTAAAAATAGAGAAAACAACATTTTAGGCCCAGAAAAAAATTAAAAATTTCGAAAAAATTTCGAAAAAAATTGTAGGCGAGAAGTGGGCGAGATTGCTGATTAAAGGGAGGTCGACGCTGATAATTAAGCGGCGCCTCTGGAGGAATTCCATGTTTGAACAAGAGACGTCATTTTGATAAGGGCAAAGAGCAGTTACAGGTAGGTTTTATTACGAGTCCTGGAGGCTGCAAGTGCGCTCTATTGAACCACATTGTCAATTCAAGTTTGGCATGGTGCCAAAAGCCATTTTTACGTCATCGACCCTGCCTAACACGAAAACGGATAGAAAAAAAGGATTATAATCCGGAAAACATAAACATAAACAGCAACCTACCCAAACGTAAAACGGTTACTATTTACATAACATGTGGTGGTTGTTGATTTCACTTTCCTTTTCCGATTTCCAGCAAAAAACCGTATTTTCAAAGCTGTGAAGTTTAAAAGACAAAAAGAATATTCGTTCCCAACAAAAGGCCGCCCCAAAAAAGGTAATAAAGTGTGAGAAAGGTCACAGTTTTTTTCTTTTTCTACCTGATCGTCATATTTGTCATGGATTCTTAGCCTTGGCAGGGAGATTTTGTTAATTAGATAGCTTGCGTTAATTGGTTTTATGAATGGATTAGCAAAACGTCCTTATTTGTAAGTTTTTTGGTTTCACATGTAGGCTAGGAATGTGCCACGTGGTTCAAGGTTTTGTCGGCATTTGTTAACCCTTTTTTCAATTGAACACTGTAATTTTATAACTTTTGAATCAAAATCAGGTATGCAAAATTGCTCTATTGCATTTTCACGCGTTCTGTTCGGTTTTTCAAGTAGTAAAGAACAAGAAACAGTTAAAACTTATTCAATAACATACTTGGCACAGATAACAACAATATTATTGAACAGTACTTTCCAGAACAGTAACTTTCAATAGAGCACGTTTACTTTTCAATGCGTCACGTATCAATAGATCATATATTTTCGCCGATTCTCTCAGAAATTCTCAAAAAAACACTGATTTTTTACTTTCTCTGCAATCTGTCGTCAAATCCAATGTTCTAACTGTGCACCAGCACCCATGAGTATCTCTCATAACACGCTGCATTGCGCAGAACAAAAGAGAGAAGGTTGGCGTTGTCATTATTCACTGTCACAACACACAGGCGAGTGCATCCTCCTCTCCTCCTCGAACACTTCTTCCATTCAACTGTCAGCCTGCACGATTTATGTCAGTTCGGAGGGCGCCTCCGATCAGCCACCACCATCTGAACCTTGTTACCATATTTTCTGCCACCCATGCCGGCCCACTCTCCAACGCTTTACAGCTCGCTAAAGTTTAACGCAATGCGCTTTTTATTACCGACGCTTGTTATTAACTGTTCCTGAAGGGTGAGATGGGGGACTTCTCTAGTAGAGGTACTCAAACACTTCTGGAAGTAGGGTGCTTTGTTATTTTCTTTCTTTTCCTTTTCAGTTTGTCAGTTTTCTAACCTACCACTTTTTCTTTTCCTCTCTATCGCATTTGTCTACTTAACACATTAAAACGATTATGACTCAATGAAGTACACTACCACCTTCCACCACTTTCCAATTATTTCCATCCTCTCTGATTTGCGAGTCTATTAATTAGGTGATTGATCCCATTTCATACCATAAGATTTATTAGCAAAACAAAACCAAAAACCGTTTTTGCTGGTTTTAATTCAATTTTATTATTGTCCCGACATTGAGAGAAATGAGATTGCAACAGAAACTTGATAAGAAAGTGTCAATTTTCACAGTTTTTAATAGCGTCCTTTTTATGTTATTCTTTTAACGACCAATTTGGGAGAGAATGGGTTGCATCTCTCGCACTGCCCAATGATACTGTTTCACTTTCTCGTCTGACAAGCGTTCAAAGAAGGTCATCATCTCCTGCATCTCGAATGTTTGCTTTATCGACAATCATATTTTCCTTTTCTTCTCCTCACGGTGTCGGCAAGTCGGTACCATTGTCAGTGACTTATATTACTGCCGCTGTGTGCAATAATCATATTTTGCCGACAACTTTACGACCATTACAGTGTTTGATGAATGAGGCAGATAGAATACGCCGACCCGAGAGTTGTTTTTTTCTGAATTTGTTCTATTTGCAAGTTCCTTTATTAATGAGACACCAATCGCATGCGCAAGCAGATCTCTATCTTTTCAAGACAAAAACTATGAAGAAATGTATTTTTCGGTCAGTTCTTTTGTGTTCTCTCACTCCCCTAACAAGTCGTCCATCCCGTACCTGGGTATTGTCCTTCCCCACGGCTCCTCACTTCTCACCCTTTTGCTCCATGACGAATCACTTTTTTGTTTATGCTATACAATGGCCGCTCCCCCAAAAGATTCATAACTCGTCCAAATTGGGCATGTGGGGAGCATGTCCGAGACGGAAGACGCGCATTTGTTGGAGGGCCTGGTAATTTATAGACGTTTCTTATTGCACCGCCTATAAAACTTCTGGAACAAAAAGGAGTTTGGGCGGCGCTAGATCTAAAGATGTGAAGTTTTTCCACTTGCATTTTATGAGATTCCTTCTCTCTCCTCAAAATGGGAATAAGATCTTTCGAATCGGAAATTGTTGCTCCGTTGCCAAGACTTTACGACATCCTCTAATTCGAAAAGCTATTTTCCGGCAGTAAAATCGAATGTGTGGTTGCAAGTGAGAGTGTATGAATCTAGTGCCTCTTGGTTAGATCCCCTCGGTCTAATGTGTGATTGCCAATGAGATCATCAATTCAAATTTACGAGGTGATTCGGCGAAAAGGTGTGCTCCCAGAAGCATGGGCTCCGTCCCCCACTCTTCCTTCCATTGAGCCCCCGCTTTATTTTACGAGTCGTCATAAATTGCACTAGTTTTGTCGCATAATAACTTACGGAGGCCTTTCCCCCGGTAATCTTTCGGTTTTTGGAGCTTATTGGAAACTGATGAGGTTGGTGGGCCATTGGGATATGGTCTAAAAGGAAAGAAGGTAAGGGAGTTGCAAAAGTTTAGTCAACTTGATTTGTGAACTTTGCATTGATCTTAACTTTTTTTGAGGAATCAATGAAATTGCGAAATGATGTTAAATGAGTATGAAAAGTAATTCTGGTCTGTTTTTTGCTGAAAAAGTCTACAAAACTATCAAAATTGACAAAAAAAAACTGGGAAAAACGTGCAAAATGAAAAGTTCCCTACTCCAGCTGGTTTAACTTTTGCTCCATATTACTTTTCATTTCCACTAGTTAATATTGTACGCCACTATAGTGTCTTACTACTAAAAATAATCATAGAACAATTTATTGTGAGTAGATCAAATTCATTTTGCTCAATTTCCAAACCTCCAGCTCTATTTCGCTCTTTGACACATTGATTTCAACATTTTATCAATTGTCGAAGAAAAAAAAAGAGAAAAGCAACATATGCTGTTCACCCTTGTTGCGAATCACTTTTCAACCTACGACCAACCTCTGACAAGCCGTTTTTTCTTCAAAAATTCGCGAGTCACTGATGCGTGCGCCCACCTCCTCCTCCTCCTGCAACCATCACTCTTATTATGACACTTTTCTTTCCCGCCACTTTTTTCATTTTCAAAAACTGATGTCTCTCCCTCTTCCTCCCCTCCCAGAAGAGCCCCCCACACATTCTTATCCCAGGAAATGATGTGTGTATGTTTTTCCACGTTTGCATTGAGCTGCTAATTACCGTGTGCATTAGCTCTGCCCCCCCCCCCCAAAATGTCTTACACAAACTATTCAAATAATGGTTGTCATTTTTGAATGCATGTTTATTGTCTTCTGATTCATTCGAGTGGCTGAGCTCATCTGGCAACCAATTTCTCACGCGGCGGCATCCAAACAAGGCGAAATAATTTTGTGACAGCTTGGACGCGAGATTAAAACGCCTGCCGCCATTCTCCTCTCCTTCTCTCTCTACTCTACTCAAGCACCATTTCAAAAGATAAACTTGGATTATTTTGGCACCCGTGCAGGCACAATGAGTGGCCGCCCGCCACCGAAAAGTGATCCCCTCCTTTTCGCCCCGCGGCCTCCACATATGATAGTGGCCAATCAACAATTATTTGCGGCTCTTTCAAGAGGGTTCCAGTGTAATAGGAAACTAGTGAAAACGACCTCTGCACCATCCCCGGAAGACTCTATTTTGTGTGTTTTGTTTTGGCGCTGCCCCACTGTAGAAAGTTTCTCGATCCTTCTTCCCATTCAAACGAAAAACTCTCAATGTTTGCACAAGCAGGTGACAAGAACAGTGTTCTTGCGTAATTTTAAAATTTCGCCCCTCTTTTTGTCCCCCTCTACACAGTCTCGGTTACGTCACCTCACCCACAGACCCTCTTGCCCTTTTCTCTCCGTTTTTCGCCCCCGTTTTTTCTGCGGTTTTTCTCTTCTTTTCCTAATGTAATTTTGGTTTGGTGCCATTGTACATAAAACGACTTGCACTAACCCAATTTAAAAAGCACACACATAGAGCTCCAGGACACTCGAAAAGGTCTCGAAAAGACATATTGTGTGCCATCTCAGCTCTATTTATTTCTAGCTTGTTTTTCGCTCTTCCGTTTTTAGAAGGGGGAGATGGTCACTGACAAATGAGCCCTGGCGAAATTAAGAATGAGCAGTGAGATTGGGTTTCTCGGATTTTGGCAGATTTGCTTGCAAGCAACTCTTGGTAGTTCTCTAAGTTTCAATCTTAAAAGACGAGGCGGCTTTCTCTGTATGTCAGTGGGCGGAGATCTCGGTTTTCAAAAAATTCTATTTCTGAATGCGAATGCGAATACGTCCATCCGTCAGTCCATTCTTCTTCCTCGCCTCTCTTCTGAACCCATTTCATCATTTTTCGGCTTGTTAGAAATGTTGGAACTCTTTGTTTATTTCAGCGAAAGTATTGGGAAAATTTGATACCTTTGTGTACTCGCCTTGTTTTTCGGTCTGCTCGTTGTTTTTGTCCTCATTTCCTTATTTCAAAAAAATGTTGCGATTTCTATCATCAATCACCTCCCATTCGATCCGCTTTTGAACAGGAATTAATTATCCTCTCTTTGCCTCTCTTTCTTTCTATTTTTACTTTTCCCACCTTTCCTCTGGTTTGGTCATCATACCTTCTTTCGAAACAAAGTTTTATATTTCAAACTTTCAGCGAATGTGATGCATTTTCGAACTCTGCTCCTTCTCTCCCAAATTTGGGCTTTCGGTCTCGCCAACATCAACATGTTCATCAGCAAGGAGGAAATGAATCGAACTTTAGGTCAGCACTAGCAACCCTATCCCCCTCTCTTCAAACGTGTGACTTCCAGGCGTCAAAGCAGAGCTGAACTACATTGAAATGGGCAGCATCAACACATACTCCACCAAATTCCACTACCGCGTCATGGCCAACATCGACTACGTATCATTCACATGGAACTCGGTGGGAATCGTGGACTACGATGTGCGCGTGGAGTCAGATGACTCCTCGGTGCTTCCCATCGTGCGGATCCCATTGAAAGGAAGAGTGCCAGCCTCCTTCCAAGGTCAGTTGCATGTCTCAATCCATCACCAAATTCTGATTTATGTTACAGACTTCAGCGTGGAGTACAGATGTGCCGGACATCGCTCCGGACAATTTACCGTCAGCCTGTATTTCAATTTCTACTATGACGGAAAAACAGTGCCAGTGAAACTGAGACAAGAGAAGATCTGCGCTTCAAGGGATGGAAGACGTGGTCTCAATGGTAAGTATGAGTAACCTGTGGCTCTACACACTTTTTTCTCTCTCCCAAAACATTTTTGCGAAGCGTGGACGGGATGATTGAATGACATAGTGCAGCTGTTTGATTGTCACAGAAGCCGGCGGTAGACGAAAATAAATGAGTTGAAATAGGAGAGTGGTCCTCTTTTGAAGGGAGTCATTGTTATGCGGCGCGTTTTGAATTCTGCATAATGGACTTCTATTTAAAGGTGGCTACGAGGGGAATGAAATCGACGACAATGAATCCATTGATAAGGCGTTCTTCGTGATCATTTGCATCGCTGCATCGTTTTTGCTCATTGTTATGGCAACTTTGATCTGTTACTTCAAACGGTCCAAGAAAGAAGACATGGTGCAAACCCGCCTTCCGTGAGTTTCAATTCAACAGTACATCAAAGATCACAAAGTTTCCAGAACCTCCTTCCGCAACTCGCTTAAATCCACAAAAAGTGCGCAGCCGTTTCTCCTGAGCACCTCGCGTGAAGGTTCCGTGATCAAAAGTCACTTTCTGGATTACGTGCTTCTTTGCAGGTCCTCCGACTCTATCTGCGGTGTCAAGCGCTCCCTGTTCTTCCACCTCAGGAAATTCGATAATCCCGGACAAGCCGAGAAATGTATGAGTCTTTTTTGACAAGTCTGACGTCACTGATTGCAGATTGACGTGCGACGTGCTCTTCTGCAACTTTACCAGGATCGAGAGGCCTTCCAACCACTTCCCTATTCCGATATGGAAGGTAAAACAATTTTCAGATAGTGTGGATGTTGCGAATTTCGTTTTTTCCAGGTACTTTCGGCGAAGTGAGATACGCAATTTGGCGACAAGTGGACGACGCACTCAATGGAGACGTGGATGACGAGGAGGATGCGTTCTGCAATCAAGAGGCGGTCTACACAAAGACGCTGAAGAAAAATGCCTCATCGGTTCAGCTGGATCGCTTCTTGTCAGACGCCCTTCTGTTTTACAACATCACCCCTCATCAGAACTTGTCTCAAGTGGCGTGCGTCGCCTCGTTCGGCCGATTCGATCGTCCGGAAACTGTCACTGATTTCCCACTTGTTTGTTATAGACATCAAGGTTTCGGAAACTTGAAGAAGTTCCTCGCTAATTGTAGGCATGGAGATAAGACCAAGGGTTAGTGTGAATAAATTTATATATGCTAGCTTCAAGTTTTCAGGTGCTCAAACTCTCCGAACTCATCAATTGGTATCACTTGCCACTCAACTCTCCTCAGCAGTCGCACACCTCCACAAGTACCGTATCATCCACAACGACATTGCCGCCCGGAACTGTCTGATCGCGGAAGTCAATGGCCGTCTTCAAGTCCAACTCTGTGACTCTGCTCTTTCCCGTGACCTCTTCCCGTCAGACTACCATTGCCTTGGTGACAATGAAAACAGACCACTGAAATGGATGGCTCCAGAAGCCATAGCCAGTGGCTTATACTCTTCGGCAGCTGATGTGGTATGAGAAAAAACTCAAAAAGCAAGCATCAAGTATGTTTATGTTTCAGTGGTCTTTGGGAGTTCTCATGTGGGAACTCATGTCACTTGGCGGCTCACCATTTGCCGAAATAGATCCGGAAGACGTATACACAATGATTCTGAAGGGAGCACGTCTCCACCAGCCCAACAACTGTCCCGACCAATTGTATGTTGTTTTTGCCTAGAAAGCGGTAAAGGAATAACAAGTCATTTTCAGGTACAAAGTGATGCTCTGCTGCTGGAGAGTCCTCTGTGAGGAACGTCCGAGCAGCGAACAAGTGGTCCATGGACTCCGCGACTTCAACGTTCAACTCAGCCAATACATCTGAAACCATCAACAAAATCCAGTTATGAAACGGGTTCCAAATCTTGATTCGCTCTTTTTTGTTTATACTTTTTTCAATAGTAAATAATGAATCGTTAACACCAAAATCAAGTAACCAATCAAGTCTAACAATAAATAGTTCCCTAATCATACATGATATCAATAACACTTTCAGCATGGCTTGAGGAAGGGAGGAACGTGAGTTTTGTAGAATCACAGGTCGGGAGGCAAAACTTTCCAACTCCGCAAACATTAGTACGGTCGCACCACTTCTTCAAGCAACATTTGGTTTTATTACCACAGTTTTTGTCATTTCGACATTCGTTTCGAACATAACCTGAAAAAACTATAATGTATGATAGCAATGCTACAGTGATAGGAAGCAAAAGTACATGACAAGAACCTTTGATAGACCATCCACCCTGTAACATTCTGATAAAAAAGGGAAAACTCACTAGAAGCATTATCCATTTCAATTCGGATTGGTCTGTTCTGACGGTTTGCTTTTGTGTACTCGTTGTACAATCTCAAGTCATCAGCAGTGCGTAGTCGTTTTCTTGGTGACCGTCTTAACTTAAACCATTGTAAATCTCTCAAATTTCAACTACTCACCTAAATTCTCCCGTGAAAATCCCCAGATGAGGAATATCCCCCTTTTTCATCGGGTACCAAACCCCCATCTGATGCTGTTCGAATGGCGCTGGCTCTGGTGTGACCTCTGGAGGATCCTCGGTTGCCATGTCACCACTAATATCAGATAGTGGAGATATTGTGGTAAATGGGATTTTTTGGATTATATAGGGCTTTCGTTTTGCCGTAGTGATGTGGAAATCCTCATTTAGCAAGTCAGGAATGGGTGAGAACTTTGTAGTGGGATCTGGAGTTTGGTATTGGGAAGAAAGAAGAGTTTTGGGCTTACTGTCGGTGACCAATGACATTTGAATGTCTTGCTCTGATCCTGATTCTGTTGCAGCCTCTGTCTCAGAATCCGAAAAGCTCTTGAGGATTTGAAAACTTGGTTTGATAGTTGGCAGCTCACTATTAAAAAATCATTTTGATTGAAAGAACACAAAGATGACTCACTTTTCAGACTCCGAATCTGTAGAAGCATGTGCATTGAATAACTCAACTAAATATTTATGATCCTTGAGCTCTTCTCGAGTTGGCTCCGCGCTCAGAGCACGTGGCTTATGAGCTCCTTTTTGGATCTTCGAAGATATTGGAAACTCGATTTCATCTATTTTACTGAAACAGGATTTGGTCAAGTAATATGAAAGATGTCAAAGATATGTAAAGGACGGTGATTACCTTAAATCTTCAACTTCTGACGCATCATCTGGAACCATGGTCGTTGTTCTTAACTTTTTATGTTTTCGTCGATGGGGTAACAATGTAGGTGGCTGAAAATATACTTTTTTATTGTAATGCCAATTAAAAGAAGCTGAATACCATTTCCAAGTGAATTTTCTTGATGTGCGATTGAGATGATGGATATTCGACTTCATGTACCTCTTCTTTTACTCCAAGAAAGTTGGGTTTCCTGAAACTCGCACAATAAAGATCAACCTAGTTCTAGTTACTGTACCTTTCCCTCATGTACTCCATCTTATGATCATTGAACACCTTTTTTGGAGGCGGAGGCAAGGGAGGAGGGGGTAGGAACGGTTTGATCATAATTGGAGGTGGTACCGTTGTCTCTATCATAAAGAACTGATCGACTGTGAGAGGTGGTAGATCTGGAAGTTGTTTTTTAATGTATTTTCTATCATAAATATTAGTTACTATTAGTAGTCATTGGGAAGTTTGTTGTTGGTGACGTGGCAGTAGTGGTAGGCGGGAACCAATCATACTTTTTCACTCTGGCGGTGGTTCGCTGGAGTTGTTTGGCAAAATCTTCAGAGACAAAGCGCGAAAGCCCTCTGGAAGTTTGAAAATTGACATTGCACACCATCAGAAAGTAAACCTTTTTGGAGCTTCTGTGGTATAGACTGGTATCTCTGTTGTAGTGGTCATAGGTGCGACAATAGGTAATAGTAACGGTGGAGAAGTTGGCTCCATGATTTCATCAGTATCGAATGAAACTCTTCTTGTATTTTCATCTTCTAAATCTTCACATTCCAACTGTATTCTTTGAATTTCTCTGTATACCTGTATTCCTAGAAATAATCATCTCTGCTGGCTTTGTCGTGGGCGCCAATCTAAAACCTCTGTGCAATACAAAAATGAGTTTTTGATCTACCTCTTCATTTTATCAGGAATACTCCAACAGTCCCCATGTATACATACTAAATTGTCTGGACACTGCTCATTCTTATCACAGACTCCTCAAAATGTCATTATTTCAGTATCATGCAAACTTCATTTCAATACACATGCAACTGTCACCGGAGAGAGAATACACCTAGTAGCGTGCAAAGGATAGAAATTCTGTATTACAGTATAGTTTAAAAAAGGAATCGAACAAAAGATGTACAACGTGCTCAGCCCATCACCACAGCTCCAATCTACCTGGCCATTCGAGTCGCTCCGATCGCCGCGGTTTTGCGGATCTTCGATGTCGTCGGGATTCTTTGGAGATGTTCTGAAATAGAGTTGGATTCAGAATAGAAAGAGAATAAAAAGGAAGTTACATTAGTATCAAGCTCTTCGCTTTCCTCAGTTTCTGGGAACACTCCATTCATTTTCTTCCTTGAATCTGAAATCAAACGTGATATTTGATAAATTGGAAAGATGTTCGCCACCTGGATCAATCTCACAAACTCCAGACTTCCTCATATTCTGCTGATATCCCGGCTCACAATTGCACTTTCCCAGGTCACAAAACTGATGTCTGTGAGTGCAATCCTTGTCGGTGTCGCAATTGTCAGCTATCCACAGACACTGACAGTCCTGACATCCTTCCTCATTGATCGTCACAAAGCAGTTTCTAGCGCACATCTTTGGAGGTGGACAGGGTGCTTTGGAGGATGCTGAAACTACAAATATTTCCCACCATTCCACTGAAACTGGGGTCAACTTGTATCATTGCCGGAGTAGTCCCCCATAGCAGAGACTGTTGCCAATTTCGCCTCTTCCTCTTCATCCTCAATTTCACTGGCTTGCAGAACGACGCTAGCATCGTTTTTTTGATAGAAGGTGTCGGAAATTGTCTCCACTTCAGCGTCACTTGTGTTCTGATCGTAGAGTAGACTCGAGTTGGAAGATGTCTCCACGGCACTGTCTTCTACTGTGGAGTTATCGGATGAATAGAGTTCAGGAGTTGTTCTGGCCTCTTCTGACTTTTCCTGGTTTGCTTCTATTGCGGAACCTGATCCCTCGTATGATAGTTCTGAAGAGTAACTGGTTAGCTGTTGTGAGAGAAAAAAGAAGAGGTTACTTTTCACATTCTCTTCAACTGCTGCACTTGAGAAAATGTCACTGCCAATTGATGGTGGGCCATTGGTGTTGAACATGCTCTTCATCTTCAACCTTTTCTTCAGAGTCTCTGCTTGGTCATTATCTGAAAATTGACATCGTATTTGAAAACTGTAAAGTCAAAGAAATCATACAACTCAAAGCTAGTTCATCTTTTTCCTCTCCTGAACTTGAGTTGGCCTCATCAAGAAATGTGTTAAAATTCTGAAAACCAAAGTTAGTTTCCTAACAATAAGATGCACTCACATCAGTGCTGAATGGCAGCTCTTCTTCTTGCATGGGTTGAGGAGCAGAATAAACAAGTGAAAATAGAGGAATAAGGATCAGAAACCGCATGTCTGAAAGTGAGTGTGGAAGAAGTGCGAAAATGAAAAGACACTCAGGGGCGGATGAAGAAACGAAGCTAGTTCCGAACTACTTGAAGGTTTTCTGTTGCTTACACAAAAAACGACATTGATTCATCAGAAATCTTCTGCCGTCCTTTGCAACGTCACGTTGAAGAGTTTATCAAGTGTGTGACACTGTTTTTTGGAAAACCACCTCTTTGCTAGTGGTTAGCAATAAACAGTAAGTTGTTGGGGAGGTGAGTGAAAACCGAAAGCCGAAAGCCGAGAAAGCGAAAAGTGGAGTAGTGAAGAAAATTGAGGTAGAATCGGGTAGTCAAGCTCATTAAACGCGATGGGTCAGGCGGAGTTTCCTTGCATTCATCGCCCCGCGGTTCCATTCACTTTCTATCCCGTTTTGAACAATTGGAACCACCGCGCATCCCGAATGAACTACGCAATACTCATGGCATTCCCGACACACACACACCGGTTAGATGCTTTTTGGCCCTTTCCAAATTTAATTGGATTTGAAAGCCAAACAACGCTTTTCGCGCTCAATTATAATCTTTGTTTTATTGGAATTGGAATCCGCGAATTGAATTGGTTCCAGTAGGAACAGTCAGAACAGTGTGAACAGTGTGAACAGGTCAAGAGGTTCCACCCAACCGGAGTAGCTTAAATCAACTAGTTGTTCATTTGTTGATGTGCTTTATTCAAGAAAAATGAAAGTGAAATTCAAAATTAAAAGTTAAAATACAAAACATTTAAGGAGAAAACAGTGCTTACAAAGATTAGTATCCTCTCGGGTATCCCGGGTACGGTCCATTTGGTGGTGGCGGTGGGTACATTCCAGGCTGCGCTGGCGTCACTCCCTGTCCAATCTGGTACGGCTGCTGTGGGTAGCCAGGAGCCCCTGGGTATCCTGGAGCTCCTGGATAACCTTGAGCCGAGGGGTAGACATTGGCTCCAGGGTATCCTGGCTGTTGTGGCACATATTGCGATGTAACTGGTGGCGGTGGTGGCATTCCTGGCTGCACGCCATACGGAGAAGCGGAGTTGTACTGAGTGGGCAGTGGTGGCGCTTGTTGAACATACCCTGGTGAGACTCCTGTGCCGATTCCACCAACCATTGGTCTTGGTTGAGCATAACCGACTCCAACGCCGGCTCCGAGGCCGACTCCGGCTCCAGGGATGACTGGTGGTGGGGGTGCTCCGTATCCGCTCATTGGTGTGATGCCGAGGCCAACTGGTACAACGCGAGCACGATACGAGCCGTCGCTAGAGGAACTGGAGGAGGAGGAAGAACTGCACGAGCGACCGTACATACTGGAAAGGTCAACAAGTTGAGCGGTTTAAATAAGGTAGAAAGTTTGATCGATCGAAAAAGGAGGTGGGCGCAACGACTCGGAGGAGAGGAAAGTTTGAATGCGATACGGTTATCAGTTTGCCTTTCAGCCAGAAGTTTCTCGTTTTTCGGCCCGAAACGAGCAAACAATGACGTATCGTGTGGTTGAGGGATAGGGCGTTTCGACGTTTTGAAATTGTTCCTAAAACTGAGTCAGCAAAAGGGATGTGACCCTGAAAAAAAAACGGTTGAGTCATAGGTGATCTGATAATACCCCAAAAAAAAGACAAATCAAAGTGACTCATCACAAAGTTCATTATTTCATTAAAATTGCTCTCTGGATTTCTGATTTTTCAATCGAGACTTCTCTCCATACAAAATACAGTCGCCTGCTTTGTTTTGAACCATTCTATCGGTTGGTTTGCATTGAAACGCCGTTGCAAATTCATCCAACGAGGAGGCCAGGGAGTTAATGCGGTGGATCGCTTGACTATGCACCATGGTGTCTCTATTGCGCCAGTACTGAAAAATAATATGACATTCAAGATTACTTTTGAGTTTTTACTTACATCATTACAATAAGTAACCGCCAATCCATAGAAAAACATTTGATCCGATGTTATCTGATCAATACTAGAAATATATGATTTCCGGGTCATAGGCTTCTTGAACATGTTCCATGCAAGCCGGTAGGCAGCCATATCTGCTCCATCTTCCTCAAAAGTCTGGTTGGAATGGGGACAGTCAAATACTGGAAAAGATTTGCAGGTCTTCTCCATCTGCCGATTCACACAGTCACTGTTGTCAGTCCATAACTCCTTTAAATCGTTTACATTGTCATTTTCACTGAATATGAAGCCATGCATGATTTCATGGAATAGAACTACTCCGAATGTTCCGTACTGAAAAAAAGGGAACTGAAATTTATAAATGAATCACTGGATGAATTACCAAAATAGAGTCCGATGTAGTGTTGGCGATAATCACAAGAGGTGAGGCAAGAAGTATCACTCTCTGAAAATAGGAAGAGACTTGGGAAAATTGGTAGGTCAAACTTACATCCCAAAAAATCATGCCATCCTCATTCAACAACTTTTCGTGGAAATTCCAAATAGTTTTGTTCTTGTTCCCCACTTGAGTTTTGTAAATTATACTATCTCTCTGCAGAACTGAAGTTGCCACGAATTCGCAAATCATTTTGACTGTAGTTGCATTGAACTCATTTCCAATTCTTAGAAAAACAAAACAAATCTCCAAAAAACTCAAGAAAATCGGCTCACTCTTGAGTACAATTCTTCAGTTTTTCCGTATAATCATTGGCTAGCTTTTCAACATTATCCTTGAAATCTCCCAATGTTACAAAAACCATCGCATCTAGCTTCTGAATGTAGGCGTCCACTGCGTTTTTGCTCACTATCCAAGGGGTGTTCTGGATTTCAGTGGCATGTTAGGGAATGTGCTTCTGGTTGTCTTACCTTGAAGACCTGGCTAACTTCATATCTCATCTTTTCAAAGACTTTGTGGACTTTTTCATCGGCTTCTTTGTAAGTTTGAAGAATAATGTGCTCTTCAAATGTTTTCAATAATTTGTCTCGATCTTCAGCCTACAAACAAAACATAATGAACTTCAGGCCTTGTGAGCTTACAAAGTACGATTTAGTAGCACCCAGAAGAGCATTGATAATGTCTGTGCATACCGGGCCGGCACGTCCAGAAACCTCGTAAAACTTTGAAATAGCCAGAATCATGTTGGGATGCATGTTACATCTGGAAGCTCTGTTTATTCTATATACCATCCTACTCTTACAGTTCAACAGCATCATCGGTCAGTAGAAAATTGTATATATCCTTCTGATGCTTGCCGACTTCATCAATAGAGTTGATAATTTCAGGAGAAAAGTACTCGTGCTGATGCTTCTTTACAATTTGAGATCTCATGATTTGCATCTCCTCGTAGTACGTAATATGTTTGCCCTTTGGACATACGTGTTCGTTGAAGTCGTTACATGGATCTTTGGAGAAGTCAGAGTTGCTGAAGGGTTTTTGGATGTGTATGATAATAAAGTTAGAAGTGAGAAGAGCTCTTACTTCCGAATAAACCTTTCAATAATAGTCTCCGAGTTTTCAGCGGCGATTCCAATGGGGAAAAGAAGGAGAATGGAAAATGGTATCATGTTAAGGACAAATGGTCGGGAATAGACGGTCGGAAAGAAACGGTCGCTTATAAAGGATTGAATAATTGAATTATACCGTTTTGACAAAAGATTTTTTTATTTTTGTGTGTTCTTTACTTCCATATACTTTTTTTTTCCAGAGAATTGAATAACAGTGCTCTTCTGATTCCTTATTTCATTTTTTTTTGTTTTTTTTTTCCTACACCATTCAGTTTCAGTTCAGTACCTCAATTTCATTTAAATCATTCAACTCCCCTTCTCCATGTCATATTGCGAAATCGCGGCGCCCGATGCATAAACACACCGCGCTCCACTTCCCAGAGAAAAAGTGGGATGGGGGCCTCTGGCTGCCTGCGTATTCACCGCCCCGCGTTTAGCGGAGAAATGTGGCCGAATGGTCTAGTGGTATGATTCTCGCTTTGGGTGCGAGAGGTCCCGGGTTCAATCCCCGGTTCGGCCCATTCCTTTTGCCTTTTTTCTCATGATGAGTTGTTACAACATAGTCCAGGGTTTTGTGTGGACTGAGCTTATCTTGAATGCGCTCATAGAATTTGGTTTTCATTTTGATGTTTGATTTCTATTGTTCTGCTATAATTTCATTCTAATTTCTTCCTCCATTTCCCGATTCTCCCAAACAAAGGGATGGTAACTTTCTCTTTATCTTGCCCAAACTACTGCGTCAACAAACGGAGCGTAAGAAGAAGAGAGAGTGCGTGTGGTTTACTCTATCTCCGACCGGCGCGTGTCCCTCTATGTCTAAACCCTCCAGTTTGTGCGATTCCGTGGCCGGATGGTCTAGTGGTATGATTCTCGCTTAGGGTGCGAGAGGTCCCGGGATCGATCCCCGGTCCGGCCCACCTTACTTTTTGGCGCTTTTTTCAACTTTCAGGTGACATTTGTGAGTTATTTGTGGAGGATAAGTATTACAAAGTATTTATTGAGGAAAAGAAAAATGAAAAAAGGCAATATACATAACCGGAGGAACAACACAAGGATTAACAAATAAATAGGAAACTTCTATGACATTGCCGTGAGATACATTAGAAGAATTTCAAATTTAAACATTAAATTTGAACTCAAAACATCTCCTTGAACCCGTAGAACAAACATTCGCTACAAATCTAATCAGCTGATTGGAGAACCCATAAAAAACGAGAGGAGTAATATAGCTACAAACAAATCTACGCATAATCAGTGAGTTTCGCCTTGTTCTCCGCCACTTTGACAGGACACTTGTTGCAGCATCGGCAAACTGCGAAACAGAACAATACGAAGATGAGGAGAGCGATAGAGGCGCCCAGAATTATGAATGGCACTTTCAACGACGCGTTTATCAGTTTCTCCTGCACCACTGCGATTCGAGTCTCGGCGAACGCCTCGCGACCTGGAAATTGGAAGTTATACAGTATTCACATTGCGTCATGAGATTTACAGCAACAGTAAATATTAAAAGATGGACTACGTACCGATTGCGTCATAGTTTGTGATGCGGAACATAAACTCGCAATGTTTATTGCTGGGAAGTGGCATCTCGTAGCTAGTGGACGGCGCACCCAGATACACAGTAGTGGGTTCCTTGTTGCATGGTCCTAGGTACGCTTGGTAGGTGATAGCGTAAGTTAGGATGTTCTCGGGCTCTGCGGATGCTGTCCAGGTGATCATTGCTGTGGAGTTAGGTTGGATTGCAACGCGAATGTTTGATACTGGTTCAGGGGCTTTAAAATGTTAATTTAAAGACTTAATTCTCATTTGGAAAATTACCACAATGAAGACTTCCTTTTCCGTAAACCTGCTTGCATTGGAATGAATTGAATCTCACGGAAATCGGTGATGTCGCTGTGGTCTGATCCGACGAGAGAGCAGACAAAGTGACAGCATAAGAAGAGTCAAATTCCAGATGCGACAGGAGAATTGAAAACGTTGGATCCACCCGAATATCACTGACAATTGCGTTCGTCGCGTTTTTGATCTGCACTCGGAAATTGCAACTGTCGTACGCGGTCCTGCAACGGGGATTAATTTAGAAGGGGCAATCAATTGACCGGACAGCCGGCGGAAGCTGCTCAAAGAGCTCTTTCTCCACTTGATTGCGGCTAATTAACCACTATTATGACAATGAATGGTTTGGAAATAAAGCCTACCTTGGGAAATGGAGATGTGCGATGACGCCCTGCTCCGAGTTGAATCCATTCTTCACTATGAGTGGAGCACCAGGGGTTTTGACGGCTAGGGTGTTAGAAATCTCAGTCCATTCACTTTGGATGGTATCTCCAAGTTTGCCAGCAGGTCCGACTACTGTCACAAGGAACTTGTATTGGACGCCAGGGATCAAGCCGTCCACTTTTATCATGCTGTCGGATTCAACCTGAAATCGCACAAACAGTTTTAAATAATATGAAGATACTCTTACAGATGCTGTAATCCATTGGCTCTCATCATAATAGCCCAACGCATACGTCCTCTGCTTCCATTGCACCACATATTGTACCGGACCAGATGGGCGAACTTTTGACAGGCCGAGAAGTCCCTGTAATTATGGTAAATATTATCGTACACAATAGCATTTATCCCCACGGGATCCCTTTTCTCACCTCAAACGAGTCGTCCAAATCGGGTGTGGCGGATGGCATCTGGCACAACAGCTCAGCCGTTGACACTGGCGATGATCCCACTTTGCCTAAACATTTTGTTTTGACGATTTCCATTTTGTGGTGATGGGATACCTGAATGAGCACTAGACTCCAACCAGAACTTGGCTCCTTGAAGTGTCTCTCCTGTCAGATTGCTTCGTTTCATATCGCGTCGGTGTTGGAATTGAAGACAGCCGTTCTCGCATTTTTGGTATTCTTCGGTGTCCACGAAGAAGTATTCGTCGATACTCCCATCCAAATACTCGCGTGTTTTCGGGTATCCATACTGAAAACGTAACGACTTGTGCGTGTGAAATCCAGAAAAAGACTAATACCTTCTCAGAACACTTTGCTTTGCAATGAGCAACTCGGATTAAGTGCGCGTAGTCGATTTGTATGTAAGGCAGCACCACAAAAGAACAGGCAGCATTGAACAGTAAGATAATACTGTAGAGGTTGAGCCACATGCTGGTGGGAATGTGATCTGCAAGGTGGTTATTGTGCGATGAAGCGTGAAAGAAGAAAGAGAGGAAGAACTTGAGCAACACGCGCTTCTAGACAAGGTAATAATAATTAGTGTTGCCTTTGTGTGGCTGAGAGCCTCTTGAACGTCTTTGTGCCTATCCAGAGGGACGATTAAAAGAAGTGTGCAGTTTGGCTGCCAAATTTCCAAATTTCCGGAGGCAGTTCGCGAGAGAAAAGATTTGATGAGAAGGGAGGGAGGAATGCAAACACTTGAGGAGGACACAATCCGTTAACCTCCAAAAAAGAGCAGTGGCCAGAACAATGGGGGTGAATGCAAATGTGTTCCCGTAATGATGCGAGACTCGACGCCATTTAGAATACAATAAGTAAAGGTCAGATTTATGTGTGTGTGCTGATCATTTACCGGTGAATACGGACTGACACTTGTGCCCAACTGCTGGCTGCTGGCGACGGACGAAGAACGGATTACACAACTGACGATTTATTGCCCAATTGCTTATTGCTAAGGTGTTCTTTCGGGAGAGATTGGGTGATGGGTGGATGGGCTCTCGAAACAGTTGGCGTCAGAGTTCGCCTCGCATATTACATTATCGGCAGGCAGAAAAGTGAGAGCAGGCGATTTGGATGAGCTGCGAAAAGAAAAAACACACGTGATAAGAAGCCGTAATTCGAATTATCCTCTCGGATTTTGACGAGGAGGTACTTTGGCCGATGATATTTCCAACAACAGAAACACTTGAAAATTATAAGGTTCAATATGAGTAGGCGACCGGAGGGGCTGGTTGAAATTTGAATAAAAGGAAGAACAAACATATAGCTAAGCTCGGGGAGACCCGAGGATAAACTTTTTGAATAAGGGTTGAGGAAAAAACAACAGAGGCAGCGGAAAATGCGGAATAAAAATGTTGCGAGATTGTAAAAAAACGATAAAAGTAACGGAGAGACTAGGGATGAAAGAGAGATGAGTGCAAATCGTCAAAAACTCAACGGCAAGGCTCGTTATTCCTCGGTTAACTAGGCCAATTCCGAAAGATACTCTTTCTCTCGCTTCTCGAGTGGATTGAAAGCTTGAATGGAGAAGTGATATGGCAAAAAATACGAACACGAATTGAATATGTGTATGAATATAATATAAGATTTGTATTCGTCCGATGTTACGAGCGATTTTTATGAGCGAAAAAGAACGGAGCACATCAGAACGAGATAAGGAGTAAGGACGGGTGACTGGTCACTCAGTGTACACCAAAGTGGGCGGAGTCTGGGGGGTGACTCAATGGTAGCTAATAGAAAAAACGGAGGGGGGTGGACCTGTAGAAACCCTGACCCAACGGGTTAATCCTGTTTTATTACCGTTTTCTATTCAAACCGAAAAAGTCGTAAAACCCACGAGCGGCATGGCATTGTTAACTAGAAAAGAAACCGAAACCACAAAAAAGCATTGAGTTCTTCTATATAAAATATATTATAGGAATGGGTGCGAAAAGAACAAAAAACGCCGGAAATCTACTCATTTTCTATTCAGGGATTGCATGACAAAGACAAGTTGTAGCATTTGGGGTAAATACATGTTTCTAATTCTACTTCTACAACTATTTTCCTACCTAGTGTTCTCCTAGTGTTCCCGTGGCGGCACACACCATAGCGACAAACAGCAAAAAGCACCTGTTGTCGAGCAGCCATCATTTGGCGGTATAAAGAGAGCTGTATACCGATTAATCAGCGGAAATGTAAAACCCCTGCGCACAATCTACAAGGCAACAACATCATTACAATATATAGAGAAGCTAGCTGACAGCCGCTTTTGATTCGACGCGGACCTCATCAATTAACGAATACCTGGAGCTGTCATAAACAACATACACGAGGAACACACACACGATGAATTATTCCATGCCATCCGTCTTCATTTTCTCCACCACATCTTGATAGGATGACAATTTTTCCCACAGTAAAGTCTCGATTTGGGTTAAGAGGATCATCAATGACATTAGAACGGTAACACCTGTCGGGGAACAAGAGAAACAACAATTTGAATCAATCATCTCTACCCGAACACCAAAACGTAAAGGGGAAGAAGCCAATACTGCTAATGGGAGGAGCGGGAACACGAGTCGACCTTTTAGGTGTCTTATGGCGAGTGCATCTTCTAAATGCACCAATTACGATGAGTGCCTCCAACGGAATCCAAATATTGCCATAGGTGTAAGACGGCAAACAATGGACGATGATAATTAGAGACCACGGCGCGTTGCGCAATCCGATCGCATTCCTGACTTCTGGAGAGTTGAAAACGGAGAGAGAATACTGTTGTGACGAAACACTAGGTGTCAGAATGTAATAGCTTGATATTCTACTCCGAACAAGCATCGCAAACAATAGGTTATGCAAATTTGGTGTTGACTTAGAAGGCATGGTATTGTTGGTGGGGGGAGGGGGAGAGGGAGATAGTTCAATTTACGATCTATAAGAGGATGAATGAAATAATAAAAACTGGGTAGAGACTGACACCCTGGTGCCATGTCCACATTGTATTGATACTTCCGTGTTTGGTTAGCACCCAAACCAGGGACAAAGTAGTGAGAAACAATAGCCGAGACATATAACACCTCGCGGACATTGACACCTTGCCGATGATCAAAAAAACGATGTGTAATACGGGATTTGAAAGATGATCCACGATCCATTCCAGTTCTGGAGCTAATCCCGCCTGGCACCTCCACCCAAGTATCACATTTTTCGAAGACAGCCTCACTTTAAACTCTTTTTTCGATCCGACGGCCGTCGAGTTTAAATTATGACTGTGAATTGAGAACAAGTGTTTTATATGTGGCACACAGCGAAACGAGGGGGCAGAGGAAATGTGATATAATGAGTGATAAAAATTGATTGACCCCATGAAAACTCCAAAGGCGCCCGATAATCTCGCGAAAAAATCGGTGTCAGGCAGTGAAAGTGTCAAGAGCTGAGCGGGCTCTGCCAAAACTCTCAAACCACAGAGGCACGCAATAAATCAAAGGTAGTTGGAATGTCAATGAGACGGACGGAGGGAGACATTTTCAAAAATCCATTCTTCTATGCAAATCTGGTGTTCGTTTTTTCACATCTTTAGTCTCATCCCCTCATCTTAAGACAAATAACCGGTTGGAATGTGTGTAATTGAGCAGTGCAATGGCGCGATGAGATCGGAATTAAAATCATTTTGACACTTTGACACGTGGAGGGTGCAATGGGGCGGATAACAGACAGAATGGCGTGGGGGGCTCGTTTAGAGTTATGTTTACCACCAGTGACAATTCAATTGTCCACGTATTCCGGTGCAAAGCATAATGAGCTGATAGTTAGGGAAAGAAAATGTTTTCCCTTGTTTTCCAAAGGAAGAAAACAGCATCTTCAAAAATGTCACTTGCACATAAGTGTGTATGTTTTTAGTACTACAGCTTCTGTTGATTAGGCAACACTCACTTTTTGTGCCGTTGCCGACCTCTTTATGACGAATCAGGGGCAGATGTGGCAATTGGCTTAAATCTAAAGGTAGCACCATCTGGAGGGTGATGGTGCTAATAGAGAAGACGTTTCAAATTCTGCACAAAAGATGTACTAGTTAGAGAATGTGCAAGAACAACGAGGGAAGGTGAATGAGCTTCATTACAATTCCAAGTTCGGAGAGGCGTTGACGCATATACTCATTTCCATAATAACTTGGATATAGAGATTTCCTCGGGGGGCAAATTCTGATTAACAGAAATAATGGAACGCCGTTCAGATAAGAATCGGACCTGTCACCACACCACGGCGACATTTCCCTCTCCCTGATGTTTCTCGATTAGACAAGCTGCTCGGGGGAAACTGATGAAATAACTGAAGTGGTGCACTTAAAAAAAATATTGAAAGGAGAATAAAATAAAAAAAATGATGGATTGGAAGAGGAAGCAAAGTGAAAAAAGTTTTGAAAATTATACGTTTGGTCGGCTGACACCAGGACTACATTTATTCATGATGACCTGTCAGACAGAATGGAATAAAAAAGGAGGGGGAAAGTTTTTGATATGTGCAGGATGCCTTTGTATGCATGGTTGTTGTAATGAAAGAATGAAACACGGGAAATATATGAAATTTACACTTTGAAATTGAAAATTGAAAATTGAAAAATCTTGAGAAAAATGCTCACTGGTCCGGAAAAAATTGCATGGAATTTTTGAATGAATCGTGAAATTCAATTCAATTTTTTCATCTCACATCAGAAGAAGGATAGAATTCAAAATGAACTAAGAGACCCAAGAAAAGGACATCATTAGAGGGGGGAAGAAGTTGTTCAAGGATGTCGCCGAAAAACACACAGAGACGACGTCTCCATCAGCTAGTAACCTTGTCATGTTCACAAAGAAAGTAGCATGTCCCGTTGCGCAAGGCCGTGCACACGATATAATCATCTTAGACCGCACTAGTTCGGCGGCTGTAAATTTGTGAAGGCACTGCCGTCGACGCAACTGTCTTTGAATGTCCGCGTATTGCGTGGTCGCTTATGATATTTATTCAAACGGATACGTTCCTCCACTTGCGCATCTTCGGCAAACAGATAATTGCGTTCATTATACGTGCTCAGCGACTAGCTTTCCTAATTTCCAAGTTCACTTGCAACAATATGTCTCAATGTTTGAAAGGGGAACAAAAAAGAAACATTGTACAAATAGAGGTTGCAAAACAAGAAAAACGGTGGGTAAGAATGCCAACAAATGAATCACTTGGATGGAACAATGGGACCGAGGGCCTATTCTTATTCAAATGTACTATGTGGACATATCAATGTTGGTAACCGGAATTTCGGACAGAGAACTGTTCTCGAGGTGGACGCCCTTGAGACAAGCTTCCGAATACGCAATATATTGTATGGTAACAGCTGTCCTTGCAAAGTCTCGAGAACGGGAACGATAACTTTGCAATACAATCAGTTCTGATTACTAATTGTCTATAGAGCGTGAAGTGAGTGAAATTGTGTCTAGATGAGTTATATAGAAACTGTTTTTGATTGGTTAAATATTTTTTGGCTAGAAGATAAGATGTTAGTAGAATCCACTAGACAGGAGGCTGTGTTCAATCATGAGCAACACGAAAATACTGAAAAGTGTCATTTTACTTGAATAAATGACCATTTTAGTATAGAAAAGATAACCTACACTTAATTCAAAGTTCTTATTTCCTTATTTCTAAAAATCACATGACCTAGGAATGGTTTTCTAGGTCCCGACTTTTCAAATGTGCTAAATAGGTGCTACCAATCGGCTCCAACTCTACATTCATCAACGAAGAATATGTTATCCTGAAATTTGAAAATTCTGAAGATTTTGTCAAAAAAATTTTTGTAAGAACTGTTACTGCTAGCTGTGTTTTAGTTTAGTACAATTATGCAAACTTTTCAAATTGAATTTTTATATACTGTGTTTTTCAGGTCTTACAATTTAACTGTTTTCAACATGCTATTAGCATTTTCCTGATTCTCTCCTTGTTTCTCTTCCGTTTTCTAGTCCTGTAGTATGTGCTTGCCCTATTTCACCGATTTCTTGCCATCTGACACCCACCCTTCCCGTCAACTCGTCAAATATGCCCAGTCTTATTCCAAATTCTTCCACCACCTGAACCAGCGACAAATCACATGTTATCACATGCATCGCTAAAGAACTTTCCTTCCATTTCAACTTACGTAAGCATTCATAATTAAGCGCCACTTCTCTCAAGAAGAGAGGGCGGTGATGAGATGACTGACATCTTGTTTATCAGCTGATAGCTCACTTCATGACCTAAGAACATTTGTGTTAAGAGCCCATGATTCTTACCCGTTACTTTCAAATTGTTCATCGTCATTGCAAGAAAAGGTCATACATGAGATATTAGCAAATGTGTTTCTCTTCCTCATTTTTCAGCGTTGAAGGCAAATTGTTTCGTGGAGCAAAAGAAGTGTCTCCTAGGAGCTGGAACTAGCCCTAGGAGGATCAAATCTTGACGCCATTTTTCACTCTTTTCGCTTTTCCCGAATTCCTCTCAAAAACAGAGTGGAGAGGAAAGAAGAATTGAATATGCCGACTTGTTTTGACCAAGTCCAAATTCCGTTTGGTTTTCGAACACCTGCATTTTTATGTGCACAATCTGTTCTTCTTCTTCTCCTTCGTCCAGTTACCCGAAATCTTCAGTATTTTGTGTTTTAGCGTTAAACCACTAGAGGATGATTCTATACGATTTACCCTGTCTTGTTTCTTTCGATTTCTTGAGCACATTGTCTGTTCTGGGAGCTTTTTGTTCTAGTTTGGTGGATATCCGGGACCACATTAGAATTCATTCGTCGAGCGGAGAAAAACTGGAGAAAAAGGGATTGTAAACAAACACGAAAATCAAATTGCATCTTGCTCCGCTGCAGACGGACCATTATCCATCAAGTGTTATCATAAATCCCACGTTTCAACTTTTCCCTCTCTCCTTTCTTCTCTCTTTCTCTCCCCTCGTTTCCACTCATTTTCATCTCCACTCAACTTTCCAACTTCAAAACTTCCTTCTAACCTTTACTATCAAAAACGTCAACATGATTACCAGTCATGGTTACGACCCTCATTGAGTGAGGAGAGCCTCAACTTTTGAATGCGGAATGAAAAAGAGTACGAAAATCAAGTTGACTTTTGTTGTCTTCAAGTTGAACGATACGCCTAATAAACGTGACTTTTTGCACACTTCTTTTATTGAATTCCGACTAGAGATCCTTTAAGTTTCCTTTCATGAGTCACAGATAGTTCAATCAGATACCACAAGTATTTTACTTTAAATATTTTTCTGCCCATTTCTGACACTATTTATTTGTTTTGTACTGTACCGTCACCCGTTTTTAGGCTGTTAAAAGCGAGTTGAGATTTGTTGAGAGATCAATTTTTCACACTTTCTTTTGCTGGAGCACTGCACTCATCCAATTAGGCAATTTGCATCTGATTGCTTTTGGTCCTTTTCCCGTTTTGTCATTTTTGCGCTTTTTCTTCCCTGGGTGCATTATTTTTTGGTTTCTGTCATCGGATCAAGTGAGTCATAAACACATTTTGAATGTTTCTCCAATTTTTCTTGATGATGTTTTGAAGTTTGATCCTTTCTATTCTTGTCTGACACGAAAAAGTACAGAAAGACACGCGATCTGGTACTTCTTTCACTTCCCGCCGCAAGTTCGCACAAAAAAACACAATCCATTAGGATTATGCTGCAGAACAAAATTGGATTAAAGCACAATCACAAGTCACCCCCGGAAATGACCTAGGAGTTGGGTGTTATTTAGAGAATCCAACCAACAACTTTTTCCGCGAATCGAAAGACCAATACCGAGCAGTACGAGAGAGGGAGACGAAAAAAACAAAAAAAAAAGGAAGAAGAAGATCGTCGAAATTAGATTGTGGCACGTTATGCGGGGTGGTGTCGTTTCTTTTCAGTGTGGGAGGGGTGGAGAGGGAAGATGTGCCCAATGCGGCAACATATTCCCGGAGCCAAATCGCGGATATATGTACATGACAAGTGAGAGGGCAAGACTTTAGAGGGCGGGCACCAAAACTAGTAAAGCCACAATGCCAAAAACATTCATTCCGCCACACACACACACACACACACACCCGCAGCGTCTACCCCCCTATCTTCTTGGTCTCTGTTGCCTCTGATTGCTGCACAGAGTTTACCTAATACTCATGGACTCGTTGAGCCTTTTTCTCACGTGTCGCTCTTCTGAAGGCCCTCCACTCCTTCTTCTTCTCTTCTCTTCACCTTCTTTTTTGACGTCTTTCATCTGTTTTATTCATTTGTTTATCTGATCGAAAGATCATCATTCAAAGTGTTCATCTTTCATCTGGAATGGAGCTCCAGACAGCTCCCCCTATTGCCCATCTCCCTTCCTCTGCTTTTCCTTATATTTACCACCTTCTTTACACAGAAAATATCTCCGTCGTTCACTTCTTCCTTGCCCGTCACGTGCAAGTATGACATCAAGGTACTTTTTGTCTCACATTGTGTTCCGTTCTCTCATATCTGTGTATTTTATCTTGCTGCTCGTTTCGTTTTCCACTCTGTTAGAAGAAATAAAAAAAGGATGTCTGTTTGCACATTGGTCCTTCCGAAAATACATGGCGTCATTCTCATTCGCAAAGTGGAGGATGGGGACAAGGGTTTTCTTGTACTCACCAGCCGTCCGCGATCAAAAACTTTGCCTCCCTTCCAGATCGTCCTGATTTTTCTCCTTTGGCCCACTCGCCCCTTTCTCTTTTCGCCGCTCCCTTTCCCCGCTGAATATTCAATTATGCATTTCTCGGCTTTCCGTTTTTTCTTCTTCCTTAGAGAAGGAAGCGTAAATCACGAGGTCAGCTTATGCTAATTGAGTGAGAAGTGGCTCGTCGGATATCCGACGAACACATATTCGATGAGGTTCGTGACATTCCAGAGTTTGACGACAGGTTTTGTGTGTGAGGCGTGATTCGATCAAATTAAAAGGTCGTTTTGGCCATTCGGTTCCAGTCACATTTTTACCGCCACTTTTTCGGCTGTCGTTAACGTATACGGGCCGACGAAAATCAGCTGTTTGGAGGCGCAGCCACTTTTGATTTTTGAGTATTTTGACAATTTTTGACCTACGTCATTTCAAATTTGTGGGGGAGAGACTTTTTAATCATTTTGAACCCAGTTTCTCTCATTTTCTATTCATCATACTATCATTTTGTAGAAGTCAGAATATTCGAGGAACCCTCGCTTTTTGATATATTCTGATCCTTTTTATTATCATTCTCTTATCCAACCCCCAGTTAATCCCATTCGCATGCTCTGCCGTTCTTTTTTTCTTCCATCTCCTCCTATGACGTTTTCTTCCAACGTGGGTTGATTCCAAGTGCAATAGAGAAAATCCAGGAAGGTGAGAAAACGGAGAAGGCGTAGAGGAGAAGAAGTATCAGAAGAAAAATTGGTGGGAGATGGCTCTTTTCCAAAACGTGGGCGCAGAAGTGAGTGAGAGACGGTGAATAGGAGTAGATTAAGACGCCTTCAGACGATGCCTTCAATTCGAAGTGAGGAGAGCTTCATTCGGCGCCCCCCTTTCTTCTTTCCCATGTTCCTTCGGTGCACTCTTTTATTCGAGTGCTCATTGAAACTAAACAAAGCAATGAGAATTGGTTTGGGGTCTAGGGTGAAGGAGGGGGAGGAGAAGGAGAAACGTTTTTGAATCATGGGGGAACTTGTGTGATTTGTGGTAGGGGTGGAAGGAGTGGAAGGGCAAAAGGAATAGAAAGACGTGAAGGTTGATTAGGACAGCTGCAACCTACAATTTTTGTTGGTTGATCTCCGTTTTTCTTTGAATTTTAGGTCTAGGGGTCTAATTTTAGGATTGACTGATCATTTTGATCTTTCTGCTCAGACAAAACACGGAAAGATAGCTGGCCTAGCTTCTCCACCACGGAATTTTCTCGTCCTTCTTCACAAATCCCCATTTTTAACTTTTCCACCGCATCCGATACATTTTGTACCCAAACTTTCTCGGTAATCTCACTCCCACTCTCTCTGTCTATTCTCCGATCCACCGCAAACAAACACCATCTCATTTCCCGTTTCCAACAGCGCGTTCGTGGTGTAATGGTCAGCATGGATGCCTTCCAAGCATTCGACGGGGGTTCGATTCCCCCCGAACGCATACCTTTTTTTTCTTCTATCAATCTTTCCACGTAGTATCACATCTTACCAAAATAGAAATGTAAAGATCCCATTTTAACACCGGATGCGTCGCTATTAATAGCAAGTTAGTTGGCGGCGCAACTCTGATTTGAATGAAACGCGAAAGCTCATTTATAATCATAGTTTGCAGAATGAATGCGGAAGTTGAGTGCATGACGTGAAACTATTGCTATTTCCCAATTAACCTGATTACCTACTTCTGCTTTTATCCTTTTTGCTCTGTTTTCTTTTCCCCCAAAAAGGAAAAAGAGAGAAATGCGCCTTCAAGTTTGAAAGATTTATGAGCGCTGTGCTCTTAGCAAGGCCCCCGTAAAACGGTAATAATCAAGGCAATTGGGGGACAATGACGTGGATGGTCGTAACAAGCAGGCAATCTGGACTCAATAGCTCACAACGAATTCATTTTGAACTTCTTGCCTTGTGCTTTATAGTTTTTCGGGTAGTGTTTTGTTTTTTCCATTGATCACTTTTACTGGGAATGTTGAAATGTGAGAGAAGGAAAATGTAGGTGTCAAAATCTGAGAATACATTTCTTCATACGGTAGAATTCACGTCAGTAAAAGTGTCCTGCTAGAAAATGCAACACTCTCACTTTTTGCCTTCTGACTACAGTATCCGTGTCTTCCTACATTTAATCGGTGCTAATAGAGTTTGCCTTCTTCGAAAAGTCTCCCTCTTTTCCAGTCGCAGTTCGATCTTTTTGTTCGCCTCTCTCTAGAACTCGGTTAATTGAAACTCCGAGTCAATTTCTGGGAGGTGTCCAACTCTCCCAATCTTTGATTTTGGGAGAGATTCATTGACCAGTTGACCCACCTACGTCAAAAGGAGTGATCCAATTGAATGGACTTGTTGCGGGCTCCGATGGCGTGGGCTTCTTCATAGAAAACGTCCGCTTTTATGAAGTGTTTGATTCGCGTGCACTTCTTGCACTTTTCCAGTGTTTATTAAACTAGATTTATAGACCCTTCTATAAATTCCTTGCTGAAAGACAAACAACTAATTAGAGTCGGGAATACGGAAATCTAAGAACATGCATGTGATGTGATCCGTTTTCCATTTCCAATTTGCATAATTCACTTTGACATTTTCTAGGGCTCTTTGTCAAAGTTTTCGACAGAAAATCTACAAAAAAAGACGAAAGAAAAAAGTATTCCATTTCCCAAAGTGTTTTCCACTCAAGTGGCGCCTTCTTTCTGTTCAAAAATTTAGAAAATCACATCGTCTCTGAGGACTTGTTGAGAACGGGGCTCATAGGACCTTTCGGCTGCATTCATGCGGTCAGAATGTTCTAATTAGCCACATTTTTCTCTTCCCGTCCATCGTTTGAATAGGCGATAATAAATGGCTCTTCATTTTTCTGGGGAGAAGAGATCAATCAGGCAGAGTCGTCTATTCATTTCTCCTTCTTCATGTTCCCTATATAAAGTGAAGATGAAATCACTTGATCTTCTATTCCTCGTTTCGTTACCAAGTTCCTTGCGTACCTCGTAGTTGCAGGTTCACCGATATGGGCTGCCACTTCTCGCGTACTTCTTCCACTGAGGATATCCGCAAAAGTGTCGACAAGACTCCAGGTTGTTTCACTGCTCTTCTTCTCTCTCTTACAGTAATCCTTTCCAGAGCCCGTTGTGAAAAAGACCACTCCAACAAACCGTGCTCCAACGCAAGAGCTACGCAGCGCGCACAACGGGAACATCCTGCAGATTGCTGGAAAACCTATCATGTGAGTGCTTTTTCGATCTTTGAAATCTTGTCCATAAGGAAGGGTGACGTTCGCATTCTACCCGTAGCCTATTCTTTGAGCAAGATTTTGGAAAAGAGAGTCAAACACCAGAAGGAACTAGATTTTCGAGAAAAACGGCAAGCGGTCAAAATCTAAATGTTCCGTTATTGCAGCGAGGTCGAGAGTGCCAGCCAAGCCGACTTCTTCCGTATGCTCGACGATAAGATCAACAGGGTAAGTGGAATAGGCGCTGGACGTGGAAAAAATGGAGTTGGGCTATATGATTAAAAGTTGGCAGATTGAGGACTATTAATTGCTTACATTTAGAAACAGAAAATAACGTGTTTCTAGAACCCGGAAAACCTTGATTTCAACAAAGTGACAAAGTGATAATTTTGAAAGATCATAGACACGTTGGGTTGCAGTTGCTTGATGATTAGCAAAAGTACACATCTTGATTCTCATAAGCACTTCCGTTTTGAGTTTTCTGGTTTTATGTGCTTTAGACATGCCCTTTATTGTTAAATTGTGTCTATGACTTGCCCAAAAATTAACTGATGACTCGCATCATGAAACGCACTTTTCAAAATCTGAGAACATAAGAAACATGATAGAAAAGCATAAAATTAGGCGTTGATAGGCATAAAAATGGGCATAATTTCATAGTTTTACTGTACTACAGTACTTGCCAACTCAAATTTTCAAAGCTTTCTTGGCCTTCGGGTCCAAAAAACTCATCCCCTTCTTTCCAGGGTAAAGGTGGCGAATCGGACAGCGAAAACTGATGCATCATATCCCATAGACTGCACTTATCACCCGTCTCCAACCCCCAACCCCAACACAACTTCGAGTCTTCTGTAAACATTCCGGTTCTTCAATCATTCCACCATGCGGAATATAACTCTCATCCTGGTGTCCTTTTCGCTTGCTCCCATTTCTCCCTGGTTTCGTCCCCCCATCTTCTCTGTCCCCCACCCATTTTGTTCATCATATCCTGTCATAATACCATTTCCTTTTTGGCTTTCCCCAATCCGACGGTTCCGTAGTGCGGTTCACGACCATCAGAGTTCCTTTGTCCTCCCAAGTAGCTTACTTGATTTCTCTAAAGGTTTAGATTAATCTTTTTCTGCTTTTTATCTTTTTTGTACCTGCTTCTTTTTCTCATTAACATTCCCCCTGTATCCTCTTATGAATCGATGTTCATATTCCAAAGAGACTCTTCGTGAACCAATCTTTTTATGCACTTTCAAACTGTTCCTTTTTCTCCAAATCTTTCTCCAAACCCCGATCCCCCTTCCACTTCCCCATCCCCATCCCAACTTTGACCGATTTTTGTATAAATTTCTTCGAATAAACTGGATATTAGTGCTAGGCGGAGTCAAAACCACAATCAAATTGAAAACTGGCACCAGAAAGCGGATTAATCATAAACGTATATATATAATTTCCGAATATAACCGAGAATTCATTCGATTTGTCGCCCCAGTTTTCACATTTTTCACATTCTCTCCCATTCGCATCAAAATTGTAGCCGTGCGATCTCTCCGGAAAATCCGCCGAAAACACACCATATTCTCACCCCCTCCCTTACCAAGTTGTGTGCGTTTGACAAGACCGAGACATGTTCCGATTGTTCTGGCGGCAATTATTTTCCAGCTCTTTCACTCTTTTTCACTTTTTCGCCTTGGGTTTTGTGTGCTGTGTTGCAGTTGACTTTTGGTTATTCTCTCCTTGTTTTTCGAACCCACAATGAGGTTTGGTGCATGTATGGTTTCACTCGATTCCCGAGCTCGTTTTCTGTCATTCTTTTGCGACCAGAGAAATTGCCAGACAGTGACAATGACGTGTGTTGATTCAAAAAGTGCAATGGCTAACTGAAAACGGAACCTCTACGGAATAAAATATTGAGGTTTCTTTTCGCTTTTTCGCTCAATAAGGGTGTCAATTTTCTAATTGCTTCATCGCATATTCCCTGTTTTTCGCAGTTTCGTATTTCATAAGGTGACGGGGACGAGCAAAAAAAAAAAATGAATGAAGAATGTCCGCCCATTTTGTCAGTTCAGCTCTTTTTGCCAATAAATCTCTCCTCTTCCTCTTCAGATTGACGTTTCTTCATTAACTCGGGGATTAGCCCGTCAATCCTGCTCTTCCAGAATGGATTTGACGAGTGGAGATGCGCTCCTCATTTTTTATTTCTATTTTTATGTGGCTTTCATTTTTTGCAATTGGGGGCTACTATAGTTTTCTTTTTTTGAAAATGAACTTTGAAAAGTAGAATGACCAAAAAAAAGAAAAAAAAGAAAGCGAAGAAAACTTTCGTGGAAAAAAGGAAAAAAGTTAAAATTAAATTGAACTGGCTAGTCTAGAGTGAGAAAGTGCACTGAAATCTCCTCCCTCCCAGGAGTGACATTTTCTCGGATTATCCCCCCTCCCCCAATGCTCCCACTCTCATCAGCATAGTAGATCAAAGTTTTATGCGTCTTGCAACAACGATTCTCCTCGTTTTTCCGCCGCGAAATCCGATGCCCAAGACTGGGTAGTTCGGTGCATTAATCATGAGTTGCATGCGAAGTTTGAAGAAAGGTGCTTGACAGATTGTGTCCTCAAGTGCTCCCCGTCTCCCTTTCTCCCCATTTTTTGTCGCGGGGAACGCAGTCAACTGTGAACGGATCTCCCAAGTTGACCGCAAGGTGCAGCGTCTTCAGTCTCCAATTTCCATTAAGGGGAGGGGATGTCGGTCGGAAGAGCAAGACGACACAACTCTGATGAACACGGCTCAAATTGATTGGTTCGCTTGCTCTCCGCCAAGTTTTTTTCTTTCACGGCGTTGCAATGTTCTGTTAAAAACTGAAAGTTTCTGTTTTTTGTTGTGCTCGTGAATCATCTCGTCATCGGATGGAATACAAAAAATAATAGAAAAACTGATTCATGATTCAGTCTTTGTATCTACAATCCATTTCTCTTTCAAACACCTGTCACGTTTTTTTCGCTTTTGTCAACCGTCAAAAATTCAGAAATGGAGCAAATCGATGAGGTGATGGGTGCATTGGAGCTTGAAGATGTGATGTGTAATATCTGTTTCCATGTCAACCACGAGCCATTCAAGTTTGGACCCTGCAGACATACGCTGTGCGCTGGATGTGCAGGAAGGTGGCTTGGAACGTGCACAGATTGTCCAATGGTGAGAATTTGGCGTCAAACGTAGATCAAAAGAGCAGTTTTCAGTGCCGCACTCCAGTCGACTCGTTGGAGGCCGATGAGGATCTGCAGAGGAAAGCAGCCGAGTTTCTTCGTCTTCATCCAGGTTGGTTTCATTTTTCACCGTCATAAATGAAAATGGTAATAAGGCTCTTGAAGCTCTAAACCTTGTCTTGAATTGAAAATAAGGAAAATTGAATTACTGTTCTCATTGTCTCAAAATGAGGTATTCACCAATTTTGACCAACTACTCGCCAAGCGTTCTGAAAGCATGCTTAACAAGTTCAAATTATCAAAACTGAAGTTTCTCGCAATAATTTCAGAACAAGAACTGCCAAACGACATCAAATGGAAGCAAAACTGCTACGAAACCGTGTTCTGGGCGATCCAGCAGAGAAGACACGCTTCCGAGCAAGGCGCCGTCTTCTGTGGCGCTAAACCACTGTTGCCTGATACCATGAGGTTCTTGTTTGCAATGAGATCTCGCGTTTTAACAAATCTCAAATTCAGCGAAGAACAGAAGAAAAGTCTGCTCCAAACCGTGAGAGCTGAAAACATTTGGCAACGATTGAATATTCTCAAGGGAAGGATCGGAGAGCAAACGGAAGTTCTGCAGCAAATCTATCGAGCTGGTGAGTTTTTTGTTAATCGGATCCTTGATTTCCCGATTGTGAATTTTGGATTTAGAATTGCGGGACCGATTCTTCTTCAACGACCTGAACTCATTGACCGCATTCGAGGATGAGCACGAATGGCACATAATGCCCGGTAGAGGACTACTACGAGTTCCACGTGAGTTGACGTCTTCTGATCCAATAAATTTGAGTTTCAGGATCAACAAGCCGGTTCTACTGTCCACTCCGCTTCCGTCGTTCTCATAGCACTTGAAACGTGGCCTCTCACATCTGTGTTCTGTGTATATTTAGTCCCTGTGACTGACTATAAACACAAATAAACATTATATCAAGACATTGAAATCGAAAACGTTTTAGTTCCTCTCATAAACAACTGCGTTCCTTCAGTTTTTTGTGTATAAACAATTCCACGCCAACAAAGCGACGCGGACTAGCCATCGTTTTCTCTTCCACCCGGCCGTGTACTCCTCGTGGATAATCATTTATTTTCTTCGTTTCTGTTGCGTATTTCTAGGTTTTCTTGGTAATTTGCTATAGAAATTTGTTCATTTTATTATAGAAACTTGAAATACGCCTCGCTGACTCGAAAAACCAACAAAACTTTCGAAAAACGTGATGAAGTGTGAAATTGACGTCAAACCGGACGTCGGCCTGAATGAATTGAAGGCGGCACCCGAAGGTACACGACACCGTCAGTCATTGCTCCATTCACCTCCAAAGTAGCCGTCTACAATATCCTGAATATTTTCGGAAATGTCGCGGGTAAGACTTTTCACGTAACTAAGCCAATCGAGTAAAACACATACGGCTATTTAAGAGAACGGAGTACGATGATCCAATTGAAATTGTGCGGATGGCGCGGCTCGCCGTCAAGGAAGCTAATATGCGAGCGACGAGGATGCAGGGACAGACGACTCAACAGCTGATGCAGCGAGTCAAGGATCTCAAGTATTGGAGTGGGGAAATTGATAGGTAAAACCGCCTCGAAGTCTTGCCGGTTTCACAAATCAAACCATTCAGAGAATTAGCCGACGTCAAGGAAGAGCACGACGACCTTCTGCGTTGCTACCGACGTCTTCAACTTTGCCTGGACATCACTGGCCGAGCCACCCGGTGCAATGAGAGCTGTCTGGCGGTGCGTCGGAAGAAGGTACAGGTTGGAGACCACACGTCGGATCGTGTCGACTTGGAGCTCCACAAGGAAAAAGAGCTGGTCGCTGAGACTGTGAGACAGATGAAGGAAATCGGTGGGAAAGTGGAGCGCCAGTTGGAAGTGAACCAAGCCGCTAGAAAGAACCTCATGAGGGACTTGACGTTGAAGCAAGAAGCTATAAATTTGGATCACAGATCTGTTTCGATGGGCGCAGATGGGAATAAAACTGTCTCAAGAACTCCGGACGGTGATAGACTTGATTTTCGGTAAGCTATGAAGTTCTGAACCTAAAACTAAATACAAAAACTGTGCAGCGAGGGAGCACCACTGCAACGCATGAGTGAGTACTCTGAATGGATCGAGAACACTGGCAACAACCTGAACTACGCTGCTCGCGCTCGTGTCCACAGCCGCAAGATCGGACAGAAGCTTTGTCAATCTATCAGAGAAATGGCTCAGCAACTGCGTACCGAGGCGATTGCAGTTGAGGCTTTGCTCAAGGACTCCGTTCGTAACTGGCAGGAATGGAAGGACAATCTTCATTCGCAGGTGAGAAAGCCTTCACTCTATATACCAAAGTGTTTTTCCTTATGTAGGTGAATGGAAAAGACAAGGAGATCAAAAACGCGGACGGAGCAATCGAAGAAATCTCCTTCAGTCTGAAACAGAAAAGCGGCCCTCTCCAAGTCGCCCTCTCTCGTCAGAACCAACGTGGCCTCCGTCCGGGCATCGAGTTATGCAACGATAAGGCACAACATGCTCTTCACCAAGAGCTCATGATGCTGAAAGGCACATTCTTGAGCCTAGAGAATCAACTAGGTCGGATTTCTTTGAGCTGCCCCCACATGACTCACATATTTTAGACAAAGCAAAGGAGAGCCGCAAAAAGCTGGAAAACGATCGCGATAAGCTGCAGAGAAAGCTCGAGATCTGCGATCACAACCTGACAATTGACAATGAGATTCTCCGCCAGATCCGCTCGTCGTACCCACACGAGATTCAGCTCTCTGGGTTCCTGTTGAGCGAGACCAAGGAGCATCGCTGATTTGAAATGTATACTGTACTTTGCATGTTTTAAAGATCACTTCTGACAATAAACAACAAGAAAACGCAAGTCTCAGAAGATCGGAGACTGAGAAAAAAAAGAGTGATCGAGTGATTTTCGTCGACTGATTGGTCACGGGAAATATCACCCGCCTCAATGTATCTGTATTGCTACCCGAAACGCACTTTTCATAGTTGGGTCATTGTAGTTCTTATCGCCACAGACATTTTCTTCTCACGCTTGCATCATATAACCACAATGACGAAAACTTGCACATTTTTGTCATGAGTCGTCCTTTTATGACGGTGATGGACTCACGTTTCACTCAAAAAGTTAAAGAACAGGACAGGACACAAATGGTTTATTCTGAACCCGTGCTACAATCTTACGCTGTTTGATTTGGAAATTGGGAAAGGAAAAAAACTGAAACTGTCAACCCAGTTTGAGTAAATGTACATCATTCAAGCAATCACCGAGTACTCCGGTGGTGATTCGGCAGAGAGAAGTGGCTGGGACTCTTCACAGTATCCACGGTACTTCCTAGCAAATCTCCATGTGAGAGCACTCCACTTGGCTGTCATCATGAACCAGACAGCGGCAATCCAGAGATTGGCGCCCATAAGTCCTTGTCTGTCCAGGGTCTGGTGCTCGATTCCAGCGACGACGAGGCAATAGATCATGGCTATGGTGCTGATCACAGCAACTGTGGCTCCTGGGAAATTTGAATATTTGAATAAGAATGTGGGAAATGGGAAAGGGAAATTAGATATTCAAAGGAAACAAAAGAAAAAAGACCAACCAACTGTAGCGATGCATCTGAGTTTTGTAGAGGACCATCCGGCCATTTGAGTTTTTTTGAAAGCCATATGAAGATGAAGGACTAGCGTGGCAAATGCGCTTGAGACAAAGCACATGGTGACGGCGATCCAGTTCTGTAACAGGAATGAGTTAGTTTTGAACGATGAGAGTACAAGTACCTGGTACTGGATAGCAAACACTGTTCCAGCCATGATTCCAGCAGAGACTCCGAGCCATGCAATCCAAATCTGCACTTTGAGACTGTGGAACCAGGTACAAAACGACTCTGGAAATCCGAGAAATAGATGAAAGGAATTGTCGACAAAATCTCACGTCTTGGTTGCTCTTCCTCCATGACGATAACCTGGGGCTTTCCTTTTATCTCCGAGACCAAACTGACGTCGCTGCTGTAGATTTGATGCATGCACTGAAACATTCAAAACTTAGAAGAAAAAGAACCTAACGAGATGAAAACTGGGTGCACCGTACTGAAGTGATAGCCCGGACCCCACTTCCTGCTCCTATTTATATTCGTTCCCTCCCTTATCAGTGCCCAGAATCATTGTTGCACCATATGGCTGCACTATCAACTTATCATTGTTTTTTACGCCCCATTGTTTTAGGGTAAAGGGGCGGTCTCTCGGAAACGTTGGCCTTTTTAACAGGATTAACTCATTTCAATTACAATTTCAATTTGAACGTGGTATTGACAAGGCAGATTCAAATTCAAATCAAAAAGGGCAAATCGATACTTACCTACAGAGTTACGATGCACGTTGAGGGGGTGGTTGAGTTCGTACTAAACCGTTCATAAAGGGTAACAGATGGGGTGGGCAGGTGCAACGTGGCAGACGGCAGATCGATCAACGAGGATTACGGTAGACGGAGCGTCATGCGATTCCAGCGTTTTTCCTCTTATTCACGTGATAAATCCATTAGAATTCCGAATCCCTCCCCGCCCACAACCTCCCCCGCTGTTCCTGACTTTTGTACTTTGCCTTGATTCCCAAAGAAAAAAGGAGCCGAATCATAAAATATTCAAAACGATCACACATCGAAACGTCGAGAAGATTGAAGATCGCAAACGGTTTGTAGCACTGTTTTCTCCCCAGTTTTCTCAACGATAAAAGGTGTGACCTGACGAGATCCGCACGAGGAAGAGAACGGCTACTTTCTTCTGTCACGCCGGTTTATCAAAACTTTTATGATGAACGCCCTCCTCTTTGGGTTTTGTTAACGTTTTGAAACATTCCATCGTTATGGGGACCCCATTGTGTGTCTGTTTGATGTAAAATCGTATTGAACAAAAAAGGGAAACGTTTGATGTCCAGTTCTGTCGGTCAGTCATTGTCGACAACAACATTTCCTAATGTTTTCCATCGCCTACCCTCTCACCCTTTATTTTGTAACTCAGTTCCCGGTTTTTGTCTGCTTTTGCCTGTGTGCTGTGCGGAAGAAAGTGAGAGAGGCGAGTTTTATGGTTCATATTTGTTGTGACGACATTTATGCATCGAGGGCAAGACGGTGCATTTCTTCTTCATCTCTCTCATCCACTTTTTTCGATCGCCCCGCCCCCTTCCTTCTCGACGCCTGTGTCCTCTCTCCACATCTGTCGGCTGGTACGGACAGTCGTCGTGCATTATGGCTCGCCTCGCGGCTCTTCACTCTTCACTTTTATCTCATCAGCCTTTCCTTTTCCTCGACTTCATTGAGACTTTCCAGGGTACCATGTCAACACCAAGTGAGAAAGCCGCTCCTATTCTGGAGGTCGAGGAGAAGTCCATCGCAATCAAGTTCACCCGCTCCAGAAGTCTGCCACGTCTCAACTCCCTCAGCTTTGGATCGCATCTCCGCCAACACCTCGGATCTGGCCGCCGCTCAGGGGATAGTGGCAGCAGCTTCTTCTCGGAGTTCCCATCGGACGGCGAGACCTGGGATGACAGTCAACCTTGCAGTTCTTCCCAGGCCGCTGGCAGAGATCAGTACCTTAACTATCTCGATACGGGATACGTCTCAAACGCTCCAACCAAGCCGGTAAAGCCCTCTGTGGCTCTGCTCAATATCCCAGCTTCCATCCAGGAGAAGGACGTGGCTGTGAAGGAGTTGCGCACGGAGGACCGTCGCGAGAAATCGTTCTTGGTCACCGCTGGCAAGCCAGTCATCAGAAACTTCATCAAGGATCTGGACGTTTTCTACAACTACGAGTACTACGGACATATTCTCGTGGATATGACGGCCCACATGCAGCCGTGCGGTTAGTGTTCCTTTTTGTGATAACATGTGCGGTCCAACTGTTTGTGGTGCTGGTCTGCGTCTCCGTGTGCCCTTTGAGGACGTGCAGCTGTGGGGAGAAAGTAAGGGGGGGGGGGGGGGGGGGGTGGGGAGAGGAATTGTTTTGGAAAATATTGGAACGTGGTTGTTGACCACAAAATGCACTTTGAAAGCGAAAAGAACACGAGAGGTACTTGTCAACATGTTTCCTTTCTAGTCATGAAAATTTGAAAAGAGAGGGTACCTCAAGACGGAGGATTTAATACTAGTCCGTATGAAGAAAATTTGTTATTGAGATATTCATAACACACAAAAAACCAAACCAGTTAATCTCGCCAACCCCACATTCCTCTTCATCACTAATTCTCTCGCTCAGTCGCACGCATTCTTGCTTCCTTCAAGCTCAAAAGATTCGCATCAGAAGAGAAATTTTCTCGCTTGAATCATGTTTTCTTTCGCTTGCCAAGGTATATGAGTATAGTAGAGAAACAGTTCCTTTCAAGTGGGTCCCTTATCTTAAAAAAGAGAAGCAGATATTTCTAGTTTCTCCCAGTTGTTCTCTGGCTGGACAACGATACGCGATCATAGACTGTTTCTGAAGAAGACGTCACTTTTTTGATCGCTTCGGTTTCCTACATTTTGTCCGTGTGAGAGTGAGAGAAAAATCATAGTTTGAATTTTTGGATCAGCATGATTTCATTCTTCTCCTCCTCCTCTCACTCTCTTTGTTTCTCTATATCTTTGACTTTTGCATTTTTGTCGACGAATTTGACTATAAATATCGAAAGTCATCGAGAGTTACTGAACTGACCACCTCTCACTCTATTCATGCATTCCGAAGCCAACACCACCCGAGTCGTCCTATTTTGGATTGAAAAAGGTAACCACTCACCCAATTAGCAATTTAGAATCCAAAAAACTTCAAGTCAGTCGCCTTCAATATCCATTGATTTTGACTACCACTCTTTTAATACACAGATAGAGAAAAGAACGGCCGGTATCGAGGTCATGCGACTTGGCGCAAATCGTAAACAATAGATCTGCGGGGGCACGTCAGACGGACTGATGCAAACGTGCTCTACGGCGCGCTTTTTGCTATCCGTAGTTCAAACAGAGGGCCCCCATTTCTCACTCATTCGGTCACGCCTCGACCTCGTCCCTCTCTTCCCTACAACTTGTCTCTTTTGCGTTCCGTTGCTGAGAATGCAGCAGCCGCAACAGCAGCAGCAGCAGCAAAGAGGGAGAGAGAGAAACCCCCCTTTCGTGTTTACTTTCATTGTCATTGCACATCCTTTGCATATTGCACCTTTAAAGTTTCAAGCTACAGTAGTTAGAACCCATAGATGTTTGCTGTTGGGTGCTTGGCAGACAAGTTGTTCAAACAGTAGATCATGAGGCCCTTGTTGAAAGTTCAAAAGTGAAAAAAAGAAGATAAAGCGATCTCGCTCATTCCTGAACAATTTATTGTCATCTCGAACACCTGGTTAGCACGTGTTTTTGGCTTCCGCATTTCGCGAACACTTCGACTTTGCCCTCGTTCCTCTGCCCAGTTTGTCCAAAACACAAAGAGCGACGCCCCCGCGCATGATTTATGTTTCTTGTCATTTCCGCCTGTTCTTTTATTCTTTCACGCCTTTTTTCTTCCTTTTCTTCTTTGAAAAAATTCACATATACAATGGAGCTCCCATAGTTTATGAGTTTAGCCGAAATCTTTTTTTATTGAATCCATGATGATGCGATATGTGTGTGTGTGTTGGCGTGGTCAGAGTAAACATTAGTTCCATTCCTCGCGACCTCTTCAAGAAAAAGAAAAAGCCATCGCACCCCGCACCCTTCCTCCACTCTGAATTCATTTCGCCGCTGCTGCTGCTGCTGTTGGTCGGTGTCGGCGTCTAAAATTACTAGCGGAGAAGAAAGAACATGATGATATCATTTGTTTTCGATAGTCGCCACCGCTTAGTTTCCAATTCTGTTGTGAAAGCAAAAAGTGCGCAGTCGTCTGAGTTCTAGAGAATTCGACTGAGAGGTCGTGGGCAACGTTTGCAAAGCGGTGACGCTGTTCCTTTTTCCGCTTTTCTTTCTCCCCCTTCTTGCCACAGTCGCAAACCTTTTTTGGAAGTGAGTGGTCGAGGAGGAAGTGGTTCCAAGAGAGAAAGCCTGACAGCAGTCGCAGGGCCCTTTCAACTTTTTTTTGTTCGGCATTCTCTCGACTGAACGTTTTCTTGTCATTTTTGGTAGAACCCTCATTAGTCACCTTCATCCCCCGTCGCTTTTTTAAAAACGCGTTTTAAAAAGCGAATTGTCCTCCTCCTTCGTTAGCTCCGCTTGTGTTGTTTGCCGCATATTCTTTTCCTTTTTCCTGTATACAACTTGCACGGACACAAAAGGTTCATGTTTCATTTTTTCGCATCCTCTTGATGCTATTACGAGACGACATCGGCTACACCTGCTCTCTCGCGGCTTGCATACGTAGTTGGCGCAAATGACGACGTCCTCGCACCTACACATACACAACACAACACATTGACGATAACGCATTTTAGACAAGCGAGAAAAAAAGGTCACTTAAACAGAGTGTCGATGCGGGTTTGCAGAGATAGCGATGTGTGACCATACTGGTCATTTTTTGCACTGGGCTTTCTTTTTTTCAAAAGTTTTTTATTGGCTGGCCCCGCTGCATCCTTCCCAACACGTTTCTTTGTTCGCAAATTTTATGACTCAATGTTTACCTTGTCGATTTCGATTTCGCAAGTCGTTTTCATGCTTTCATGCTTTCAAAAAAAGTGACTCAAATGCATGGTTGTACAGCACTCCGATAGTATTTTTCTGAACATGCAAAAAGAAGAAAAAAAAAACGTTTTATTTTCATATTTTTCGAGCAAAGATTGCCAAAAAACATGCTCCGTGTCATACGCTCCGTTGCTCGTCCTCTCGCTCTTCCCCCACTCTCGTTCCCAGCCGATAATGTTTCATGTGGGTGGAGGGGACTCCAACAAGACGTTTATCATTTGATAACATATTAGGGGTCTTCTGACAAAATTACTATTCCCAGCCTCGTTCTTTCAGCAACTTTCGACCTTTCTCTTTCTTTTCCCTTCCTCTAGGTGAAATCTATCTCTTCCTCTCACCGGTTGTACCGTGTCTTGTGATAACGGGCGTTGTTTTCAGAAACTCCCAGACAACGACAGGGTGCAGTTGGCAAGATTCTCAAGAAGAGTATGCCATTGCTTTTTGGTAAAAGCCACAAGTCGCCGGCGGATGTGGTGAAGAACCTCCGCGAGGCACTCATCGCCGTCGACAAGGTGCCCGTCGAGTTGATCGATCCAAAGGTTGGTGTTTTTGAGTTCATGTGACTCCAGTTGAGTGCATTATCGAAAAAACCAACAAAAAAAACCTTCACTCCTTCATTTTTTTCAGGAGAAAAAACAAGAAAAAGCATTAGAGGAAGTGAGCAAGAATGTGGCGATGATCAAGTCGTTCATCTACGGAAGCGACTCATCGGAGCCCACCAACGAGCACGTCGTCCAAGTGGCTCAGTTGGCTCAGGAAGTCTACAACGCCAACGTCCTCCCGATGCTCATCAAGTTGCTGCCACGCTTTGAATTCGAGTGCAAGAAGGACGTCGGACAGATCTTCAACAATCTTCTCCGCCGTCAAATTGGAACTCGATCCCCCACCGTTGAGTATCTTGGAGCACGTCCTGAGATTCTGGTGCAACTTGTGCAAGGGTGAGCTTTTTCTAAATCCCACGTATTCTCACAAGTATCCTGCTTCCAGGTACTCGTACAAGGACATTGCGCTGACGTGCGGCAACATGCTGAGGGAAAGCATCCGTCACGACCATCTGGCGAAGATCATTCTCTACTCCGACGTCTTCTACACTTTCTTCACGTATGTCCAAAGCGAGGTCAGACAGAAAATATCAAATGACGACGACACATAATCTGATTTGCAGGTCTTCGACATTGCTTCTGATGCGTTTGCAACGTTCAAAGACCTCACCACGAGACACAAGGCCATCAGCGCCGAGTTTTTGGACTCCAACTATGATAAATTCTTTGGTAATTAGAAAAATCGTGGGAGTTTTGAACACTTGTGGTTTTCAGGAGAGTACCAAAAGCTTCTCAACTCGACGAACTACGTGACACGCCGCCAATCGCTAAAACTGCTTGGAGAACTTTTGCTGGACCGTCACAACTTCAACATCATGACGAAGTACATCTCGAACCCCGACAATCTGAAGTTGATGATGGAGTTGCTGCGTGACAAGAGCAGAAACATCCAGTATGAGGCATTCCACGTGTTTAAAGTGTTCGTCGCCAATCCGAACAAGCCGAAGCCAATCTCCGATATCTTGAATCGCAATCGAGATAAGCTCGTGAGTTTTTTTCCTCTAGAAATAGATTTCTAGATTTCTTTAAACTAAAACTGATCAGGATAAAAGCATTTTTCCAGGTCGAGTTCCTCGGCGAATTCCAGAACGACAGAACAGACGATGAGCAATTCAATGATGAAAAAGCCTACCTGATCAAGCAGATTCAGGAGATGAAGTCGGCGCCAAAAGAGCCGAAGAAGAAAAAGGAAGGGGATCATCAAAGCACATCGGGATCGCCTTCGGAGAATTAAAAATTAATTTATATTCATAAGCCATCACAAAAAACATCAGAACTGGGTACCTGTACTTTAACCTTAACTCCCAATTATATTTTGTACTGAGAGATTGTTCATCCATTCACAAAACACACATTTTGCCGTCCATCATCCACGTCTTACCTTTGATTATTGTATAATCACATGTCCCCCTAGAACGGTTTTTATTCGCTTTTAATTGTAGTTTTCCCCCCATTTCCACCTCGATTTCACTTCACACGTTCAACATGTTTTTATATACGACATGCTTCGCTTCTTTTTCATCCCCCCCCCCCCCACGAACCGAGTAGAGATTTTAGGGTAAGTTCCGAATGACAACGACGATGCCCCCCGGAACTCTTTTTTCATCTTGTTTATAATGTTGTAGGTTGGTTAAGTCTTGTGGCATATCAGCTTGCTCATATGTATAATGGTTTTTGTGCCTCCTTCCGATTAATTATGATTAATAATTTCAAAGTCTTCTTGCATTTGTTTTGGAATGTGGCATTTGTGCATTTTCCATGTCATTTTCACCGATTCAATCTTTTCAATAAATGTGGAGAAAGAGGAGATCAAAGCAAACAGTGGCACTCTCTGAGGGTACTGATCAATTTCATGTCGTCCACTCGATGACTATGTTTCTCCTCCGATTTTCATTTTTTGTACTCATTTTCATTGTCGACTTCTCCGAAAGTAGTAAAGCTGAAAGCAAGTTATACAAGTAAAGAGCAATCCGTTTTGAAGAGAGGATGGTTGGTTTTCAGGGACATTTTAAATGGCTACCTCAAACTGGTTAGACCAGTCCGATATCCACGTCAAGTACTCAAAGTTCATATGAAAGTCTTTCTGCAGCAAATTCTCAACTTGGTTTGTTTAGTATTTTTCATTTTGTTAAGAAGGATGAAATCACTGAAGTTCATGAACAATTTCAGGATGGTCAAAACCAGATTATTGAGGTCAATGCATGGCTCAAATATGTGCGTTCTTCCACCTTTAGACCAATTTATCTTATCAAAATGTACAACTTTCTAGGTCTGGATGGATTACCGTTTGCAATGGGACCCCTTGCAATACGATAACATAACCAGCATTCGATTCGCCGGCGGTGAAAATCAAATCTGGCGACCTGACGTGCTGCTCTATAACAGTGCCAGTGAAGACTTTGACTCTTCCTTCAAATCCAATGAAGTCGTGTATAACACCGGAGAAGTGAACTGGATACCTCCAGGGATATTTCGAGCCAGTTGCAAAATGGATATCACCTATTTCCCGTTTGATGATCAAGTGTGCTACCTCAAATTTGGATCTTGGACCTATCATGGGTTGGCGTTGGATTTGAGTATCATTGCGGAGGAAGATGAAGATGGTAATGAACTTCATAGTGATATGTTAAATGGTGAAGTGTTCAGAGTTTTCTATTGATCTATCAACCTACACTCCTAGTGGAGAATGGCATTTGACAAAAGCGCCAGCAGTGAAGGATGTCAAGTACAATTCTTGTTGCAAAGAGCCGTATTCTACTGTCACTTTTTACATGTTTTTGAGGTAATTATGGGCTGGAACATGATTTTGATCGTCATACTTATTTTAATGTTCCAGACGTCGTACTCTCTTCTATCTGTTCAATATCATTCTACCATCACTTCTCATCTCCATCATGACACTCATGGGATTCTGCCTTCCAGCTCACGACATGTCGGAGAAAATTGGCTACCGTATGTTGTCGCCTTCCCTTCCCAATAGAACCTCCTAATTTTTAGAGACTACAATCCTACTCTCAATTTGCTTCTTTGTCACCATTGTCAGTGAAATGACTCCACCAACTTCTGAATCTGTACCTTTACTCGGAATGTTCTTCTCGTCACTAACACTCATCAGCTCTGTATCCACAGCATCCACAATTACGGTGCTCAACTTCCGCTACCGTCAAGTGCAGAACATTCACATGCATCCGGTGTTCTATAAGGTGTTTCTTATATGGATTCCATGGTTGTTGCTGATGAAGAGGCCTGGGGTTTACTATAGAAAACGGAAAGCTACTTTGCAGGCGAAGGAGGAAATCTCGTTTTTTGAGAATTGTGAGGAAGAGGTAGGTAGATATTGTTATTTTGATCTTTCAGACCTGATAGTTTCAATAAAATAGGCTATATTTCCAGTGTTGCCCTCCAAAACCAATCTTCGACTACAACTACTCTCTCTCCATTGACAGTGCCGACACCCTCCCACTCCCTCCTCGTCCAAAACCACTTCTCAAGAAGATGCATAGGTTTGAATCCATTTTTTTCATTTTATTTTTTCTAGTTCACTCAAATCCATTTCTCATTCCAGTGTGCCCGCAGAACATCTGCGATTAGATCGAAAAGTCGGTGATGGAATACTGAAAAGTCAACGGAGACCATTAGTCCTCACTAAAACTGCCAACAAGAGTCGTTCGTTACGGGATAGAAGGTTCACCCAGTTTGAGAAATATATAAAAAAGTGTATTGATGATGCCAAGATGAGAAGTGAGATGAAAATCTAGACAAATCGCTGAAATAAATATGAATCTTCAGAGAACTCAACGTATTCTACGTACTCCATGATGATAATCACTTACTATCGGCATATTGACGAAATGCTCAAGATTTTGAATAGACGGCTGGACCGACAGAGAAAGTACCTGTTCAAGCAAGAAGACTGGAAGTTCGCGGCAATGGCTCTTGATAGATTATGCCTTGTTCTAGTCACTCTTCTCATTATAATTTGCCTATTTGGAATGGTCCTTTCTACTCCTCACTTTGAACCGTGATTCGGATTTTACTTCGGGTTATTATCACCATTTATTTGAAAAATGTTATAGAATTTACATGAAAAATTGAAAATAAAGATAAAAAATTAGAAAAATATGAAAGTATTCTACCATATTTCATTGTAAAAGAGAGAAGAGAAATTGGTTGGCAAAGAGGAAAGAAGCGGAGAGAAAATACAAGAAATTCATGACTATGGAGGGATATAAATGATACCTGCGAGGAGCCACATGGCAAAATGTTGAGAAAAGCAGAATAGGGACTAGATGGCGGAACATTTCGGATAAAGAAGGGGACAAGGGATATTGCATTGCTTCGGGTGAAATTCTAGGGTTGGGGGGAAATCGGGACCTTTATCAATCGGTTGAAACTTTCAAGACATAATATGAAATTTAGTTCTCGTAGAGAAAATTGAAATACTTTTTTTTGAAAGTAGAGAAAAAATAAGAGAAAAATAAAGATTACAAGGTACAGTCAATAATCGGAAACATAAATTCACCGTAGCAGAAATCGGAATGAATTGAAACATAAAACTCTCAGAATGCTCGAGTGATATTTCTGGGTGGGTACAATTCAAGTTGTCCAGTGGCATAGATAGTGGGAGATGACGCAGACTTGTAAGTTTTGTTGAGAAGTTTAATTGAGACAAAAATATGACAGAGCGCGGGGGGAAAAGGCAATCGGTGAAGTATCGGGGGATGGTGGCTTAGGAGTCGATCGAATCTTTGACTAGTTGAGGGACTTTCGCCTTCTCTTCAGTTGGCGCCTCCGTTGTAATGTGTGGAATTTGGTGTTTCACCTTGAAATGTGGGACTGTTTCAGTAAAGTGCTAGGTAAAAGTGAATGTTGGGATTGATGAGGATACTGTATCATTTACTGACTCTTTGGTTGGCTCATTAAGTGATACTTTGAGATATGTAGTACAATGGCTATGCGGTTTGAAAATACTAGTTTTAACGTATGTAAAACTATAATCTATCCTTATTAACTAGAATTATGAACCGAGATCCAGATCTTCAAAAACAAAGCAAGAGAGACAAGAGAAAATTGATGTTTATGAGGTAGATCAAAACTGCGTAGCGCTATATTTAAAATCTGTAGCTTTTCAAACCTATGATAGTCTTAATATGACTTTATAGACACCTTCTACTTTTCTGGATCTCTAAGGCTAACTAACATCTTGATCAACCACTACTAAAAGATAGTATACTCCCAAACATTTCCTATACACTTCCCTTCCTTCATTTCAAACTCCCTAAACCCTCTTACTAACCGCCGATCCGTCGTTGTCCGCCACGAGCCGCGTCGTCTGCTGCTGATGGTTCATGTGCCCGTGCCGCATGAACGTTGGCGCCGTATTCTGATGCCTGCGAAATCGAACAATGAAAGTCAAGCCATACCAAAAAGTGTGAGAAGTGTGCAAAATTTTGTTTCTGTTCGCATATATAAAGTAGAAACTGAGAATTCACAAGAGGGGTTGAGTAGAACCGCAAACCGAAACATAATTTCACACAATGCATAAATGAGAATTTCAAATTGTGGTCGTGCTGACTATTGTATTGGTGCAGCCGTTAAGTGGAAGCTGATATGGTGGAAAAATGGACTGAATCTTGTTGAACCGGAGACTGTTAGGTTCAAATTCGAATAAAACTCATGCTCTTCTTTTAGTTTTCAAATGACAACAGAATAAAAACATGGGTCACAAAATGAAATAAAGATCCATCATGCTTTGACTCTTTCTTTTCTCTTTTTAGTGTGACACTATCAAAACTTGGGCGTGAGTTTCGTGAAAGCTCTCTAGTTTAATCAACTATCAGCCAGCTAGTTGCACGAAAATAAATGAAAAACTGAACATAAATATAGGATAGAATATGAAATATTTTTGCGTTCATGTTTCCCACCTTCTCCTGTCGGATTCGTCCTCTAAAATAAGAAAAGATTGGTTTTGTTTTTCTTCGGTTTTTAAAAAATTAAGTTGTCGATGAGAGAAGTGAACACGTTTAGCTTAATTAGTGAAAAAACATGGTGAGCATTAGTCACACGTTAAAAGTCACTTCACACGTGGTCGTTAGTTGTTGTATGCTCGCACCTGTGGTGATTCCTGCCCATATAACTGCTGTTCGCGTCACTTCGCACTGTTGTTAGCATGTCATCGTTTGTGGTTTGAGTGTTGTTGAACTCGCGTTGACTTTCCAGCTGAACACCACTTTACCATAGTTTCCAACCCTTTTGATCTACCTGGTAATCCCCGTAACGTCGTCGTGGCTGATTGCGGCGACTTCGTCGGAAGCAGAACACGAAAAGGTAGATGACAAGGACGATGTATCCTGAAATCACCCATTCTCATCAATAAATCACACCCGCAACCTCAACCCCCAGATGAGCTTCAAATGTGCACAATTGATTTACGACTTTAAAACAAGCTGCTGTACGCGGCACGACAACAACCCCATGTTCAAGTATCTGATTTCATATGCTTCTCCTTCTGTTATGAAACACGGGAAAGACAAGGAGGGGAGAAGCAGAAACCAACAGACACAACTTAATTATGGACAAAATCGTATTATCTGGAGGATGGCGAGAATGCGCAATGATGCTATTTTTCATCCTTTTATTATTAAAATAGAGTTCTTACCAGTAACGGTTAGCGCGATGAAACATATGCGCATATCGTTGAGGTATGACGCCACGTCATGAAGATCGTCAGCCATCCGGATGAACTTGTAGGACTCGCTGCAAAATTATAAGTATGGAATGAGGATGAAGAAAGTGATGGTGGTTTTTGAATGGGTATTCTGAAATTTAACAATTTAACGGAAAAGTACAAATACTACACAGTTACAACAAGGACACGACAAAGACACAACGAAAATTCACACCCCTTACCTTTTCTCGATAACCTCGTACAAAATTTCCTGCATAACTCCTTTCGACTTTTCTATTTCCATGTTCGGACCCATATCTATTCATATGGCAAGTCAAGTCTCTTGAAAACAGCGATTTGGCAAAAGGCAGACATGAAAAAGAAGGGGGGAGAAGTTCTTGTGGCGCTCTAATGAAGGCACAAGAAACAAGGGGGCTGATTGAGGTTGTAGTTCACTAATTATCAACTTGCGCATGCGCATAATTGCGGCCCTTCAGCGTCAGCTCGCTGACGATTTGCTCGTCTCATTTGCGCATCAACAACTTCTGTAGCCGTGCGGAGAAAAGAAAGAAGAGAGAGTGGGAAGGGGGGCAATTAGCGTGGGAAAAACTCTTGAATATGACTAAACTACGAGCCAGGTCCAAATGGGAAAACATACAAAAAACCCGCAAAGTGACAGAGCAAAGCATTTCTAGCGTCCAGAAAACGCGACCCCTGGGAGTTGGCGCAAATTCAAAAAGAAAAGGTCTAATTCGAAAAAAAGGCGTTTCGCTGGGGTCAAACTAGAAGGGAATTGTTTTTTTTTCGTTGGAATATAATGCCCCTTTTAAAATCTGGGAAAAGAAAATTCGGGGGGAGAGAGGGGAAACGGGATCTCAAATTAATGCGCGTCTCATAGTAAAGAAATACGAGTGAAAAAGTTGACTTTCGATGCGAAAATGTCAAATCATGTCGCAAGAATAATGAGGAAAAGGGAGGGATGTTCACATCCAGCCGGTGCTTTTCCAGCCTTCTGGCGTCGTCTTCGTCTCATCCCTGACTTTTCTCTGCGATCCGTCCATCGCACTCTCTCTCCGAACCGCAAGTTCCCTCTTCAGATTTTCCTGTTTTTACGCGATCTATTGCTCATTTATTCTCAAATTTCGCTGGGCCCGCTCCCGTCGAGACGGCGGCTCACTCTTTCTTTTGACTTGGGGTCGATGATAGGCAAGCAAGGAGAACGTAAAAGCTTCTAAGCATATCTTTTTCACGCCGATCATTGAGCGAGCAGGAATAAGAAGATGAAAAATGGAGAGAGAGATATTCAATGTCAAAAACTGACCTAACAGTGGAAATTTCTGGGGATAGCTTTCAATTTCCAATTTTCTGATTATAAATCATCTTACTCATAGACAGCTGGGAAACGGGGAAAAGGAAAAAAAATTCCAGCAGTCTTGCTTTCGAAACTCTCGCGAAAAGCGCAAGGCGGTTCCCATTTGAAGTGTCGCCCGGACCAACTAAAGCTTTAAAAAAAGAAACTGCGCGAATATTTGAAATATGATTGAAAGAAAGGACATGCGATGGGGGATTAGGAGACCATTTTTTGTTGGTTGTGAATTATAACTCTTTCTGCAAAAGGGGGTGGAAAGGTCCGAACAAGTGGATATTGGTGAGGGGTGTTTGGCGCTAGGGGCGGTCTCAAGAATAATTGATGCAATGCAAACGAATCAGATTGCTTCTGACACTACTTTTGCACTTTGCACTCCCCCTTCTATTCTTAATGCAATTGAACGCTTTTTTCGAACTTTTTTCATTCGGAGTTAATTGTATGCTTAAGAGTCTCTGTTTTCCAGTAGTGTTTACAAAAATCCAGTGGAATTGAGAACAGGTGAAATATTCTAATTATCTGTATCAGCTGTGTTCTGGAAACCAAGAAAATCCACCGAAAACCAAAGAAAACCAATCACAAACACAACACAACACATGCATTCTCATTTTCAACACGAACCTATACTCTGGCGGGCGGTAGAAATCCATTTTATTCAGAAAGTGCGACAGTTTGAGAGCTGAAGAGAACAATTTTCTCACGGAGCGATAAATAAATACAAGACGACGCAAGAAGGAGCAAGTCGGTGGCACTTCCGATTGGAATATCCGGGCCGGCTTCTGATGATAGTGACGGTGGTGGAAAAGGAAGGATTGTTCAACTTAGTACTCAGTTAAGTCTTTTCACCATCATGGGTGAATTCAGAGATTCAGAAGTCAAAAACCCCGTTTTCATTGTAATTACAATCATATTTCTTGGAACAAAAAGAAAATGAAGAAAAAAGCTACCAGAAACAAAATGAAACGGATTAATTTGTCTACTCGATGATGTCGAAAAATGTCAAAATAGGAGATTTTCGGGTAGTGGGGAAAAAGAAGAAGGACACCACCAAAGATATGTAAGACGCTGATTGCTTTGACGCGTTTCAAGAAGAAATTGCATTCAGTTTGATTTGGCGGGAGGAATGCAAAGAGGAGCGAAACACCATGGTGGATAAGTTGCACCAAAAAAGGACAGAGTGTAAAAGTGCAGTGGGAGAATGATGATGTGAGCGGGCGTCCGATAAATGACGAAGAGCGCGGTACTTAGGTAAAGTGTTTCCTGATTGTGATTTTAACAATGCGTGACGTGATGGGTAAGCGGAGAGTTCTTTGTGGAATTATGCAGCTTTTTTGTTCGTTCTCTGAATTAAAAAAATTTTAAAATTAGTATAGAAAAGGAAACTTTTGAAATCTTTTCCATAAATAGAGATTGTCTCAATTCTTTGTTTTAGTTATCAAGGAAAGTTATCAACGCCAAAAATTTTCAGCCAAAATGGAGCTTTGTGGGCGTAGTTATAAAATGTGTAATATGCCTTGTAAAAGTACTGTTCATAGGAAAAGCTAGTTAAAAACAACTATTACTAATTCTGATAATTTCATTGCTATTATGACTACTGGCACATATTTTCTGAATCATATGCTGAATTTGATATCAGAACTATCAAAAACAACTCAATACAGAAGAAACAACTCAACTTTCTATCAAGTACTAAAAATCTCATCTTTCAATGAGAACCATCATCATTACCACGTCCTAACAAGACACTAACCAGAACAACTCTAATTATAAGCGCCCAAATCTTCACTTATCAAATCCTCCATAGTACAATTACTTTCCGTCCAAAAAAAGGCGATAAGAAAAACAAAAGCAAAGCGCTGATGAGGTGTGAACGCGGCACATTTTCGGTTGTTTTTTGGTTGTTTATAGAAGCAAAAGGCAAAATAGTGAGGAAAAGAGGACCAGGCAAGTGTGAAATTGACAGACACAGACAGAGCCCTCGCCTCGCCGCTGATATTCACTCCGTTCTTCTTATTCTCTGCTTCAAAATGAGTATGGGTGGGCCTTAAAGAAAAACGACACCAACAAAGAAAATGTTTGGGGGAAGATGAAGAGAGGAGGACGAAAGACGAAACGGAGAAGCGTCGTGACGGATTCCGTTCCTAATTCTGAATTAGACAAAGAAATGTGAAAATTCACATGATTAACGGAAAGATATTCTTTTTTTCCTTTTTTCCAAGGAATTTGCACGGAAAAGTAAATATAAAGAATAAAAAAACACATAAAGATCTTTGAGACTCGTCCCGTTTTTAAGCATTTCTTCAGTTTCGTGCCTAATCTGGGAATGAAATGTTGCTCGTGTGTAATAATTCATCAAACAGTGGGATAATTCGCAATTCATGAAAAAAAGGCAGAAATGTGTAATGAACTGATTGATGGATCAGATCAGGTCTGGGTGTTTATTTACACAATACTCAAAAATACACATTTTCAAGTGAAGATTTGCTTTAGAGCATTAACAGAACTTTCAACGGGGAGGCTTTTCCTCAATGTCGTTCCACTAAGATTTGGACAATTTGCAGACCGAACGATACACTCTTATGCAACGCACCGGAAATCGGAGGGTCCAAAAGGAAGCAGCGGGGGTCTCGATGAACTTTTTTCGCAATTGTGAGGCACCAAATCTGAAGAGGGCTCTGACCTTACAAGCGGAAATTTTGACACACTTGAGAGCACTTCTTCTGGATCCCTTCTGTTTTCTATTCCAGAGGAAATATTGGAGAGCAAGAGAAAGAAAATGAAGAACGAGTAATTCGTGGGAACTTCAACGCAACTTTTTCTCAGATGACATACTTCATGAATAATTGAACGCTCTCTGTAAGAGTTCAAGTGATATTTCAGATTTCATCAGTGAAAGAAAGGGGTACTACTGAGGGGGGCTTCTTAACGGAATAGTATGTGCCAATTAGATCTTGTTATTGTCTCCAGAATGCTAATTGACACATGGCGAATTTTAATCAAATAATGACACTTGGAAATAGAGAGGGGGAAGGCTGGAGAGGAAAAGAGTAGGCGAGAGGGAAGATGCTCGAAAATTTTGGGTTTCATAAATATCTCCATTCCATATTACTAATGAAATTCTCAAAGGTTGATCACGCAACACACGCTCGCCCACCATTGTACATGTCTGTGCAACAAGTGTGCACTGATCAATCAGTTGTAGATCGATGGGACACCCACGAGATAAAAGATAGAAAACGAGGAAGCACTGAAAATCCGAAATTGCTCTTGTTTTGGTTGCAATCGTGATTGATGGCCGGGAGTGACAGGAAAATTGGGAGGTTGTGAACTTTTCAACTAGAAATTGAAGTCATCTGGATCATGGCTGCGACGGGGGGCCACCCAAAATGTGTTCCCAGGGAGTGAAAAACTTAGGGGGAGGGGATGGAAAATGAAATTGAGTGCGAAGAATGAAGGCGAGAACAAAGCGACAGGCAGCTCATCTCGTCACGTCAACGACTTCGAGACGCAGCGAGATGATTTGACAAAAGCACATCCTCAGTGCCTCTCTTCCTTCAAGCCGTTCCTTCGCATAAACAGCAGTTTCCATGTAGCGACAAAGATGGCAGATGGAATTCCGAATTCATCCCAAATTCTCTTTCTTCGTTCTTTCTGGCTCGATTCGCCTCCTTTTTTCTTCTTTTTCTCTCGGTGCTAAAGAGAGTGAGGGGGGGTGCAATGAAGAATGAAATGATGGTGGAAGCGAAGACAATGGGAGGCCCTCCGATTCTCACTAACCAAGTGGATGATGATATTTGATGTGAATTATTGATACTTCCTTCTTTCTCGCTGCCCATCTAACAATGTTTCACGAAATGTCAAAGTGGTCAAAGTTCGAGAGGGCGGATTAGGAGGAGATATCAACTCTCTTGGGTCAGTTTCAAGATGTTCTATCGCTTTTGAAGTGCCATCTGATTAATCGGCGTTCCGAAAAAGCTTTGATGAATGGAATTTGTAAGAGTAGGTGTGATATCTAGCAAATGGTTGGATAGGTAACTCATAGTATCTGCGCTCAAAACGTGCTACCAATACCTGGAGCCAAGATATGGAGCATCAAACTTTGAACCTTCCCTAACTCCTAGACTTTTTCTAGTTTGATTGACGCAGTTTCAAATTGCCAGGCATAAATTTCAAACCATCCGCTAACATACGTTTAATACGCTTAAATATTATGTTAAACATTAAAAAACGCAATTTCCCAATAATATACAAATGTAATAACGTCTGGATTGAGCTGTGATTATGAACGATTTCAAAATACTGAAGTCAGCTCTATGACTTCAAGTTCAAATTCATCGGCTCAAAGGATACTGTATACAAGACTCTCTAGTAATTGGAATTTGAATAGACTAGTGAATTTGATAGATCTACAGTGATTAGTACTGTACTTGCATACGGTAGTGGCTGGAGAATGCCTACAATCGCAGAGGTTGTAAATCTAGGCCAACTATGATCGTCGAAAACTAACTTTGTACGATTTTTTCTCAAATTTAATGTTTTATGCTCGGAAACCCTTGTTTTCTATTTTTAATAACCTTTCCAATCTTTTGTGCCATTTAAACCTTAAACAACCATCACATTTGAAGGAAACTCGGAGAAAAAGACACTACTGAATCAAGGATCTTCATCTTGACCCTCCTCCACTACCCCAGCCACTACTGTACTCTGAGACACGACAACTATACCTAGTGATCCAGACCTGTTCCCACCCTCAGCCCCTTCTAGAAATAGTAACATTCGACTCCCTAAACAAACTCGGAGGGTGCAATGAAGCGAGGTGCAGCAGTTCCCATAAAAACAAAACAACTGACTGAGCAGCAGCTCGGCTTTCCTGTGGTTTCTCGTTTTATTAGATCGCTATGATGATAATAAATCACGTTCACGCCTCGAACCAAATGGGTTTTTCGTCCGTCTCTCTCGAAACCTCTCAACTTGAAACGAATAAAAATCGGTTTTCGCCTCGACGTGCTCTCAGAATACAAGGCGTCGTGACAAATGGCTGATCTGACCGCTGTTTTGAAAGAAGAAATATGGCAAAAGTTTGGAGGATTCGGGGGGAAAAGTGAAGTGCAGCCTGTCTAATGCAATTAGACGTTTCTAAGAGGACTCCTGAGTTGGAGTTGGAGCATACACAAAAAGTGCATTAGAGAAGGAGAAAGAAAGGGGGGAAGCATAATTGTAAAATTTCGTGGAAAGCGCTGTTTCATAATCATTTTGGCACGTTGCCGCGGGAGACGTGGAGGGCCAGACCTCGCTTTAACGACCTTCGTGGATTGTGTGTGTCGTGAGCATAAACCTGAGAGAAAACGAAAAACGCACTCAAATTCACACGACATAGTAACCAAGCATAGTTTCCATCCAAAGTTTCCAACGTTTCCAAAACAAAAAAAAAGGAGAGAAAGAACGTACCCTTTAACCATGTTGCCTTCTGCATCTGCAAGATTCAGCACATAGACGCTCATTTGCCGCCTTGGGAAAGAAAGTCAAGTCAAGCCGTGCCCGAATCTTTTCTGAAGTTTTCTCTGTTCGTGTTTCTGTGCAATACGAGTAGTTGTAGAGCGGGAGGAGATGTAGAAAAACGTGATGAGCGACAGGGGAGAAATGACACGTGAGCGGGTATGACAATGTGTATTGTCGGAAAGTGATATTCGTGAGAACAATACGGGAGCGATACTGACACCCTCGCCCAAGAAGTCATGGCGGAAGCGAGGAGGAATAAGGTCGGAGAGGTTGAATGGAATGGATCTAGTGGAGGTGGTGGAAGTGGGGATAGAGACTGGTTTAATGGGTTCAGAACAGTGCAAAATCAAGATTGAATAGTTTTCAGTACAATTTAATCAGTTTTTGTAAAGTAGATCAAAAATTTTATCAGCCATATCTATGGTAGATCCAAATATTAAGGGATTCAACTATAATGAACCAACTGTATTTGAGAAATTGAACTTTCTACAATATATTTATCAAAAAAGTAACGGTATGCAAAGAAACAAGTTTCAGGGGATTTTTCTCTAAAAATCATTTCATTTTACGCTTAATATTAAGCATTTAGAACCGCATACGTGCTAATATATAACCATGATGTATATCTAACAAAAATCTCACAAAAATCCGGTCGTTTATATTCATTGGAACGCGTTCCTTTCAAAATCAGAAACTATTGAAAGTCTAGGTGAAAAGAAAACAACATATGATTCTCGATTTCAAAACTCGGGGGCAGACCTAATTATTTACTTCTTCATCTTTCTCCCCCCACCATCCCTCCAAATTCACCCCTCAATCCCACTTGAATAGCAAATAAATGATACACAGCACTCGTCCAGTAAAACCTTTCGGATTTACAAAGTGTCAAGGAAGAGGAAAAGAACAGGAGGAAGCGGAGCCATTGACCACAACACATTCGTTTCGTTTTCCTAATGATGCTATCTATCAATCTATCACACTGTGTGGAGGAGGTGGACGACAAGACAAGCAACGATTGTAGAACATCAGTGGATATCAAAACTTGATGATATGCTCGCCGCGATTCTTGTCACTTTTTACGAGCTCTTTCAAACAATTTGATCGCCAGATGACAGCTGAAGGCTGCCTGATCTACAATTGATCATTTTGACAGGGGGGAAAAAGGCAGCAAAATGAGTGAAACGCGTCGCTCCTCAAAACCGCGATATTTTTAGTGGGGGCGGGCTACGTCTGGCCAAGAGGTTCGCAAGATGGAACTCATTTCGTGCACGATTCTTCTCTGAAAACGCTGGAAGAACGAGGAAGCGTGTGAAAATCTGGGGTGAGAAAAGCAAGACAAAACATTTCTGCTCTAAGAAGGGGTAGGGCGAGTGAGCAGGAAAAAAACTCTTCTTTCCTTTTTTCGTTTATTAATTCTTCACGAAAAGCACAATCTAAATAAATGTGTTTTTATTTACTCTAACCAAATCATTCACCGAATCATGTCCCCGTCCCCTTTTTTTCTCTTATGCACGACCAGAACACTTTTAAGATTTTCGGGAAATGAAACAAAGTTAAAGCTAGAATTATCCATCACAAATGTAGTAAGAGTGAGGAGGGCAAAATGCAAAAAGCAAAAGGCAAAAAGAACCCGAGACTCTTGTGCAAATGCCAAAAATCTGGCAAAGTCAGTGAGGCGAATTAGAAGCGAACAATAATTGGCTGCTCTGAATATGTCGTCAGTGTTCGAGAAAATCTAAAAGTTAGAAGACGTGAGCTTCTCGAAAAGAAAGAGGAGAAGCAAGAGGAAGGAGGAGGAGAAGGAGGACAGGTATTTTAAAAAGTCACTGGTTTCTTTTTTTCTCGTTTTTTGCGTCTAGCACAACGAGTCCGGAACTTCATAAGATTTTCAGGACCTATTTGAATATTCGTCCCCTTCTCCCCCCCTTTACCAAGACCAAACTCAAATTTCATACGTTTCAACGCAAAAGTCAAGAGTCCGCATACACAAACCAGTCGCTCGTGGGGGCACCTCCCCAAAAAAGTGTTGAATAACAAATTAGGAAGAGTGCAACAATGCAAAAACGAGAGAGGAGAAACCGGTGGAAACTTGATCAAGACAAGGACTTAGAGAGGGCAAACTTCCGAATTAAAGTTAAACGAGGAGACGTCGCCATCGAAAATTCAGAAGTGGGAGGATACGTGAGAAGTGCAGTTACTGAATGGGAACCGAAATTTGATATGCGAGAGAATAACTCTTCACTTTTTTTCCGTCTCTTTCCAGATGATGAATTGATGAACGAGATACGTCGACATCGACCAAATATACTAAAAATAACCAAAAAAGTCGCAATGGGTGTTATCCGGCAGGTGAGGTCCTGGATATATCGGACAATAACAAATCTCCAGAGGATAATTATATTTTTGTCAAAAGCTAAAAAATGATGAAGACATATGCTGATGATGATGCTTTTTTCTTTTTTTTTCTCCACTTGCTAAGATTTTTTTGCGTGCCGTGTCGGAATATTTGATTGTCGCAGATAGAGTCAGGTCTAATCATTTCATTTTTTCATCGAAAATCAAAGTAGAAAAGTGTAAAGTGATCAATTTTTTCTTCCAATTAACCCCATTCCGAAAGGTCACCGACAGATTATTTCTTGTCGCTGCAGGTCAGCAATGCGGAAGAAAGAGCAATTGTTGCTTCGTAATGTGTTTTGATCTTGTTTCTTTTTTCTTATCACTGGGGTCAACTGGGAAAGTGGAAAAACGAAAGAGATTTTGGGAAATTCTGGTAATTTATAAGCCGGTGCTTTTGGCTGACTAAATGAGGAGTTTTTGATCTAAAAAATGTGCGAATACAGTATTTGATTAGAAGAAAGAACTATTTGCACTCAAAAAGAATAGATTTTAGAAATTTAGCACTCTAACTGGTATTGTTCCTATCATCCTATGTTTTAATATTGTTGACATACAAAATAAAGTAGTCTTTGTTGAATTATTTGAGAAAAGTACCTTTTCAAAGTTAAGTTATCAACTTCTAGTAGCGATTACTGTCATCAAGACACTATTTGACGTTCGTATTCAAAATCTGGACTCAATTCGGTCTTCGAAGACTTTGTAAGGGTCTAGAACACAATTAAGACACTGAATTATTGTAATTTTAACAATTCAAGAAAGTTAAAAGACCTAGGCTCACTCAAAATCCTATATCCACAAAAAATTCAAGTTCAATGTTGGAAAACAATGATTCAATATGTCAGAGAACTCATAAGCTTCTCTATCTCTCCCAAAAAAAAAAAAGATGGTGTCATATGTGACAAGCCCCCGGCACGGATCAATCAGAAAGAGGATGTAACCAGTCGTCCACATTATAGGCAACAGGCAACAGGTGGTCACAACCCATTCGCAACGCGTTCCCGAGCTGCAGCCAGGCAGACATCCATGTGATAAGAGTGACGAAACAGAAGCGAAACGTTTGTTATTGGGTGTTCCACCAGAAAAGACAATAAAATGTGCGGAACCCCCTGGGTGTGAAGACGGAACGCTTCTAGACGGTGTGGAAACAAATATGTCACTCATGAGAAAAAAAAGGGGGAAATCGAAATATGCATGGCACTACCTGCGCTGCTCAACATTTAGAAACAAAACAACACGGTGTGTGTGTTTTCAGCGACTAAAGGAAACGGGCGGTCTCTGACTCTGAAGCTTGTGTTCGGAGAAATGAGATGATGCTCGTCAAAAATGTGACTGGCAGTCCAGGCGAGTAGTCAAACATGGCTCAAAGAGTCGCAAAACCGAAATTACACGGCAAAATTGCCATGTTAAGTGGGCGCCAGAAATTGCTTTGTTTTCTTGTGTTTGCGGATGAAAGAAATACGACGACCTTCCTAATGACAGTGATAATGTGCGGAAAAAAGAAAACAAAGAAGGCACAACAAGAGAGCATTCCGATGAAGAAGTCTCAACAGAGGATAACGCGCCTTTCTCCATCTATCGGCGGCTCTTTGTTACTTGGTGCTCTTTAGGTGTCAAGGGGATTCAAAATGTGCACCAAAATCTTTGCCCTCATTTCAAAACATAACACCAGCTCATTTTTCTCATTTTTCGTCATTATTTTTATTACATCGCTTTTTGCATCTTATCACACATGTCCAATATGTCAAAAGTATCAAACTACAAACTACGAGCTCGAAAAAAAGAGCTGGGAGCCGATAGGCGCTTACAAGTCAAAAGCGGGTTGAAATGAGACCCTTGTTCTGACCACTAGACATTTAATATACTACTTGAGGCGGTCAATGAGGAAATCATGCCTCAAGGATGCGGCACAAGCCGAAACTTCCGAGCCAACTTTCTCGTTTCGTTTCGATAACAAAAAAATTGAAGAAGGAGAAGACATTGGGCTCCCCCCTCCAAAAAGAAGCCACAAAATGGAGTGTACTCGATTAGGTTAGGTTCGTCATACTCAAATTCCAATTCAAACTCGCCTCCAAAAGCACCTGAGGTGGTTATCCACGTCGAAAAAGAGACGAAAAACGTACTTTTTGGGGAAAATCTTGTTACCGGTATGTGGTAACCTTCGTTTAGTGGGAGGAAAATTGGCTCGAGCCCCTCCAATTGGAAATCTTCTTCTCCCGTAATGTGGAGCTAATGACATGTTTACTCATTGGTTCTTTTTCTTTTCTCGATTTTCGGGGTTGGAAACTTTGGATAAAAAGTACAGTACTATATATACAACATTAACACAACATGCTTCCTGTAAAAATGACTGAATAAACTAACCTGATCAGTTTTTCTAGGCTACCCATGACTGCTGGATGATGAAGAAAGTTGCCACCTGTAATCATAACTTGAAAAGTCAAACCCTTGGACAATTTAGTCACCTAGTTTATCGAGAGTTGGATCGTGACGTGGATCTTGATGGTCGGCGTACCGTACCAAGTCAGGTAAGTCGAGTGAATCTGGCGGTGGACCTCCTCCGCCGCTCTCTTCCGAGTCGCTGGAATGGACAGAAATTATTAAGGATTGTTTTAAATTTGAAAACCATCTGGTTTGGTTGTTTAGAAAAGAAGACGTTTTGTGTGTGGGAAGAAGTGAGAAGAACACACACATTTTGGAGGAAAAGTTGGACTGGACAAAGAGATGATTTTGGAGGCGAATGGTGGGAGAAAGGGATTCTCTTGTTCGCAGAAACACATTTTTGGGTAGCCCTCCTCTCATTCAGTGCTCGAATGTGTCAGAAGGCGGGAAATGTGCAAAAAAGTCATTCAACCAGTCATCATGAACCCTCATTTTTCTTCCCCGCGCTGGCGGTACAGAAAAAAAGAGGAAAAAGAGGGGAGGAAAAGGAATGAGCATCCTCCTCCATATGGCGTTCAGGGTTCAGTACGCTTCCACTAGACGTAACAAAAAGAGAAAAGACAAAAGTGAACACAGGAGCAAATGCAAAAACAATTGGTTGTGGACATGCCGGCCAAGTTAAGAGAGGGGGGCTAAAAGTTAAGAGCATCGTTGTCACACACACACATTTTGTAGCAAGCGAATCCTTTTTTTGGCTGATGATGTTCGTGAGAGAGAAGAGCCGTTCCAATGATGACAACATTTTGCGAAGAGATACTCACTAGTTGTCTACACTACTTTTGTTCTGATAGGGTGCAAAACACGTTGTCTTTTGTGTTTTCCATGGGTTTTTAAGGTTCAACCTGTTATGAATAGTAGGAAATTTAAATTTTTAGGTAAATTATTGCTGATTAACTTCTGTTTTTATAAAATTTGGATGAGAAAAGACCAATTTTGAAAAAATTCAGGGTATTGAATTGATTTGTTCAAAATCTCATGCTTGTCACAATTGTAGAGTTTCACTTTTTAGAAAAAGCATGTTCAGTCAAGTTATAAACAGTTTTTAATTTGAATGAGCTGTTAATAACTTATAAATGTTTCTGTGAAGAATACAGTACTTTCTGCATCAATTCCAATGAGCATCTCCCAAAATTATATCGAAAACACAATATACCATTTCCCTAAACATTGTCTGAAGACCAAAAAACAAAACCACAAGAAAATAATAATAATCAGCATATCTCAAAGTAACATGACCTTTTCACCGCATATCCCTAAAATCTGCATAGATTCTAGGAGGTAATTGCAAACGGAAATGATGAAGATGTGGACGACTTATGCAGGAGTTAAACGGCACATCGAGAATGTCAAGCAAAACATAAACAGGAATACATTTGGAGGGGGGCCCTCCTTATTAGAATTATTTGTGGCTAATGTACCAGAAAACGCAGGAGGATGATGAAAAAACGATTTGCTTTTCATTTGGTCCAAAGAGAAAACGCATCGGAATCTATTAGCAAAAAGTTTCACACGCTTTGACTTCTTTGAAAGAGTGCAAATCGGATGAGGATTATAAGAGTTGGGAAGTTTTTTGAGAGAGAGGAATGATAGGAACGGAACCCAAATGAATTATGACAAGGAGAACGGAAAGCACAAAGAGTACTAGACGAAACCACGAAAACAGATAATCAATTACCACAGGTGTGATCCAGGTGCTTTTCATTCATTGTTATATCTCTTCTCCTCCCCGCTCGCCGAGAATTTTTTGACACACGCACGCGATGTAAAGATGGATTGATTCTCACACTCTCGGGTGATGAACAGCGTGCCAACCGATGAATCTCGGCCCATCGGCACAGGAGTTATAATTGAGGCGCCCCATATTTACTACTGTCCAAAAAGAAGGGAGAGAAGAGACCAACAAAACTAGTCACGAAATGCGTGTTTTCCAGTCAAACTCTTCAAGTCAAACTCTTTTTTCAATAGTCGGCAGCCTGTCTGTCGACGTACACTCTAATTGGAAACCTTTTGACACTTTGACAGAAGTGAGAAGGAGCATCTTCGAAATGAGCAACGAAAATACACGGGGGGTTGTAAAACATACACATATACCAAAAAGCCATGCATCTGAAATTTGCGAGACGGATGAGCCTCATCTAAATCTTTGCCTCGAAGGAAAGACGGATTGTAGATCAATAACATGCAAAACACATGGATGGAAGGTGTCACAAAGATGGATGCACTCTGACACATTGAAACAGTAGGTGGACGCATATTTTCCAGACAGGAAGAAGCGTCAGGTGTAAAAAAAAACAAAAAGCGAAAGAAAAACCCCATTTCAAATAAAAAATTGTCACCACGAGAAAAAGAAGCGGCGAACTCAACGAGCGCATCCCAGTGTAAGAAAAATAGCAGAAAAACGTTCTATTAGAACAATGTTCTGCAGAAGGAATGAAGTGCATGATGGGGGAAGAATGAAGAAATCGAGTTATTGGTGGCTTGGTAACTCCGACTGACAAAGCCGCGAGAAAAAGTCCCAAAGTTCGACCAAATTGGCGGTTGGATGCCAACTGAAGCTCAAAGAATGGCTGTGTCAGGGGGAAAGTGCAAGGCATTCTGAGTAAGACAATAGATTTCCGGTCAAATCGCGAAATCAAGGTTGCGAATGCAAAAGAAGGAAGAAACGAAGTTATCGTTTTCTCTTTTCGGTCGGTTATCCTCCTCGTTATGAGCCGTTTCCGGTCGTGGCTCCATGTGCATGTGTGTGACCCCAATCATAATGATACAACCGCGCAAGGATGTCATAAGAATTCAAAACGAGCTCCTTCCTTCAGTTTAATGACCTAGGCAAATGAAGACATGCTTTGGCTTTATGTTTTTTTGCTGGTAGTGGGAGAACTTCACTAAAATAGGAGTCGTGACAAGATATATTTTTTGTGGGACTTAAGGAGAAGAAATATGTGTAGAAGATGGTTTTTTCCTCTTCCCTTTCTTCATTCATTTCTGATGGTGGTGGTAGTAAGAAGAAACGACAATTTCAAGAAAAAAATTGAGCAAGAAATGCTCACATCATCATTAAACATGGATTTGAAGATTAGAAAATAACGGAAAGGTTGCAAGCCTCAAAAACGTACAAATAAAAGGTTTAGGTGTGAAACGAACACGAAAGATGATCCAGCGGAGAAACACAGAGGGTCAGCAAGCTCATATTCCATCTTAACTCGATTACGAGTCGTCGCGAAATTCGATAACCTGTCTGTGTCGGACCCCAAAAATGTTGGCACCAAAAACGCGTCAAATAAGATTTCGGACTACGGTAAAAACGGAAGTTGGAAAAAGAAAGGAGATTAGTGACACGCCGGAGGGTAAATAGTATGGGAAAGCGCAAGTGATTTGTGTTTGTAGTTTTAAGACGCGGTGGTGGAAAATATTGGAAAATAAGAAAATGGAAATAAACAACGAATTAAATGTGCAAAATGAAGGAAGGGAGAGTGGAAAAGCTTTGGTGTTATGGAAACGAGACAAAATTCACATTAAAGGGACTAGACGATGATCCTTAATGGGGGAAATTATGAAGGAGATTTTGGAAAGACTATTTTTTGGAAATGCTAAAGGAAGGATAATAGATGTTCAAATGGCTGCTCATCTTAAAACTGAAACTGTATGCGATTTCGAAAAATTTAGGCAGGGTCAAAGTTGAGGATGTGGATTTTGAACATTCAGCTGCAAAAATAATGGTAGAGCAAGGCTTTTAAATGTTAGAAAACTTTAAAAGTGCACATTCTTTCTTATAGCAAATTGAAAAAGAACAAAAATTCAAACCTTCATTGTTCAAACTACCTCTACCTCTACCTTTATTTCTATAACTTCCCACACATTATTTACAGCCAAAAACCGAACAGCAACTTGAAAAAAGCAAGACATTCAGATTCACTCTCTCTTTTCACTATTCCTATTCACCTATGCGACCGAATTTCGCAAGGAGGATGCAAAAAAGTGTGAAATGTTTGAGCTCCCAACGTGCAGGGAGCCCCTCACCTTTTTTCCGGTGCCCGCGTCTCTCCGAAGTGTGTATTATCAAGAAATAGTGGTCAGAGAATGAGAATCTAGAGTTTGGACCTGCCACATTTGTTACAGATGGCGCATAGGTAAGATTTCACACTTTTTCATCTTTTTGTGTTATATTGAGTTTGAATTTCAAGATATATTACAGTGATTAGGATATATAGTGCAGCTATGAGAGATATATCATTGTAGAGATAAAAAAGAAGGTAAAGTTGAGATGCTGAAACTGCAAGAAAAAGACAGAATAAGAGGAAGTAGGAGGACAGAAAGACAATGAGATTGTTGCCGGAATCGTTTTAACTCAATTCAGAGCCGCTTCTTTTGGAAGGGTGCCAACTCGGCACGGACGTGGAATTGCATTAAATCAAGTTCTCGAAACTTGGAGGACCACCACACACATTTCAGAGTAACTAACCACTTTTTCACGCCGTCTACGCTTCCCCCCTCACACACTTTCTTTCATCCTCCTGGATACATGCTTCAGCAATTTTTCACCTCGTTCAAATCTCTTAAGACTGGTTCTGGTTCTAGTTCTCCGAGTTCTCCGAGTTCAGTCCGTGCACGAGTTAAAGAGAAAATTTATTTCTTTTTCATTTTTTCGAAGAATTAGCTTAAGAACTTTTGAGTGACTTACAGAGACTTGTAGAGAAGACGCGATAGCAGCCAGGAAGCCAGTTTGAAGGTGGATGCTGGAAAAAATGACAGTTACAAGGTTTCAAAAGTGGAAAAAAGGAAAATTCGGAAAGAAGAACAAGATGTGTGATTGTGTCCCCGTCAGCTCATCTCATCCGTCAACGAGAAGGACTCAACTCTTTTCATGAAACATATGCAAAGATTCACTTCATGCCATATTTTGAATATAGATCAAAACAAGAGACGGAGAAGAACACTGTTCTTTTTAATTTTCACGCGTTTTTGTTATTGTTTTGTTTTGTTTTCCAAAGGAAGAACGACAAGTTGTCACGAAGAGTTAAGTATTCTCAGAAAATAGAGTTCTTCTTGAAAGAAAACACAACAAGAAATGATTTCAGACTTTTTGAGCATTTAGAGCATGCTAGCTATCACAGTTACTTTAAAAGTTACTAATTACCTGGAGTGAATAGTTTTAGTGGCTAGTAGCCAGCCATCCAGAAATATATCTAACTCGCAAATGATGCTCAATTTCAGAGATACTGCGCTTCATTTAAACTCAAACTCTTCGGCCTATCAAAAATTCTGGCGCATCGGGATAAATTACATATGCGCAATTCTCAAATGGTGTCTTTTTTCTACATGTTTGTTATTATGTTCAACTTGTTTTGTATAGAAGAGGGAATATGGAATTCGGGTGTGAGACAGGGTTCCTTGAAAATGGGATTTTTGGAATGAAAAAAAATTAGGAAAAGAACAGGAACAGAGGGAAATGAGAAAAATGATTTTAGCGCAAAAAGGGGAAGAAAGGAGAACAAGAGCACGGGGACATCAAAAGTGCTGACACCTTTGAAACCAAAATTGAGGACGACACCATTGTGGAAGACGGCGCAGACCACGATACAACAACATTTCATTACATTTGGATCGGTGACGCGGAATCAAGTTCCCATTCTGCTCCCCCTACTGCTTTATGCAAAATATACAGGGAGGTGTTTTTTTGGAAAGGAGGGGAGCATTGGAATAATTGTGTTTGGTCTGTCAATTTCAGGGATAAATGTAAAATTTCCCGAAAAACAAAACAGAACCAGCATTTTTTATAAATTCATAAACTTCACTTCTTCCAAAAAATGCAGAAAGACCTGACTAAAAAACAATGAGATTAATTAGTTTTTTGTTCGGAGCAAATCGGAACGAAACGCCATGCTATCTTCGGAACGAATCAAAAGCAAGGAGTGGAGTGTATTCGGATTTAATATAATTCCGAAGGCACAAAGAAGACGAGTAAGTTGGATGTGTGGGATGCGTTGATGATGATGATGGTTTGATGCCAATGCACCTAATGAATATTTGTTTCTTTCGGATCAGAAGTCCACTGAATATTCATGAATACGTGTAGGAGAAGTTTCAAAGGCGATGCGTTTGCTTTTTTCCTACCAAAAAGTATGTGGGTAGCGTAAATCTCAGCAGTCAGCGATGATGAGTTAAGAAGTTTGGGTGGGTCGGGTCTTATGTTTTTGGGAGAGGCAGCCTCCGAAAGTGTGACTATTGCCGACAAAAAGAATAAGTGATCAGTTTTGGTAAGCCCCTCTCCCCTTGTTTCTTCTCCCTTTCCGTCTGAGAGAGCACGAAGGTGTTCCTTGGCTTGTTTTTAAAAAGTATAGATCAGAGGAGAACAGAATTTAAAATTAAACACGAGCAGCAATTCAATTAGACTTGCACATTAGTTACTCACCGATTTCCAATAAAAAACACCGAGACCACCGCACCCTTGTGCATAGGATATTGAAAATGGATCTGTTTAGTTTCTATGGAAAGTTTGAAATGGAAATTGGAGTATGGCTCTTGTTAAAAGGGGTTTTCTTTTATACTTTGAACTTCTTATGGTTCTGATTAGAATCCCAAAAGTGCAATCGGAACACATGAAAACAAAGTTTATTGGTGCATAAAAGTGAGTATAAAGTGTCATTCGGAAGATGAACTCTCCCCGTGCTCCTCTTCGTGTAGCCGCGGCGTCACAATCGCATGCGACTTCCTTCTCAAATACGCGACCGCCTCCACAAACTCCTCGGGTCGCTGACCATACGCCGAGCCGGATCTGAAGTCAATAACAATCATCGATCATTTAACTATACGATTGCCTAAACTCCATAATCATTTTTTGGCAGAGCAAGTAATCTTTTAACCCTCGCTCCTTCTTCTTTTCCTAATCCCGAGTTTTTGCAAAATGTACTTACATACGCACGGCGGGTCATAAAAAACGAGAAGAGCTCTCAATCACACTAACCTTTTTCGTGGCTCCACTCCATAGTTGACGGCTCGTGGCTGACGGAGTCTTAGTGAGGAACGCGGCTCATAATGCGGCGGTGGAAGCACTTCCTTCGGCGCAGAAACCACTTCCACAAGCACCGTATTTGTCTCCAGGGTGGTTCCACGAGCCACTTCCAAAGGAGGTGTCAGAATATCAATGACATTTGTGGAAATATGTCGCAGATTGCTCTGTAGAATAGCAGAGGATGGTACAGAACAAGCACTGTTCTTCTTCTCCGTCTTGATTACTTCCTGGGTGTGCTCCAATGCTTTTCGGAGCTACAAGAAGAGAAATAAGTGGGGATGCACAGAAAATAGTTGGGGAAAAGTTAGAAAAGATCACAAACATCGGACAATGCGACAACACCAATCAGCCTACCGCAATCCGTCACATAAGCCTTGCTGAGTTGCAACATTGAGAATATCGAGTGAATTTTATAAAGAGAGGTGTGTTTCACAAGTTGGATTGGGGCTGGATCAATGTCATTTTCAGTTAGATCGATATCCATCGCAAGTTGCTCTTCTTCCCAAGCTTTTCTCTGAAAATAAACTGTAAGAATCTCAAAGACAACTTACTTACCTCATCATGCGACAAATCATACGGATTATTATCCGCTGACCCTTTCTTGTTGTTTCCGAACTGCATATTATTCAGATACTTCTTGGCCTGTCTCATATAACTTTTTATAATTGTATGATGTTCATTTGCATTTCCATGAATCGTCTTGTGCTCAATACCATGGTCATCCAAGAAGTCTTTGGCTGACTTTTCGTCCATATCTTTGAGACTGAACAGTGCATTTCTACGGGTTGCAGAATTGCGACGTTTCAACGTGTTTTCGATGGGAAGCGATGGTGAATGAGGGACGGGTGGTAGGAATAGTTTGGGCTCACTGATGTCGGGAAGTGGGACCACGAGAAAACGACTAAACCATTCACAATTTTGAGGGATTTAATAGATGAGGACTAACTTTTTCTGTTCAGCTGGTCCAATCGGTTGAAGTTCCTGAGCTAATGGCTTTACAATATCTGACTTTTTCCTCTCCATTGTCTTGAAATCCGTTTCTGAATACACTCTCCTTTTGTCTTCTGACAACTGAAAGAACAACTCTTATAATCAATCATCCAGTTTCTCAATTACAACTTCTTTTTCAGAATCTTTGAAGTGATTATCAATGGTTTCAATTGCTCGTCGCACTCTTTTCTCGGCTTCAACCTTCCTCGGTTGATCGCCAATCTTATTATTGAGCAATATTGTCAAATATCGTCGTGAAACTGTTCCTATCAACATTTGCGAGTCTGAAAGCACCAAAAAAGTGATTGCCCGGTTCACGTGACTCAACTTTTCGAGTCGACAACTGGGAAAAGACGCAGACCGGTCTGTACCATTTCGCGGATGTCGTTGTAGGTGGTGACCTTTGTGATGAACTTTACGGGCGCTACCATGATGTGTTCTGCATAAGTTGTGTGGACACTGAAAACACGTGGATTGGAATGGTAAGGAGAGCAGAACGAACAGATTATTGGAAGGTGGAATGTCGGGTAAGAATGGAAGGTGCTTAATTTTAATGATAGTGTCAAAGAAAGAAGGTTGAAGGTATGCGCAGACTGCGTTGGATAACATTACAGATATCTGAAGGGTCATTATTAATTAATGTAACTCTAGTTGACTGTCTACCATAACAGGTAAAATGAAGTGAAGTTGACCGGTGATTTCGAATATCATGACAGAAACTGATACGGTATGAGTAACAGAAGCGGAAAAGGCCGCTGCTCCAACAACTGCGTAGATTCCCGGAACAAACTGATAAGAACCTTCAAATGTCACTCCAAGGATCTGCAATTTTACACAAAACTAGAGACCTTTCTCGTTCTTAGTATTACTTCTCCATACAATCTTCCAATCGCCGCTCCAAGTACAAAAACCGGCAGGAAGACACCGGATGGGACGGGTAGTGTGAAACTGATAATTGAGAAGAAGAACTGAAAAGATCCTCTTGTTGAAAATCAGAACCTGATCATCAAGTAAAAAACTCACGTGAACCATAACAAACAAAAACAAGAGTAGCATAATATTGCCGCGATTCAGCCAATGTGAATAAATCTCCGCGCCACAAACAAGATCGTCACTTGTTTTCGCAAGAAACGAGCAGTTGGCGAAAAAGTCACGGAGATTGGTACCGAACTTGATTCGCCCCGTGGAGAACATTCCGAGCCCATGTGGATAGGAGACAAGGGAGTATACACAGGAGATTACAATCGGGTAGACTATCCAGCTATAAATGCAGCATTATAAGTTGTCCTATCAAGGAAATGAACTAAAAGAAAGAACTTACTGTCTTTGGAAGACCATTTTCGCGTACTGATTGTTTCTCAAGAACAACACTACCGATCGATAAATGGAAATGTAACCTGCACCAAGCACCCCGCACAAAAGACCGAGCAATGCGAAAAGTGGAAGCTCGTTGACTGAAAATGCATCCGGCCGGAAGCTGGTTTGATAGAATGCGTTCACAGTGACTGTAACCAAGTTACACAAGTTTCTTTTTATGATATCAAGTTACCTTCAGTCTGCACTAGATAACCCCTCAATAAACGGATAGTGGTCGCTCCACAACAAGCAGCAAAAAAGCCCCTCCAGTAGCTGCGCACCGAGAAGTACATCGTGGTGACTTCAATCGAGAAGAGCACCCCACCGACTGGCGAACTGAAAGTGCACGCGACGCCAACTGCACATGCAGCAGCTAGACATTCCATCCTTCTGCTCTCCTCTCGGTACGCAGAATCGAACTTTGCTGCTAGAAGGCACATTTGGTTGGCCACCACCGAGGCGATGTGCACAAACGGTCCCATCTTCCCGATTGGCACTCCACTTCCCAACGCCATCGCTATCCCGAATATCTTGGAGATGAGCGTTTTCAACGTCAAGTAGTCCACTAGAATCACTCCTCGGATAATGGTCTTCATCTCTGGGATTCCTGAGCCAATTGCTTGTGGAGCAACAAAATGCACAAAGCTGGCAGAGGCAGCCACCAAGCCTATGGTGTAGCCACACCATCCCAGCAGTCCACACGCCCATAATAGATAGGATTGATCTGATCCATAGATATTGTAGATCATCACCGTCTTTCGTTGCACTGAAGAAACAATGTTTAGGAATCAAATCCAACATTTCATTTTACATTCTTGAAAGGAAAATACCATCATGTCGACTAAAATGGAAATGAATGCAACTGCAACACCGAGTAATGCGAGGAACATCCAATCGGATAATAAGTTGGATAGTGATATTAGCTTTTTCTCTGAAATTCTCAGATCCTGATTAATTTCTAACGCTTTTCAGTACTGAATTTAGTCAACTCCATTCTCAACCACATTGTTCTGTTCCTTCTGAACTTTGGGAACTCGAAATCGTTTTCCAAAGTGAAAGTGACTTTTCGATCCGAGACATTCGATCCATTCTCCAGTTTATCCAAGTCTTTCCTACCGTTCTGCTAACAAATCATCTCTAACAACCCTCTTGTTCTCACTCACTTTTACAGGTTCTTGTTTGATGTCGATAATCATCTCTTTCAGACTTCGGTACTGCTTATGATTGAAACTGGTTGTTCTGATGAGTGCACTCCCTTAATTGAACAAGTAACCCATCAAATTAAAAGATGACAAGTTGACTCACTTGACTTCCTGATAGGCTTTGCTATGAACAAGCGGTCGTCGTCGGATTCGTCGTCTTCTTGCAACTCCTTGGTGCCTAGGATCTCGTTCTCTGAATCGCTCGCTGCACCGCTCACAAAAGACGTCTTTTTCTGATGGTACGGCGTACCGTTCATACGAATAAACAAGTAACAAACTGGGCAGAGGTTTTCCGGAGACTGTTTCACGAAGCGGCCTCCGACGTGTTTCAACTGTTTTTCAAATGAAGTGTTAACCGGGCGCAGATTATGCAAAGTTTGGTGGTGTGTGCCTGGTTGTGGAGACCGTGTGATGTCAGCTCCAAGCGGTCTCGCGACTCGGGTTTGGAAACTATTTGATCAGGAGTGGTCTTTGTGCTCCAACTGATCCGACTTATGCAGGAATTGGGGAAATAAAGTTGAAAGGTGAAAAGGGAAGAATGGCATTTTTCTTTTTTCTGTCAGGAATTCAATTTGAAGGTACTGTTAATGTGGTTATCATATTTTATTGGTCAGGAAGTCTACACGTCTCCAGAATTCTCTTCCTCATTCTGAAAAAAACTCTTTCAACAATACAATCCCTACGTAGTGTACCCTTTTCAAAACCACAAAAATTATTCTTTCTATTACTCATCTTTCACTCGTTCTTGTTTATTTCTGGACACCAAACCGGTTTGACTTCAGGAGTGTAGTCGTCTTTTTCTATGATCATTGTACGCTTTTTTGCGGCTCGATGTGTGAAAAGACCACTTGGAGAACATGTGAATAGAGTTTATTATTGTTACAGAATATTATATAGTTGAAGAATAGTATCTTTCCGTCGGGTATATACAGACAATGTCAAAGAGAACAGTTAATTCGTCAGCTTTCGAACGGCTTTTACGACGCAGCAGTTATCCGGTTTCAAGCAGCACTTGTCCCATTTCAGAAAGCAGTTCTCGGTGGTGACGCACTTGGTTGCGCTGAATAGAGATTTTCTCAAACATTTTGGTAGGCTTTTGCTCTACAGAGCACAAAAACTCACTTGATCTTATCCACGACATCACTCGTGTCCGCTTTCTCAACTAGCGCTTCTTTCTCCTCGGTTTCCATATTCTTCACGTTCATCGCCTCTGCTTCTTTTGCCTCCTTGTACTTGTCAAGTTCGGCCAGCTCCTTAAGTGTGGAAAGGTCTTTGCTCGACACTTGCGTTTGCATCTTCATGATCTGTAAAACAAGAGAAGTGAAATGAATGTAAAACCAAGTAAAACATGCCGAGGTTTCCCCACCACTGGCCTTTTATAGGAGAAGCCGTAGTCGGAGGGGGGAACCGGTTTGCGGAATGAAGAAATGGAGAAGATTCTGAACGATGTGGGTACGTTGCGATGAATCAGCAGAGACGTCACGTGACGCTCCGGGTGGCGGAAACAGATTGATCTGTAGCTTGATCGGTCAACTCCTCGCCGGATATGGGTGAAAGTTCAGTGACATCACTTGTGTCACCAACTTTCTTTTTTTTATCTTTTTATCAGCTTCTTATCGAGAAAATGGCTGTTTTGTGATATCTTTACTATTACTAACGGACAAATTCTGTGTGTCTGTCGCTGTATCTGTGTGTATGCGACCCTGGAGAAGTCCCCAGCCATAAGAATGAGCCCAATTTTTGGTTACGGCCCTTATTTGACCCCGCGGTGATGCCCGTCCAAACTAGAAGTTGATAGCTTTAATTTGAAGGGTACTTTACCTGAAAATTTCTGAAAATGACCCTGCGCTGGGTCCCAAAACCGCGTGCACATGTACGCACCTGCTCTGCCCTGGCCAAGTGTGCGGGGGTGGTCCCTGCGGTTACGCGGGCGGACGTTGTGCAGAGGGTCAGTGGTTCGTTTCTTTTCGAGTGCAAAACGTTTTTGCTTTTATTGGGAAAGTGTATTGGGACATTTTAGAATTTTTGTGGCCCCATAAGAAGCCAGCCGGAGAGCTGCGCAGCAGCTCAACCGGCTGGTATATTCTGGATGAAAACGATAAAACAAGCGGATTTGCCTTCCAACATTTATTTCGCGTCCGCCAATCTGTTTCTCGGTTATTGCGACGTTCCAACATGAGGAAAAAACCATAGAAGTTTTGGGGAATACAATGCAAATAAGTGTCAAGAAGGGGTTTTTTTGATTTTTTGAGGTTATATATACTGTCCTGGATTACTGTACAATTGATAAAGAGCTGTCCATATGTCCTATACCATATTTTTAACATAATAAATTCGCTGTCTTACTCATCAAGATTTAAAGGGGATCTACTAATGTCTAAACTGCCTCACAGATAATCACGCCCATTATCTGCTCAGCGGATGACTAATAAGAGAGGCTCTAGAGATCTTAATGAGGAGCTGTTCGTCATGGATGCTGGAAGCCGGTTCATGTGTCGTATCGTTGTGGTGCCGCGGAAGACGTGAAGAATCGAATGAATTCTGGAATTTGAAAACGATAAATTTGTCGTTGTTCTCATGACATTCTTACCAAGCAATGGTCCTGTCCATACAACCATGTGAGTGCGCCCATCCGATCCGGTTCAACGTCGCTGGAGCCACTTCCATCCATAACTTCAGATCCAATCGCCCAAGACGCTGGAAATAAAAATTTGAGGCTGGATAACTTCCAATGGGAGCGGTCAGAGGAGAGGAGAGAAGAGAAAGAATGGAAAAATGAGGAAACGAATGAATGAGGCTCACAGTCATCACGACAGAGGGACCGACAGAAAAGTGGGCGGAGTCGTGCGCGGGACCCTAAATCATCCGTCCACCGAAAGAGAACAAAGAGGGCAAGTTGGCGGGTGCCAGATGGCGGGTGTCAGATTACAGGCAGAAAATGAGAAGCGGGTGCACAGTCATATAAACAAATCAAGTCGGCATTTGAGGAAAAAGCGCGCACAAGTTAACATAAACGTGGCTGCCAAATGGCACCAAACAGGTTAACTTAAACGGGTAATGAAACTGTAAAAAAAAAACATGCGCCAAATATCCCACTCAGAGTCAAAAATAAAACGAAAGGGCCGTTCAAAACAATTGACTGTGAAACAGGCAAATGAACTGTTTTATGGTGGCTGTAAACACTCCAAAATTATCAAAAAAGCTAATGTCGAACTGTGTGTACTTGTAGATGAGGAATCTGGGTGGACTGTATAATTTGAAAGACAACCTGGAAGATTTCTGCTGGATCTTAAAGAGGTAACAACTAATTCTGAAAAATAGAGATTTATATATCAATCGACGCAGAATTTTGTGCTGATCACGAGTCTAGTACTTCATTTTTACCGAAAATCCCGTTTGAAAAAGTTATGGACGATCAAAGTTGAATCTTGTCGCTTTTTTTTGAAACGTGGCAAACGGCAGCTATTCATCTATCTGAATGCTGGAGCATGTGAAAATTCGATCAAGTTCAATATAATTTACATAATAAACACAAAGTTAGATTGATTTCATAAGTGAAATTCCTTTTTTATTCAATTTTCCGAAGTAAGCTCTCTTCCGTGATTTCAGATAATTTTCTTCCAGTTAGATGGTTACTGTTGTGCTTTGACAATATGAGCTTATCTAGAATCCCACAGATGCCGCAAAAATTTCACTTTGTTTTTTCTGTTTCATGGTCCATTTTTTCTAAACTTTAAAGCTTTCCTTCAAGCTTCTCTATATATAAATGATCACAACCACTATCATTGTCAACTTTTAATGAAACGCCAAGATTCCAATAATAAAATACTCAAACAATACTCGAAAACAGTTTATTGAGAGAATCAGAACAAATAAATTTAACAATCCATTAAGAAATCAGAACATCAAAGCACAATTTTTCAGTTGGAAGCAGACCAATTCAATAAAAATTTACGGTCGAAACTTATTTTTAACGGCGAGCGAGTGAAAAAAACCAATTCATTGAGAGATGAGACGGGAAGAGAGCTCTCCCGTTTCAAATGCCAACTAATATACACACGCTTCTCATTTTCTCAGATATACAGCTCCCGGTGAGCATATGTGCCGTTGCACGCAAACAGCTGTGTTCTTCAAAATGCCTCATCTTCATTTCGGCCAGGCTCGCGGCTCAATGTGAAACGAACAAAAACTGCTGTCGCTGCTGAATTATTAGCCCTTTGAGTGTATTTATTAGCGACGCTTCGCTCGGTTTCTGCGTTCTTGGGTCACTTGATCCCTGGTGGCTCGACAGCCATCTCGTTGGTCCAATCTCAAAACACATGTTATCACTGCTTTTCGGTTTCCGGTGGAAAGATCAAATCAGAGTTCTTTTACTTTTTTCTAACTTCAAAAATGAGAAAGCTTTATAGATCTAGAGGTTTAAACAACGGTCCATCACTCACTTTTACTTCTGCTCAATGTTTATTTACCGATTTGCCACCCACATTTGATTGTAACAATCATCACCTCGTTTTTGTTGCAGGATTTCTCAGCCATCCCAAGGAGATGCGATGTTCTCCATTGACGGCTAACCTCTTTGTCTTTCTTCTCCAAATTCTTTTGTTAATTATTCCCAATGTTCTCACTTACTCTGCACATATCGAAGACCCATCTAGAATTGGTAACTTTTCAGTTTTCTTCCAGTTTAAAAGCATAACACTTCCAGAGCTTGACATGTTTGACTGGACGGCCGGTCTACGGGTAGCCTATTGCGTCGACTCGCCCCTTCCCGATCTCATCTCACCCTTCCGACGAACAATGGCGAAGGTGGTGACAAAGTATTGCCAGAACGCAACTGCATGCAATCTGAGAACCTCGTTAGTTGGATGTGACGGGAAATCAATGTGTTGGATTGGTTTCAGGTTGATTTTTGGTCCGGAGCAAATTGTGATTTTGGAAGGGTTTCCTAGGCGAGAATCTTTGACGATTCAGTTGAAATTCTTTGTGTTATTACCTCATTCGTCTAATCCAAATTTAAGGCAACAAAGGCCGTTTTTACCAAGACAAGTTTTATCGGGTAAGTGCTCCTTATGGAGGGATCATGAAGTGAATCAAATGTTTCAGATATTCTAAGGAAGCATCATCAGGAAATTGCAAATCGGTTAGGCTGGCATATCATTGCTTATGAAAGATACCCAAGATTCGATAGCATGACAGAGTTCATGAACATTGCCATCATCCCAATTGTGATTGTCTCACTCCCCCTTATGGTTTTCTTGGCGTACTGGGTTTCCACGTTACGGTAAAACAGTTTTTTTAAAGTCTTCTCCCTTTAGCTTCCTATTTGCAGGCCGAATTCCGGATCGGACACCTGGATGGTAACTGGTTCGGCCGGCGGTAAAAACGCGGCGCTCCGAAGAACAATGGAGATCATCGCGGAACAGAATGAAGAGTATGAACGTCAGCAACGATACGCGTTGACGAAGGATGTGGTAGCAACGGGAGGCCATCAGGGTATTACGACGACCGGCGAATTGCTTCTCAATGTTGCGAGGTCAAACATCTGGAACCATTCACTCCAACAATCCTTGTTTTAAGGCTATCCATGGCATCCTCCCAGCCGATGTCAAGCTCATCTGCCCAGTCGCCTCAGATTTTCATACAACCTGGAAGTTCGAGCTCTTCCTCAGTGCCTCGCACCTCCATAGTCTCGTTGCACGGCGGAAAGGAGCTGCTGCACGTGAAACCCAGGTATTGAAAGATTGAAAGATTGGAAGATAGAAAAACGCGAGAAAATCGATCAATCCGTTCAATTTTTCGAAGCTAATACATCATCTCTGACAACGCATTTGTTTTATGAACACTTTTTTGCCGCTTTTTGCCGCTTTTTTCCTCCCGCATCGACGCTAGGCTCTAGATTTTTACACACTTTCGATGAAGTGCATGCGTCTTGGAGAAAAACTTTTGAAATGTGATCCTTTGACATGACAACCAGTCTAACGGAGAAAAGGGGATAATACGAATCAATCTGCTTACAGACATTCGCGGCGCCCGTCATCTGTCGAGGAAATTAAGAAAGCGAGACGAATGCGCGGTCATCGAAAGTCAGAGTCAAAGCAGTGGAAGTCGGGTAGTCTGATGCTTGCCGGATTCCGAAGAACATGACCAATTTCTCTTCATTATTTATATGATTATTGCACAACTTGTTCATGATTTCATGTGTCAGATCGTCAAATTATTTTTTACATACATTATTAGTTGTTTTTTCTTCTTCTTCTTATTACATTGATCCTCCTTAGTTCTTCTTGTAGCACGAGGCGACAAGAATGTTGATCTCCTCACAGGTAGCTCCCGGGACGTACATCTTGGCAAAGGAGCAGTTGCTCTGCACCCACTTTGGAACGTCCTTCACTCCATACATCTTTGAGTAGTGCTCCACCTAAAAATCCATAGAGTTAATGGATTTTTGAAGTCAAAAGGAAGGTATGTACCTGCTTGCAGTGCTCTGGGGAGAGGATGAGTGGTCTGCCCTTGGAGTCCCTCTGCACGTCGGAAACTGTTGGTTGGGTGGTGGCGAGAATCTTCTGGGCCTTCACTTTTCTGGCGAGTGGCATTTCGATGCTCTCCGATGATCGGAAGTTGCCGTTCTTTCTGTTGGCCTTCTCCTCCTCGGCTTTCCATGGGTATTTGGAGCTTGGGGACTTCTGAAAACAAATTTCTCACTTAAAACTGATCTAAAAAAGTTGAAATATACCTTCTTTGGCACAATTTGAATCTCCTCATCATCAGAGACCTCCACACACTTGTACTTCTTGGTTTTAAACGGATTAGCCGATTTGGTGTAAGCCTCAACGGCCAGAAGAAGACAAGCCAAGACAACAAAGTACTTCATGCTTGCAGAATCGCACACTGACAGGGAGCTTCTGATCGGGAAGGGCGGGGCCCTGAATAGCGGCTGACCTACATTTATAAGCCGTCGGCTTCGTGAGGCGTTTCTTTTGTTAAAAACGTGTTGCAACTGGATACGGCGGACTGGCTGCTGGTCAGGAGGCGAGGGAAACGAAAGGGACACCTTATCACCGGCGGCCGAGAACTGTTTTTGCTGGTTGATTAGCCTCTCCTTGGGGCAAGACGAGAACAACAGGAGATGGATCTTGCGCCGCGCGGTTGGCAATCAAGGATTACGAAAATTCATTTGCGTGATGAAAATATAATCGAAACCGGTCGGAAGCGGCTACAGATGTGCGTATGTTAGCCATTTCTCTCGTCTCTACGGGAAATTCGCAGATTTTTAATTTACCAGTTGGCTAGGAGAACATAGGAACAAGTTGTTGCATTCATTTATTCATTTCGTAAAAAATCCAAAACTTATTAGCGTTTGGTTTCAATCTCAAAGGTGAGAACTTCGGATGGACGAATGGTAAACTCTTGATTTGAGAAAACATTATTTTGTTTTCTTGGAATCTTATGAGCACTTTCTTTGAGTCGATTTCCACCCAACAGCAACGGTTTAAAGGATAGAATGTCAAAACTTTTGAATAGCTTCTGAAACACATATATTTTTCAAATTCGAAATCTCTTCAGACTTACACTAGCGTCGAATGTTTGAGAAACTGCGAACTCTGAAGTCTCTGCTCCATCGTTGTGATAAATATGCTCAAATCTGATCAAGCTGTTCTTTTTGTGCCATTTCTCAAGAGTGAGTAGATGGAGATACGGTGGAAGTTCTTGGTTCAATGCAGAGTATTCCAGTTGGCGATTGAATTTGAATTTTTCGGGTTTCTTGTTGGTTGAGAAGGCGAGAATTGGTTGATGGAAGTTTTCAATGGCCAGTGGACGGAGTTGGCTAGCAGAAGTCTGAATTACAAAATGGAAAAATAATAGCGTCTTCAAAGTTTACTTTAACATCGGTAAACAAAACAATGTGCTTTCCCATTGCAACCAGGCCGTTTCCAGTTGTTCCAGGCTCATCCAGTGCTTCCTCTACTCCAAAGTGATCGTCATAGAAGCATCGACGGTGGACCTGAATACCATAACCTATTTGAAACAGCGCTCACAGTTGTTACCATAATCTCCACGACACCATCATTAGCCATCATTCCTTGGGCTCTATCAGTGATAATGCTCAGCTGATCTTGCTGGTCCTTAATGTAACCGAAGCTAGTGATAGGGTAGTAGTTCCCGGCAATTGGTTCAGTGTCAGAGTAGTCGAAGGAAGTCGCACCGTCGAAGCTGAATTTTGAGATATAATAAAAGTGAAGTGAAAATGAAGTAAAAGTTGTAGGAAAACTCACAATCGTTTCATGGCTTGTCGTCCGTTCGCATCAGTGAAAGAAACATTCTTTGATTGAATTTCGGTAGTATATCTGGTCACGATTTCCTTTGTTGTTGGATTTCTAAAAAGCTCTGGCTTGTTGTCTTCCATATCCTTTAGGCTACTCACTTCTCCTCTTTCGGTATTGGACCCACAATCCACTCCATTTCCAGATAGTTCTTCCCTTTCGGCAGACGGATTACTTGAGAAGTCCATGGGTTGATCCGTTGACGAATTTCATTGGCTATCGAGCCCTGCAACCATTCCTCAAAATTTCTTTTCAGATCTCAAGATGGTACCGTAATACGCTCCAGGTCGATCTCCTTGGCAATTGCAATTGGCTGTTGAGATTTGGGCCTGAAAATGTAGGCTCCGGACGGTTGATCGTCAGTTTTGTCGACGCCTTCATAGTAGAAGAATTCCTGACGGATACTTCTGGTTTTCTGGGTAGCCTTCTCAGTCACATAGGAGAGATATCCTTGAGCATCGAAACCAGCAACTAGGAACTGAAATAGAACACTCAAGCAACTTCTGTTAACTTTCGCATGTCTCACCTCATTTTGAATAACAACTTTCTGAGAAGGTTTGTTCTTTTTATAAAGGTGGAGCGGTTTTTGGTACTGTTTAATAGTTAAAGTGGTGTATCCAAGTGGTGGAACACTGACAGTCACCTGGATTTCGAAAGGAAGGCGTTGTTCGAATTTCAATTGGCCCACGTGGAATGTTGGCACAACCTGAATGATTTGTTTACATTGGGGTGAAAAATGGTAGGAAACCTGGCTCTCCAGTTCTTTATCGTTAGAATCCTTGACCATTGCTGATTTCTCAGAATATGGAATTCGAACTGTCCCATTGAAGTATCTACCATTGGAGTTGAAGACTACAACTGTGAATTCCAACAAATTTCTGTAAAAATGCCAACTAATCTGGAAATATTTGATGTAATTACTTTACTGGTGCACAAGTAGTTTCATTCAACAATGGACACAACACCAATTGGGGATCCAAGCCATCCGGATTCATCTTCTTCATGAAATCATTGATCACGACCTGAAAATCCAACGTCTTCACGTTACTCTCTACGTTATTTTTACCTCCACTTCACTCATACCCCTTGCAAGTTGCTTCTCATAATCTCTGGTCACATTCTCCTTTGCAGTTCCCCTGAAGTTCACGTACTTTTCAATCTCCAAAAAGCCGCACTCACGTCACAGCATCATGGTGTTGCACCAGAGCGGAAGCTTCTCGCAGAAGTTCAATGTCCGAGTCGTCTTCCGGTCCAAGATCAGCGACCACATCCAACTGTTTGGCGAGTTGGAGATGGGCACTCGCCTGTCGAATCATTCCCTTGAAAGCAGGGCGGCTCGTGAAGTATCCCGTCCAGTAGGAGTGATTGGCAGAGGCGTACGGGAAGAAATCATCGTGTTTGGTGGTCAGTGATGGGGATTTGGCACGGACTGCCTGGGTGTAGCAAGCGGGGGTGGAGTAGATCACTTTAACCTTTTTAGAGGACTGAAACAACTGGGTTATTGTTTTGGAGGGGTGTAGCTTTGCTTACATCTGCGTTGACATATTTGATCAGTTTGTCCAGATTCACGTACCAAGAGTTTGCATTGGTGTATTGGAAGTCACTACCCATCAGTAGCATCACTTGGTTTGTAACTTGATGGTTTGCCTGCGATCTCGAATTTTATCAGGAACACAAAAATGTATAGTTTACCTGTTTCTTAACATGATCCACAAACGCGTCCACTTTCTTCTGCACATTGTACTCTTCCAGACTCGGATTATCCATGATCGGATCATCCCCACAGAGAGAATCCCAACAGAATCCCTCCGGAGGTCCATAGTTGTCTTGGAAGAAGGCGCCCGTCAAAATTGAACTCTCTGAATGAATCTAGAATACTTTTATCGGAGCATGCTCTTTTACCAATATCATTGGATGCATTCCAGTTGAACTCCAATGTTTTATTCTTCAAACGAAGCTCCTTTTCCAAATAGTGAATCCGAGCAAAGTAAAGAGACGTGTACCCCATCTAAAAATGATGTAATGCTGAAATCGAAACCTTTCAGAACCTGTGCATAAATATTTGCCATTTCACGAGAATGCCCGAATGGATCAATTTGCCATCCGGTTACGGGTTTTCCACACTCCCCAAATACTTGCTCCAGTTTCTAAAAGTTAGTGATCAGAGCCAAAGTCAGAATAAACAAAACACATATTGAATACTAACTTGTAGTCCTAAAGTCATCTGGTCGATAATATCCACGTAATGCGAGGTGGCTTCGTCATTCTGCACCCAACCCCCTCCGATGATCTCAATCTGTCCGTTTTTCACAAGCTTCTGCAGCTGATGCCGGTCGAAATCACTGTTACTCGTGTACCATCTCCACAAAAAGCCAGTCTCGGCGAAGGAGAATCTGGATTTGAAAAGAATCATGTTTAGCTTTCATTCATGGTGATTTCTAGGTCTACCTTCTATCTGGGTGTTTGAGTAGCTCATCTATAACAGTGTTATAAATGTATTGCACGCCAACAGGAACTAGTTCGGGTTTCGCTGCAAATCAAATCAGAATAGTGCCCCAGGCAACGTTCTATTTGCAACAACAACGAACCTCCCCAGAAGTATTGATCAACAGTTTTGATCCAACCTAGATCGTCGTGAGTATGGGGGATTAAATGGGCAGTTATCACGTTTGGGTCTTTGTCCACTTTATGACAGGTCTTGAAGCGATTTTTTGGATGATTATTCTGTTTATTTTGTTTTAACTCACATTCCATGCACAATCCTGTACAGAAAATGGTATTAGAACCAGGAATAGAAGACACGGCAGTTCTCTCATGACTTGCAGAAGAGAATGAATGACCCAAGGTCAGTGTGATTGTTTACCCTGCCCTCATCACTTTTATAGCGTTCATTCGTAACCTAATACCTGATAAACTATCAAATATCGTTATCAGGAAGAGAACACGCATTCCATAGAGGTATTGGTCCCTCTATAAACATTCAAATGTTTATATAATCACTTTGCAGAATAGCAAATCAAAGACCAAAATCAGCAGCAATTAAAGTTCGAGTCAATCATACTAATCACCCATAGTAGAAAAAAGTTCAACAACTGGGTACACCCGTTCCCGGGGCGTGCCGCACAAAAGGCTTTCCGCGGGATTAGTTTGACGAAACGATGGTTTCGCCCCGTTTTTGTGATTTGCACCACAACTTCCTTCCCCCCTTCTTCGCCTTCCGCACATCGGCAATGAAATTGAAATTGGAGGGCCGTTTTGGCAGATGTTTGGCAAATGTCCTTCCTGCTCCGGAGGCCCTGCAAGATTAGGGTAATAGAGAGGGGGACCGAGAGCATCAGTTAAATGTAATGAGTCGTTTTGTTCCCTGATTTTTTTTTTCGGTTGGCCTTTCGTTTTGATTCCAATCTGTGGGTGTACCCACAAAGGTTGTGGTGTACGTGACAAAATTATAAGTTTATGCTTAAGCTTTTTCAAAAAGTTTCTATTCAAGCGAATCAAATTCTAGTCGACCAAACAATCCCCCCCAAAGCGGAGTCAGTTAGCCATAGCGAAATGAAACCACCCAGAAAAAAGTTCGGGCTCATTCTGCGGTTCCATACGACTTGAGGCCCTCATCACCTCTCGTGTCAACTAATTTCATTACGCTTCTCATTCCTGTGAGCCGCTCCCCACACACACACACAATCCGCGCCTTCATATTTCATACGAAATAGCTGGCACAAGCTCTCGGTAGTTAGCGGGAGAGAGAGGGCACCAATTGTTTGAATTATGACCGTTCGATGTGAATTATTGAGGTGCGCTGGAAGAGGGGATCTGATTTCGCTTTTCTTTTTGTATCAGAAACGTTTTCTGGAACTTCTGACATTGAATTACAAAGAAGTTAGAATCAGGAATGAGAAATAGGAAATAAGAAATGAAAAAAAAAATAAACGTGTAGTGCAATCCAATCTTCTCCTTATAGAGAGGTTCAGATAGAGGTTCAGAAGGTGATGTGAATATGTGAGATGTTATTGGAAAGGCTCCTGTTCTTCATTTCCATGTTTTCAAACTGAACTTCCACATGAGATGACGACGAGATCCGATATTCCGACATTGTTCCCCTCACTCCCTTTTTCCTCTGTTTTCATATGCTCCCATATGTTCCTAATCACCAGTTTCCTGTCGTTCACCATCTTGTCATACACTCCCGCCTTTTTCCAACTTTAAATACTTCTGTGCCAAACCAACCAACGACCAGATATTTTTGTACATTGAGGTCCATTATAGTCCATCCACCTACATCCGCTCGTTATGGACCACTCCCTTCTTCCGATCCCTTCATCATTTTCATGCGAGCTTCCCGTAATCAAGCCCCCAAAACATGATGGAAGTGCGGCTCAAGACGAACAGGGGTCTGAGGGGGCTTTAAAGGAGAAAAAAGAATATTCAAATTGCACAACGATCTAGTCGTCGTCGTTGTCGTCATCCTGCCAGTGCTATATGCCAGAGATTTTTTGTTCTATTTGCTCTTTCACCTCCATGCCACCTCTCAAGTACAATTCAATTTGCATGGAATACTTGAGATCTTCTTTTTTATCCACAATTGCTGGAGATACACCCTCTTCATTGTTTTTTTTTCATGTTGTTCCCCGGAAATGCGCTTGAGATTGATAATGGTTACGTCATGCACTTGACTTTTGCAGTATTTCATTCTCCGTACATGCAAAAACAAGCAGTTTTCTGTTTCAAGGTGATGAATTTTGCAAGAGCTCTAGGAGGCGATGATGATAACTTTCAAATCTCACACATAGCTTTTTGATGTTAGAAGTGTAGTATTCCAACGAATTTGAGCTGCAAAAATCTAGTGAATTGACCTTTTCGAACATGCTACCAAACCCATTTAGGTTCTCATTTAAACGAATGAGCAACCAGTGCCAACCTCCGACCCAACAAATGAATGACTCGCCCCATTTTTTTCTTCCGAGGTGTTAAACTACCACAAATCACCCGGTTGCCTATGGGCCAATTTGTCTCTTATCTCATCGCCGTATCATAATAGCTCGTTAGAAACGATGGCGGCGTTAGTATACTTCCGATGGCTAATACCTCCCCCCTAGTGCTCTTCCCTGTCCAGATTTTATCAATTTGGTCGACGAATCTTGAAGAGTCAGAAAATCAGAGTCCTTCTGGTCTTTCTTTTTTGTGTCTTGAGCATTCTAGTATCCCCCCATTTGCACCAACATGCAATCAGCACTTCCGATACCTTTTCCTGCTTCCCCCCACTACTTTCAATACTTCTCAATTCTCAACTCTCGCTTCTCAATTCACAAGAATTCATATTTATCACGTGCGATGAATTATGAATCAGCCAATTGTCTGATCCATACTGCTCCAATGCTCCGGGAGCCCTTGCCCCCCTTCCCTCGCTTCCCTTTCCTTCCACTTACCTCACCTTTTTTGCTCCGAGGGCCAAAAATGTTTATTGAATACAGAATGCCGAAGTCGTTAACGAAAATTGCTCACCTTCCTCGTGCTCCCCTTCTCCTTTTCACATTTCGCAGGCGCTTATGGATCAAATGTTCACGCGCCAGAGGGTGACCAATTAAATGTTTCAAGTCGCCACCCCTTTTTCTTGCCCCCAAACAGAATTACTTTTTTTTCGACTTTGCCTTATTTTTTCAGAGCATTGCATTCGGGTCGTTTCTTTTGATTGGAATACGCAAAAAACTGGTAAGATCCCTCTATTTTTCCTTTATTGTATATCGAATGCTAAATGCCAAATGCATAAGTAGTGAAACGTTCCCATTTTGTTTATACTAGGCCCCCTAATCTCACCACTTGCTCGAAATTACGGCATCCCCCCGTCGGCATCAAAAATAATTACAGAGCAGCAGAAATTGAAGAGCCTGTGCACATATGGCTCACAAAATTATACTACTTTGTCGTTTCTCCGAGGTAATTTTGATATTGAGATGGAGGAATGAAAAACATGGAATATATATTCGGCGCTAGTCCAAATTCGCATTTCCCCCCAGCTATAAGGAAATGTGGCGTCACTTCCAATTCATTTGCAACTTTCCAGTCGTCATCGGATGCATTCGAATGATTCGAACACGGCACATTCTCCTGCTCGCCGCATTCCTGGCCACTGCTAGCGCTCAGAATCTCACGCCGGAAGCTCCTGAACAGTCGTTGGAGGTAATGTTTGTTCCATTGAATTCTTTGCGGATCAAAACAAAATGACATTGAAACGAATATAAAACAAAGAAAACATAAAATAAACCAGAAAACCGCAAACTTTTCAGAGTTACTATTGGAAACTTTACGTTCAAAATAATCTGATACTCAGTGAACTGAGAGAACGATATAAAGAGGTGGCAATTTGGTGAATTTGTAGCCCGCAATAACTTCTAATACTTACGCATGAGTTTCGAGATTAACTAGCATGTCCCCCTCTTCTCAAACTTCTCACCTCCTTTTGTAGTGTCTTATCAAACTTTTCGTTGGTTGAACCATTTTTCTTTTCCATTATCATCCCCCGTTTTTTTTAGGAGAACAAACTTTTCCCCTTGCCGCCAACAACTCCATTTCCCAGCAATGCTGTGGTAGAACGAACTGTGGTTGGTTCAACCAAGAACATTTTCTTTTTCAGGCTGCCACGGCGGAGGAGGAAGATGAGCAGTGCACCTCTGACAAAACCATCATTGAGAAGCTGCTAAACAACTATAAATCTTTTAGAACGCCTTCTGAATCCGGAGTCATTGTTTGGATTGAAGTACTGCCTTCTTTTTTGCACTTTAGTTGACTTTTCTCCTTCAGGTCTGGGTTCAAGAGGTCAATTCGGTGAATGAGATCACAAGTGACTTCGATATGGACATCTATGTCACCGAGCTCTGGATGGACTCGGCACTTCGCTACGAGCACTTGAATCCCTGCAAGTACAACTTGTCTCTCAACTCTGAAGTGAGTCACACTTCCGAAAAATGTATGTCCTTTCTCTCTTTTTCAGATCCTCGACCAAATATGGAAACCGAATACGGTATTCATCAACAGCAAGTCTGCGAACATCCACAAGTCCCCGTTCAAAAACGTGTTCTTAATGATCTACCCAAATGGTACCGTGTGGGTGAACTATCGGGTCCAGGTGAAGGGGCCGTGCACAATGGACTTTAGTGCGTTCCCCATGGATCAGCAGTCGTGCCACCTGACCCTTGAATCCTTCAGTTACAACAATCAGGAGGTGAGAAGTTGGGTGATTTATGGAAGCTAATTAAAAGCTTCAAGGTTGACATGCAATGGATGAATTGGACCACACCACTTTCCCTGCTGAAGAAGGAAATTGTTCTTCCGGACTTTGTAATGACCAATTACTCGACATCTTTGAAAAATGAGGTTCCTCTGCCATGAAACAACCATTATTTTCAATGTTTTGCAGATCTACCCAGCTGGTGTTTGGAACGAGCTGACAATGACATTTGTGTTCAGCCGACGTTATGGCTGGTACATTTTCCAAGCATATATTCCAACGTATCTTACAATATTCATCAGGTAAAATGAAAAACAACATGTTTTCCTTGTCTAGTCGAATATTTTTTCTCATTTTCCCTTTTTTCCAGCTGGATCAGTTTCTGCCTGGGACCGAAAATGATACCCGCCAGAACTATGCTAGGAGTGAACTCGTTACTAGCTCTCACTTTCCAATTCGGTAACATCATGCGAAACCTCCCAAGAGTCAGCTACGTCAAAGCGCTGGGTAATAAGTCGCTCTCAATTAAACGGAGCTTCTCATTTTAGATGTCTGGATGTTGGTCTGCCTAACGTTTGTATTCTGCTCTCTTCTCGAGCTCGCTATAATTGGGTCAATGGGCGCGAGATCTGAAAACAGACAAGCGCAACAAAAACAACAACAAGAAGAGGAGATCGCACGGCAACAAAAGGGTCGGGAAAACAGCACGTGCTCACATCTCCTTTCTCCATCTTCGTGTCCGAACAGTCCGAGAATATGCAGGAATCATGTTCCGAATGACGTACCACAATCTTTCAAAAGCTACGGCTCTACGGGTACGAGCTAATGACAATTGATAAAGACTAGATCATAAGAACGATTGAATTTAGATCCTCGAATGAGAAAACGTCTGATAATTGCGTCAGGGAGTACCATCTCCCATGCACCCAACAATCGGGCCGAGAAAGTGCTGCTTCTCGACGGACTGGAAGAGACGCAGTTTTCACAAGTGGAAACCAAGTTCAGCTCGATGGCGTCAATGAAGATGAAGAAGGTAGATCAAATTCTGTTCTTTTTTTGTTAGTTTTTCACTAAAAACCCAACTTTTCAGCAATGGACGACCGAGCAGATCGACCGATTATCGATGATAGTGTTCCCTGGACTGTTCACGGTGTTCAACATCATCTACTGGACGTATTACCTCACCGTCAACCCCTGAATATATCAAAATGCATATGTAAAAGCAACCATGTCATACATAACACAACAGCACCTAGTGCTCGCTCTTTTCTCCCCCTTCTAATAATTGATACTTTCGTGTACGTGCCTGTATTTTCTCGACCCAACCACCTCTGTCATTTTTTCAATTTTGTCAATGAATATTTCCTTCTTTCTAACAAACATTTTCTGGATCCCATTCCCATTCCCATATCCTAACAGCAGAAACAGACACATTCACATAAAACATAGTTTTGGGACGCTCGCTTTTTGGTCAACAACAACAAATTGTCCGTGTTCACTAGGTCACAAGGGGTACTCGGAAGTCGAGAAACTTCACACATCTTCCGGGTCCCAATGGCCCTCCCAAAAAAGGACGCGTAAATATTTTTCGGTTTTCGGTGGAGAATGTGTGTATACAAGGGTACAAACCTATTATTGGTTTTCAACAATTGGTTTTGTTTTCAGGGTGTGAGAAGTTAGGTAAGCAAGCTGAAAAACAGCTAGTTCTAGTTCAGTACTATAGTGTGAAGTCAACTTTTTGAGATGTTATATGAGCTTCACAATGATTCATACCCGCAGAGTGGCTCAATTTGTTGCGCTACAAAGTCCTCTCTTCATTTTGTTTATATTTATGTGTTTTTCCATTTCCCTCTTTCATTCGTACTTTCTTTATGAAATATACATCGCCTTTCCCTTCATATTTTGCAGATCTTTCTGAATTCGAAATTATTCTTGAATATCTAATTTTAATTCTAATTTGATATCTAGAATTTTAATTCAAGAATTCTAGTGAGTTCCCGATTCCTTCTCCATTATTTTCATCTTTCATCTTTCCTCTTCCCTCTCTCTTCTGTTTTGAAGGCGTTACCTATTAGCGTGTCTAAAGAGTAGGGAGGGAAAAGCGAACGCAAGAGCAAGAAAAACATGAAGAAATGGGCGGAACTCGATAGATGAATAATCGATGTTGAAACGAAGAGGCGGGCAGAGGAGTCGACAGGAGAGAGAGCGCGCGTTTTTCGTTTGGCCAAAAGAAAAGAAAAGTGAGTGTGTTGCGCGACGAGCCCCGTTTCTCCTTCTTCTCCGTCAAAAAAGGTTGAAAAATTGGTGGAGCATGAAGGAGAGCCCCGCTCCAAGGCTCCGAGCTCCAAGCATTTGCTCTCAATCAGAGCACTTCTCCCAATTATCGTCCGTCAAAGTGCTTCGTCTTCTTTTTCTTTCCCCTCCTTTTATTCATTTTTTGTGCTCGTTGCTATTCCTTCTAATCTTATACTCCCCTCCTTCAACTCTCAATCTCCACTTGAAAAAAAGTTTTCGCTCCTCACCATTTCCAGTGAATATCTTATTTTTTCTGACTAGACTTTCGACGTGTTATTCTTATTCCCTTAGCTCTTTCCTCTTTCCCACTTTTCTTTTGAGCTGTTCTGTTTTCAGAAGCCATTTGATAATCAAATCCCTTTAGATTTTCAGCTCCTTTTTGTTCTTGTTTTGCGGTTGAAAAGGAGCTTTGAAGGAAGTTAAAAAAGAGTCGAAAAGATCATACTTCCATGAATTGAGAGCAGCGAACCGGTTCAATGAGTTTGAAGAACATCAGACCTTTTTCCTCCCCTTTCCCCCTAAATTCTTCATGCGTCATTCGTAAAGCCCGTGAGAGTCAGACTCAAATTCACTTTCTTCATCCCTTTCCCCAAGTCTACTTTCAGTTTTCAGCCCCTCATGATGTGGTTATGGACCTCGTCCCTCAACTTTGTCCTAGCCATATTGCAACTTGGCTTCAACCTGCTTGTCCTGATAGCAGTGGCTTCTGAACGACGCCTTCACACCAACATTCACCTCCTGTCAACCAGTCTTTGGGTGTGCAACAGTATCACAGCCATCGTGACCATCTTCTTTTCCCTGAACCCATCGCAATGTCTCGAGGTGCCGTGCTATCACCAACAGCAAATGCCAAAACAGGTTGGTTCCCGGAATGACGTCTTCTAAGCCGTTCTGATGTTTGGTGTAGTGGAGAATCAGAACACACTTTACTTTTTTTGTTTTCTGGTCCCATTTCATTTCTGACCACTTCCGGAAGTTTCAGATTGGTCTTAAAGTGTAGTACCTTGTGACTCACTTTCCAGGGAATCTTTGGAAATCTGCTCACCAATGCGCATAAAATAATAGCATTCCCCATTGTCTTTTATTGGAAACTCCTGAAGCACTTTTGATAGTCTCTGCACTTTTTACGTGTCTGACGCTGAATCAGAATCAGATTCAAATTCAGAATACTAAAACAGAATAGAATAAGAAGGAAAAAAAGCGGAATAGTCTTAATTACTCCACTGCTTAGGGGCATCTTCTGACTCATTGATGTGCTGTTTTTCTCTTCCTCCACGATCTCTGTTTTTGATTCAGAATGAGGAAAAAAAGGAAAAAGAAACACGCACATTTATGATGATTACCCATTAGACGTGCACAATTGAGCACATTCCTCGAAAACAATAGGTTCCCTTTGGTTTTACAATTATAGCACCCCCGAACAACAACGTCCAAGAATTCCCAACACACAGAGTTGTGTTTGTGACAAAACGTGTCAATTGCAGCTGGAGATGAAGTCGCGCTCGTTCGCCGAATTGGAAAAGTTTCCGGCGCTGACGACGGCAATTTTGTTGAACTCGACGATTAGCCTGCTGACCTTGTTGACAATTGGATTTGTGCACGCACTCGCCCGTCACAACTATCATCTCTCAAGGTCGGTTTTTCAGAGCAGCACAAGAGGGGGAAAGAAGTTTGCCCGAAAAAGGGCATGTCACATCGAATACATGTTTCTCAAGTGCGCGTCACATAAAAGAGTCTCTCGAGATTTTCATTAGTGTCGTCGGAGAATGTGAAAGCAACATGAAACTTGCGTGCTTTATGCAAAAAATTGGATAGCAAGAAGGGGAACAACAAAAGAAAGCGGGGATCACAAAAGTATGCATTTCAGATCTCAACTCTCCCGCCTGATCGGTTCTACCTGGCTGCTAGTCACCCTTCTCCTGCTCTCCGACTTCTTCCTCATCCGCCTCTCGCGCTCATTCGTCCTCGCCGTGCCATTCCATCTCGCGCTCTTATCCGTCTTCCTGGTGCTCAATTTGATTATCCATCCGCTTAATCTAATCCAACTGATCATATCGCAACGATTGAGTCCAGAGGTTTGCACCCGGAAGAGGAAAGAGAGTATAATAGAAGTTGTAGGTGAATAGTCAATCCGCACGACTTATGAAGGATTGTGCGACCGCTTCACTTTGGCTTCTCCTTAATAGTCTCTCTTTCATCATTATATTCATGATGGTGGCATGGGAGAGTAAAGAAAAGGATCAGTACAACTCTATAATGGGCATTGAAGTGGCCGCCTTCTCGGTGCATTGTGTCGCAAATCCATTGATAGCGGTGATCCGGGATCGGCAGCTTGAAAGGAGCCTTTCGAGAATCATAATGAGAAATAAGAGGTAACACAATTGAGGGGCCACGTTTAATTAACAATTCCAGACCACGGACCAACCACGAGGAGGACCTGATCATTGCTCTCATGCGCGACCCTCCACCGCCATACACTGAATAGAATTTGATCTCAATTATGTTTCTTTTTTCCTAAATTCTCAACTTGTCCGGTTAGACAACAATTTCATGTAGTGGTAGTTTACGGTTCTCATCACATTTCTCGGCTAGTAGATTAGGAACAAATCTTCACATTGCTATTCTCTCTAATCGACGACACAAATTTTGTAGTTTGAAATGTCCCACTATATATTTTGAATAAACTCATTATTTTTGGAAGAATATAGAATGTTTTTCAGTAACAAATTGTTTATCAGGCAAACAACGAACAAGAACAACGATTTAGATGACTCCGATCTTGTTGGCGACGTCAAGAGCGTCGTAGTCGGCGGTGAGGCGGACGTAGGCCTTCTTCTGCTGAAGTGGGGTGATGAGGGTGTTGACCTGCAAATGAATACGTTTCTTTCTATCTATCAACCCTGTAACCAACCTGGAGGGCCTTGACGTTGTAGAGCTTGTGGACGGCGTCCTTGATCTGGTACTTGTTGGCGTTGTTGTCAACGATGAAGACAAGAGTGTTGTGCTCCTCGATCTTCTTCATGGCCGACTCGGTGGTGAGTGGGTGCTGGATGACGCGGAAGTGGTCCATCTTGCTGGCGGCCGGGGCAGACTTGCGTGGGTAGCTGAAATTACTCAAGTTAGAACTGAAAGCTGCAAAGGAAGTTGGCTCACCGAGCATTGCGGGCGGTCTTGAGGGTGACCGGGCGGCGGAAGTGGACCGATGTGCGGACCTGACGCTTGTGGGTGGTGCGTTGTCCCTTGGCGACCTTCTTCTTGGCGTCGAGAGCCTTAGCGGTCTTAGCTGGAGCGCTTGGAGCCATTTTTTACCCTGAAGTCATGATTAGTGAGAATTGAATGATTGAAAGAATGAGAGATAAAAAGAGATAGATATTTCACGGTTGATGAAACCGGTAAACGATTGCAAGGTAAAATACGATTGAATAAATGATAAAAATGAACATAGAACTCTTGATATTCTTTGGTTTTGATATAATATGACAGGCACGTAAACGTCACAACATAAAGGCAGCAGTTGACCTGAGATCACAACACATAGATTAAAACTCGTACTACATGAAGTTAAAGAGACTTGAGAATCTAAACTTATAAGTTAGTATTATGAAAGTGCAAAGTTAGAAAGATACATATATACACACAACACTCAGCGGTTGCAGGGGTTAGAAGTTGGTCACACGAGACCGCGGCGATCTCATCGCACTTCTGGAGGAGGCTATCGTCACTTCCGACAGAGCATTCGCATCACGATACTCGACGAGTTGATGGCTCTCCACCTTCATCGCCGCTTCCTCCTCCTCCCGATCGCCCCACACCATGTAGCCAAACGCTCCAGCCAACACAATAAGAAGTGCGATGATGATCACATTCACTCCGGTGATCCACTTGAAGACGATGATCTCCCGGCGATAAGCAACGTTCTCCGGGGAGAAGGTGGTGGTCATGTAGTTGACGAGGGCAGGGATGTACTCGTTCCAGAAGGCCACGTCCTGATAGCGATAGTCCCTTCCAATGGTTCCTGGCACTTTCCAGTCCTCAGGGTGTGAGTAGTTGAAGTTCATGTACCAGTGACGTCGGGGTTCGTAGGCCACCCAGCTTCCGTCGTACAAGAAGTTGGGATTTCTGAAAGTGGGAAACTGAAACTCTGCAACTCTGAAACAGCACTCACTGATAGTATGTGAACCGGCGTACTATGTTGGAGAAGGTCCTACTGGCGTTCCTATCCGTGTCGGTAAAGTTGATCCCTCGAAGTCCTATCGGTCTCAGCTCATCCGGAAGGAATGGATAGCCAAACATCAGGTAAAGATCGCAGTCCCGACACACACCCATCCAATCCGGAATGAACTCCAAGTCAGGGTGCTGTCTACTGAAGTTGTAGTTGTTGATGTACTGAAACACTCGCGATCCCGATGCACTGTGCAAGTGAGCCGAGAGCTGGATGGGTGCGGTGTAGTAAGCGTCTGTCGCCAGCTGAATGAAATTCTCCTTGATCGCCCACACAGCTGCTCGATCCGGCCAGAACGTGTACTTTGAGAGGATGGCTTCCGCGGTGGCCTCCCGGTTCATGGTGTAATTGTGACGGAAGCAGTACTCCAGGGTATAACTCTTCATGTACTCCTGGTCCACGTCGTTGAACTTGCTGTATTCTCCAAGCCGCCGATCCTCTAGAACTACTTCACTGCCGTCCTGCGCGTTCATTCCGATGAGCAATGGGACTGGGCTCATGATGGAGGTTTCTCCACTCGGCGCATTGACCAGTGTCCAGAGAGGGTTCCCTGGGAGCCACTTCCCATCCACTGTCGGCATGAAGAGATAGCGGTTGAACTCGATTGGAATCGTGGTTGTGGCGTACGCAATGTCATTGGTCGACCGCGTCTGGATACAATCCCACACATGCTCTGGCACGGTCTGAGTGCATCCCAAGTACCGTCCAAGCTTCATTGTGTTATTGTAGGCCAGTGCTGGCTTCCCGATGTACGAGTGATAGGACACCTCTGCTCCCGACATCGTCACCGCTGACCTGAAGAGGTGGCGAGAGTAGGGCGACTGCATGTGGAAGCCAATGGAGGCTGCTCCGGCGTCGTGTCCTATCACAGTGACTGCTTGTGGGTCTCCTCCAAACGTCGCGATGTGGTCCCTGACGAACTCCAGTGCCAGTAGCTGGTCCTGCAGTCCGTAGTTCCCCGTGTCAGAGTCTCCTAGGCTCATGAAACCAAAGGCGCCGAGTCGATAGTTGACGGTGACCACTACCATTCCACGCGACGCTAAGCCATGGGCAGGCCACTCGTTGGCAGATCCCGTTTGGAAGTTGCCTCCATGGAAGAACACGATGACGGGGAATGTCGACGGCGCGTTTTTGGAGATCTGAAAGCCTATACTATGCTTCTGAAGGCGGTGAGTCCATCCTTACGTCAGGTGAGAAGATGTTGAGGTATAGGCAATCCTCGTCGACCATGAATGGGTACGGGTGGTCTACAAACGGACTCGGCGCTTTCTCGACGTCCTGTGCGCACGACGCCGCGTAGTTGAACGCTAAAAACGGCTGCTTCCCGGGGAAAACCGTGATCTTCTGCGGCGGCTGAAAATTGAAAAATCCCGTTCCCTATCATCTCACTGGAGGAATCCAACCTTAAACCTTCGTTGCGACGTGGGTGGCTCGGCATATGGCACTCCTAAAAATGTGAACACATTCACTGTATTGTTCTTCTTCAGTGGATTCGGATCGAAGTGCGTGCCGTCGGTGGGCAGCTCCTCCGTCGGATCCTTGTGCACTGTCCAGGGCAGATTGTGAAGTCGCACTTCCTTGCCAACAATGTCTCCGAGAGGCAGACGCACGACCACTTCATCTGGGTTTAGTCCCTGCAAAGCACACATGACGAATACATATTGCGCCTCTATGCAAATAACGTCTTCTCAAAGGTGTTCGGCACACCTGGACATGCATAGTACTATTTGAAAATGTATTTGATAAAGAAATTAAAAGAAAAATGAGAAAAAATGAGTTTTAGGACGATTTTTGAGGAATTTTAGGTAATTTTAGGTAACCTCTAAAAAGCCGGCTAACTATCAAATCAATGTTATTTTCTGGAGTTCCAAGCTAAAAATAATTACCTGGTTAGTTCCTGGAGGCAGTGGTGTAGTTGTTGTCTCGAAGGGATTCCACAAGTTCACAGGACGCGTCGGCGGTGGGACGAATTGCGAAAAGGCAAGGGGGAACGTGAACAAAGCATGCAAAATTGTCCTAGTAACCATTCCATGAAACGCTGTCACTGGAAAAAAAATCGATTTACGAAAAAATTCTCAAAATTTCGAGTAAAATTTAAAAATTATAACGTCGAAAAGCCGGCAAAAAAGAAAATATTTTTTAGGAAAGTTGTGATCGGCAGGTTCCGTCCTACGGTAACACTCGCTTCTCTCTGTGTTCATCACACGGCCAAAAGCGCTGCGAGACCCGCCGCTCTCAGTGGAGCGCACTTGCTGCCACCCGCTGCAGTGTGTCACCGATGTCGCATTGCAGAGGGCGCCTCTGTTTACACTCTCGTTTTTCGGTGCTGTCTCGTCGACTTCGCACTCGCTCATGGCTCGCCTAGTGTTTTACATATTGATTTTGACTTGTGATCCGAACTTTTCAGCGGTTTTTCGCGTAACGCAATTTCACTTTCTCTTTTTTTTGTGTTCTTCTTGTTCTTCTTTTGTGCTGTTTATACCTTCTGATCAGTTGATTTTTGCTTTCAGAATGAACTCAGACGGGCTGCGTGAAGCCGAAGAAGGGAGAGCCGCCGATTCAGCTCCCCGTGAGGATGCGGCCGGAAGCCCTCACGACGCCAAAAAAGGTCTTCACTTGTACAATGTGCTCGGAATTCAGAAGGCTGCCACTGACGAGGAGATTAAAAAGTGAGTTGAAAGTTTTTTCGATGGGTCATCATTCCGCTTGCAGTTTTATGAGTGACCATAAAACCGATATATTTCGTTGCGAAATGTGTCATAGCTGCAAAAATTGTTTCAAAAAAGTACAATCACAAACTTTCAGGGCCTACCGCAAGCTTGCCCTCCGCTACCACCCTGACAAAAACCTCGATGGAGACCCTGAAAAAACGGAGATGTTCAAAGAGATCAACTACGCGAACGCTGTGCTCTCAAATCCCAACAAACGACGCGTCTACGATGAGATGGGCGAGACGGGACTCAAACTCATGGAGCAGTTCGGCGAGGACGAGAAGATCCTCCAGTACATGCTGAAGCCCTGGTTCAAGTGGACCTTCTTCGCCTTCGGCATCCTCACCGGCGGCTTCTTCTGCTGCTGCTGCGGCTGCATGTGCTGTTGTCAGTGCTGCTGCAACTTCTGCTGCGGAAAGTACAAGCCGCAGCCCGACGAGGAGTTCAATGGAGACGAGGAGGGCGGCGATGTGATCGTCGACCAGCCGACCGCCTCGGATCCGCCATCGTCTTCCGACCGACCCGTGCCAATTGTCATTGCGATGCCGCCGCCATCTTCTCAAAACTATGGGTCTGTAGAGAAAAACGATTAGTCTAGCAGTTTTTCCCACCTCTCTTCCAGTAAGATTATTTTTTATTGCTCCAAAGTTTTCTAAATTTCACTAAAAATTTTCTCTCTACGGGAAAAAAAACCATATATTTTCAACTGTTTGAACCCCCCACCTACTTCACAATTTTTCACTTGGCCTAATGTCTACGGTACCAAATACATATTTTCCCTCCCTCCCCTCTTCTGAAACCGTTTGGATTGTTGAAGCTGATGAGTTAAAATGTCACTTGAAATGATTCGTAACTTTACCATTTTATCGGTGTCTTTTGTCCCCCCAGAACATAATCATACTTTATTCTGTGCCCAACGCGACTATTGTGATATTTTTAAAGCCTTCAACCTTGTTACTATGTGATAATACACAAATACATAAACATTTTGTCAAATATTTATTTCATTTTTGTTCAATTGGGATGTGGATACAAATGGGTTTGCTGTATGAGATTCATTTGAAAGTTTGATTGACAGATTTAAAAGTATTGGCGTTGACATTTCCCGTAATCGGTAACTAGTTTGGTCAGGTCACGGTTTCACAGAACTTTGCTCCGTACTCGGAAGAGACTGTCGGAGATGGCAGGCGTCAGGACCGGCATGTTCCACAGCAGAGGCACGATGAAGTTTATCGGCCAGTTCTTTCCAAAAACCAGTCGAAATCGCTCTCCCTGATTCTCTCCATCTCCTTGAAACGTTGCTCGAACAGTCAGGTTGTTGTACTCGTACATGGTGTATCCTTGAGTGGTGTAGTACACCTAGAAGTCGATTTTATTTACTTTTTCCCAGCTGAATGTGAGTCATTCTTTGCTTGTTTGCCACTAACCAACCACATAAAGTTTGCCAATAATTGCTTTTGAAAAATAACATTAGGCTTGTTTTTAAAGTTTTTCTGGCTTTCCGACAGCATTTAACAAAGTTATTTTGCAAAGTTTAGAAGAAGAGATCAAACCTGCATTCCGAAAAAGCCACCAGCAGTGATCAAAGAGGCTGCGGCAAAGGAGAAGAGGGTCGAGAAGCAGGCCTGACCAAAGGTGATGTAGCCAAGAAACCAACGGATCACGGCGACGGGGCCGATGTAGTAGAACCAGCCGAATGGGTACCTGGAATAGAAAAACATCGATGAATTGACACAGAACCTTGGTTTTGAACAGAAAATGAGTTAAAACAAGTTATGTTAGATGAGGCATCTTTGAAAGCACATAAAATTCCCTGCCTTTTTTCAACTGACAACTCAAAATTCCACATCGATTCATATATACTTCAATATATTCCCATTCACTTTACCCTTCCACCCTTTCCCCATTCAATGCCATTTTTCAAAACCTACCAGTACGCGATTTCAGTGTTCATGAAGAAAAAGAGGTGTGGCATAGCGATGATCAACCCAATCGTACACCAGAAGAGGAAGACCATAAAGTAGCGTTGATTGCCAAGACCCACACATGCTCCAGTGATAAAACAGTGGTGATCTTTGCGTAGTACGCACATTTTGCATAACGGGCAGTGATGACTTCTACAGGAAGGAATTGCGAAATTAAACAATTGATAAAGATACCTTTGAGGAGCCTCTTTATTGCAGGTAAAACAAAATTTGCTTCCGCTCTCATTGGCGGGCTCCCAACTCAGATGACGTTCTAGGTTTGGCTGACCAGTGGCGTACTCCACTTCGGGTTGAGCTGAAAGTTCGTTTGTTTCAGTGGTCAGTGAAAGTGTCCCAACCTTCACTTATGTCTTCTGCGTACGTCCGCAAATCGGCTACACATGACTTGCGATGCCAATGGGTCACGCTGTTATACCTGGAGAGATGGCTTTTATAAATCATTTTTATAGGGTCATACCGTGAATAATAGACAAAGCAAGCCAGATTGACAGCGATTTCGAAAATGATGAACTTTGCGATCAATGTCAACCAATAAATTTTGGTGGGGTTATCGTACATCTGCAAGGTTTTGTCCTTGTTTACGATGATAAGAAAAGGACATACGTTTTCAGCAACAATATGGACGCAGCAGTAGTAGGTGCTGATGAGTACAAACGTCTAAAACATTCACTTTAAGATTTAAGAGGAACAGAGCCACTTACCACTACGATACTTCCACCCCAGTTGATCAGGAACTCGCCCAGCACCGCAAGCTTCCGGTTCACCATTGCCAACCCCATATGTTTTCTGAAAACGTCTTCTATAACTTGGGTGGGATTGTGTAAAATAAGTATTACAAAGTGTAAAGCAAATATGCATAGAAAACCGATAGACGTGCCGTGCAAACACGGCGGCGGCAAAATGCACGTCTTGCACACAATGCTTGGCAGATGGCAGTGTGTGCGAAATTATGACGAATGGGTTATTGATCCGAGTTGATGTCATTCTGTGATTGCTCCAGTGCTCCGGAAGAGAGATGAAGTTTGGGAATGTTAGGGGAAAAGAGAACGAGAGATAGAGAAAGTAAAAGTTTGTCGAGAAACCGAATGCATTTGTAATTGACTGTTGTTGAATTGTTTCTTGATGTATTTGCTCTGGTCACGGTTTGGGAACATTGTTTTTGATACAGATCAGCTTAAAAATAGTAACATATGTAAATTTTGATATTGTCAATAGCACAGTAATTTGACTGATCGTTGAATTCCAAAAAAAATATACGCCATCTGAATGAAATAAAGTTCTGCTGAGGATTTGCTCCAGGTTTCTAATTAAATATGTTAATTTTTCAGAATTTTTTGTGAAAAAGAGTTGTTTCATAATTTGTTACGTTTTGCACTCTGAAAGTTATGAAATGTGAAAGAAAACTGACAAAATCAAGCCAACTTCAGGTACACATCGTAGTCTTCTAGCCATTGTGAGTAAGCAATAGCAATGACTATACACAAATTTCTTGAAATTGACAGAAACACAATCACAAGAAGTGAATGATTCATTTCGTTACGCTGTACTCGGACGCACTCATATCAGGGAGCATTTTTGATAATGATAACAAACTATATATACTTTTTGAGTTGTTCAGATCATCATTCCCTCAAGTTTGCCCTCCAACATGTCTTCTCTTTATTTGGCTTCCCAAATCCAACAATTCCAATACCCACACTTCTAATTTTGGTAAAATGATGCGAGATCCTTTGAACTTGTCACTATCTCCCCTCATGATCACAACTTTTCCTTCTTGCAAACGACCTTCAACTTTATACAAAATCATATACACAGGAAACGACCATTTGACAGGGTAAAAATAAACCCGCGATTGTATCTGCAACCTTTGAAAGTTGGAGAAGAAGAAGAAGGCTACCGCGAACCGAATGATAACCGTTTTTCAATGTCACTTAATTCAATTTCCTTTTTCAATAAAGATTTGGTTTTTGAAGGGTGGAGGCGTGCACCTGATCAACAAACAGAAGAAGAGGAAAAAAAACTTCCTCGTGAGAATCAAGAGAATAATGAAGAAGTTTGAATGGGTGATAGTTAACAGTACATTAAGAATTGCAAATTCCTGAGGGCAAGAATGACTGCTGATTTTTGGTTTTCCTTGGATTACTGTAGTTGCACTGAGGTGTTTAAATGTTCCTTTTACAGCTTTTTTGTATGTTTCTGTCTTTAAAAATACAAAAACACTGTTTTAATTTAAAGACTGACCTATGTTCCAATGATCCTTGAAAGTATAAGACAGTTTGATCCAACGTCTGAGCTTTGCGTGTAATTCAATAGAAACTTGTGACTTCTATACGTTTTTCAAAAGTGAATATAAAAGATATGATTATGTTATATCCCATGTTTCATTTCCCAACATTTCAGACCCCTATGATTCACAAATCAAAACTTTCAAGTTTCGAAACGTGCTGCTCGCTCAACACGTCTATACCTGCAAAAATTAGCATAGTTTTGTAGCAAGTGATTACCATAAGTCGGTTTTTCACCGAAAGATAGCCCGCCTCCGGTCTATCATCAATCGGTTGTGTCACAACTACCGTATCTTCCCGCCCATTTTGAAGTTCTGTCCATGTGGGCTATTTAAAATAGAGAATACACTGTTAGATAAGGTCATTTTCCGTCCTAACTGTTGCAGGTATTTTCAAGCTTTATTTGGTTTCAGATATGGGTGTCTTACAAGACAAAGTGGCCAGTGCGCTTCGAATTGAAGATCAACAGTTTGTAAGGGAGCTTTTGGCGGAATGCATCGGAACTTTCTTCCTTCTTGTGAGTTACTACACTTTAACCAGCGATCCAACTACTTTCAGCTGATCGGAAACGCTGCTAACATTCAAGCCGCTGTAGCGATCGGTGGAAACTCTACATCTTGCCATATTGCATGGGGAATCGGATTCATGTTCGCTGTCTACCTGGCCGCAAGTGTTTCCGGAGGCCATTTGAATCCCGCCATCTCCATTGCTCAGTTTATTCTCGGAAATCTGCCGTCCTGGAAGATTATCCCGTACGCCATTGCTCAAGTTATTGGAGCATTCCTGGGCGCAGCTGTTGCCTATTTTGGACATCATGGTGAGAATTTTAGGTTTCAGATTTAAATTGACAGAGTAGTGGTTTCCAGATGATCTGTGGAAGCTCGACGGCGGAATCCGCCAGGTGACTGGAGGTCAAGCCACCGCTGGACTGTTCACCACGTTCCCGTCGGATCACATGTCGGTGTGGGGAAGTCTTCTCGACCAGGTCAGCTATTTTTGGGGGAGAGTTGAACGCCGAAAAGACAAATATCATCTTCAAAAGTGTGTTCCGCTGGTAACTGAGATTGATGCTTTTGATAATTGAACCAACACACACACACACACACACAAAGTATCTGAAGTGGTCATACATCACCACCATAAAAAAAGTGAACTAGATTTGCTTATTCTTTGTAATCAAATTATTTGCACGAGAACACCCTCTTTTGGTAGGCATCACAAATCGCGCTAGTCTTCAGCAAACTCCATGACTAATTGAGGTTGAGGTTAGGCTGACGTCAAAGGGCTTTCCACTGACATCGGGAACAAAATTTTCAATCTACAGATTATCGGAACTGCTATGCTGTCGGGATTAGTGTGTCTTATCACTGATAAACGCCACCAGATCCCAACGGGGGTGGTTCCAGTGCTCGCTGGCAGTATCATGAGCATGGTGAGCTCGGAGACATCAACATATCAAATTGAGCATGGGGTTTAGGTTGCGATGACTTTTGGAGCCAATGGTGGATTCGCTATCAACCCTGCTCGTGACTTCGGACCACGTGTCTTCTGCCTTTGTGCCGGATATGGTTGGGAAGTTTTCAGGTATCCTACATCTAATGAAATTCCATGGAAACCGATAAGTTCAGCGCTCATGGCTACTACTTTTGGATCCCAATCGTCGGTGCTCTTATCGGAGCCGTTATTGGAGCCTGGATCTACAAATTGTTCGTGGGACTCCATGGAATGAATGAGAGCCTTGATATCCAGCCAACGAAGGGATACAATGTTAGTGTCAAAGTTGACGGATCCTCATACAGCAGCAACAGCTACTAAAACAGCTTTACATCTTTTTACAGACTCCTGCAATATGGGAGCCACCCATTATACGTTTCTAACCTCCCCTGTCTTGAAACTATTGAATCTACTAACCCATTATTCTACTCTGCATTTGCATCTGGGTTGCACTTAAGTTTCCATTTTATTTCTCGATTTCTATCCCTTTTCGGTTTCTTCTCTTCCTCGGAATAATAAACAATGTACATACACTCCTGTGTTGCATGTTGAACCCGCATGAAATACAAGATCGTTTGATCGAAATCTCGAATGTTGCAGGATATGCAGCGAAATTCGGAGGGCATTCTCATCGGATACGATAACACATTGTCCAGGTACGCAGACCTGCCCAAGGATCAGTTCTGATAAAACAAAAGGCCAGACAGACAAGACGGATAGCAACATCACGTTCTATTCGTCGCATTCTTCCCTCTCTAAAACACTTGACTTTTCACACACATAATTATAGTCACATACCACTTGTAATTTCGTCTCCACAAGTCGTCGACTGTTCAGTTGGTTTTCTTGTTTCCAGGGCCCGCGGTGAGGAGATTGCAGCACCGCCACTGCCACAACCACGAACATACACTCCCAGCTATCAGGTTTTCGAATCTAGCCGTACGCAAATCACAACAGCCGATCGTCGGTACTAGACGACGTTCGTTCCCGTAGCTCTTCACTACCCTTGTAATGCCCCTCAAATGTCTTCAGATTTATGTGCCTATTTTCTTCTTGCGAACTTTCTTGTTTATTTTATACAGCTTATGTCACATTCTATCATGTTTTATTAAACGTTCATCTTGCGTTCACTGCTCTTTTTCTGATCTTTAGCTTTGTTTGAACCGTTATAAAAGATCAAATCCATTAAAAGAGCAAAAAGTCTGTCTTTCCTTCCACACCACGAAAAAATCCGATTACACTCGAGGTCTCCACTGGACTGCGCAACACACAACACTCGTCTCCCTTTTCCGTGGCGAAACGCGCAAATGTGCAACAGATGCCCCGGGAAAGGCGGCTCGTTGTCGCCCTCCCTCCTCCGCCTCTCTGGCCACCATTCACCATTGCCTCGCCTCACCACTTGGCCCCCTTTTTTCACTCCTCCCTCGACAATTATCGGTTCTTCTACCGTGAAAACAGAAGAGAACACATGACTTCTTTTTTGGTTTTGTCTGGTTATGTATGCACTGACATCAACTTGGTGTCAATAGCAATTGGAGGAATAAACCAGAAACTGATAAGAGAAAAATGTCGCGAAATTTTTTGGTTTTCCCCCAAAATTTTCCCATTCATTTGCATGAAAATACTCCCAATTCCCCATTCTTTTCCTTTTTCCTAGTCGCCTGTTATCCATTCTCACGCCGCGTTAAACGTTTCCCTTTTTTCAAACTTTTTCCACGTGTCATTTTGCGCTATCTTCGAAGATCTGGTTTCTCTCGGAAAGATGGGGCCATCCGGTCACGCGCGACAAAAGAGGTCGACCCAGGCGGCAATGCAACATTGCTCTACTGATAAACCTGACTTATCCCACCGTTTCAATCCACGCATCCACCTAATTTTTGCAGTTTCCACTGGTAAAAGTGTCATTTACTGCGCAAACAGCCCTCTATAGTTTGTTTTTTCGCAGCCGACGCCTCGTTCCTTTCCGTTTGAACAGTGATGACACATCATTTCCCTTTATGTCTCTATTCCAAGCCATATTTCTCACTTTTTGTCCAACATTTTCATGGTTATAATACAACTCGCACAATTCCCGTCGTTTTTCAGCAATGGTATGGTGGAGTGAGTCGCAGTACTGGCTGCCACGTGGCGTCAGCTGGACGGACATGAACAACAAGACGACAGAGCCCGGATTCATGTACCCACACATCTCACACCTCTGGATGACTGTTCTCACTGGGGTCTCACTTATTGTAAGTCTATTTTTGTCATAGGAATTATTACGAATTGAGAGAGAGAAAGAGCGTATTTATTTTCAGATTTATCGTATTGTTTTCGAGAATCACATATTTATCCCATGCGCCTATTTCCTGAGCAGAAAGAATGCCCCAGAGACCCGACGTAAGTTGTTTTGTTTTATAATTCCTCTAATTTCCTAAAAATCTTCCTCTAATCCAATGAAAATCAAAGAAAATCAAAGAGAACTTATGATTTTCAGAGGGACAAATGGATCGAGAGAAGAAGTACACTCGGATGGCAGAGTGTGCAATGCGCTGCCTCTACTACACCATCTCCTTCACCACTGGGTATGTTTTGAGCGAAAATTTGGTAATAATAATAATGGCAAGCGCCTTGTTTGCATAACTGGAGCAGATGTGAACAGCCTAGATTATTACGTGAAGTGGAGTAAGGATTAATGTCAATTTCCTCGTAATTTCCGGTGGGATTCTGAAGCTTTTCTGAAGCTTTTCTGAAGCTTTCCTGACGTTTTCCTGACGTAGATTGAACTAGAAATGATGAATCATTTACACTCTCAAAAACCAACAAAAAAGTTGACGAGAACCTCCCAAAATTAAAATTCCTTATCAGCAACAGTCAGCAAACCATGCTGCTTTCTTATTTGCACAAGTCATATAATATATTTCCAGGTTGTACCTTGTAGCCCATGAGTCACACTTGTACGACATCACGGACTGCTGGAGAAACTGGCCGTTCCACCCAGTGCCCAACACCATCGCCTGGTACTACTGGATTCAGGGAGGCTTCTACATCTCATTGGTCTTTGGGTGAGGCTTCAAAGTCCAGAGGACCCAAGAAACAAAACAAGAAACTTCAGAATTCTCTTCCTCGATGCGAAGCGAAGCGACTTCTACCAGATGCTCGTCCATCATATCATCACCCTGGCACTTATTGGGATCTCATGGACGATGAACATGGTGCGAGTCGGCACCCTTGTTCTTGTCAGCCACGATGCAGTGGATATTTTGATGTGAGTCAGAATTTTTCACATCATCGTCACAGTTTTGTGGTTCCAGTGATCTCGGAAAAATCTTCCGCTACGAAGGACTCGACACTGCCCTCGCTGTGTGCTTTGCCGGAGTGCTCATCGTCTGGGTGGGCACCCGCCTTGTCTACTACCCGTTCTGGATCATCCGATCTGTGTGGTTCGACGCGCCGGCACTGATTCAGGAGGATTACGAATGGCTCAATATCACCCAACAGCCCATGGCTCCACGATTCATCATGGTGCTTTTGTCGTCTCTCCTGGTTCTTCACATTTTCTGGGCCTATATTTTGTTTAAGGTGAGCGTTTGTGAAAGATGCATCATTTACAAAACAAAAACTTTTAGATCGCTTACGACACGATCAACGAGGGAGTCGTGGACGACGTGCGCGAGGACTTTGACGACAACTCAAAGTGCAATCGTGAAAAAGCGAAAGCCAGCAAGGACAAGGACGACTAGAAAGGATGGCTCTGTTGTTTTATTTGTTTCCACATTCCGACTTTACCCAACTTCATCTCACCGCTTTGCTTATTTCAAATTGTTTTTTATTTTCTCCTCCCCAACTCTTTACCTCTTTTCTCCATTCCAAGTTATCGCTTCTTCTTTCTTTCAATTGCTCAGATAATTTACGCATGCGGACCAAAACCGAGTAAGAACCAAAGTATTCGCGTTCGGACGTGATTCAATAGTGTTTCGTACTTCTTGCCTTATGAGTTTGTTGCTTGTTTCTTTGAAAAATGAATATTACGGAATTTAACGCATTTTTCAAGAAGCTGAACATAGCCTTCTTCCTTCTTTCCTATTCTAGATTATTCCCCTGACAGTGGCAGGGAGAGAAGCCATCGACGTTTGTTGTTTTGGCCAGGAAAGAGGCGAGAAGTGGACGGCGCAACGAAATCGCCTTCATCTAGGTCACTGTATTTGAATATATCACAAGTGAAATCCACGGCGTCGTCGTCGCCTGTCTGCGTTTTTGGCTTTCCATTTCTCCACGACCCGCCGAAGTTTAATGATTCGCCGAAATAAGGGAGACGGAAAAAAAAGCGAAAACGTTTTTGTCTCTGCTTTGCAACTGCCTAAAGCTTAGCAGATCTTCTTCGTCTTCTCCTTTTTGGTTGAACATCTATCTGATTGACCTTGAAGGGAGAGGGTATCGTTGAGTTGAATCGCCTCCGCGTTTCATGAAAAGACGCATTATTTACTTCCACTTCATTTCCACACCACCATTGCTTCCTGAATTTTTTCTCCCTTGTCCGCAATATGCTTTTAAACCGGTTGGGTGAGAAACATGGGGAGAAACTAATGAAATACCGGTTAACCATCTCATTAACACTTTTACCCCCAATTTCCTCTAGTTTTCCCTATTTTTTCCAAGTTTTCCCTTGTTATCCAAATTGTTAACAATGCATTTTTAAGTGTTGATATGTTTTCATTTCGTTCTTGTTTTCGGGTGCATTTCTAACATTCTCCTCTTCGATTTTTATAGCCATTGTTATGGTTGCTGTTTCCCAGACCATTCATATAGATATCATTAGAATCTTATCATAGGCTAGCAGAATTGGCAGTGTTAGCCCATACACCAACTTTTCAACCTTCCGATTCGAATTTGGTCAGAATACCTGTTTCGCCCTGTACAATTTTATTCAACTTTTTTCCACGTCACTCCAATTCATGGATCACTGATCGTCCCCCCGTCTCTTTTTTGGTCTAAATAGCCCTTTTTCCTCTACAAAACTGTTTTGGAGTGGAAGAGGCGAAAAGGGCGAGTACGTGCAGTCACTCTTTTCATGCACAGCACCCCCCCCCCCCCCGGAAATTGGGCGCGGAGTGATGTAATTTATGGCATCTAATCCGACTTTTCACATTTTCTCCTCCATTTTTAACTTTGCTAGTTTCGAAACGTTTTCTTATTATTATTTTCTCTACTAGTTATTCAGGAGGCGATGAATCATTGATAGCCTTTGCCTCCCTCAAACTTGTTGAATATTTTGAATCATCTGGCTTGGCTTTTAGTCTGAACGTTGAATCATTTATTCATTTTGTTCCATCGCCCGGGTAACTTTGAGACCTTCCACTTCCCACAAGTGACCGGAACACAAAACATGAATAAGTGGTTGTTTTGTAGTCTGAAAGGTGTTTTTGTGTAAACAAGACTCGCCGAAAAAATCTGAAAAAAGGGGGAGAGCCGCGGATGGGGGGACAAAGAGAGGGAGAGATGTTTTGGGACCGAGTCAAATGAGAGGGGAACACGCAAAAATGTATTCGTTCTCTTCTTTTCTTCGCCTCCCTTCTCTTTCTCGCCCAGATCGGATCCTAACCATTTTTTTTTCTCATTTTCCCTCATTGTCCCCCATTTTTCAACCCGAGTTTATTAAATTTGATGTGCTTTTTGTGATTCGCCGCTTGACGGATCCTCATCAATTTCACTGGGGAGCTCCCCCTATCTCTCAGAGCTCTGCCACTTGTCATCTTTCAATCATCAAACAACATTCATCGCTGATTGATCAAAGGTTCGAAACCTCAAATCGTCACTTCTTCTCGCTTTCGGTCTAACCCAGTTCCTTCCCTCCTTCCCCCACATAATCTTCGCATTTCTATAATGACTTCTCCCCTCCTTCTCTTCATTTTCGGAGTGACCACTTCCACACTCAATGTGACATTTGTAGCAAAGTGTGGAAAGAACAAACACTGTTCATTATTTGCATAATCTGAAAACGAGTGTGTGAGAGGGGGAAGTGAGATTTTGGTGAGGAGAAGAGGAGAGGAGAGGGTGGTGGTTTGAGAAGATAGAAAGAGCGAGCAAATATTTATGACCGGTGGCCGTTCCACAGACAAATTACTTGAATTCACGCTTCCCACATTCTCAATGACGTTTGTGATCTACTATATCTTTAGCTAAACCCTAGTGAATTACAGGATGGTTGAACCAAGTGAAACACAGTTCGGGTTTTCATTTTTTCGACCCAAAAAGCTACAGTGGCTCTCCAACTTCATCCCATTTATGTCAATCCTCTCTGCAAATGCTCTTCTTCAAGGTGCAATTGTCAATGGACTGGTTTCAGTGTCCATCAGCTCCATTGAAAAGAGGTTGGTTACTTTTTGAATGGAGTGAAAATATAATGAACTGAATTCAGATTCAAATTGACATCTACTCAAAGTGGAATCTTCGCGGCAACATACGACGTCTTTGTGACTATCATGCTCGTCCCACTTGCACTCTATGCTACCAGAGTGAACAAAGTTAACTGCATTGGGGTTGGAATGATGATCGTCGGAATCGGTAGCATGCTAGTGCTGATCCCAGAATATACCGCTGGAGCATATTCCGTTGGAGATGTCAAGAAAGACGTCTGTGTGTCATCTGGCCCAGATAAAGTGTGTCTGGAACAAGGATCCGACAGTTTCATTCCACACAAAGAGCTCTGGCTGCTTCTTTTATCACAAGCGTTCGTGGGAATTGGAGCAAGTCCACTGTTCACTTATGGAATTACATGTTTGGATGAGTTTGACTCGCACAAAAGGACAGGGAGGAATCTAGGTGAGCTCATCAATGTGGTAAGGGCATAATGTTGTACTTATGACTAATTTCAGCCCTCTACATGATCGCCTCAACAGTCGGACCAGCTCTCGCCTTTGTCGGATGTGGATTCATGCTCCGTGTTTGGGGAGACTGGAGAACCTCTCCATCAGAGTGAGCTTCCATCATTTCCAATTTTTGACGCCTAAACGTCTTTTTTCAGTATGGGAATCGATAGTAGCGCGGACCCACGATTCATCGGAATGTGGTGGATTGGATTCGTCGTTTGCGGATTTGTTGCTCTCTTCACGGCACTCCCATTGATCATGTTCCCGAGAAAATTGAAAGGTAACTTCAACCTTTCAAATCTAAATCTTAACCTAAAAGTTTCCAGATACCAACACCCGGAAAGCCAACGACGTGCATCGAACTGATGTTTCGTTGGATAAAGACTTCTCTGATCATAAATTTGAATTCTTGAAGATCATTTTTGTGAGTCAAAATAGATGATAACACTATAAACACGGTTACCTCTTCCAGATGCTCTTCAAGAACAAAACCTGCATGTTTGTGATACTCATGCAGACCATCGAAGCCATGCTGATGAACGGCTACATCACTTTCATCCCAAAACTTCTGGAGACACTCCTTGGATTCTCATCAGGCAGTGCTAGTCTTGTCACAGGAGGAGTTGTGGTTCCTGTTGGCATTACTGCAAGTTTCATTGGTGGCAAAATCTCCAAGCGATTTGAGAACCGTTTCAAGCCATCGATGTATTTCGTAATGGTTTGCGGAGTTCTCGCTGCAATCTTCAGTAGCTGTCTGCTAATTCGTTGTGATTCTCTGAATGTTGCTGAGGTCAACGTCATGAACTCTGAGTAAGAGTAGATTGCGTTTCTTACATTAGTGTATTGATGTCTTTTACAGATTCGCCAAGTATGGAGTATCCGAGAAGTGCAATGAGAACTGTCATTGTGACGCTTTCTTCAATCCAGTGTGCGCTGAAGAGAGCAAGCTGACTTTCCTCTCTCCGTGCCATGCTGGTTGTGCGGATTCACCCGGAGTCAAGTTTGGCGCTGCGAACTGGACACAGTGCGGGTGTTCTAAGAATCAGATGGTGAAAAAGGGATATTGCGATGTTTCCTGTGAGAAGGAGACGTGGCAGTTTATCGGGATGTTCATTGCGTTGTCATTTTGCATTTTCATCACCGCGCCGGTTATTCAGAGCTCTTCCTTGAGGTAAACTGACACTGTTGATTAAAATAATGATCTACAACACTTTTTACCTATAATAATCTAAAACTCCCTGGTTTCCAGAGTTGTCAGTCACAAACACCGTGATCACTTCACCTGCTTCGGCTGGTTATGGATGCGCATTCTCGGCAGCATCCCAGGCGCCATTGTCTTTGGCTACATTATCGATGTAAACTGTATGTATTGGCAGAAGGATTGCGATTCGCAAAAGTGTCAATACTACAATGCATCTAATCTCGGCTGGGCGTTTTTCGCTTTTAGTAAGTGTGATTCTCGACGTCCTCAACTTCAATGTATATTCCAGCGGTCGTTGTTAAACTCACGGGAGGTCTCCTTCTCTTCATGGCGGCCTACTTCTACCAGGAACCGGATCGTTCGGGCAAGGAGTCTTGCCGAACACTGAACACGGATACATCCGAATCAGTAAAGATGTCCTACGAGAAGGTGCAACTGTAGAACATGCTGTTCAATCAACCAAACTGTTTCAGAACTTGCCAAGCGGAATGTCGCCACAAACCATGGTCTACTAGTTGCACCATCTTTCACGGGAAAACCTCCTCTCTTCGGGTGCTGTCTTTTGTCAAGTTTTGGTATTTTGATACATTTCCATCTTTTCATCTTTTGTTTTTTTTTTCATTTTCTCTGAATCTGAACTGATTGTGAATGAATTGATTCGATTTGCATTTTTAATCAAGCAAAGAATTTTCAATTTCCCATTCATATCATCTAATTGATTTTGACTTATGCAACCCCAATAATTATGCGAATCCAGTTTCAATATCATCGGGAATCCTCTCCGAAATTCGAAATCGTCTAAATCTGCAGCAGATTAGATATGATGACATAATTTTCTTCCCATTTTACAGTTGCAGAACTGCATTTGGATCGGAACTAGTCTGTTATCCCTTTTTTCTTCTTTTCTTTTTGCTTTTAGTTCCATGACTCATCAATTCCTCATAGTGATTAGAGAAATACGGTAGATTAAGAATTTGGTTGTGTGCATATCATCATGTACAATGAAATCATAGCAAATTCGGAATCTGTGTTGGCATGATGCCAAAAACTGATGTTTCTAGCTAGACTACCATCCAACGTGTATTTGTTTCCGATTCACTACAATTTTGACACCTTGCATGGCCACACAGTGATATCACCCGTGTCTTTGGCCAATTTGTTTAATATCACTCAAGGCACAAACCATTCGAGCGTTTCCCATGTTCCGTAGTTTTTCCCTCTCATTTTTGTGTCTTCTGTTTGATATGAATTGATATTTCTTCACACGCTTGTATAAATATGAAGTGTAGTAGAAAAAACGATGATTTACTATGAAATCTTTCAATTTCAAATTCAAAATGGTTCTGCTACCGTACTCCCCCAAAGTTTTTGCATTGTCTAATTAGATTTCCGCCGCATGGAACAAACGATACCAGATTAGTCACCCAGATCGTTCCCCCAGTTTCCGGTCGTTTCGAAAACTTCAGTTCGGATCCCTGGGCTAGCTGTCAGTCACTCTCGTCACAACTGTTACAGTTACGCCACCAAATTAGGTAGAATTGACATTAGGCTTTCTTGCAGCGAACGCATACCAATTTTTTACACTTTCGGATTTGCTTTGATTTTACTCCCTCTCGAGAACTATTCGAGAACGTAAATCCAATTGTTCCAAGAGCTTTTGCTTATTCGTATTTAGATGTTACAAAAGGTTTCAAGGTTGACCGGAAATTGGAAATGAAACGGTGCAGAGAGGTCACGTTTCAAAGTCATATAATTTGTCGTTTCACCACCCCCAGTCAGGCGGTATCAGACTCTGACTTGCAGGACTGAGCGGGTTGGCTGAACTTGATCTTTCTTATCGCGGGTCTCTAGCGGGTCTCGTGTTGATTTATCAGGAAAAATATGGAGGAAAGTGACGTCTTCATTCAGTAAATTGAACGTCTTCCCTCTCCTCTGTCTATTCGCTGATTTATAGCCACAATTCTTCTTGACCCTTCTTGACGTCAAAAAAATAACAACTGTACACTGTATACCAACTGCCACTTTCCTCCCAAGACTAGAACAATTAGTGGATAACCTAACACAATGCATTTCCCTTTTTTCCCTTTTCTGTCACTTCCGCACCACACCCCATTAGAAATCCGAAATGTTACGCAACAACTATCTGAAATAAGAAGCATAGAAATCCGGTTAATAAACGGAAGAGAGAAAAAAACGTACGTGTAGGTGTGTGTTTACGCTTCAATTCAGAATATTAGAGTGTTTCGGAGAAGATGCAAAAAGAGAAAGGACTTGCAAATCACATATCATTTCACACCACATCAATCATAGCCCCCCTCAGATGTATTACAAATTTTGTGGCTTTTGTTGCCAGCGGATCTGGCTACTTGTTGTGCAAAGAACAAACAATGATGTCTGTGAACTTTGTCAAACCGTCACTTTCTCATTTCGTAACATTATAGAAAGTTGATGAGATCCGCGCATATCCAGAGGGTGTAATTATGCAAACTTTCTCTAAATTAGTTCGCCCCCACAGCTCGACTACAGGTTAAATGAGATCATTAACTGCAGGTTTTGAAATTGGATAGTGTAGGTACAGACAGCTGCTATTCATTTATTACAGGGAGGGCTAACTCGGATTCCCAATCTATGATTCACTAAGGACTGATGTCACTCCAGTCACTCACCATGATTCATCTCATCCCTCTCTACTGTCGTTCATTACCCGCCGACAAACCTCCTTTTCCCGTTAGTCTCTTCCCCCCTTAGCTTGCAACGTTCGAGATTAAACGAAAGTCAAGTAGAACACACACTGTATTTCTTCACACCTGCGCGACCACACCCAAGACCCCCCTAAAGTTCTGAGTCATATTGCAAATGCACTCATTTCATAACTCGCAGGTGTCTTCTCGTCATTCACACACACAGAAGCGACGCCAGTCATCTCGGCCACACCCATAAAAGCGCAGCATACTGTAGCTGTAGACTATGTAAATGCAGTGCCCTCTTCCACCCCCCTCACACGACCAGTTATTTATTTAGATCGTCACAGTCTTGTTTTCGCGGTGGCTAATCAGTCCATCTGAAATTGACAGTGCGGCTCTGGTTGTGTGTTTTGTTTTCTTTGATTCGATTAACACCTTTTTTCAACTTTGGTCTGTCTGGCAATTAGATTTGTCTTTTCTTTTCCACGTTCTCTTTAGCAATTCTCAATTCTGCAGGATTCAAAAGTTAGGATGAGCTTGTTTTTCTTTCCTTTCAGACAAAGTGTCAATCTTGTTCTGAAAAGTGTCAGAATTATTTCAAAACGTTTTTCCTCGAAAAGCAACAGACCACTCCAGCGTGACACTGTGGGGGTCGGTGTCCTGCAAAACCTGCAAGTTGGAAACAATGAAAGACCGCTTCTCCATTGATAGCGTCCGAAGTGTTCGACCCCCTGCTTCATACCCCCCACACCCATTTTTGTCAACTTCTTTGAAGACAACAGTCTCAAATTTTTGTTGTTCCCTTACCATATACCATATTCGTTTCCCCCTTCCAATTTTCCTTCTCCCCTTCCCATTCTGTCGCTTCCGATTATCATTATCATTGCCTACTGTACCTCTCCCATGTACCCGGTTTTCAGTGTTCCACCAACAATGGTACTAAGGATACGCTGCATCGCAATTCTCCTGCTGCTCATTGTCCTGTTCGACATGGCATTCGCACGAGACAAGTAAGTGCGCACTTTTAGGGAAAACGTCAAGAAACATGAAGAGACACCAATCAAGAGTGAATAAAACCAACTATCGAGGGCGTTTATGAGTGCGAGCGGCGCTTCCGTTGCCAAAAAAAGCTAAATTTTTATGAGCGCGTCTTTTTGAGTGTCGAGTGTCCGTGTCCGTGTCTGTGTCTGTGTCCTGATCATCAAAAAACGGTTGTAAAATTGGAATGTCTTCAGATTTCTGGTGAGGAAAGGAGGGAGATTGGATCGACTCCACAAACGGACGCTGCATGACTGGAAGAACGCCGTCCACAAGCACCGCCATCGCCGCCACAGGTACGGTTTGAAGTTTAATTTCTGATCCTCTCAATCAAAACCACCACCACTATACTACGACAATTTGTCAAGTGCGCTCTTTGAGCACCCCCAACTTTCTCAAGAAATTGTCAAGAGACTTCATGATGTGTATTATTTCTAGACACAAGAGAAGACGTCACTACCGAGATGGCGGCTTCCGAGTTGACAACATCCTCGCCCAAATGGACTCTTTCGTCCGCCCTCGCTTCGGCAGATCCATCGGCCTCGCCGAGTGGAGGCATCACGGTCTCACCAATGCTGACGTGACGTGACGGAAGTTTTGGAATCTTCTGACATAGAAGCCGTGTCAAAGTTCACCAAAAATGTTTGTGAATATGAGTATAGAGAGCAGCCTATCCCCCAATGACTTATCCCTCTTCTTTCGTTTCACAGCTTTATCAATCACTTTACAAACCACCCCTCCCATTCCACTCACCCACGCTTTCGACTTTACTATTTATAGTGTGCATTCTTCGAGTGTCCCTATCCTCTGTACTCTCCGGATCTGATCGTGCCCTTTCAAACCCCCTATTCTTTCCATTTTCCCCCCATTTCAGAATTCTCATTCTCATTCTCATTTCCCTTTATATTTATTCACATCCTCCCCCAATATCGCCGTTGTTCTTGTTCTCAATGATAATCCCACTTTATCCACGAGTTTCCGAATTCATTTGCAAATGAAGGGACCCTCTCACGTCAGAGGCTGAAGACCTATGGGGGCCGATAAAACAAAACCAGTTGATGATGTGCGTCTGCTTTTACGATTTTGGAAAAGCATAAAAGATAGCGGTTAGAGTTTACTGAGCACGCACTTGCTCATTACTTCCTTTTTTCCAAAGGGTTGATTGGTATCTATTATGCAAGTTTTGATGTTCCAGGGATCTTTGTCTGTCTGGAACATGGGTTCGGTTTTTTTCTTTTTGGCTTTTCAACTCTGAAAGTTATGTCTGGCCAAGGTTTCAATGGAGTTCTAATCATGTCTGATATGCGTCATTCTTTGAAAAAATGGATTACTGTAGTTGATCACTTGAGTTTTTAAAAATAACCCTCCAAGTGGTCCACTATAAAAACATCCCAAAAGACCTCGTAGTTAGTCGATAAATTTGATGAATGGGGGTAAGCTTTACTTGTTTTACGAGCCCCCCGGTTCCACCAGAGTTCTCGCACTTTACTCGAAAAACTATATCACCACCCACCCACTCCCCACTTCCCTAGCTTCTCAACTCCGTTGGGCCCATCATGACGAAAGTCACCTTGATGACGTGCCCCCAATAGTTTTTTCCGCCCTTTTTACCCCCACATGCATAAATAACAAGCGGAACCCTCTAGCACACTCGTAATCAAATGATCGAATACACTTTGCATGTAATTTTCGAATGAAAACCTATTCGGATGGAGGATTGATGTTCTTGGTGCCCTTTGCTTTTCATGCCATGGAAAGTGTTATGTCTTAACCCTTTTATAAGAACACTAATTTATTACCGAGTGTCAGCGAGCTGATCACCGGTCCAAACACGGGTAGAACACAAGAATGAGAATGGGAAACTCTGGATGAGTGAGAGAGAGAGGAGCGAGAGAGACGCAGAGTGCGACACAGTGCGCGCTGCATAAATAGGTCAAAGGTTAAGAAAGTCTCGTGTGCAATTAAACCACACAACACCTCCCTTAATTAAGATAAAGATGGGGGAACGAGAGAGGGTAATTATCAATCAATCAATTCGCCTCGTATCTGTCCACGGGCTTGCGGGTCCTTCCCGAACGTCTGAGTGGAGCTGGCGATTGCTGAGCTGCTGCTGCTGGTGCCGGTGCTGATGCCAACCGATGAGGTGCTCCAACCAATCCAGGCGATTGTTGAGTCCTGTCCACATCGTCCGTGTTGACTCCTCCTGACTGATCCTCTCCTTCGACGATCCGCTTTCCAAACACTGGCGGAATCTCGAACATGTCGAACATCGTCGACGTCCACAAATTGGGTGAATCCCTTCCATCCAATCTCCGCTTCAGCTGGTTGGCATGGACAACTCTCTTTCTGCCATCTTCCAGTCTGACCGTGTACATGACGTGTCCTTTTCTCTCACAAATGACTCCAGGAGTCCAATTCCAATGGTTATACAACATAATTTTAGCAAAAACATTATCATTAACATCGAAGTACTTGTCCTTCACTCCATGATGCTTGTCAAAGTTGCTCTTCATCTTCTCCGATGACTTTGCCTCCGCGTTATCCAACGTCGGTAGCATCAGAGACAGTTTCGTCCGAAGACGTCTTCCGAGATGTACTTCGGCGGGAGATAGTCCTCCCAATGCAATCGATGGCGTAGAACGATAGTGGAGCAAGAAATTCGACAAAATCTCAGTGTCCACGTGCCCCTCCCCTTTCAGTTTCTTGAGACCTCGCTTCAGAGTATCTACAAACCGCTCGGCTTGTCCATTCGATTGTGGGTGGTGTGCCGGCGAACGCATGTGTACTATGCCGAACCCCGTGCACATCTCCTCAAATTCCTTGGATACAAATTGTGTGCCATTGTCAGACACAACAATCTCCGGATATCCATTGTTGGCGAACATCGCCTTCAAAGTTCTGACTGTTGACACAGCAGAGATGGATTTCACCATCACCACTTCAGCCCACTTCGATTTCGCGTCTACAGCTACCAAGTACCAGAATCCGTTTTCAGGTCCGGCGAAGTCAATGTGGACTCTTTCCCAGATTCTCTCTGGAATCTTCCACGGCTCCAACGGCACCTTCCTTGGGCTCTTGCCATGTACTTGGCATGTTGAGCACTTCAACACGAGTTGCTCAATGTCCCTGTCGATGTTCGGCCAAAATACGAACGACCTTGCCAGTTGCTTCATTCTTACGATCCCCGGATGGCCTTCGTGAAGCTGCTTCAGAGCATCTCTCTGAAGTGATACTGGCATCACGACTCTCTCATTGTACATGAGACAGCCTTTGACGACTGACAACGAGTTCCTCAAGTCACGGAATTTTACAACCATTCCCACTGACTTTTTGCACCAGATTCCTCGAGACACAGACTTGATAACTTCCGTCAGAAGCTTATCCCTCTTGGTCTCTTTCTGGACATCTTCTACTCGAATCGGAAGCTTTCTCACGGCTGACAGAAGCACGTCTTCCACGTCTTCTTCGATCTGAGCAATAACGACGTCTTCATTATCCAATGGCGTCTTCTGAATCATTCGCGACAACGCATCCGCTTGCCCGAAATCATCAGTCTTGACATATTCAATGTCAAAGTCATATCCTAACAGAATCGAAGCCCACCTAACCAATCTGTTCTGCGAGTGTACTGGAATTCCCTTATGACTTCCAAAAATCGACAACAACGGTTTGTGGTCGGTCCGAAGCAAGAATTTCTTTCCATAGATGTACTTATGAAACTTTTTCACTGCAAAAATCAGTCCCAGCGCTTCTTTTTCAATCTGCGCGTAGTTCTTCTCGGCAGAATTCAGTGAACGAGCTGCATGAGCAATTGGTTTTTCCGTTCCGTCCGGAAATCGATGACTTATAACTCCTCCAATACCGTAGTCACACGCGTCCGCTGCGACAACAATTGGCAGGTTCGGCACGTAGTGGGTGAGATTCAGATCCGATGACAGTACGTCCTTCATCTTCTGAAACGCCTCCGCCTCCACCTTCGTCCATTTCCAGTCAACATCCTTCATCAGAAGCTTGTCCAGAGGACCACGCAACGTCTTCATACTAGGAATGAATGCACTATAATACGTTATCATACCCATGAAGCTCCGAAGCTCCTTCTGATCTTTCGGATCACACATCCCCTTGATCGGGCGTACTTTCTCTTCGTCCGGTCTTCTTCCAAACCGATCGATGATGAAACCCAGGAATTTGATTTCTTTCTCCAGAAATCGGCACTTTTCAAGTTTCACTCGGAATCCGTAATCAGAGATTCTCGTAAACAACTTGAACAAGTTTTCATTGTGCTCGGATTCAGTACGACCCACGATGATAATATCGTCCAGATACGCTGTCACACCCCGAAGACCCGACGTCATTTTATCCATTATACGTTGGAAAATCATCGGAGCCGTCTTTGCTCCAAACGGTAGACGCTGATACTGGTATAAGCCTCTGTGAGTGTTCACTGTCACCAGCGGCTTCGACTCATCAGTCAGCTCAACTTGGAGGTACGCATCCTTCAAATCTACTGTCGAAAACAGAGATCCTCCGTTTAGCGTTGCAAAAACGTCTTCTGGAGTCGGAATCGGATGATCATCGTCAACCAACGCCGAATTCAGACCTGTCTTAAAATCCGCACAAATTCTCAGACTTCCTGTTTCCTTTTTCTTCACGCACACCAGCGGTGCTGCCCAAGGACTGTGATTGACCTTCTTCAGAACTCCCAGATTCTCCAATCTGTCCAGTTCCGCTTCCACCACCTCCAAAGCTCCATATGGCACTGGACGCTTGGATCGGAAGACTGGAGTAGCATCTGAATTTACTTTCAGAACTGCTTTCTCCTTTGTACATGTGCCTAGTCCCTCCTTGAACACCTCCGGAAACTTTTCTGCAAGTTCCTTCCCAATTGCAGCTGTACTCGATCCCGAGCATTCCACCTTGTTTACCATCTGCTCCAGATAGTACGACATCCTGGAAGACTCCTTAATCCAGTCCAACCCCAACAAATTTCCGTGTTCTCGGACCAACACGTATCCGGATGACTCCGAACCTTTGAGCGTGAAGTTTACTTTGACTCTACCCAGTAATTTCACCTCATCCCCACTCGCTGACTTTATTCTGACAGGAGATTTTTCCAACTTTGGCTCTCCGATGCTCATCCAGTCATCCCGACCGATAAGCGTCACATCAGAACCAGTATCCAATTGGAATTCAATCGAATGACCATTCACATTTGCGGAGACGTACTGCCGTACCGCATTGGACTGAATGTCTTCCGACGCAGCACTACCAATCACAGCGATACTCTGTGTGCTCTTCGAGCTCTTAGATTTACAAAATTTCTCAAGATGTCCCTGCTTACGACACTTCCGACATTTTACCAATGATTTCTCACAATCTGGCTTACGGTGCCCTTCTTTTCCACAGTTCCAACATACAATTTTGCCTTCTTTCTGAGCCGATTGCTTATCTGAGCTTCTGTCTTTCTGTTTACCCTTGTAAACAGCCTTGACAGCCTGCTCCTGCTTCTCCATCTCTACGACAGCAGTGTTTTGTCTCATCAACTTCTGCCATTCTTCGCACAGATCGTTGATTCTGACCGATTCATTGTTCTCCCATTTCTGCTCTACATACTTGATGAAGTATCCTCTGACCGACTTGTCGTTGACAGCGTCAAGACCCTTTAGCCACAAGAACACCTTCCATCCCTCAGCGTCAATATCCTTAAGCATCGCCGTCTCGCACAGCGAATTTACCCTAACCGTATACTCTACTGGAGTTTCATTTTCTCGAGCAAGATTCACGCACGCGAAACGGTGCGAAAACAAACTCTTTTTGATATCAAACATACTTTCCAGAATTTCTACAGTTTCCGTAAACGCCAAGTCACTGTACTTTTTCGGGCAGATTCTTCTCGAATATTGCTCAAAAACCTCATCCGACAACTTTGAAATCAACAGCGATACCCTATTACAATCTTCCAGTTCCTTTCCTTCTTCCACCAGCGTTGCTCCGTGCCGAGCGTACCACTTCGTGAAAGTTTTCTCTGTTTCTAAATCAAACTGGAACATACTAATTCGGTTTCCAATATCAGTCATCAGCTGCGACTGGGAGACGACCTTCGGTCCCGACTCGCTGCTCATACTGACATCCGACTGCCTATTCAGCAAATCAAGCATCATATCCATCTGCTTCTGATGCTGTTCAGTCTGCTGTTTCATCTGAAGTTGCATATTCTGAAAGATTTTGGCCAGGTTCATCTCGTTCAGTTCCATTCTTTCAATTATCGATTTTTCGTACGGCTCCTCGATTCTTCAGTTTCCGACAAGTTATCCAACTTGAACGGCGATGATCATTCAAATACGTATGAATGATCACGATCTAGTCGATTTGAAGATTATACTCTCAACAAATCAATAATCTACGATGATTCGCACGGTTTTCAACCTTGCAAAACCAGAAAAACACGGCGGAGAGAGAAAAACGACGGAAAAGACACGAAAAAAAAAAAAAGAGCAGAAAATATAAAAAATTCAAATCCTGATCGCCACTGTTATGTCTTAACCCTTTTATAAGAACACTAATTTATTACCGAGTGTCAGCGAGCTGATCACCGGTCCAAACACGGGTAGAACACAAGAATGAGAATGGGAAACTCTGGATGAGTGAGAGAGAGAGGAGCGAGAGAGACGCAGAGTGCGACACAGTGCGCGCTGCATAAATAGGTCAAAGGTTAAGAAAGTCTCGTGTGCAATTAAACCACACAACAGAAAGTTTTGACAAAGTGCACATGGGAAAACGCGAAGATTGCACCACGATGAGGCAACATACACATTTTTGACAACGTCTTGTTCCTTTCATAAAGCATGGCGTTTTTGGTAACGTACTATTGAATTTCATCTTCCTCCTTTCCAGTTTGACACGAGCCCCAATTCAATGAACACAGTCTCTCCCATATTTTAATTAAAAGAACTTTGCTGTACTCGCCGACTTTTCCTTCCTCTTTCTATCCTTTTTCAAAAGGGGGCGGGGCTTGCGGAACGTTTCAGAACACCTGCACCTCCCCCTCCTTTAAAAGCACTCTGGTCCCCCATTGGAGCCATCTAAGAGATTGTCGTCGTTGACATCATCATATTTTCCCTCTTCAAAACTCATTAAACCATCCGTTTTGTAATAAGAAATCGCTCGCGGCTATTTGCCAATCCACCCCAATTTCAACACCCCTAGGCGAAGTGTTGCAGGTATATAAAAGGCTCCCTTGCCACACTCGTCTCACTTTTTGCGAGTTCGATTCACCCAATCATGACTCAATTCTCTGCGTTGGCCCTTCTCCTCATCGTATTCGTCGCCGCCTCGTTCGCCCAATACGACGACGTCAGGTAGGTCAATTTGCTCGGCTACTTACTTATGGTAGTTAAAAGCGTGATGTGTTTTGTAGTGCGGAGAAACGAGCCATGCGCAACGCCTTGGTCCGGTTTGGCAGAGCCAGTGGAGGCATGAGAAACGCGCTGGTGAGATTTGGAAAGCGGTCCGCCATTGATGATGATGAGTTCGCACCAGAGAGCCCACTCCAGGGAAAACGGAATGGTGCCCCACAGCCATTCGGTAAGTTTCGTTCTTTTCCCTTGCTCAGTGAAAGCTTAATGTGCCGTCTTTTCTGCAGTCCGCTTCGGCCGATCCGGCCAGATTGACCATATGCACGACATTCTGTCGACCCTTCAGAAGCTTCAGTACGCCGGCAGCAAGTAAGATGGGATGATGACCGTGTTCTGCTCGAACAATTGTTGAGGCGAATTCACAACCTTTAACTGACTACTGAATGCTCTTCTCCTTCTCTCTCACTTTTTCCCTGTCTAGAATTTGATTGGTGTTACCTGCTTTCCAAAATTAATAAATGATGAAGAAGAGGTCTCTCCTCCTGATCTCTTTTCCGTGTATTCTCAGATAACAACTCACATTTTTCTTCTCTTGAATGCTCTGTCATTAACAAAAAATAAAGGCGTTGTTAATTAAAGTTTTAATATTTGTTTTTGGAATTCTGGAGTTTCAGGATATTGCTAACGGATCGGATTTCCAGAAAAATATTATTGGGTCTATAAAGCTCAAGTGTTTTGAAATTTATTGAGAACAATTTATAAAAAGGCTATTCAACCAGTGGGCGGTAAAGCAGTGGATTTATCATGGCAAATTTATGGTCAATGTCAGGAATAGTGGTGTAAAAATCTCTTGAAAAGTATCCAAAGTGATCATAGAGCCTTCGATTGAAAAGATTGATTCTGAAATTCAACTTGTTTTCCATTTTCATTCAATCTCTGTTTCTTCACTCACTTTCCACCAACAAGCCCAGAAAGGAAGTTCAAGTACCCTCTCCTCATTGCGGTTGGCTCCACAATAGTGTTCCACAGGACATACCCAGTTGTCACCGCGTACAGGTACACCTCTCCGTTTTTCACCTTCGGGAGATACCCTCGATCCACCAGGTCAAAGTACACCGTCTGTAAGGTGACATCTTCAGTCAGTTCTTCATCACCAAGGCGCCCCCGCCTCGCCGTCATTTTTTATTCCACCTCTGTGGAACAAACTCATTAAGATTCACACTTCCTATTGTCTCGCAAAGTGTATTTTTGGGACACGGATTCTTCGTGAACGACTTCACAATGGGACTCACCTCGATTGCTTTCCAGAGGCAGTACATGGCGATACTGACGTTGGGGTAGAACGCCATTGCAACAGACGCTAGACCCGCTGAGAACACACTTCCAACTGCTGGAGGCACACTTTTTATCCTGTTTAGTGAGCATCTGGACGCCTAAAAAGGATCAGGAAAAGGTTTTACAAGGTTACAGTCAACTTACATTGAAAATAAGTGGAAGGAAACCGGCAAATAGAGGTAGTCTGAGATTGTCTTTTGAAAACAGTAAAGAGAATAGTTTCAAGGGATTTGAAATTATCCCTCTGAAGTTTCTGAGAATTGTGAGAACAGAGCTAGCCATTAATCCCATCGACATGTTCTTTCCGAAGCTCTGAAATTATATTGGATCTTTAAAAATCATCTATCGGGGTTCTTCTGACCTCTACAGAGTGGCTGACACACGAATGTGGATGAGTGCATAATTCCGTTTTCTCGTAATCAGTTCTCAACTTTTCCAGAAAAGACCGGAAATCGTTCGGCAATTTCTTCGCATCAATCACATTATCCGGCACATTTATCTTCAACGCTGCGCTGAAAGTTGACACTAAACGGCACTGTTCCTTGGCCGCGATAAAAAGAGCAAATGCTGATTTATCTGCACCGGCGAATCTTTTACCCTGACAAATTATGCCTTTAGGAATTGGAAATGTTTCCATCCTCCTCCGCCCCTTCTTCAAATTTCAATATTCACGAGCAAACTAGATTTTTCTTGAATATTATAGGACCCCCCTTGGTCAAGGGTTGCAAAACGTACTTCATGAATCCGTTAAAAGATTTGGGAAGTCTTCCAGAGCTCTGCAGCCAGGTGAAGAGCATGAGTCCAATTCCGAAGGGGATGCATTCTCCATAGGTGTACATTTTCACATGTCCGTGGTTGGCAAGGTGTCTGTAGTACGTCTCGGATGCCTTCAAACATGTGTTATGCTCACATTATCATCTGCTTTTCCTCACCAAGTTGGTCAAATATAACGCGAGAGCTGGTCTCCGTGACTTTTTCTCTATCAGCACTGCGAGCCCGGAAGCTGTTATACTGGTTAACAATCCCATTGTGACAGGTGTAAAAAAGCCAATCCATTGTCTTGAAAATGATGTGATAAAGGCATTAAGCAGGAAGTGGGAATTACCGGAATTTGCATAAAAGTATCAGGAATAAGCACATGTTTGTGACAAGAAAGAGGGAACTTTGAAGCACATCTTTGGCAAATTTGGACCAGTTTACTTTGTCAAGACGACCACGTTTTGAAACAATATTTGTGATCTAAAAAGTGTCTGTGGTAAGATGGGCATCAAAAGATTTCTAGGAGAAGTAAAATGACTAAACGAACTATTAAAAGATATAAAAATCATGAATTTTCAAAAATAGAGAAAACTTACAAGATAAAAAGACGCATAAGTTTTCAATGAGAACTTCAATCCAACCGGTATTGCATCCTGAAACCTTCTCATTCAACGTTAATTCAGAAAACCAATAAGATTACCCAAACAGCACCATAACAATCTGGATTCCACGTGTGAATAGTTTCATAGCAATTGGCATGAAGTGTGGGTTGACCCAAGTAATAGGCGAGTTTCGAAAGAGCGCCCATCTGGAAGAAAAGTGATGTGTAAAGAGTCTTATCGCAAATAATTTATGATTATCAGACGGTGACCGTGTTTTTGTGTAGGTTCTGCTAGACGTTTCGTCTTTGAGTAATGTGTATGAATGACTAGTTAAGAATAAGAAGTTGAAGGGGAACCCATCTATTGTAAGTTGAACCAGTGACAAGACATTGAAAAAAATGAAGGTGTACATGAGAAAAGTTATAAAAAAAAAGAGTTTCTAGAATAAGGAACACTCAAATATCTGTCAGAAAACCTGCAAATATCATGCCATTGATCAGACCACATACAGGAATTTCATGATATCGCAACAAAACATTTTATGGGTTCTCGGTTTTCTGCTTTGAAACAAAATAAAAACGCAGTTATAGAAGCGCAACAAAAGCAAAGAAAATCATGCGTACAGTGTGTTCAAATCGTCCTATCCCTCCTGTCCTCTTATCATACTCTGTCGCCGTTTCCGTCTCCTTCCACGCCACTATGTAGTCGTCTTGACCTTTTTCTCATTCTCTCTGCGTCAAATCACTGTCGGCCACAGTTTAGTGGCAAGTTGCTCAATTCATAGTTATAGTTTATTATCGTTATCATTACCAATAAAAGTGAGGGGTGGTTGTATTTAGAAAGGAAAGCACCAATAAAATCAAACTAGACTAGGAAACAGTAGAGATATCACAGAATGCACATGGGTTGAGAATTGATATAAGTTAACAATAAATTATTATAAGTTATGATTAAATAGCATCATCGGGATGAACATCATCGTCATTATCTTCCAGTATAGCTTGCTCATCATCTAAATCATGGTCCTTCATTTATACTAATTAGGTCAATTACCTCGAACAGGACGTCTTCTCCTCCTTTCTCCAATTTTGAATGGTGCCAGTGATAAGAGAACCAAAAGCGCAAGGACCAGACAAGTTCCGGGAACGTACACCATCACTCTTCGATAAAATATCGTACAGGCCTGATGTGGTTTGAGAGCACTGAAAAGGAAAGTTCCAAATCATAATCCGCTTGTTTTTCCACTCACTCGCAAGTCGGATTCCATAGTTCGATCAGCTGATAAGCAACTCCATTGGATAGTTTGTCGAAGAAACTCATTGCCCCGTAAACAAACGCTCCACTTTCCTAAACATTAACTGTATTATTTAGAGTTTTCCTTATATTCTCAACCGTATTCTTGTTAATTAAATCAGCAGTGATGGATAGTGAAGTGATCAGCAGAATTGATTGTGCTATACCAATGCCTACTGCCAAGAGGTAGATCTTCCATCCAGGTAAATCAAATAGCATTGCACCGCATGATAACAGACCCGATGCTAAACCAATTATGTAGAGTATCTGAAAAACCACTTGATTTTCGATATTTCCTCCACGTGATGCACTTTTTTGGATAGTTTGTTGATACACGGAAAACTGTTTATCATTGAAACAGAAAATGACGATAGATATGAAACCATAGGTAAAATGGCCACGTATTGCTGAAAGTTGAATTGAGTCATAATCCTGTCCGGTCAGAATACCTTATCAAAGTTCTGGGTGAGTGTGATATAAAACGGAAAGTAAACTTGAGATACGTTTATATACAATCGAGAGAGCATATACAAAAGTGCAATCTGAAACGAGGTGTTCAATAACTAAACGATAGTTTGGACAGTACCTGATAGAACTGAACATGGCCAAACCAACTGGTCCAGTGCATTCGGACCAGCTCACTAGCGTCCGAGGAGAATGAGTTAAGTCTACTGAAATTTCTAGCTAGTGAGATTTGTGGAGTAAGACGAGCAACGACCTTAACCGTCGCTGGTTGACCGGCTCTCGGGTGAACGCATAGAAGATGAAGGAGATAAAAATACCGAAGCAAACAACCATGAGCCCTGCTAACTGCAAAGAAAAAGGTTTGTCATCATCTGATTAGCCGATGTTACTCGAAAATGAGCGAAATCCCAAGGTCCGATAGAAGAATGGCCTGTAGATTCTGATAACAACCACGCCAACGCAAAAAATACAGATAAGTTGGCAATCACACTGAATGCATATCTAAAAATACCCACTTCAACGTAAATCTAACTCCAAGGCTACTTGCCTCAACGAGTTCATTGTGCTCCTACTAGATGGAACTGAAGATAGTTCTGGGATAAGAGCCAGATGGGAGATCTGAATAGGACTTTAGTTTTGGGAACACTGCCATGAAGTACCTGTACTGAAGCCCATCCAAACTGAAAAACCATGATGAATGGTACAAACCACAAAACCTCGAACCACTCGGAGGTGTCACTTTTACAAAGGAAACACTTGTTGAATATCATAGGAAATGAAATTGATACTAATATTGTTCCTACAACACAAAAATTAGCATTTTTATAAGCGTTGATAGTCGAAACCTATAAGATGCCATGACAACCTCCTTCCAATTTTCTCAAAACACTCTGGCAGAATATTTGAATCGCTGAATATACCCACAAGAGGCGTTGAAACTGCATCAGTGACCTTGAAATTGAACTTTTACACTCTTATCTAGAATTTTAAAAAGTTTACCTGTCCGATAAGCATGAGCAACCCGGCACGACTACTTCTGAACTTGAGAACCTTCTCCATGTAGATCATTAGGTATGTGAACCACATACTCGCACACAAATCATTGTAAAAGTGACCGACTCCTTGAATAAACGAGCAAATTTGTGAAAAACTAGGAAAAGGGACAGTTTCACTTACCAAATGCAACTTTCTTGGGGAATGTAATGTCATGATCGGGTCTAATGTTTCTTCTCACTATTGTAGGCTGAAAATCAAAGAAAAATAAAAGAAAAGCGCAAAAATAAAGAAGCTACCTGGTCAATAGGCCTTATTTGTACAACATCTCCCTCCGTATCTTCTTCACTCATTTTGAAGAACTGAAACTTGCAAAAATCAGGTGGAACTTGATGAAATAACGAAATAAATTGCTCATAAACAAAATGTGGAACTGAACTTTCGAAATTGTTGAGCAAAAAGGTTGAAATCAATTGTGTAAACAAACACATAGATCTCACCGGTTGAGTCAATGCCCTCTCTCGCCGAAAAAGCGGAGAGGGACGCATAAATTCTCGGCCATTCTGTTTGTTATGAAATCGAATTCAGTGTTTCAATATTGGTCACGTTGTAAACAATTTTTGGTCTGTTTTGAGACAAAAGGGGAATGTAAGGAGGGTGATAAAAAATGAAAAAAAAAGAAAGATCGAAAATCAATTCAAATCGCTGGTCATCCTCTTCCAAAGCGGGAAAGCGATAAAAAATCCGGTCTAGTCTAATTTCCTCCTCTGTCTAGGTGAAGGTCATGTTCATTCAGATTCGTTTTTTCTTTGAGAATAAGTTTATTTTTTGTTGATTTAAAATCAAGTAAATTAAATTTCTTCGTATCCGGATCCGTAACTTCTTGTCATATTACTCCCAACCAAGGATTGATGGTCCTCAGAACCAGTGAAATACTTCTCCCGAATCAACGAGACCACCAAGTAGGCCACTACCAACACAGCTGCAGTCAGTAGGACAATAGCAATAAAAATTATGACTTCTCTGAAGAATTCTGCGTCAAATTTCACAGCGAGTTTAGATTGCCTAAAACATCAACTGATTTTAACAGGTTGTTTTTTGGGATGTAAAACTTACTGGCTCTCTAGAGCTCTGATAAATTTCGTCAATAAACCGGAAACCTCCACGTTGCCTGTATCACTGTTATCTATAACAGTTGTTTGACTCTGAAAGTGAATACAATTAATAAAACTTCAAAGAACATTAAAAAACTCACATGAAAGTTCATTTCGTCTAGAAAATGATGTTAAAATAATGTTCCTTTCAATGTTATATAGATAGACTTATTGCTAATTGACTGAATCAGCTCAATGATTGATCTGTACTTTTCATAGGAACAATAATAGCAATGAGTGATTCTGCTTGTGAAAGGAAATGTGGAAGATCCTATTGCTAGTAATAGAGTGAATTGAGAAAAAAAAATAGTTTATTATATCTTAAAATTTTGAGGCAAAAAAGTCAAGCCAAAATAACAAATTAAAACAATTATCAAATAGCATCGTCGGGATGAACATCATCGTCGTTGTCTTCCAGTATTGCTTGCTCGTCATCTGAATTTTTATTCTCAATTTTTATCTTAAAACTTTTTTTTACCTCGAACAGGACTTCTTCCTCTCTCTCCGATTTTGAATGGTACCAGTGATAAGAGAACCAATAGCGCGAGGACCAGACAAGTTCCGGGAACAAACACCATCACTCTACGATAAAACACTGCTGAGTCCTGATGTAGCTGAGGCTCGCTGAAAAAAAGAAAGCTACAATATTTGTATTCAACCTCCACTCACTCGCATGCCGGATTGAATAGCTCAATCAGCTGATAAGCAACTCCATTGGATAGTTTATCGGAGAAGCTCATTGCCCCGTAAACAAATGCTCCACTTTCCTAAACAGCAACCATATTATTAAGATTTTCCTTTATATTCTCAACTGTATTCTTGTTAATCAAATCAGCAGTAATGGATAGTGAAGTGATGAGCAGGATGGCTTGTGCTATACCAATACCTACTGCCAAGAGGTAGATCTTCCATCCAGGTAAGTCGAATAGCATAGCTCCACATGACAACAGTCCGGATGTTAAACCAATTACATAGAGTATCTGGAAGAACAAAGTTACACTGTCTATTTATCGGGCAATGCACTTTTTTCGAAACTTTGTTAATACACGGTAAACTGTTTATCAAGGAAACAGAAAATGACGATAGATATGAAACCATAGGTAAAATGGCCACGTATTTCTGAAATTTGAATTGAGTCATCATCCCATCCGGTCACAATACCTTATCAAAGTTCTGGGTAAGAGTGATATAAAAGGGAAAGTAAACTTGGGACACGTTGATATAAAGTCGAGCAAGCATATAGAGCATTGCGATCTGTAAAGTCGATGTCTAATAACCAAACGAAAGTTTGAACGATACCTGATAGAACTGCACGTGCCCAAACCAACTGGTCCAGTGCATACGGACGAGCTCACTAGCGTCGGAGGAAAATGAATTTAACCTACTGAAACAATTTTAACATGTTGTAACAATCAAATTAGTTGTGAAATAAAACCTCATCCGTCTTTGATGTTTTGGCTCTCTGGTGAATGCGTAAAAAATCAAGGAAACGACTATACCGAAGCACACAACCATGAGACCTGCTGTCTGCAAAGAAAAAGGTTTGCTACCATCTGATCAGCCGTTGTTACCTGGAAATGAGCAAAATCCCAAGGTCCAATTGAGGAATGATCAGTGGATTCTGACAATAACCATGCTAACGCAAAAAATACTGATAAATTAGACATCACACTGAATGCATATCTGAACATTTGATCTTCTGTAACACCCAGATAAAACTTCTAACCTCAGCGAGATCATGGTACTCCTACTGGATGGAACTGACGACAGCTCGGGTACAAGTGCCAGATGAGATATCTGAAGATTATTGAATCAGTTTTCAGGGAGCTGATCAATTTTGCAGTACCTGTACTGAAGCCCATCCAAATTGAAAAACCATTATGAATGGTACAAACCACAAAACTTCAAACCACTCGGTGGTGTCACTTTTACAAAGGAAACACTTGTTAAATATCATTGGGAACGAAATTGATACTAATATAGTTCCTATAATATGATAATCACTATTTTGCCAAGTTTCGTTAGTTCCATTTCCTACCTATGAGATGCCATGACATCCTCCTTCCAATTTTCTCAAAACGCTCTGGCAGAATGTTTGAATCACTGAATATACCTACTAAAGGAGTTGAAACGGCATCGACAACCTATAAAATTGAACACTCTCACTGCAAGCTAGGAATAAACCGAGTTAACCTGTCCAATAAGCATGAGCAATCCGGCACGACTACTTCTGAACTTGAGAACCTTCTCCATGTAGATCATCAGGTATGTGAACCACATACTTGCACACAAATCATTGTAAAAATGACCGACTCCTGGAACAAACGTGAAATTTGAAAAAAAAAACCGGGGAAAATGAGAGTTTCACCTACCATATGCAATTTTCTTAGGGAATGAGATATCATGATCAGGTCGGGTGTTCCTTCTAGTCTCTCCTTCCGAGTCTACTTGGCTCATTTTCGAAAAGGCGAGAAACTGAACGAATATTCAATATGGTAAGGAAAAATTGAAATCAGAAATGTCAATACGCAGATTTTATTTTTTTTGAGTCAGTGCCTACGCCAAGAAAAGACGACAAAGGTACAAACTGTGAATCCTTTCAAGAAAAAACGGTTTATTTATCAATACATTAACTGAAGGCATGCCGAATTGTTATATACGAAGTTCCATTCCTGATTTTCTTACTCAGCGCAATATATAACGTCTTGTTATATTATTATTGCTTCAGTTTTTTTTCATTGCTGATTGTGAAGTTAGCAACCTGGAATATGTCATTCAGAAAGGAATGTATTTGTAATCATACATTTACAAAAAGTAGCATAGCTTCTCTCAATTTCCCAGATACCCATCCATACAGTTGATAATTTTCCTAACAAAAGTTTCCTCCAATCGCCTGTAATTGCCGAGTACACAAACACACGTGTTCATATTGTGACAAACGTACCCTATTCAGTTTGCAGAGCAGAACAAAAGAGTCGTGTTTTCTTGGTCGGCTCAAGTGCGCCGACCAAAGAGTTTCCGGACGACAATGGTTTTGGCCTACCGGACGTTCGCTCTTTGCCTTGGGATTCTTCGATCATTGTTCACTTTAAAGATTAGCTTATCTTTATCTGGAGTTTATTTGGAGCATTACAAAGTTACTTGTTGATAAGATTGACTGGTTCAATGTGATTGGTCAGGGTAGACTAGAAAAAATGGTTCAAATTGGGGAACAAAAAAAACACAGTTTGCACTCACATCAGTGACTGATTGAAACACAAGCCACAATGTTACCTGTACAAATCATAGACTTTTTTGGGAGAAAAATAGAAACACTTGATGGTTACTTGACAGACTAATTCATTTTGAAGTATTCTTATGATAATCAAAGATCACTATTAATAAAAAACCCAAGTTTAACTAAGAAATTGACCAATTGCTCTCTTGTTGAGCTGTCCTGTACTATGCTCATGTGTGAATTCCCACCCCCATCTAGTCACCTGCGCGGAACTCCGCCTGCTCGTGCACTCCCAAGTGCAAAATCTCATTCTTTCCGTTTTTTTCGTTGCTCACAACACAGAATCTTCAGCAAAACTGTCAACTTTACAGCATCAACATCTTCATTTTTCATTCGGTATACCCCCAAAAAAAACCTGTCAATCGTAATTAATTTCCACCCCCATAGGCGCTAATCGGATGCCACCAAAACCGCCTCTAAATCTGTCACCATCAATTCCACTCTTTTTTGTCTCTTTTTCTCTCTCTTACGAATATTTGATAGCAATCAAAGGAATCCTCCTTTTGCAGCGATGTCGTTCTCCCTATCGCCATCTCTCCCTCTTCTAATGGCTGATCGAAGATCGCGAAAGGTCATACTTGAGTGTTTCAGACTTTTCTTTACTTTCTTCACTTTTCTTTGCCTTCTATAATCAATACCTTGTCTGCACTTCTCAAATTTCATCTGCAGCAGACCCACATGAACAAATATGTTTCGATGTGCTCTTAAGAGTGACTAAGACCGGTTTTCTATATGTTTATATGAATATTTAAAAATGGTCAACGATCTTGAGGCTAATTTCCTGAAACCAGAGAGTTTCCGTCGCATTTCCGTCCGCGTTGATTCGTTTCGACAGTTCACCCTGATCTTTGCGTACTGGTTCTTCTCTGATATCATCGTGATAACCTCCCTATCAACCGGTCTATTTTTTCGTGCACTACACATCCGCCACAAAAAGTTCTTCTTTTCATCTGTCGCTGTTTTTCAAAGAATTTTACATTGAAAGTGATAAGTGTTCTATCTTTTGTCTGGGATGGAGAATGCCTTGATCAACGCCTCTTTTTACGGCCAACCTATACAACTAGACCTTCAAAAGGGTATTCCAACATGTACTAAAGACTAGGGATCAGAAATTACGAAGAGTGCAATAGGACTCAACGCCCAGTTTCTCTCTTTTCATTTCCCTCAGTATGTCTGTGTCTCTCACTATCTCGTTGGGCTCAGCATGTGCTTTTCTTTTTTTTTTTTCGTTTTTTAGTTATATATTCTGGAGAATTGGAGAATTGGAAAATTGGAAATTTTGAGAAATTTTGAGAAATTTTGGAAAAATCAGAAAATCAGAAACAAACAAAAAGAAAGAACCAATTTCTTTTCCCCTCTCCAATTTCTTTGTTCCTCTCCTATTTTTCCATTATAAGTCTCCGCCTGCATTCAAAAATCAGTGATTCCCAATCTTCATTCGGCGAACTTGAGCGAGAGAATGGAAAAAGAAGCGAACGATTGCACTCACTCGACAAATACTAGAGGTTAGAGAGATGGGAGAGAAAGGTGGAAAGAGAGGCAAAATCGGGCACGGGAAAGAGACGTGTAGCGCTTGAATATTTGCCGAAATCGATGTACGCGCACTGTCTACGATCAACCGGGGCATAACAAAAGAGAGGGGAAAAGTTGGAGGCCCCGCCGAAACATTTCTCTCTCTCTTTGTCTCTCTGCCAAGAGAGAGAGAGAGAGAGAGAGAGAGAGAGTGATTTCGCAATTCGTTTTCCTCCGTTCTTCCCTCTCCCGTACCCCCACGTCATATTTGTCGGCGGTTTTTATTGATTTTTGTTCCATTCATCATGAGTTGCAAGATAAGGGAACAACTCGGCAGTGTGCGTTGCTCCTCTTATCTATCACAACACTATTCGGCGAGACGAGAACCAATTTCTCGTTTTCTCTTTTTGTTTTGTATTGTGTTGCATACGGCCATTGTCCCCAGTTTCCTCCAGTTACCTTCAACTTGATATACAAAGCATGTACTCCGAAAGTTTCTCACGTTGTCGCCCCGAGAAACGAGCCCACAACACACCAAGAGCAGCGCAACCAATTCTCGGTGCCCTTATTTCATTTTGGTCGTCATGGCAGTGCAACCCGCAGGTGGTTCCTCGCCGTCTCGGCCATGATTTCTGTTGGACACGATGTACTGACTCACGGCAGGAAACGCAGCCTTTAATCCCGACGCTTTATTACGGCTTAGCACCAATGCGTCGCGATTTGGAATCCGGATCAACTTTTGAACGTAGTGGGTGGTTTCGGGTGCACTCTTTGGAGGGTTTTGCAATTGAAATGTTGAACCTATTGGGTTTTTGTATTAGGAAAAGTAGACAAAGTTTAAATTGTTTTGATGAACCTCTCGCACTTTTCGTTTTCTCCATCTCAATAACATACAATTTTGGGCAACGCATTGTACGTTACAATTAGTAGAGAATCCAATCCAATTTCCTGCCTTTCATACTCACTTCTTTACTACAGAAAACAGCACACCTTCCCAATAGAATCGAATTGACTTGTCTGTCTTCCAACCTCCCTTGTGATCTCTCAAGTAGTTCAGGTCATACTGACGTCTGAAAAGTGAGTCGTCGCTGACGACGATCAAAAATATGATGTCAAATATTTGAAGAATACCATTGGTCGATCGATTTTATCGTCTGATTAGTAATTCTTTCTCTGATAAGAAATTTTTACGCATAATGATTGTCGCAATTGAGACTGGAACATGCTCTTGTGGTTTTTCTACTGATTTTTTGAGGGGTTTCTCTAGTTTTCTTCGGTTTACTCCAGTTTTCTCCCATTCTCCCAACACATCCTTCTTCCTTTTGACTGCGTTCTCGATCACTCCATCATCAAAAACATAAAAGCACGGCAAGAGATCAACCAAATCCCTCCACCCGGAAAAAGCTGCCCTCTCCATTTTTGTTTTCCCGTTTTTATCGCATATCCATGACAACCTACCAATCGTATCTCCCTGAATTTCAACGATTTCAGCTGCCAACTTCTGGAAGGAGGAATGTCGTGTCTGGTGTGCGAGACAGATGCACACGGACAGCACTTCGGGATCCGATGCTGTCGAGCGTGTGCCGCCTTCTTCAGGAGGACGCTTACCATGAATCTGAGATACAAGTGTCGGTTTGATCGGAAGTGCGAAGTCTCTTTCAGTGAGTTCATTGAATTGACAGCGAACTATTTCGCAATACCCATTTCCGTTTCGGTTCGATTCGGTTCGACGACCGTAGTTCAGAACGATTATCATTCCAAATAGAAAGTAAAACAATTTGAAAATTGAGTTGATTGCAGACAAACGCTACTCTTGCCGATGCTGTCGATACGAGAAGTGCGTGCGAGTCGGGATGCGCAAAGACAGTGAGTACTTGTCTTTTTGACCCGTTAACTTTAACAATCATCTCAACAATATTTGAGCACCAAACAATCCAAAGTTTCGCACCTAAAAATAGTCGGGCACTCAAATATGTTCCATCCCGCTGACCAGACTACCATGCTTGCTCCCCTCAATTCCCTCCCATTTGCAGATCTCACAACATCCCCTGTTTCAGTGGTCCAAAACAAGTCGGAAGCTGAGAAGGACTCGTCTGGCGGGGAGTCGGACAGCATTGGCCACTCGCCGCACTCCTCACTGGAGAGCTACAACTATCAGCCTTCGAGCTATGAGGCGAACAACAAGACCAATGGCGGTGCAATGATGCAAAACAACTTTAATGGGAATTTCGTCACCGAGGTTGCATCAGAGGCGTATCAACCAAACAGCGATTTGCATCAGCAGCCCAACTTTTCGTTTCACCGAACTGTTATTGAGGAGGTTTGTCATTCTTAGTTTTTTGATTCAATATTTGAGCAGGACTTTCTGAACGTAAATACTGTGGCGACCAAAGTTAAAAATGAGTCATTGTGTGCTTCTCAACAAAGATCAGACAAATTAGGCATTCAGAGAAAGGAACTAGACTTCAGTGCAATGCATATTAACGCTTGAATTGAGATTAGCAGTGAAGCAATGAAGAAAACGTCATGATCACATGCTGATAACGGGAGAACTTTTGAAATATACTTTTAGAAACTTCTAGAAAACATTTTGTTACTCGCTTTTTGCACTGTGACTTGTGACACACGCAAAAGTTTTAACGAGTTCAATTCTCTTATCATTCCAAAAGCACACTGTAACAAACCACGCTTTTTGACCAGTCAAATTCAAAACTCTTTGTTCCAGGTCGGCAGAGCAGTCATGCCGAGTGCACCAACCCATCCTCAACATCAGCAGCAGCCGCCGCCACCGCCACCACCAACTCATATCCCACCCACTTTTGATTACCAGTACACGGATTTGTTGAGCAACGATGAGCAAAACACCGTGGCGATCCCCTCGTCGTCCACTCACTACAACAACATTCCGCAGGAGTATAATACTCAACCGGAGCCGGTCGGCAATCATCAGAATCAAATGTTCGCGATGGCCGCCCAGCAGGCGACGCAGGATCTTCATGTCAATGTGCAAAATGTTCTCACCCCGTCGATCGATACAATGTTTGGACAGGTAACCAAAGCTTCTTCTTTTTAATCCCAACTCATTCTATTTTCAGCCCGCCGACAACTTCTGCCAGCTACCGGATATTCCCCTGACGTTGTGCCAACAAGCATTGCTCGCTTATCGAGAGCACAACAAGCAGTGGCCGGATCAGGACAAAGTAAGTGTCGACGTCTTTCTGTAGAAGATCACCACCCACTAAACACAGATGATCGAAAATGTGCCGCTGGATATGGAAAACTTCATGCGCAACCACTACATTGAGATTGAGCATATTGCCCGGTTTTGCATGTCGATCCGGGTGTTTGCTCAGCTACCGAAGGATCAGAAGTGGATCATCTTCAAACACTTCTGGACGAGGTTCTATGAGCTCGATAGATGCTTTGCCACGTGTCAGCGGCTCGGCTACAATCTGAGTGACGAGAGAGGCTTGACGTTGAATGGCCAGATTATTAACTTTGGAATTTCAGTGGTGAAGCTTGAGAATATCAGTGACATGGACGCCACTCAAGTAAAAAAGTATGCTGGGTTGAGAAATAACAAGTAACAAAGGAATTTTCAGTTTCCTGAAGGGTAGCATGGACAAATTCCGGCTCATCTTCATCAATCCGTTCAAAAAACTGCAGCCGACGGAATACGAGCTGATGTACATGATGATGAGTATAATGTGGAGTGTTTCAAGTAATTTCCCTCATCAATAACCTTTTAAATCAATTGACGTTTCAGATCTGCCCGGAATAACCGATGCAACACGCGATATATCTGAAAAAGTCGAGCTTAGATTAGCCGAGGATTTGCATACATACTACGCGGAGCAGTACGATAACAACAACCCCAACTACGCTGGTAGAATCACGCGGCTAAGCAGCATCGCATCGGCTGTTGATGTACGTTGTTTAGCTGACGGTCTTTAAAAAGATTTTGAAAATGTTATTTCAGGAGATCACGGAGAGGAAACGCGAGGATAGTCAGGTGTCGAAGACATTCAACATCTTCAAGAACGATTTCTTCTTCAGCGATCTCACCGATTTCCCAGTCTGATTCTCTGTTAGGTGTTCGTGTCTCAAGTGACCTATCTTCCTTCAGTCATTCGTTCATATGTGTATCATAGTGCCTCCAGTGATCTTTTTTCCTGTTTTTTTATATGGCATCAAGATTTCAGCTCGGCACTCATTTAGCGTAGCAACCACAGTCAGACTTTCAGTAATTTCTTTCAACGTTTTAGTTCAATTTGTTCTTAGTCCCTTGAAAAATCTTTTAAACCTCCTTCTGCACCGCACAAAACCTGTATTATACACCTATTATTGTTATTATTTTGATTGATTTTGCTCTATTTTACTCTTTTACTTACTCCAACTCACTCAACAATTCACTATGAATATCAAGAAAAGAAGTTTACATATAAATGTAAAAATACTCTTATCCGCTCTCTCATTATTCGTATTATTCTCACACTTCAGGTGAATAACAACTCAATTAAGGTGGCTTTGGTGCGTGACTCGGTTACACTTTCAATGTGCGCCACCAAAAAATCACACTTTCCGAATGAGAATGTCTCGATAATTGCATTCTCGTGGGGGCTCAAGCGAAAAGGGCGGGATCCGGCGTTCGAGAGAGTTCGCACTTTGCGGCGAGCCAATCTGAAATTGTACGTTTCAACAATATATTGGCGCAACACATCATGACGCTTTTATTTCCTCACAATTATAAAATGCTGTTGCGGTTTCTTCATCGCCCTTCTGCTTTTTTCATTTCCCTCCTCTCCCCCTACCGTTCTTTTATTTTCTCCTCCTCCTCCGCACACTGTAAATGTGAAATGCGGGGGCCGCCGCCTTTTATTTCAATTTTTGGTCATGTTTCTGTTTCCGTCATCGTATTATTGTTGTTATTCCAGCCACCAAACCACCTCAAGCTCCGGTAGGCGGCACTTTTTCTCCCATTGAAAAGACAATAGGCGTGAAATGAAGTGGGATGACTAGGCAACCCACAATAGAAACGAGTAGCGGCGAAACAAGTAGGTCATCCAATTAGCTCGGCGTCCACCCTTTATGAATGAGCACGGAGCTGAGAGTGCGGACATGTTTTCATATAGTAAGCAATTATTACGCAAGTAGTTGTTCGGCGCGATTGTAAATGAGATGAGTGGTGGCGGGGGAATGGGACCCCCACTCGCGGCCGCACATTTTGTCGCCCAATCAAAGCCTACCCACCGACTCCTCCCATCTGCCAGTTTGATTTCGAGGGCGATCCGATAGGTTTTTCCGCTCAGAGTTTTTGTGCTCTTTTTTATCATCTGTCGTGGGCTTTCAGTCGAAAGGAGAGAAAAACCATCTGCTCCGTATAGAAGGCACTAGCAGATGGTCCAAAGGGCTTGTTTACTTTCAGGGCCTCCTTTTTTATAGAATGAACACATTTTCACAGTGACCCCGGTGCCTCCCTCATTTATTTTCTTTCTTCACTCATTTTTTCTACCAAACCGAGCATTTCCCTCTAATCTTCTCAGCCCCCTATTTTTCCTTACCCTTTTGGCTTTTTTGGAGTTCAAGACCCATTCGTTTTTTGCCCTTTCTCCGCAATGCAACACATTCATTCATCTTTTCGTTTGGCAGTAAGAAACAGCAGCAATGAGCGGATTTCGTGTCGAGGATTTGCTTTCCGAACGCGAGAAAGAGTCGGTGTCAAACATCGCGGCGGCATCCGAGCAGAAAGTGCCGGAGGAGGAGGAGAAACCGTGCAGGAAACTCAAAATGCGCAGGGCTCGCACTGCATTCACCTATGAACAGTTGGTGGCGCTGGAGAACAAGTTTAAGGTACCCGGTTCTAGAATTATGGGAAATAAATTTTGAAAGTTTAGACATCACGCTATCTCAGCGTTTGTGAGCGTCTCAATCTTGCACTTCAGCTCCAACTCTCTGAAACACAGGTAGCACTTCTTTCATTTTCATTGCAGAATCATAAAGTATGTGTTCTCTCTTCCAGGTCAAAATCTGGTTCCAAAACCGTCGCACCAAATGGAAGAAGCACAACCCGGGACAAGACGCCAACACCCCACAGACTCCACCTTCGGCCGAGGAGACTCCAATCCAGCCGATCCTCCCATCAGTTCCAGTCTCGGCTTTCAGTTCTATGGTGAGCCTGGCATCATACTCCAGACAATCAGTTTCCTATTCCAGATGCTTCCACAGATCATAACCCCCGTCAGCACCTCCATGATGTCAACACCGAGCACTCTCCCACTGACGCTGTTCAATCTCAACCAGATTCTTATGCCACAGAACGTGGGATTTAAGTAAAATGTATCGCTGTCTTGAATTAGTACGGGTTGAGAGTCGACCCCCCTTTGAGCTTCATAATCACATCCCACTCCTTTCCCTTCCATGTCTGTCCACATATTTTGTTTGGTGTAAAGACTCCGGTTTGCAAGCCACGTCTTCACATATCTTTCCCATCCTTTGCTATGTTATTGTCGCATGATCGAATAAAACCATCCGAGCTTCATGGAATGATGATTGAAACCGCCTGGAGAGGGTAATCATTTCGTCACCCGATCCCATCCGTCATTGCTATTTTGTTTCAAAGAGACGCCTTCGATTAATTGACAATTAAACGAACGGCTCGAGGACACATACGGGGCCACTTTATAACATTAAGGGGGAGTGCGGAGATATTCATTAGAGTTGTGCAGATTATTACTTATTCTCAACCAGATTTGGGCATGAAAGGAGAATGAGACATGCACTTATCTCGATGCCAAGGTTTCAGAGTTTGGATACGGTAGGATCAAATCAGTATGAGCCATAAAGTGTGAATGGCGTTTTGACTTTACTCTCGGCTCACATCAAAGTGAGAAATTGGCACATTACCGATCTGAATTTGATGATCCCGCATAAAAATTCAAATCTGCCCTCCTCCTACCGCCGGATGTGCACCAACATTTGAATAAACGACTTTGGGAAGGAAATGTGGTGAAAGCCTAACAAATATAACAGCTGCATCAATTTCGTTCTTTTTTCCTCGACCCGCCAATCCCCCATTATAAAGGGAGTGCGACAAAGACTGATGTCAGCTTCTCACATTCGAAAGGAGGCTCAATCAATGTGATCAATCAACCATCTGATCAGCCTGTCATGTTTTCTTGCGGTATTGGCAAATTGGACCCGGGGGCGGCTGTTGTGGGCACAATCAGACACTTGCCAATTGCCCACTTAAAAATATATTTGCAATGATTTGTGGAAACGTTGGTGACAAACCGGAGGCAGCTCCCCTCCACCTATCACTTGCTCATAACCGCCGAAATGTGTTCTGACGGGCAAATGGTGTTTTTCGAATGTTTTTCGAATGTTTTCCGGGGGCAATGACGAGCCAGCGCCCGACCACAAAGTAAATGATGACTGACAAATGAGCTTTCAACCAATTACATAGCGAGGACCCCGCATTTATCATTGCTTCTCTCTCGTGCTGATCAGAGCCGTGAACAAGTGGAAGTGATATGTGTTGGATGTCAATGAATTACATGACTGACAAATTGATTCCAAGGGGTTTACTTCATCTTCAAGGCGGCGTCTGGGAAAATGAAACAAATGACAATACAAAAAGGCAATTGTTTTCATTCTCACATTCCATCTCGATTACACATAGTGCAACTACGCAATAACTTCTTGAACTTTTCTTCCCTACTTCATAATCCTTATCGGAAGGGTTTCTCAAAAAAAAAACATCCGGTCTAATCTTCTTTTCGTCAGAGCCATCCTCCTAGCCCAAGGACCGCGCAGCCCTCTCCACCAGGACAGTGTGCAAATGTGCCCCAATGAGAAAACCGATCTCATCAACGCGGGTGGTGTTCCTCCGGACCAAAGACAGTCATTGTTGCATTCATTGTCCATTTTCTCGGCGATTTTTTGTCGCGTTCGCTTCTTTCGTCTTCGCAAACAATTAATTGTGTTTCAGAACAATGGTAACTGCCACTAAATTGGATAACTACGTGGAAACGGACGATAATGCTCCGGTAGACAAGGTAATTTGACGAAAATCAACAAAAATTAAAAAAAAACCATCGATTTTAGTTCAACATCGTCTACTACCTGGTCATTCTCGTTGGATTTGGAGTTCTTCTCCCGTGGAACATGTTCATCACCATTGCACCTGAATATTATGTGAATTTCTGGTTCAAACCAAATGGCACTGATACCTGGTACTCCAAGGAGTTCATGGGAGCGCTGACGATCGCCTCGCAACTCCCTAACGTCTCCATCAACGTCTTCAATCTCTTCTTGATCATCGCGTATGTATCAATCACACACCCCTAAAGAATCTAAAGATATATTTACAGCGGACCATTGATCTACCGTGTGTTCGCGCCTGTGTGCTTCAACATCTTCAATCTGACGGTTATTCTTCTTCTGGTCATCTTCCTGGAGCCTTCTGAATCCACGATGCCGGGTTTCTTCTGGGCGACACTGGGAATGGCCATCTCCATCAACTTCAGCAACGGGTTGTACGAGAATTCAGTCTATGGAGTGTTCGCCGACTTCCCACACACTTATATCGGAGCTCTTCTGATCGGCAACAATATTTGTGGTCTTCTGATCACCTTTGTGAAGATTGGAGTTACAATTCGTAAGCTTTTGAGTTTAAAAACCGAAATAATGACATATTCCAGTGATAAATGATGAGCCGAGACTCGTGGCCATTGTCTACTTTACCATTTCACTGGTCATTCTTGTCGTCTGCGCAGTTGCTCTTCTGTTTATCACCAAGCAAGACTTCTACCACTACCACCACGAGAGAGGAATCGAGATCCGTGAGAAAGCAGAGACCGAGAAGCCAAGTCCATCCATTCTTTGGTCCACCTTCAAAAGTGTAGGGCTTCCTTTGCCCTTACCACGTTCACATTTTCTGTTTTCAGTGCTACGGACAATTATTCAATGTCTGGTTCTGTTTCGCGGTCACCCTTACCATCTTCCCCGTCATGATGACAGTGACCACTCGTGGCAAGCATGGATTCCTCGACCGCGTTCTCCCCGAAAACATTGAGCTCTACACTCTTCTCACCAGCTTCCTCGTCTTCAACTTGTTCGCTACTGTTGGATCCATTGTGGCCTCCAAAATCCATTGGGTGAGAAACGAGCATTGTCATTTATGCAAACAATATTTTGTAGCCTACACCACACTACCTCAAGTACGCGATTGTGGGACGTGTCGTTCTGATCCCCATCTTCTTCTTCTGCAACTACCGCGTCGAGGATCGCGCCTTCCCAGTCTACTTTGATAGCAGCGATGTCTTCGTGTTTGCCGGCGTTGTCATGTCGTTCTCTCACGGCTACCTGAGTGCTCTGGCTATGGGCTACACTCCGAGGTTGGTATTTAAACTGGAAAGACAGAAAACAAATAATGATGTTTCAGTGTGGTTCCATCTCACTACTCCCGTTTTGCCGCGCAGCTCTCCGTGTGCACGTTGATGGTGGGGCTTCTCACTGGTGGATTGTGGGCGGTTGTGATTGAGAATTTGGTCGACAAAGTGGAGATTATGTGAATCGGACTATATAATTGTGATTTTTAACTTGTAAATGAGATAATTTTATTTATTATTGCACGTGAATTTGAAATAAATTTGAATTAAATGAAAGTGGTGAATGTTCAGAGAGCCTGATAGAAAGTCTTCTGAGAAATTGGAAATTGAATGTACACAAAACAGTGTCTCTTCTGAGATGTCCTGAAATCAGAAGACGTTGAAGGGTGTGCATCGGATGTGAAATCTTTCTTTTTCTTTCCGGAATAGTGGTTAGCACGTCGGAGGTTTTAAAGAGCAGATGGAAACGTTCACAGTCTTGGATCATTACCAGATTTTAATTCGGCAACAACCTCTAATCACCTTTAGCATTCAGAAGTCGATTATTCAATAGGCAATCATCAAGAAGATCCTTCTGGTATTTAACTTCTAGATTTTCCGCCATACAGTCGTCACAGAGATAGGCTCTGATCATCGACAGATTTAACTTTTGCGACGACAATTCCTTGTCCTACCAGGCTGTTACCCAGTTGAACTTCCTGTACACATCTCACTGCCAATTGGTACCATTTTTTTCAATTTACCATTCCAAACTCAATTCCAGTATGTCAAATCTTTATTGTGGAGAAAATGCATAAATGATACTTTGTGACTAACTGAATGTGTTACTAGTATTGGAAAGAATTAAAACGGGAAGAAAAAGTTATTGCGTATGACCCATGAGAATTGTGGACTATGGCTATACGGAAGATGCACATAAAAATAATTGACTCTCTTACAAAACACGTATGACAACTCGTCAAACGTCTTACTACGTTCATTCTGTAAATGACCGAATACTATCAGTGAAAACCCTTTTCTCCTATAAATCACAAGTACAATGAACATTTAGTCCTTTTCGACTCCCAGCGCCTCCTTGAGCCGTCCAATACACACTTTTCCGCTCTTTTTGCATTCGGGGGATATGAGAGTGAAGTTGAGAAATCCGTGTGGGACCGAGGAGAGCACGTCGACAGACATCACTTTTCCTCCGGCGTCGCGAAGTTTGCCGGCGAACGCAATAGTGTCGTCGAGCAATGGGTCCATGTGACACGCCTGCAATTTTCAAATTGAATGGTTTCAATTTAAGTTTTCCTTATTACCAAGAAGTAGCACGGAGGCAACTGGCAAATGGTATCCTCATCAGCGTACATGGGAGAGATCAATGGATCCCTTGGAACTGTCCCCGATGAGACCAACTCTAGCAAGTGAGACGGACGTTCCTCTTCCTCAATGACTTCCTCAAGTCCCTCGACATCCTCTTTTCTCGACACTGTTCGGTCCAACTTTTGCTTCTCTTTTTGCGGACGATCGAACCAATCTTGCAAGTTATCGAGTGCATACGCCGCCGTCGACGCCGCCGTATCCGCCAGACTTTGCGATAGTGATCTTTTATGCTAAAAATGTTGAATTGGGGTGATGAATGTGTTTGTCCTTTTTCCTACCACAGGAGGATTAAATCCATTCATCGAATTGCTGTGAGAGATTGGTTTGGGTTGTTGGGAAGGTGTAGACGGTGCGGTCTGAGAGTTGTCGCGGCTTCCCGAGGTAACACTGCTGAGCATCTGGAGAAGACGTGGTCGCTTGGTTGTGTGCACCTCTGGAACGCTCTCCGTCGACGGGGTGGACACTTCGTCGCCGCTTTTGGAGTCTTCGTTCTCTTCCTCGATGACCAGGTTCTCCCTGTAATCATAATTGGTTAGTTTTGCCACGCCCGAAGAGCAACTTACGTGGCTTCAAGTCCAAGCTCAACTGGCGGCTCAATGAGCTCGATGTCATCCTCATCAAGATCCGGAGTCAGACTCATCGCACTAAAATTCTCATTTGAAATAATCTATTTTTCTTAATTCCTCACTTTTTAGTGATGGGATGATGGCTCAAGAAGCTGATCAAGTCGTCGTCGTGCATAGAGTGATTCAGTTGGATGTGGAACGGATCGGCGTCCACCTAAACCATCCCATACAGTTTTGATCCTCAAATACCTAAAATTAATACCTGCACACTGGCGATGCTGGTGGTTTCCAATGCGTCATCCTCACTGTCGCTCTCGCTTTTACACTCCTCCTTGGCTTCCTTCGCCGCCACTTCTGACTTCTTCTCCTCCTCCACCGTCGCCTCTTTTTTGTAGTATGAATTGCCTTTTGTTCTGGCGAATCCGTCATTGTCATGGGTTTTCTGGACTAGCGATACAATTGATTGAGATCCTCCCTAAAGTGAATAGCATGAGAGGTGTGGTTCTTTGAACTACGCTTACCGAGAAATCGACTTTAGTCTTTTGAACTTCGTTTACATAGTCTTGGAGTGAGCGGTGGGACGCGTACATGTCGGATCCTCCTCCCAGAAGATTCTTGCTCTTTCGCAACTTGTTGTTGTTGATCTGTGCTCCATAGGCTCCGGTGTACGCGGCTACACAGCGGAGGACGACGCCCATGTGAAGGAGTGGATCCATCACACTCAGCATGCGGGATGGAGATGGCAGATACTAAAAAAACCCAGCTATTTCTCTAAGTTCTACACTCAAGATTCACCTGGAACAAAAACGGTGTGTAGCAAAGGACCAATCCATCTGGCTGTCTCTTGATGTTGAGCTGAATCAACCGGATGTTCACCGACATGATCAAATTCCCTCCCGCTGAGTCACCGACCATCACGATCTTCTCGCCAGTCCATCCTGCAAAACATTCATCACTTATTTGAAAAATTTCTGACGCGCTCACCGACGGCTGACGGATTGTTGATAATCCACGAGTAGGCAAACAGCACTTCTTCCGTCGGTCTTGGGAACGGATTCTCTGGAGCCAGCGAGTATTCGACTGACACCACGGGACAGTTCAACGCTTTGGCCCACTGACGGAGGTACGTCTCGTGGGATTTGCTGGACGTGGCCACATAGCCTCCACCATGGCAATGGAGGATCAGGTACTTGGACGGAGGGTGTGTGGTGGAGAGTGCAGAGGAAGACATGCCTTGTCTGTGGACAGTGGAGAGGATTCTGTACTGCACTGGACGCGGTCCAGTATGAGCGCTTGGCTCCGGAACCATCACCATCTCCCCGCTCTTTCCCTCCATTGGAATCGATCCTTCCAGAGGGATCTCTCTCAGCTCATTGAGCGCCATGTTTGGGCAGAAGAACTTGGGCATGTTCTACAAGAGATTACATGAATTGGAACCTTAATGAAAACTTACATTGCTCAACTCGGACAAGTTCCAGAATCCCTTGCAAAAGTCAATGTCGGCCTCCTTGGTCACTTTGAGTATGCGCTCTGCACGTTGCTCTGGGCTCAGGAAGAATCTTCCGGTATTGATAAGCGATCCTATGGCGCCGTGTCCTTTCTCCCAGGACAGACTGTACGTCGCCAGGACTACTCCGATGATACGGAAGATTTTGTTGATGGAAGGCGAGAATTGAAAGCCGATGGGACGTCCAAAGAACACCGACGAGTCGAGTTTCTCCATGACGCGCAAGATCTCCTGGTAGGTCTCATAGTTGCCGTCCAATGGTGGGAACAGAGATCCTCTCATGTTCTTCTCCGACTCCAAACAAAGCGGGATGGACTTGTTGAGATAGTCGATGACAGTGGCATAGGCTTCGAGTTCCTTGCAGAAATGGGATATGCGGAAGACAAAGTATCCACGTTGCTCGAAGACCGCCTTTTGCAACGAGACGACATGGAGCAGTGTGGTGTCACAGATACAAATGAGACTTCTGGAAACAAAATCAATTTTCAGTATCCATTTTGAACAAGTACATTCCCCCATCTCTTCTCTTTCCCATTTTGTAGCTATCACCCGACTGCCATTTTCCCATAACCAAACATTAAAGATCACAAGTCCCATGTTTCTTTTTTCTTCCGCCATTATCCTAATGGAGTCCATGAATATTCCATTCTCCTTGACGACGGTAATCCTCGCTCTTTTATGCGCTTTTCATAATTGGAATGCGAAACGTCACGAGAGCTCTTTTTCACCCACCAGCCGAAATGGAGTGTATTTTTCAATGAAAGCGACCGAAAAATGCTGACTAAACCGGAAATATAGAATTGAAAAGTTTTTTTTTTTTTTTTTTTTTTTTTTTTTACATTTCTGAGAGGGCGCGAACACGGAAATGCATATGTATACTCTGTGAGTGGAACCCTCTCGCCATTTAGCAATGCATTGCACCGCGATTCTGCAGAAAGTTTTCCAATGGAAATGTTTTTGTACAAATTCCTTCCTTTTTCGCATCGGAAAGTACATTCTCGGGGAAGCAGTAGGAAGGAGTGGGAAGAAGTGGGAAGGAAAAGCAACATTCCAACAATTTTTCTTTCCGGGTAACTCTTTGGTTCCCGATTAGTCCACATGTCTGCACCAATTTGATTAATTAAGCGGAATGGAAAATGTGAGAAGGACTTTGGTCTCAGGGTAAAAGGTAAACGCTATGAATCTTGAGCTAGTTTTTCTCCAACGAGCTAACCTGTATCCGTTTCCGGGAGTTTTTTCATCGTAGTCGTACTTGGGCGCGACCTCTTGAAGCTTTTTGATGTTTTCTGAAATGGCCTGTTGAACGGAGGGATTATCTCGGCCAGATCTCACCTTTCAACGTCTCAATGGCCGATTGAAGGACGGACTGAACCGCCGGCATCCGCTCGTTGTATCCGCTGCTGCCCGATTGAACGATCTTTTCGAAGTGCGCCGCATTGTCCGAACACAGCTGTAAAGTGGAACGAGTTATTTGGAAATAATATGCATAAGCCGTCGTATCTGATGCTAGTACTTCGTTTTTTTCTGTTCTGTTTGACCACAACTTTCAACTACGCGTGCAGACTACAGTGGCAAGATGCTCAAACTTTCTGCTAGGCTTGAGCAAACAAACTCTTTTTTACTACAGAATACATGTTACATGCAATTTTGGAAGAAGCATTGAAACTTTACAAACCTGCACAATCAGCTCCAGAATCGCACATCGATCCACTGAAAGTCGTCCATTCAACTGCTGACGTCGACTTTTGGTACCTCCAGAATCTGTCATTATTCACTGGGGCCCAAGCGGCTCTAAAGTTACCTTTTAGCTTTTTGATAATCACGATTTTGTTAATCACATGTTTGCAGACAGTACGGAATTTACGCTTAGGCATTTGAGAATAGGAAGCAGGACGTAGTCCTTGAGGTGAGAATGAAAACGCGAGCGCTTGATTTGGGGGCGGGCTCTACGAGCTGCTCGCCGCGGGGTGGAAAGAAACGTGTATGTAGGGGGCACTCTGGGGTGGAATATATTTTTTTTGATGTGTGTTCTCGCTTCGCTATCAGTCGACATGTACATTGAGTTGGCAATTTGCATATGCTAAACTAGCTGGTTTTCTAAATGAGAATAACACAATGAAACCGTTTTTGACTTTGATGTCCTATAATTGGGAACAAAGCTAGGATAAGATTTTTTAAAGCAAACTTAATTGCAAACTAGGACTATAAAACAAAAAATGACGTGATTTGCAAGATGCATTTTGAACGTGATCAGGTTTCGACACGCACTGACCACCAAAAATGGCAACAGCGACTAGTCTTTCATTCACCCCCGCTCAGTTTATGCATGATTTTCCAACAAAAAACCATTCGTCATGCAATAGGTTAAGGTTTACTGAACGAAGTGGAATTCGTGTGGGGGGAGATTACCAATGGCGCATTCCTTGTGTGAAAAATTGCCTTCTTCCAAAAAAAACGAGCAGAAAGAAACAGGCACAGCTGCCCACGCGCAAATATTGAAAATGCTCAAATTGGTCACCGATCAATTACCAAAAACGCCGCCCTCTACTTCAAAATGGACTGATACTAACCGAAAGATAGCAAAGTTCTCTTTCGTGACGTACTCGGGTACACGAACATTCAGTATCGCCGCCTTTTCTGTTCTTTCAACGCCCTGTCTCCCTGACTTTGATACTGTTCCGAACAGATGAATTATAGTGTAGGGGAGGGGGGAAACAAGAGACAACGGTCAGAAAACGTAGTCGTAAGAGTTGAAAACAAAAGTTGCGGAGCATTTTCTGAACTCATATCAGAGATAAGACCATTTCTTCACGGAAAACCGATGAAGGATACAAAAAGCTGTACAAAAGAGAACAGGCACCCCGTATTAAAATGCAGTGGACAGTCGGAAAAACGAAGAACGATGAAACAGGTCATACAGCGTGGGGCGACTGCGCGTATACCGGATTTCTACCGCCTCCGCAAACACTGCCACGCCATGTTGCACACTCTTTCGGAGGTCAACCGCTTTGCGTTCTGAGTTCGGTTCAACATGTGTTTGTTCAGCGGGGTTTATTGTTTATTTCAAGTTAAGATCCGACATTTTCTCTCTTTGCCATCACATGCACCACGAAATAGATGCCGACGGCGATGAAGCTGATGGCGGCCATAAGAAGCCAAACGAAACCCTGCAAGACCAGAAATGACTAATAGGCCAGTGGAATTTCATTCACCTGATACCAATCCACTGTGGCAATGTAAATGTTCTGGAGGATTAGACTCTGAGCAATTCCCGCCAGCTTTTGAGCGACAGAACTAATCGCGTAGGCTTTTCCGATCTGAAAGTGGATGAGTTGGGATAAGTACAAGTTCACCAAGCACCCACTTCGTCCGGTTCCACTATGCACGCCATAAACGTGTACGACATCGGGTTGAGTAGGCCGTGGAGACTTCCTGGCGCTAAACTCGCAAATATCATCCACGACGCCTAGAACAACACATCCGGTCACACTGTTGCTGGTTAGAGATAATCGCATCACGGATTATCAAGAGGGAAACCAAAGACTGACCTGTGCTAATCCAATCATGAGCACACAGCCGGCCATGCTCAAAATAGCAAGGCATATGATGAATGTGTCTCGGAAGTGACAAATGCGCTTGAAAAACAGCATTCCGACAGCCATGCCGACGATTTCTGAAGATTTCAATGCAATTTGTCATTTCTCTGCTGTGCACTAACGAACTATCGGACGCCATGATTTGTAGTCGGCATAAGTCAGTGTATCCCACTTGAACGGCGGCAATCTCACGTACGTGCCGAGCAATCCTGAAAAAAGTTTGATATATCTTCATGCTTCCTCCATGACGTGCACTTCAAGACACACGGTGCTAATTTTCGAGCAAACAACACCGAAATTAACTTCGTTTGAAGGAATGTCAATCCCGGAAAGACATGGGGGATCAAAATTGAATGTCCCCTTACTCTTTTCGGGAACATTTATCTTCTATGACTTTTCCCATTGAAAATGTCTCAGGGATTCACATTCAGGATTGGTATGGAGTCAAGGTGACGAATTCTTCTCATTATTTTTTGTGGTTTCAATTGTACCTTTCTCTTCTCCCCATACAAATTGATCCAAGAAATTCGCAGCAAAACAAAGATAAAGGAACAATCTGCGGTGTCCGGCTCGGGGGAGCAAAAATATTTTCAGAGCGTCGTAGAGCGAGATGAATGATATTTTGATGATTTCTATTGTTGATCTGGAATGTTACATGTAAACATTGAACGTATTGTTTCTGAAAGAGCTCACAACTTGTCGTCAACTTCCGGTGTAGCTGTGAGGCTCTGATTCTCTACGCTTGCCACGTCTTCTTCTTCGTCTTTGATCAAGTTGCTCTTCTGTTTTGGTTTCTTCTGCTCTAGCACTAACATTGACACTAGAAACGTGAGCAGGTATCCACCTGAACCATCAGTATGAACTTATGCTTCAAATGTACTACACCTTCTGCGATCATCATCACAGTGGGTTTCGACGTCCACCTCACCAAGTCCTTCACAAATCTCGACGCAACAAATGACCCCAAACTGAACAGAATCGACACCACAACCATTCGATAGGAGAGCTAAAAACACACGTCAAAAGTTCACTCCTCAGGAACTACCGTGATCTTGTCAGGAAACTCATCAGCTATGTATGCGTTTATACAACTCATAGTCAGCAGGAAGTCTCCCAGGAATCCAGTGACCGCTGCAGTCGGATAAGTCCATGCGAGGGGCCAATCGGTTGACTCATCCCACATTAACAAGTTCACTGAAACCATTTGGTTTTTCTGTCGATATTCCGAGCTCTTTGCTCACTTGCATTTGACACCAGGACACTCAAAATTCCAATGAGCATTGGATATTTCCTTCCACGATGATCACTATATCCGCCTGCAAAAAAAGCATCTGGAATGATGCGAGAAAAGGTCGCACCATAAATAATTCCAAAAATGCAGGCTATGGGCAAGTTGATGTATTCATAGTAATTGTCCCACATCACCATCTTCTTGTTGTAATATTTATCCAGTTCTTTTCCGTGAATATCCAACGGCGCGGGGTACACACGCCTCATCTTTGCTTCTTTCAGAGCCGGGGACACTATTCCGCTGCAAATTCAGTTTGAAACTTGATGTTCCAATGACAACTTACACAGCAGTATTGCAAGCAGCCAACACAAACATCAAGGGCTCCACTGTGATTTGCCATGACTTCACCCTATCCCAGACGTCCGTCCAAAAACCCATCTGAAACCAAAAAACATCGCGTAACAAGAAAGAAACGTGCAAATGAAAGACTGATAGCGTATCAGTGCTCTAAAAAATCAATCAAAGTTTAGGGGTATGAACTCGATCAGCAAAACTGTGATAATTCGTCTCTTCTTGTCGATTTAGTAGAGGGAAAATAAATAAAAACTTTTCTTTTGCGCGATTAGACCGGCAACAAAATACATTTTCCGATAAGAGAAGGGGTGCATTATCGATTTTTTCTACTTACCTCACATACATGGATCCAGATAGGTTGACAGGCGAATGGAAAAAAAAGAAGGGAAAAATGAAGAGCGAATGGAGAAAAAACCCCTTGAAAACAGGTTTGCTGGATGTTTTTCAAAGGTTGTTTTTCTTTTGTTATTGACGGGTAGCCATTGAGGAAGTGAACAATTTTAAATTATCGATTATTTTATGTTTATTAATATTTAAAAAGCTCATCAGTAAATATTAGGTTTTTAAGAAAATTCCTTTTATCAGTTGGTCAGATCCGATAAACAGTGAAAAAACAGTTCCAAATATGGAGAAGATGATGCAATGAGTTCAAATGTTCAAAAAGCACAAAGGAAATTGGGAATGTGATAAGTTTTCAGCTCATTTCCAACTTCTCATCGTCCCATGTGGAATTCTCTGTCCTCGATCTCCAACTCAGCAGTCGCGGCGTGCTCTCCCTTCTGTTTATGCGAGCCGAGAATAAATGCCACCGCGGCAATTATACAGATCACCAGCGCGCCCTGAGCCAATCTCGTTGAGTAGCCCATCTTCTTTCCTGCCTCGTAATCGAAGTCTCCGTTCTGGAAAGTCGAATGAGTTGTAGTTTGTGGTATGGTTGTACCTTCGCAACAGCAGTGTTCCACTCATCAATGCTGCTGGAGAGGATCTCGACGGTTGCCAGAATGCACATCGCTGCAATAAAGTTCTTATTGCAGAGCATAAAAGTCAACGGCAACTGTTGCCCTTTGACAACCTATAAGTACTCTTTTTAACATGCGACACATGACGCGTGACAAGCGAGATGATGACCACGGAAAAAAAGAGTATCTCTGGACAAAATCACTGGAGCGTTTCGTTTCAGACATCCGTTGTCTGGGACACTTACCGACAACAAAATACAGCGCGGCGACTGCTCGTTTATACATGTAGCGGTGGTGGTAGAAGGTGTAAATAGCGAGAACATTGGTGCAGAGCAGCAGGACGGCGGCAAAGCAGCCCATGAAGGCTTGCGAGCGGTAGTAATCTGTAAAGTGTGCTTTGGTGTTGGAGATTTGTCATTCAGTTATTCAGTTCAAGATGAATGATTTATAAACTTACGTTTTAGATCAGTATCAGCGAGTCGGAGAATGCTCTCAGGGGGTGCTGGGAAGTGGGGGATCCATTCCACTGTGATCTTCTTAAAGTTGTTCACAGTTCGGTACTCTCCCCATACTCCCAAATCCACGTGGATCGGGTGATAATCAGTGTTCACAAAGTCGATCGTTGCCCAGCTTGTCGTCGATAGAGCGGCTATTAGCAACACGACACCGATCTGCAATTGAATTGGCTCAAAATCAAATTAGCGCTCACTTTCTCTTGCGGAAACGGACTATTAAATAAGGCAACATCCAAAATGCACGACTCACCCAAGCGAGAAGCGTCGCAAACGCCATGATCCTCCTTTGCCAGATAATCGCATGGTAAGAGTGCATGTTGAGCACTTGGCTGCCACGCAGCTCGACTGTCTTGTCAATGAGCTCCATCCGCACCGCCTCGTCACCTGAAAACAATCACATCTTTTCTTCTCTGCACCGTCAATCTTCATCCCCAGTTGCTTTACATCGCGGCGGCAGTTAAAGTATCGGAATCTCTCGACCCGCCGTCGTCTCTGATGACAATTCGCAGGGCGGACCCGTCAAATGGAAAAACGGGGAAAGAAGTAAAAAAATCAAAGGATCGAGAGAAAATTGAGGGTGCTATGAGAAGATAGCCGTTTTTATGAGTTGGAATTGGTTCTGGAGGAGAATAAACATTTGATTTGCAGTGAGCCACTACGAAACTATGTTTAGCTACATTTGAAAGTCAAAAATATGTGTACAAAGACTATTGTCAAGCTGCCAGTTAATCTTGGTCTTCAGTCTATTCTCCGTGTCTCAGGGGAGGAAATTTGAACAATATCCAGCTGCTTTCTGGGAACATTATACTCATTTTCGTTACTTGGAAGTGAAGGGAAAGTAGAAAGTAGATTAGCTGAGTAGTAAAAGGAAAACTGAAATTGAAAATGAAAAAGGAGAAGTGAAAGTAAGACGTTGGAAGTTGGAAATCAAAGTGGCAGCTGGACGTCAAATTCTGATTTAATAAAGAAAATAGTCAATCAACTTATGAATGAAGGCGTTTGATATAGAAAAAAACAACTCAAATCGCATTCCGACTATTTTTCCCCATCATTTAGTAGGTTAAAAACAAAACGGCAACATGTGGAAGAGACACATGTGTATGTGACCGCTTTTTTGTTGGAAAGCATATTTCTTGACCTGCACATGCACAACTTTTATGAGAGCACACGGGCCAACTCTCTGAAGAGAAGAAAATGAAGGAATTCTGGAGGCTTGTTGTGGAAAGGGTCGGAAGGGTGAAAATGCACACCACTTGAGGTTTCGCCATGGAAATAGTTGGGTGTTCATGGAAACAGAACAAAAACAGGCCGAGTCGGAATGACTGATGAGTTCGGTGCGGACCACCAGTCACCAAAAATCGAAGAATTCTGCTACAAGACTGCTCAAATATTATTGCTCTCATCACCACACCCGATATCTCGTGATTTTTTCTACTCTTTCCCACATCCAAGCAAACAAAGGAAAATGTAGAGTATTGTGATTGTGATTAAACAATCTCAGAGTGATAAATAATGCATCCAAAGAGTTAGAGTAATGTCGGGGGGATATAGTGTAAAATCAGTGGGAATAAAGAGAAGATAGAATGAGAGAGAAAGAGAACGGGGTCAACTTTGTTTATTTTATTATGCTCGCCATACTTGAGCCAGCGAATATGATTAAGAATGGATGAAAGCCTGATGAGAAAGTGGAATATGCGACCAGACAACAGAATACTAAAATGGAATAAAATGAAATAAAAATTTCACAGCGGGAAAAGAAAAAGAAGAAGAAAGGAGAAAGATAGGACCAAAAAGAGACAATGGAATAAAAAGAAAAAGGAAAAGAAAGAGTAAAAGAAGCAGTGCCATAAATTAGGATTAACGTAGTATTTCGCTTCTACTAGAAACAGTGTCAGAGCTCGAACACGAAAAAGAGGAAAGATAACAGAGCACGATTAACGAGAGCCGACAGATAGCCTTGTGACTCTTCTCCCGCGCAGCCCTCGCCAAGTGTTGTGTGAAAAGCACTGAAGGACCTCTATATCCGCCACGCTCCACCCTTTATTTTCCTCATTTTATCTATCCCCATTTTCTCGTTCTTGTTATTCATTTTTTTCTCCTACTCGGCCGTTCCTACTCGGCTCTCATTTCATTTGTTGTTTTTGTTCCCAAACTTTGAAAAATTACTGGGGGAAAAAAGAAAACGCTCAAAGTATATGGTTCTGTTCCCCTCCTTTCATAAAAGGCGGGCTGAAAGAAAGACGAAAACTTTTGTTTTTTGTTGGAGCTATCACTCATTTTGAGCGACTCGTTCAAAATGGAAGTGCGTTGTGAAAAGGGTGGAATGGGGGTCAGCGGATATGGGAACAGGGAAGAAATGAACTTGCACTACACATATGTTTGAGGGAAAACAGATACTTGACGGGGGCCGATCGGTAAATGAAGAATGAGAAAAGAGAGGGGAGTGAAGTATAAATAAGCAAAAATAGCTTTTTATTGTTGTAAGATACCAAAAATCAACACCAAAGTTGTGGGGGGATTTCAATGCTACTGAAATTGTATAGAAATTGGGAGATTGAAAGGAAAAAGGGTGTTATAGGGTTTTATGGATAACAAAAGGTGCTAAAAAGCTCATTAGAATGGTTCAAGTGATATTATCTGAACTTTGTGGTTCTGTTTTCTTTGAACTCTCCAATTTTTTGAATCTTTTATCACTTCCACGACACTTTTTATCATTGAAACTAAGCCTCCCTTCTCTTATCTTCAAATAAAGCCATAATGTTCCTCTAAATACATGGCATATCCTTTCATAGTTATCTATGGATAAACCGTCGGGGAAAATCCATCCACATCTTCATCTTTCATTGCATTTTCTTTCTGGGAATCCCCCTTTCACACTCCGTTGAATATTTGAGCCCCCGCTAGTTCCCCTCCCTTCCCCCTCTCCCTTACTAGACGGAATCTGATGACGACTCTGAAAAAATTCCCCTGCTTCTTTTGCTTGGCGCCCCTGCACTCTCCCTAATGAGATATTCAACAAGAGTCCTCGATATCTTCATCACGCATAATTTTGCTTCTGCCGTCACCCCCCTCACTCAACGAATCTAATTTTTCTTTCCTCCCCCCTGCTAGTTTCCTTTTTTCGCCATCTTTTTTTGTTGTTGTTATTGAAACTTTATATGAGCACCAGAAGCGACATAAGACAATAGTGTACATCAGAACACAAACCGTCTCTTTTCTTCGTCTTTTTCCTTTTTTCTTCTTCTATTTTCACCGCGCTCTTTTGTTATTTTCCACCATTGATGTGGAGGTGTTTTCATGGCAGGCAGCGCACACACTCCTCCCCCTTCTTCTGAAATTGCCTGCCGTCACGCACTTTTTCAATTTAGAGCGACTCGCATAATGTCAGGCTCGTTAAACACTGTTATTATTTTTGAGTATGGTGAGCCTTTGAGAAATAATAGTTGGGAATTGAAAAGCGGAAAAAAAACGAGAAAAGGACAAAAGACTAAAGGCAAGTTTCAGAATTGCTAATGACCCCAACTCTCTTACTCGAGAAATATATACTCTTTTACATGAAAAATGTAAGAAACTAATTATTTTCTTCCCTTCAAATTCTGCACGTAAAAATGGGGGTAGGATAAAAGAAAACGGATAAGAAAATAGTTCAAAGAATGCGAATCTAATCGTATTTATAGTAGAAACCCTAAACCCTTTACTCTGCAATAGGCTCCCACACCGAAACATGATATGATGTGAAAGCGTTAACATCACTCTCTCCCTTTTCTTCTTCTCTAAACAATGGTCCCTTGCTCACCTTCTTCGTCTTCCAACCGGGCCATTGTCGTCACCAGAAGTAGAAGGAGCCAAAGTCAGTCGAGTGAAGAAAATGGAGAGGGCATCTGCAATACGTGCTCGTTACCTTGGTGACAATCCGCGAGACGTGATAATCCCACTCTCTCTCTCTTTCTCATTCTCGTCGAGTATAAAAACATATACATATACGAAAAATATTTGGGGAGGAAAATATGATCAAATCCCTTGAGCGCTCTTTCCTCTTATTTTCCCAATCGTGTCGTACTGCTCGATTCCCTTTCGTACCATTTGTAATGCAGCTAATTTACTCACATCAATTTTTCTCAAAGAATATCTTGAGAACACGGGATAATTGCAGTCTATTACAGCAAAAGAGGCGTCGGAGGTGAAAGGTGCTCGTTAAATTTGAGATGCTCATTGCGTATGAATGAGTTCTGCTTCCCTCGGAAACAATGAAATCCCGAAAAAGTAATCATGGTGGTCTGACCAGCTGGTGTTGAGACGGGATCAATTGCACGGCATTAATCGCGTTTTCAATGGACCCCGGCTTCCTGAGCCCCCTTTCCCTTTATTTGTCCAATTTGGATTTGCATCTCCCTTCTCATCTCGCCCACCATTCCTCTCTAGTTTTTGCGTCTCAACCTTCCTTCCGTCTTTTTTCCACCCCGAGGCAATGGAAGCGTATTCCAATTCCAATTTCTCGCCTCCAACCAGGCAGCCAACAGCTCTTTTAACCACACCCTCACGCAGGCGATACACAAATGTATGTGTATGCACTGGCAAAAAAATGTATTCTGAGAGAATGCGTGTTGGTGTATATGTGCCATGCCTTTTTTTGCTGTGTTTTCTTCTTCCTTCTTTTTTCTTCTTCATATAAGATTATGGGTTTTGTTCGTTGACGGAAATGAGAGCTCAGCAGGCAGACGGAGAGCGGGACGAAAGCCGAGAACACAGATTAGCTAGTTTTCGCTGCGAATCATCATTACTCAATCCCCGCTTCACCTGAGAGCATCGTCATATTATATCTTTCTTGGGCATTTCCATGGCAACTCGAGACATTTTAGCTCTCGAGCTGCCAAACTCTATCTCTTTCTCCTTCCGGCTCAATGTCGAACCCTCAAAATCGGAAACAGAGCATTATTTTGTGCAGCTCGACTTCGTGTTTTTTTTCTTCTCTTGCTCTCTTTTCCTTCCCGCCCTTTTAGTTTCATCTCCTCGCCTCCCATATACGAATGCGCTCATGCTCGAGCTCGCCCTCTTCTTCTTTCTTTCATTTCCATTTTGCTCCAAATGAAAAACATTTTCTGTGAGAGCGAATCGAAAGATACTTGCTCCTGAAAGATTCGGAAGTTTCTATTTTCATCTCGTTTACATCAAGTGTACACCAGTTTACACAAGTTTTTGGCAAAGAGAGCTCTCAAGAAAAATATAATTATCGGTTTCTAAGCACCTCCACTTTGTCTTCCTCTATCGCTTCACAACGCGTCGACTCTCTGGATCGATACTTCTCAATATCCTGCGGGGTGAGTCTCCCGAACGTCCTTTTCCCATTCGTTTCATTTCCACATTTTCTCCGTCCTCTTTTTCAAATGATAAAAAACGTGGAGGCATCGCAGCAAACCCGTCGCGTCGCGTCACTTCTGTTCTGGTGGGCGCTCGCCTTCCCTCCGCATTTAAAGGATTCTCTCCGCGCTTCGCACACTATTTTCGTCGGCTGCGCACGCACACGCACGCAGTGAGAAAGTGTGCTCCATTGAGAATGAATACGTATTTGATGTGCCTCGTCGTCCTCTTCCCTCATTTCTGTTTACTGGTTACACGATCGATTTTCCTTTTTTTACACGCCGCTTCCTGGTTTTTGTATTTTATTCTTAATAATTGAATTTTCAGTGGTCATGAGCCGATCTTACGAATGAGTAGCTTGTCGAATCATCCGGACACTTCAGAACTCCTTGCCAAAATGGCGGAAGGTATCCACTTCGGTGTGATTTGTTCGCTTTCGCTTTTTTTGTTCTTTTTTTGGTTTCTCATTTCCGTGCATGTCTTTCACCGCTAAGAATACTATGGATCGACGGCTTCACAACTCGCAGCTTTCCATTTCCCTCATTCGTAGTCCAGACAGGTTGTGACCAATCTGATCAGAAGCTTCTAACGTTAATCCGACCACAAAAGACATGAGATATCCGAATGCGAGCTCTTCTGACATCTGACATCGGGCAGCATTCAATTTTTACACAACGCAAACATTGTTTGTCAGTATTTTGAGTTGGTTGATTGTTTTGAACGAGTGTATTTTTCGTGAGGTGCTAGTGTCTCTCTCATGTCATTTCATCTATTAACCCCAGGGTTACTAGGAAATTCTGGAGTCGGATCGACGGCGGAGCCCATTCAAACTGACGCTCGGCAATCATCTCAACCTGCTGTATCGGGAAATGGTGAGGAAATTGAAGGCAATCAGGCCGCATTCTCATATTCGTGTTTGCAGTGCTGAAAAGTAAACGAGCAACGAGTTCAATGGAGGAATCGGCTGAAGAAAAGGTCCAGCAGCGAATCAGAGCAGCGTCTTTATGTGAGTTTGATTTTGTTTGGCATGCTAGAGTTTTAAAGTCGTTGTTGTTCCTCATTTCTGTGATTTTCAGGTTGTGATGTCCGGAGAACTGGTATCGTGTCAACGCAGTTCACTTCCAAAGACACCGTTCGTGTACTCAACGACCAAACCGGCCAATCCATCGTGGTTGCTTCCAATCAGTCGACAAGGGACGCCTTGGCTTCGTTGGTGCAAAGGGAGTCGGAAGTGGAGAAGAAAGAAGCCGCTGCTATCAAGTTAGCCAAGGAGGAAGCTGAATTGCGCGCTATGATGTTGGAGCAACACACCAAAAAGTTTTTCGAAGAGCAGGAGCTCAAAAAATTGGAAGCTGCATCGTCCTCACCACCACGACCGCGGCCGCAGTCCGCGCAGCCCAAAAAGCGGAACGCTTACAGACAGCAGTCATTTGCGGAACCAATGGCAATTAGTACTCAGGAAGCGCAGGCTCTTCTCATTACTTATCTCAACTACACGCAACCCGAATTTTCTGGAATTAGCTATCAGTTTCTAGCCGAGCAACAAGGAATGGCGCCTGTTCTGGCTAAAATGCAGCCGCCTCCACCCCCACAGAAGAAAAGGAGTTCATCCCATAAGCCAAAGACCACAAAGGCGACAAAGAAAGATAACGCCACAGCGACAGCTATTGTGTTCGACTCCTCTCCACCAATTCTAGTGAATCAGCTGGAAATGAAACCAGCGCCAAACCCGCCGCCGCCAGTGGTTGCACCACAGATCAACCGCGCATACTTTGGAATATCACGCTTCCTTGATCAAGCAGAGTCAGCTGAACCAATCGTGGAGCCAGCTCCTCCTGCTCCACCAGCAAAACCGAAGAAAACCGCCAGAAAACCTGCCAACAAAACGATTAAGTCGTCAACGTCCCCTGAAACTGCCGACAAGAAAACTACCGCCAAAAAGCAGACTATCAAAGCTCCAGTCGTGAGTGAGGCAAGCGAAACGAAGATGGAGGAAGTCGTCACAGCTGCCGCGCCAGTTCCTTGTGAGCCGTCACCTCCAGACACCAACGCCACACAACGCTCCATCATATTCAACGATCCAATGGTGGCAATTGCGGCCGCTATTCACGAACCGCCGCAAGAGCCTCCTAGACTGCCGAAACCTGAACCAGAGGATCCGGAGAGAAGCCGTCTCTTCTTATGGGCGCCTGGCACACGTTCAAACCGAGGAAAGAGCGACAGCCCATCGCTTCATAAAACCGACGCCGAGCTCATCGAGTTCCTAAGAAAGCCATTGGAAAAAGCAAGAGAGGAGGAACGAGAAGCGGCAAGAAGAAAGATGATGGACCCATCGCCAAAGAGAAAGCCTCGCAGTGCAGGGAACGCCGGGAATGCATCAAAGTCGTCGAACTCTTCGACGTCCAACTCGAATCAACCCCCTACGACGGAGCCCAAGACAGTGGAATTGCAAACTTCTGAGCCAGTGGAGGCAACTCTTCAAGATACTTTGCTTATGAGCCAGTCTCCGCCTTGTGACTTTCTCGATGATCACCTCCTGGATTCAGCCTTTGAAGACTACGATTTTGCCGACTTTCAACGTTAGTTGATTTAACCTGCTATACGTGGAATTGGTTTTCTGGCTGTAACCGCTACGTTTGCTTTTAGTACTCCCATACAAAGTGTGTGAAGACTCCGTTTTAGTTTGCCACACCCGATGATATGCAAAAACAGTTTTCCCTCGATGCGTGTTCATTAGCATACCCCTCGCTCCTCCTCATCTTCTCTATTCACTCACGCCAATATCGATCTGCGCTCACACTCACGGTGTGTGCACACCATTTCGCTCACACCACGCGAATGCAAATGCGCTCTGATGGGATGCGGCGCGGTGCGCGCGCGTGCGTCTCGATTTGAAGGGACCATGCGGAAAAGGGCGCGCACTCATTCACGCATTTGCCCTCCCTTCGCGCGTTTTTCTCTCATATTTTCCTCATATCTGTTTATTTTTCGCGCCCTTCTTTCAGATGTGCTGGTCAAGCATTTTGTTTAGTTTTCCACCATGAACACACGTGTTGTAGACCAAAGAGCGCGCGAAATTCAAATATGACTCCGCCTATATCGATTTGTGTCGTGGAATTGTTCTGATACGCTTATCTTATCAGGAAAAGGCAATCATAAGTATTTTTCTAGAGTCAGGCGTTACTAGCAGCTCCGTTAAACGATTCCTTGGTATCATATTGATAAGAACTCTCAAAAAATCAGAATCATTTCTCGAAACGTTTAGATTCTCCCGAGTCTACGCTTTACGCCGCTTTTGAACAGACTCTGTTGGGTATGTTTCATGTGTCGTCGCGATTCGTTGCATGCTCTATTCTTCACTAACATCTTTTTCTTCTTCTATCTTGTGGTCTTTTCTGCTCTTTTACTAACTGTGACACTAGCTCGTTTCACTGTCCTTTCTCACTCTATCCTCACTCGTACCCTTCTTCCAGAGCAACAAGCAACTACGGATTTTTCATCGGGAAATACTGAATCTTATCGGAGCCTTCGTCTGGACATGCCTTTGGGTCAAGCCATGGCAGAAGTACCGCTAGAGTCAATCGCCGGCCATCTTCAAACTCAGAAAGAGTTATTCTTTATGAAGAAGGAAGGGAAACTCTCGGCAACCGGTCAGGACATGTATCAAACGGGTGAACAGCAACAGCAGCAGCAGCAACATCAGCAGCAACAACATCAGCAGCAGCAGCAGAATCTGCAACCGTCGTCTGGAATGGAGCCAACTTCAACGTCGAAGAAAAAGGCGCCCGCAAAGCGCAAGCAGCCGCCGAAGCCGCCTCCAATCGATGGAGCTGAGACAGCCCAACGTAAGTGACTCTCCAGGGAATGCTTCATTTCCGTGAGACGAAGTGATCAAAACATGTCTAGTTGCCATGGTAATTCTCTGTTTTCAGCAAAGCGCAAGAGAGCTCCTCCGAAAAAGAAGGGCGCTCAAGCCGCTGAGGAGCAGCAGGTCCAGAACGTCGTCCAGGTCGACGCCCAGATCCAGATGTACCAGCAGCAGCAGCCTGCTCATCAGCCCATCCAGCAGCCCACTCAACAGCGTCTCCCATCGGTCGACAACCTGCTGCCGCCTATCAACGGGCATTATCAACAGTCCAATTACGGTACGTGGCACTAGTGGGGTAACTCTAGAAGGAGGTGGTGTCATGTGAACTGGAGACAGAAGGGTGCCAGATGTTCGCCAGTTGTCTCTTCGCGCACAACGCGTCTTCAATAGAAAGGGAGAGGGATGTGAGCCCATTTAATTTATTGTGTAAAAAGACAGCTGCAAAGTTGGATACGAACATTTGTTGGTCACCGGTTTTTACGTGCGGTTTTCAAAGAGTACTCTCACATGATGTTCTCCCCAGGGATCGTATAGATTAGGCGTCGTGCGTAATTGGAAGAGACCTTTGATTTCAAAAGTGCATGTCATATAAAACATGATTCCAGGTAGAGGAGGCTCGCAGGAGACCAACGGTCAGTCGTCGTCGTCTACGTCCTACCAGTCTTACCAGTATTCTATGAATACTCAAGCGGAGCGTCCTAAGAAGCAGCAGAGCCGTGAGTGGCAACCGCGCGTGTTCAGAGAGTTGTATTAATTATTTTTCAGTCGCCTCAATGCTCCAACCGCTCAACAACACTGGTGGAAGCAGTAGTAGTCAGGGACAACAGCAGGCAGTTACTGATAACTACCAAAATGGCATGATGTACTCTATGGGCGCCAACGGAAACGGAGAATTCTATGGCTACGATGACCATAACAGTCAAATGTCGGCAGACTACACCGGCGACGGGCAAGCGCACTTTGCACCACTCTCCGTGGAAAGTCACATCTCTTATCAGTCACAAGAGTCAAACTCGCACATGTCAAGCATGCCACAAACCCCGATCTGTGAGTTCATAGCGCGGACGTGGCGTACTCTAATTTGCACTTTTCAGCTAATCATGGGTCAGTTTACAACAATCCGGTCGTCAATGATAACCAAATGAGTTACACACAACACAACTACGGTCAACCCAACGATCTGTACGCCAACCAGGAGTATTTTGCCCCCGTCGACAGTCACAACCACCAGCAGTATCTCAATGGCAACATGCAGAACGGAGTGAACTATGCCATCGATCAGCAGCACGACCAGAACGGGCAGCAATTGCATCAGCAGCAACCACAGCATCAGCAAATGGAGCAGCAACAGATGCAGCAGCAACCACAACCCATCGGAGAACTGCAGAGACTCACTCCGATGGACATCACCGAGTTCTTCTCCGATCCAACTCCCACTGGAGACTTCAACTCATACTCCAACATTGTTCATCCAGCGGATAATGGCAACCTGTACTCCAATGATCAGCTTCTCGTCAACAATGACAACATGCGTTTCATGCCGGACGGTCGTCAGGAGATACTGAACTTTGTCGGCGAAGACGAGGAGTGTGAAATGAGCACCTGCCCGGCAGATTGCAACAAGTGCCAGTCGAAGGCAGCGACTCCCAAGCCTCCTCCAATAGAGATCGTGCAGGAAACAAAGGCTGTCGTCGTCCAGAAGAGTGTGCCGAATGTCACTAACGGAACTACTATTCTGAAACCAGATGCCGAGCAGATCTCGTATGTGCAGTATCTGTCTCCGGGCGACCGCAACTTGACCGAGCCGGCCAAGCCGGGTTCAAAAAGAAAGCAGAAATCCAAGAAGAAGGCTGATCCAAAGGCACCTGAAAATGACATTTTCCAGAGTAAGTTCAAATCGTCAAGCTCCGTGCATAAAGCTTTCTGTTTACAGCTGCACCACTCACCAGCTTCCCAGAGAATATGTCGATCGGAGAGCTTCTGAAAAAGAGAAACCAGTTCCATCCGAACGTTTTCAAGTCCGCTGCTAGCAGATCGATGCAACAGTCAGCCCTGCGGGCTGGTTTTGAAAGAATGAATGATGCTCCGACGTCCTATTCTATATCATCGTCGCCGATATCTACTGCTAGGAAATCCACAGGCCCATTGTCTTTGTCGGATGTTCAGATGATGATTGAATCGAGACAGCAGATGGAAGTAGACGTGCGCTCGCACTCTTCTTCAACTCCATCAACAATCGACCGTGAATTCGAGTCAGTTTCTCCAATGGACAGAGAGCCACCAGTCCAGCCAGTTGCTTCGCGGCCGTCGAGCCAACAGGCTGTGCAGCCAGTGTCTCAGCAGCGCATCGCTCCGCCACCGCATCGCAAACTCTTGAAGGCGATCCGTCATCGTCAGTCACCATCGAACCGACCAACTAGCGGCGACCCAGTCCTTGACACCATTGACACCGTCATCTCCAATGTGATGGGAGTCAACGACACGTTGGAGCAGTACCTGCCAGTCGAGGAGTTGAACATTCCCGCGAACATCAAGTTGCAACACAAGAAAACGATTGAGATGGCAAAGCAGCATCAGGCAAAGCTGAAGTTGCAAGCCGAGAAGCAACCGAAAAGCAACAAAAAGCCGGAGGTTAAGAAGCCACAGGCTAAGAAGCCGGATGTCGAGATAATCAATGGTGAAAGGCCGGAAATCGAGATACTGGAACCTGAGACGATGGAGGTTCAGCAGCCGAACAACAACAATCCAAACTACACCATGGAGCAGCTTCGCGAGATGTATCAGAACCAAATAGAGACGGAGCCAACCTCGGCGTCATTCTATTTCAGAGGAAAATACTCCATCATCGAAAACATCAATGCAAAGAGGAGAGCACTTCTTGCGGAGAGACGGCGGAAAGGAGGGTTCGGTGAGGCGGAGATTGTGTTTCCGGTCGAATCGGTCAGAGTTCAAACTGAGGAAGAACGTCTCGCTGCGGAACAGAAGAAACTTGAGCAAAAGCGACAGCGAGAGGCTGATTATGAGAAGTTTATTGCGGAACGACAAAGGGTGAAAGAGTACCTCGAGCAGAAGATGGAACGCGAAAAGCAGCAAGAACTTCTGCAGTTGCAGCAAGTGCGTCAGGATGAGCAGCACCAGAATCGCGCACCAGAGCAGCATGAGCAGCAGCTCCAGAATCAGGAGCAACATCAGCAGCAGCAGCAGCAGCAGTATCAACAACCGCACAGCCAGATGCCTAATCTGCAACATCAGCTGCCGCATCGCCGACTGGAGCAGCAACGTCGTCACGATTGGCGCCAAGAGGAAGATGATCGTCAACACTTGCACCAGCAACAAGCCGAGCGGGACATTCACTATCCGGATCAGTCTCAGTCGTACCAGCAATTGCAACAACGTCGACAGCAGTTCCAGCCGTACCAGCAGGCGCAGCAGCTGCCACCGGTCCAGCAGAGACCTCAGCAGCGTAGAGTTCAAAACTCGAACAATGGCCAAGCTGTGATCCAGACCTTCAGTCTGCCACCGAGACCGGCGTATCCCAGCAAGCTGGCTCAGTTGTTGCAAAAACCGCCTGGCGCACCGTATACCACTCCGAAAACGGTTCCACAGTCGCCCATGATGCACCTGTTCGATCAACCGGCCTGCCAACCGTCGACTTCATTGCAGGCTGCTCAGCGTGCAGCGCAAGAGGAGGCCGAGTTCCAAGCCATGGAGGCTGCTCAGCCACCTTCGCCAGTGTTCTTCCAACGTCCGAATGCTGATCCACCACGTGTCATGCCGCAAGAGAGACCACAGGAGCGTCCACAGCCACCACAGCAACGCCCACAGGAGCGACCACAGCAGAGACCACCACCGCCGCCGCGTGCTCGTCCTTCCAGCTCCTCAACCGGTAATTCTGCGCGGCCGCGGAAACCGAGTCTTAGAAAAGATCCCGAGTCCGGCAACGGCTCGGGCTCTTCATCTTCGCAGGCTTTGCGAGCGTCAGATGAAGAAGCTAAGACTATAATGCGAATCATAAAAGAGAAAATGGAGTCCGGTTACTCATCTATTCCTTCAGGCGCTTCGAAGTCGAACAGCAACAACAGTCGTTCCTTCCGAGTGCGTGAATGCATTAGATCGGTGCTTGCGTATGGCCCGTTGCCTCCTGAGGAAGCATTGGGCCGTCCAGAGGGAATGGATCCCGAAGAATTCAACCAAGAGTACATGGAGCACTGGAATCGTACCACCCAGGACATGATTGACAATCCATGCGTGCCAGAGATCACTGTGGATGATGTGCTCGAGCAGCCAGAGTGTGAGTTGAAATCGGTATCATTCAGAAGATCATATTTTGTTTTCAGTGGAACCTGCTCTTCATGGTCGTTTCCGCAAGAGACTGGCAGCGGTCCGCGCTGGGAAGACGACGGTCACTAAGCCGCCTCCAAAGAAGAAGCGGATAAAGTTGGAAGAAGAAACTTGCACGGCTACTGCCACTACTACCGAGGAATCCACAGCCACCGTTACGGAATCGGAGCCATCTACTTCCACAGCGACCGTCACAAAGACCAAGTCTCGCTCTAAGTCGACCACAACCATCAAGGCGATTGTGGTGCCGTCGCTGGACCTTTTGCCGGATGGATCCCTACCCTCAACCTCTACTGAAGTCCTCTCCCAGCCGCTCTCGGTGCTGACCAATGACAACACCAACTCTATGGGACCATCGCCACTGGTCTCTGGTGTGCAGACTCCAGTTGAGCCGAACCTCAACAACCAGCAGCTCAACTACCAGGAAGACGTCAGTCACCAGTTCCCATCTGCTCCATACTCGTACACCATGTCGTACACCGACGGCCATAGCACCTACAACAGTGAGTTTCTTTCAGATAGTTTCAGTTTTCAATTTCTATCACTTGCAGGAACTGCCGGCAACCCGATGCCCTACAACATTCTTGAGGGCGAAGATGACGAAATGGAAGAGGAGGAGGAGCAGCGAAGACGGGATGAGGAGTCGCGAATGCTCCTAGTCGATACCAACCAAGTTGGCCGACGTCGTGCTCCAAGCACTCATTTCACGTTCGACGAACTGATTGACAACGGTTCACGCGGAGCTCTCATCAACGACAACAACGATCCGTTCCTGGGCAGCATGCACCATAGCCAGGTGGACAATGATCCGTTCCTGAGCAGCACTCATCGTGAACGCGGATTGTTTGATCTTGAAGATGACGACGATTTCGACATTGACAAAGATGTTATTGATCTGGATGGATCCGAGGACACGGGTCCCTCCACCCCGAGTGTCGGAATCCTGGACGACTCATCTTTTGACAGTGTGTTTTTCCGATGATTATTTTATTCAACTTTCATGTTTCCTATACACGCATATTTTCCTATGTTTGTCCCCGCAGATACTTTTCTTGTATTTTAAATCCCCTTGTACCGTTTTAATAATAATAGTTGCTATCATCGCCTCCCGTTCCGTCCCATATAGCTTTTAATCCCCTACCCTAAAGTTTGTCCTTTTTTTAAGTAATAAAGTGTCATTTACAGCGATGCATTCATCGTTTCATGGTATATTTGGGCCGCCACCTTGCTCACCACCGCTTCCTGTGGATAATCCTTCCCTTCAGGACCTTCCCGGTAATAGTAGCGTAGAAGTAGAAATAGTAGTTTCTGTGGCTCACCTCTAAACGTTCCAGTCGTGGCCAGTACTGATGTGGATATCATGTTCCTTCAAACTGAGCAGCCACATCATCTCGATGTGCACCAAGCTGCTGTTGAGTTTGCCCTGGATGAACCTGCCGGGTTTAAAGCGAAACGCGATCCGATGAGGACGCGAATCTCGCGTACCAATTACAAGACTATCGTCAAAAAGCAAGCGGTTCAACTGAGCAGTGCAGACTTGTACAACTTGCAGTACAAAACCACCAGAAAGCGGGGAAATGAATTCTTGTAAGATCCATCGTAGCTAGCTTGGTAGAATGATGGCACTAGTACTAACATACGGTTTAGAAACCCGACGGACGCCCGTGGAAGTGGTTTCCATCTGATGGATCAACTGGAAGAGCAGCATCGGTTCGGACAAGGTGATTCTGCTAACATGACTGTTCGTGAAATTGTGAACAAGCATGTGTACCAAATTGAGCCTGTGGTGGACCCATCGCCAGTACAGCCGCTTGCCGTGGCCGAGGTGCTAGAGAAGATGGAAGAGGAGCGTGCCTACCTGCTGCTGAAAGCTGAAGCCGACCGAGTGGTGAATGGGAATGTTGAAGAACAAGAGCCACGCCGACCAGCTCCTAGACAACGTCGTGGCTTCTACCAATGGCCTGAGAGTGCTGGGTACGGAGAACTAACCATCCCACGAAAGAAATCTAACAAACGGAATGCAAAGTAAACGGAGGCACTGTATTTGGTTCATTGTACTCTATTTTCAGTAATCGTCAGGAGTCTTCCAACAAGAAAACCAAATTCCCGTGAAATACAGTACTTCAAACCTGAAAATAGCTTCCTAGTGTATCAGCATCATTCAAATCTTTCGCATTTTTAGAATTTTTGTAAATACACATCATGCTTTTGAGTAATGGAAGATGTCATAGAGCCACCATTGTGATAGACAGTCGATTTCAGTCCGGTCTCTTTCATTTTTATCATCAGTCTCGTTGATTCTCAAATGAGGGTTCCAATGTAACCAAATTTTTTCATGTTGTACATAGTATTTTCAGTCGAATATTGCTTCATTTATATTGTTTGAAGTTTCCATTTGCTATGTAAATGAAGAAAGTTCAAGTTTGAAAACTAGTCATGAAGTCAAAACCGGTGTTGATGATAGAGAGAAATTCAGAACCCAGCAAAGAAAATACGTGAAGGATGCGTGTAAAAGATGCGCTGATAAGTTGTCGATTCATTCAAAAATCTGGGTAAAAGATCATGAAACTACTCGGACAAGAGTTTTATTCTGTATACGACACACTCACTCACAATTCGTTGCGAAAATCAAAATTCAAAAAATTAAAGAACAAATTTCATTAAAAATATGAAATTTGAGATTGAATCATAAGAATGGAGTTAGATGAGACAAGAAAAAATAACAATTTATTTCAATAAATAAACATTTCGGTCAATCACAGAACGACGTGAGCGTTATGTTTAACATACAATTTCAGACTAAAAAAAAGTTCGATCATGACTTCGTAAGTTTTCATCAATCAGTCAAAAACGCTCCTAAAATTGAAGTTTCGTCGACAGTTAAATCAAATTTTCTAGTTTGCTGAACCATTTCCAGACGGAAAAATGTTTGAATTTGATAGACATGCCCCTTATTGATAGCTGCCGCACCAATATATCTCATAAGATTTCATCAATTAGTCGTAAAAGCCCGAAGAGTCGAAATTCAAGCTTTGACGACAGTAAAATCGATATTCACAGTTTCCTGGAGCTTTTTCAGACGGGAAAACGGTTGAATATGATAGACAGGACCTTTATTGATAGCTGCCATACCAAATTTATCTCATGAGATTTTATCATTCTGTCCCTTTGTAATCCATCATGGAAATCATGCTCACAAATAATCTCATGTTTTTGCTTTAGAAGCTTTATTAAAAAAATATTCAGATATAAAAAAGGTTGAAGTGCGCGTAAAAATGAACATTGATAAAATGTGACACGTGTAATGCTTGGATTGAATTGCTTTCATTGCTCCTATTGCTCTCTCTGGTCGTCGATCGTCTGGATGATGGCGAAGTTTCTCGGCAGTTGATCAACTCGGTCGTTGGTCAGAACGGTCTGCGATCTATCGAAAGGGCAAGTGACTGTCCCATTGCTTGTTATTTTCTGCGCGCATTCGTGACATATCGTGTGGCCACAACCTACAAAGAAAATTTTAGAACTTTCAACAAAAAAATTACTCACTGAGGACCCGCGGAACACGAATGGAACTGTTGGCCGTGTACGGTCGGACGCAAATCTCACACTGGTAGACGGAGGAGTACGGAGAATCACTTCTGCTCAGAAGCTCCTTGATGATGGTGTTGACAGTCTGGTTTCTCAGAGTCGTCTCCAGTTTTTTGATCTTTCCAAATGACATCGTGAGCTGCTGTCGCAATTTCGCAGTTCTCCACGCAGCCTGTTGAGAAGTTGACTGGAGGGAAGATGTCAAATTGCGAATTGTGTCGTCTTTCTTGGCCATCGCCATTTCGTACTTGTGCTCCGTGTCTTTCTGCACACTCTTCACCTCGTGCTTCAGTTTCGCGTTCTCCGACTTCAGCTCGTTAACCTGCAACTGGAGCAGTTGCAGGTTCAAGTTGACCTGGTCTTGTTCCAGCTCCCTGGTCTTGCGGGATTTGAGGAACTTGAGCATGACTGGAATGCAAATGAATGAATTAAAAGGTTCAATAGTTGTGAGAAAAATAATAGAAAATAAAGCGTACGACACTGTATACCGAGCATGTAGGACTATTGCGTTTAGTGATGTATAATAAAATTAACCAGCGCTTAAGTTGTGCGTGTTAATGAAACTGAGTTTGTGAAAATATCTAGAAATGATTATTTTCTATCAAATACGCTGGGAAACCGAGTAAAACTCCAGAAAACTGCTGTGAATATGGCCATAAGACAGAGGGACGTATTGGCCCTTCTCTACAGCGCGCACCTGCCTAAAGGGCAGTCACAAATTCAGTAGAGCACGTTTTCTGACCTCCCTGTTTTGCAAAAATGTTTTGCGCCGGTCTTAGGCTAACTACTCTCATAGGTGTGTTCTAAATCGACATAGAATTTGAATGAAAACTTGTATTGAAAGAACTGAAAACCTATACTTGTACAAAAACAGCGAACACATGGAAAAAAGGGTTGAAATTACAATCCGTAAGGTATCAGAACAGAAAGTATGCTTGCAGGCAACAAGTTTCCTGCTGGTGTATGGTGAACAAAAGGAAGATCTGGAGAGAAGACCGGAGGGCCAAAAAGAAGAAAACATGGCAGTTTCTGCTCACCCTTCTTGTTATAGTTGCCTTCCCGCAAATTCGAATTATTGGCTACGTGGCAAGGGGTGAAGAAAGCAGGTGACAAAGCGATCTTCCTACCCTACATGGACCATGTGATCGGGCGGCACAAAACATTGCTACGAAACAGAGAGGTCAGCAAACGTGCTCTACTGCATGTTGACTACAATTTAGGCAGGTGCGCGCTGTAGAGATGGGTCAATATGTCCCTCTGTCCTCTGTCCGCGTTTACAGCAGTTTTCTGGAGTTTCAATCCGTTTCATAGCGTTTTTGCTAGAAAATAATCATTTGAAGATATTTCCACATACTCAGTTTCATTAACACCGAATACATTAATAATTTAAATTTTACGTTTGTCTTTATCTTTCTCTTACAACCTTCCAACTTTTTTATAAATTCATTTGCAGTCATGTTCAAATTCCTTAAATCCCGCAAGACCAGGGAGCTGGAAGAAGACAAGGCCAACTTGAACGTTCAACTTCTCCAGATGCAGAACGTTGTTTCATACCTGCAGTTCACGTGCGACAACTACAAGCAGTTGCACTCGGACCAGAAGAAAGAGATCAACGAACTGAAGTCGGAGAACGCGAAACTGAAGCACGAGATGAAGAGTGTGCAGAAAGACACGGAGCACAAGTACGAAATGGCGTTGGCGAAGAAAGACCACACAATTCGTAATTTGACATCTTCCCTCCAGTCAACTTCTGAACAGGCTGCGTGGAGAACTGCGAAATTGCGACATCAGCTCACGGTGTCATTCGGAAAGATCGAAAAACTGGAGACGACTCTGAGAAACCAGACTGTCAACACCATTATCAAGGAGCTTATGAGCAGAAGTGATTCTCCGTACTCCTCCGTCTACCAGTGTGAGATTTGCGTCCGACCGTACACGGCCAACAGTTCCATTCGTGTTCCGCGGGTCCTCAGTGAGTAATTTTTTTGTTGCAAGTTCTAAAATTTTCTTTGTAGGTTGTGGCCACACGATATGTCACGAATGCGCGCAGAAAATAACAAGCAATGGGACAGTCACTTGCCCTTTCGATAGATCGCGGACCGTTCTGACCAACGACCGAGTTGATCAACTGCCGAGAAACTTCGCCATCATCCAGACGATCGACGACCAGAGAGAGCAATAGGAGTAATCAGAGCAATCCAATCCAAGCATTACACGTGTCACTTTTTATCAATGTTCATTTTTACGCGCACTTCAAACTTTTTTATATCTGAATATTTTTAATAAAGCTTTCAAAGCAAAAACTTAATTGACTTTATTTGATTTCCATGAAAAACTACAAAGAGACAGAACGATCAAATCTCATAAGATAATTTGGTATGGCAATTATCAACAAAGGTCCTGTCTATCATATTCAACCGCATTTCCGTCTGAAAAAGCTCCAAGAAACTGTGAACATCGATTTTACTGTCATCAAAGCTTGAATTTCGACTCTCCGGGCTTTTACGACTGATTGATGAAATCTTATGAGATAATTTGGTGCGGCAATTATCAACAAAAGTCCTGTCTATCATATTCAACCGCATTTCCGTCTGAAAAAGCTCCAGGAAACTGTGAACATCGATTTTACTGTCGTCAAAGCTTGAATTTCGACTCTCCGGGCTTTTACGACTGATTGATGAAATCTTATGAGATAATTTGGTGCGGCAATTATCAACAAAGGTCCTGTCTATCATATTCAACCGCATTTCCGTCTGAAAAAGCTCCAGGAAACTGTGAACATCGATTTTACTGTCATCAAAGCTTGAATTTCGACTCTCCGGGCTTTTACGACTGATTGATGAAATCTTATGAGATAATTTGGAGCGGAAATTATCAACAAAGGTCCTGTCTATCATATTCAACCGCATTTCCGTCTGAAAAAGCTCCAGGAAACTGTGAACATCGATTTTACTGTCGTCAAAGCTTGAATTTCGACTCTCCGGGCTTTTACGACTGATTGATGAAATCTTATGAGATAATTTGGAGCGGAAATTATCAACAAAGGTCCTGTCTATCATATTCAACCGTTTTTCCGTCTGAAAAAGCTCCAGGAAACTGTGAATTTTTTAAAGTTTTAATCATCTGAAATATCTGGAAAATATTCTGTTTATCTATTCATCTTCACTGTTTTCCGTTATCATTTTTTATCTTTCAGCCGCCTGGTCCGTATCTCCTAGGCATGTGTTTCTGCGTCTCTGACCGCACGCTCTGTGTCTGCATCTCCGACCGCACGCTGCAATTGCGCTCCACCGCACTGTTCGATCGCTCGGCAGTCTTTGTCATTCATTTTCATTTCTTGCTCATTTCCCACCTTCTCTCCCGAGTTCCAACCGGAACTCTTTCAGTTTACCAGTTAGTCGCAGTAGTTTTTACAGGAAATTCGTTTTCACACGCATTTCTTCCGTTTTCCGACCTTCTGGGTTGGATTTTCGGTTTATTCTGAAAAATATTCATTATCGATTTTTGACAGCCACTATTTTGGCATTTTTGTCGTAATTTCCGAGTGTTTCTCAGATGTTCTAGGTTGTGTTCACTGAACACGGTTTGTTCAAATCCAAATAATCTTTTCAAAATGAACTTTTGGCTAAAAATGCGCCACAATATCGAAAAAATGGGATCTCTCACTTTTGAGTTGTCTTTAATTGTATTAGCAATGTTCTCGTGTCTCCCGTTATTTGTCTTGTTTTTCTGCTCAATGATATCTTTTTCAGGTAGTCTCTATTGTCCAATCGAACCATGCGGACAGGCGAACTAGTTGATCTTAATTTCTATATAGACAAGCTATCAAACGTGAGTTGAAAAACAATAAACTGATTGAACCGAATTTTCAGTTGCTTGATGAGGAAGAGGGTAGCATCACGTCGTCATCAGCGCCCGGAGAGCAAAATCTAGATGGAGTTCAACCGGAGAGCCGTGAGTAGCAACCACTTTCGCATAAAGTTGTATCAATCATTTTTCAGCCGACTTGATTTTCAAACCGCTCAACAGTACTGATGGAAACAGTAGTGGCCAGGATGGAAACATGTGCTCTGTAGACGCGAAAGGAAACGGACAGTTTGGTGAACACAAGGTCTTTGACAGACAGATCTCTGCTGACAACGTGGAAAATCACATCTCTGATAAGCCGCACGATTCAATCTCTCACAAGACCAGTAAGTTAACACATAGTACGGACCCTTTGTAGATTTCTACTTTCAGATAATCATGAGTCACTGCACGGAGAGCTGCCAAAGCTTACTGCAGATGATGTCGACAAGTACTTCGCCGGCCTATCTCTCACTAAAAAGCGTAAGTACAAATCAATCGCTTTATTGTATTAAAATTTCATTTTCTAGGTGTCCCACGCAACTCGGAGAATGTGTTCTTTCCTTCGACGTTTGTTCCTCCAGCTTGTGATATGTTCTCTTCGGGCCCATTGGCTTTGTCCGATGTGGCGATGAGGAATCCCGCGAGAATGGAAATGGATGAGGATGGTCAATCAGACTCTGGATCGGATTCGGGATCAGCTTCTGCCGCTGGCTCAGATTCTGACTCTGATTATGATTCTGATTCAACTCCACCAGAAATTGAGAATCTCTCACCGGAAATTGTGGAGATCCCGCTCTCACCGGAGATTATGGAGATCCCGCTCTCACCGGAGATTATGGAGATCCCGCTCTCACCGGAAATTGTGGAGATCCAGCACTCACCGGAGATTGTGGAAATTCCGAAGACACTGAACGACCACTTGCCTGATTACACCATGGAGGAACTCAGAATGATCTACCAGGGTCAGATGGAGAAGGAGTGTTGTCCCTGCAGAGACATCTTTTTTAAAGGAGAGTATTCCGTTGTGGAGATGATCAATAAAAACTACTCGGAACGGCTGATTGCGAAGGTCAAACGAGAGAATAACATTCCGGATCATGTATATCTTCCGGATCCGTTTAAGCGCCCGGTGGGCAGTCGAACTCTGAAGGAATTCCAAGAATATAAGGAAGTGCTTTATAAGTGGTTTGATGAAAGAGATAAGGCGCGTGAATACAAACGGCAGAAGAAGGAACGGGAGCAGCAAGGGCTACCAGATCAGGAGCAAGCGCATTATCAGCACTATGATCAAAATCATCAAAATTGGCGCCAACCCGGAGACGATGGACAGCAGCTCTACCAGCAAAAATCTCTTCAGCTACATGAACCACCTTATCAGGCATCCCTCAACATTTTGTCGAGATTGCTGGGTGGACAACGCAAACCGGTAAACTACAATTGGGAAGAATTTCAAATGTGCGTTGCCGTCGAGTCAGTGATTGCGTTAGGTCCGCTGACTCCTGAGGAAGCATTGGGTTGCACGGAAGGAACAAACACCGACGAATTCAAGCAAGCGTACAAGGAGCACTGGGATCGTATCACCCAGGAAATGATTTATGACCCATGCGAGCCGGAGATCACTGTGGATGATGTGCTGGCCTTCCCGGAGTGTAAGTTCGAGTTAGTACGATACAAAAAATAATTTCCGTTTATAGTGGAACCTGCTCTTCATGATCGTTTCCGCAAAAGACTGGCAGCGGCCCGTGCCGGAGAGACCGAGGAGCTTGAGGAATCTCCACAAAAGAAGCAAGACTTGTCAATGAAGCAGAACAAAGACCAAACACCAGTGACCATGCAGACTCCGATTGCTTCGAGCCTCAAGATCCAGCAGTTCAACCATCAGGAAGGCTACAACACCTACAACAGTGAGTTTCTTAGATATATTTTCAGTTTTTTTTTTCAAATTTCTGTTGTTTTACAGGAGTTGCCGGCGACCCAATGCCTGACAACATTCTCGAGAATGAAGATGACAACATGGAAAAGGAGGAGCTGGCCTTCCCGGAGTGTGAGTTCGACTTAGTACGATACAAAAAAAAATTATGTTTTCAGTGGAACCCGCTCTTCATGGTGATTCCCGCAAAAGACTGGCAGAAGTCGGTGCAGTGGAGTTTGAGCCACTTTCAAAAAAGATGGCTACTGATACGAACCCATCTGTTCCCACTGTGACAGAGTCTCATCAATCGACCACCACCATCAGAGTTATTGATGGGCCTTCGATGGAGTTGGACGGATTCACTTGCTCTAATCCAAATGAAGTCCGCAACAACACCTACAGCAGTGAGTTCCTTCCAGATAAATTCAGATTTTTAATTATGATTACTAACAGGAGTCTCCCATTCTCGGAGCGCGAGCTTGTCAACGAACAAGTCCATCGGCTCACGCGGAACTTCGGTCGGTGAGAACAACGACCCGTCCCCGCGTAGCAGTAGCCGACCCCGTTACTACACTACCAGCGAAGATGAGCAATCTGATTCGGACGATAAGAAGAGCGAAGATGATTCATGGGATTGGTCCGAGGACGAAGTTTTCGAACCCGCAGAAGATGTTGTTGCTGAGACCGGATCCGAGAAGTCGGGAAACTCCACTCCGAATGAGGGAGTCCTGGACGAGCGCGAATTCTTCTCCGATTAATTTTTTCATCCATTTTATCTCAATTGATGGCTTTATATTTACTGGTCCCGTTTTATAATTATTTATACATACATTTATTTATTCAAATCTTATTGCCCCCCCCCCCTCCTCTCTCCCAGTAAACCCAATTTCTCCCTGGTATTTTTACTTTTTGTAATCGCCCCCGTCATACCCACCCCCCAATCTAGTTTTCACCTCACACCATCTCCAGAATACTGGCGTTAATTCACTAATAAAGTGTCAATCGCAATAACGAAATCATCTTATTCATCTGGGCCAGCTCAGAGCTCAACACAGTTTCCTGTGGATAATCCTTCACTTCACAGCCATCCTGGTGATAGTAGTGTAAAAGCAGTCGTCGTTCTGTGTTGAGGCTCACCATGAAAAAGTAGTTCAAAAATCGACTTTAATGCTGAACTACTAGAAATTGAAGAAAACCTTCAATTTAAGTCGGATCCTTCTTTAAATTGACGTATTTACTCCTGGAAGCGCGCTCTTTTAAATGATATACAATACTCAATGTTATTTGGAAAACGTAAAAATTTTCATTTTTCTGGTCATATCCGATCTTCGAGGATGCCCCCTACAATAAAACTCAAAATTCCATTTTCAACTTTTTTATGAGTTGTGTATATCATTCGATAGAGTTCGTTACGTTGATTTGAACTGAATAAAAACAACAGTTGAATATTCACAAAAAGTAGGTTTTACGACTGATTGATGAAATCTTATGAGATATATTGGTGCGGCAACTATCAACAAAGGTCCTGTCTATCATACTCAACCGCATTTCCGTCTGAAAAAGCTCCAGGAAACTGTGAATATCGATTTTTAAGCTTTAATCATCTGAAAAATCTACAAATCATTCTGTTTATGTATTGTGCATCCGCCACTTGGTGAGCGATGGTCGTGGAAGAGAATGAAAAACAGCCATGCGGTGGTTAGGCCACCTTCTGGAGGACACCATTTTTTTAAATTTTTATTTTTTTGTTTTTGTCTGTTTTTCCTTAAAAATTGCCGTTTTTGAGCGGTTTTTTCTCACTTTTTTGCTTTCAAAATGAATTTACAGTCAAAATTAACATATAATTTCATGTTTGAGTGATTCTCTTCACTTTTTTTGCCGAGAATACCACTTTTTCCCTTTTAATGGGAAAGAAAAATAAATTTCCCAAATTGTTTCAATTTTCCAAGTCCTTTTTTCTTTTTTCTATGTTTCTTGATTATTTTCTCATCTTTTATTTTGAAAATGAAACATTTTTGAGTTTCAGAATCACTCGGGAAACTCGACGGATGAAAATCCACCGGCAGACGATAATTAATGGACGAAAACTAAGAAAATTTGAAGTTTTTTGAGAAAAACTTGAAGATTTCTCAATTTTCATAGATTCAAGTGCTGAAAAAAGGAAAATATTGCCGTTTCCAGGTCAGATGAGCAAGAAGCGCAGGTCGTCGAGCACGCTGAGCCAGTTCGGAGCTGAGAACAAAAGAGATGTCCTCGGAGCCGCGACAGAACAAGAAGGATCTCCGAAATGGAATCAATTAATAAAAATTCATACCGATTTGTGTTACAGCATCAGCAGTTCACTTTAATAAATTTTTATTGTCAATCAAGGTTATAGTTTCAAAGTTATCCGCACATACGTATAAATTTAAGCGAATTAACAATAATACAGTGTTTTGGACGCTCAATCGTGCGGTTACTCCATTTGTAGATTTCATTACGGCGAGCCTTCTTGTTCTGTCGCGGCTCCGAGGACATATTTTCCGTTCTCAGCTCCGAACTGGCTCAGCGTGCTCGACGACCTGCGCTTCTTGCTCACCTGACCTGGAAACGGCAATATTTTCCTTTTTTTCAGCACTTGAATCCATTTTCTCAAAAAACTTCAAATTTTCTTACTTTTTTGGGAAATTCATTTTTCTTTCCCATTAAAAGGGAAAAAGTGGTATTTTCGGCAAAAAAAGTGATGAGAATCACTCAAACATGAAATCATATGTTAATTTTGACTGTAAATTCATTTTTAAAGCAAAAAAGTGAGAAAAAACCGCTCAAAAACGGCAATTTTTAAGGAAAAAACAGACAAAAACGAAAAAATAAAAAAAAAAAACAAAATGGTGGCCTCCAGAAGGTGGCCTAACCACCGCATGGCTGTTTTTCATTCTCTTCCACGACCATCGCTCACCAAGTGGCGGATGCACAATATTCATCTTCACTGTTTTCCGTTATCATTTTTTATCTTTCAGCCGCCTGGTCCGTATCTCCTAGGCATGTGTTTCTGCGTCTCTGACCGCACGCTCTGTGTCTGCATCTCCGACCGCACGCTGCAATTGCGCTCCACCGCACTGTTCGATCGCTCGGCAGTCTTTGTCATTCATTTTCATTTCTTGCTCATTTCCCACCTTCTCTCCCGAGTTCCAACCGGAACTCTTTCAGTTTACCAGTTAGTCGCAGTAGTTTTTACAGGAAATTCGTTTCCACACGAATTTCTTCCGTTTTCCGACCTTCTGGGTTGGATTTTCGGTTTATTCTGAAAAATATTCATTATCGATTTTTGACAGCCACTATTTTGGCATTTGTGTCGTAATTTCCGAGTGTTTCTCAGATGTTCTAGGTTGTGTTCACTGAACACGGTTTGTTCAAATCCAAATAATCTTTTCAAAATGAACTTTTGGCTAAAAATGCGCCACAATATCGAAAAAATGGGATCTCTCACTTTTGAGTTGTCTTTAATTGTATTAGCAATGTTCTCGTGTCTCCCGTTATTTGTCTTGTTTTTCTGCTCAATGATATCTTTTTCAGGTAATCTTTATTGTCCAATAGAACCATGCGGACAGGCGAACTAGTTGATCTTAATTTCTGTTTCAAACCGCTCAACAGTACTGATGGAAACAGTAGTGGCCAGGATGGAAACATGTGCCCTGTAGACGCGAAAGGAAACGGACAGTTTGGTGAACACAAGGTCTTTGACAGACAGATCTCTGCTGACAACGTGGAAAATCACATCTCTGATAAGCCGCACGATTCAATCTCTCACAAGACCAGTAAGTTAACACATAGTACGGACCCTTTGTAGATTTTTATTTTTTACTTTCAGATAATTATGAGTCACTGCACGGAGAGCTGCCGAAACTCGCTGCAGATGATGTCGACAAGTACTTCACCGGCCTATCTCTCACTAAAAAACGTAAGTACAAATCAATCGCTTTATTGTATTAAAATTTCATTTTCTAGGTGCCCCACGCAACTCGGAGAATGTGTTCTTTCCTTCGACGTTTGTTCCTCCAGCTTCTGAGATCCCGCTCTCACCGGAGATTGTGGAGATCCCGTTCTCACCGGAGATTGTGGAGATCCCGTTCTCACCGGAGATTGTGGAGATCCCGTTCTCACCGGAGATTGTGGAGATCCCGTTCTCACCGGAGATTGTGGAGATCCCGTTCTCACCGGAGATTGTGGAGATCCCGTTCTCACCGGAGATTGTGGAGATCCAGCACTCACCGGAGATTGTGGAGATTCCAAAGGCACTGAACGACCACTTGCCTGATTACACCATGGAGGAATTCAGAATGATCTACCAGGGTCAGATGGAGAAGGAGTGTTGTCCCTGCAGAGACATCTTTTTCAAAGGAGAGTATTCCGTTGTGGAGATGATCAATAAAAACTACTCGGAACGGCTGATTGCGAAGGTCAAACGAGAGAATAACATTCCGGATCATGTATATCTTCCGGATCCGTTTAAGCGCCCGGTGGGCAGTCGAACTCTGAAGAAATTCCACGAATATAAGGCAGTGCGTGAATACAAACGGCAGAAGGAACGGGAGCAGCAAGGGCTACCAGATCAGGAGCAAGCGCATTATCAGCACTATGATCAAAATCATCAAAATTGGTGCCAATCCGGAGACGATGGACATCAGCTCTACCAGCAAAAATCTCTTCAGCTACATGAACCACCTTATCAGGCATCTTTCAACAATATGTCGAGATTGCTGGGTGGACAACGCAAACCGGTAAACTACAATTGGGAAGAATTTCAAATGTGCGTTGCCGTCGAGTCAGTGATTGCGTTAGGTCCGCTGACTCCTGAGGAAGCATTGGGTTGCACGGAAGATACAAACACCGACGAATTCAAGCAAGCGTACAAGGAGCACTGGGATCGTATCACCCAGGAAATGATTTTTAACCCATGCGAGCCGGAGATCACTGTGGATGATGTGCTGGCCTTCCCGGAGTGTAAGTTCGAGTTAGTACGATACAAAAAAAAATTATGTTTTCAGTGGAACCCGCTCTTCATGGTGATTCCCGCAAAAGACTGGCAGAAGTCGGTGCAGTGGAGTTTGAGCCACTTTCAAAAAAGATGGCTACTGATACGAACCCATCTGTTCCCACTGTGACAGAGTCTCATCAATCGACCACCACCATCAGAGTGATTGATGGGCCTTCGATGGAGTTGGATGGATTCACTTGCTCTAATCCAAATGAAGTCCGCAACAACACTTACAGCAGTGAGTTCCTTCCTAATAAATTCAGATTTTTAATTATGACAAGCCTGTTCGAGCAGCCTTGCTGCGTATTTTTCGTTTTGAACTACCGTAGGAAACTTTGATCTGCTAGTAAACCGAGGAAACGTTTTTTCTGCGGCGGACATCCATACAGGCTCGCGATGAGTGGGAAAACGCGCACAGAATTGTCTACCCACACACCCAGACACAAACCCCATACCAATTTTAAATATAAGGAAGATTACTAACAGGAGTCTCCCATTCTCGGAGCGCGAGGGCGCGTGAATACAAATGGCAGAAGAAGGAACGGGAGCAGCAAGGGCTACCAGATCAGGAGCAAGCGCATTATCAGCACTATGATCAAAATCATCAAAATTGGCGCCAACCCGGAGACGATGGACAGCAGCTCTACCAGCAAAAATCTCTTCAGCTACATGAACCACCTTATCAGGCATCTTTCAACAATATGTCGAGATTGCTGGGTGGACAACGCAAACCGGTAAACTACAACTGGAAAGACCTTCGATTGTCTTTTACCGTCGGGTGTGTGGCTTGGTTAGGTCCGCTGACTCCTGAGGAAGCATTGGGTTGCACGGAAGGAACAAACACCGACGAATTCAAGCAAGCGTACAAGGAGCACTGGGATCGTATCACCCAGGAAATGATTTATAACCCATGCGAGCCGGAGATCACTGTGGATGATGTGCTGGCCTTCCCGGAGTGTAAGTTCGAGTTAGTACGATACAAAAAATAATTTCCGTTTATAGTGGAACCTGCTCTTCATGATCGTTTCCGCAAAAGACTGGCAGCGGCCCGTGCCGGAGAGACTGAGGAGCTTGAGGAATCTCCACAAAAGAAGCAAGACTTGATAAAGCAGCAAACACTAGCGTTCATCTCTCTGGTTGTTTCACACTATAAGACCCATCAGCTCAACCATCAGGAAGACTACAACACCTACAACAGTGAGTTTCTTTAAGATAGTTTCAGTTTTTTTTTCAAATTTCTGTTGTTTTACAGGAGTTGCCGGCGACCCAATGCCTGACAACATTCTCGAGGATGAAGATGACAACATGGAAAAGGAGGAGCTGGCCTTCCCGGAGTGTGAGTTCGAGTTAGTACGATACAAAAAAAATTATGTTTTCAGTGGAACCCGCTCTTCATGGTGATTCCCGCAAAAGACTGGCAGAAGTCGGTGCAGTGGAGTTTGAGCCACTTTCAAAAAAGATGGCTACTGATACGAACCCATCTGTTCCCACTGTGACAGAGTCTCATCAATCGACCACCACCATCAGAGTTATTGATGGGCCTTCGATGGAGTTGGATGGATTCACTTGCTCTAATCCAAATGAAGTCCGCAACAACACTTACAGCAGTGAGTTCCTTCCTAATAAATTCAGATTTTTAATTATGATTACTAACAGGAGTCTCCCATTCTCGGAGCGCGAGCTTGTCAACGAACAAGTCCATCAATGAGAGCTTGTCGACGAACAAGTCCATCGGCTCACGCGGAACTTCGGTCGGTGAGAACAACGACCTGTCCCCGCGTAGCAGTAGCCGATCCCGTTTCTATACTACTAGTGAAGACGAGCAATCTGATTCGGACGATAAGAAGAGTGAAGGTGATTCATGGGATTGGTCCGAGGACGAAGTTTTCGAACCCGCAGAAGATGTTGTTGCTGAGACCGGATCCGAGAAGTCGGGAAACTCCACTCCGAATGAGGGAATCCTCGACGAGCTCGCATTCTTCTCCGATTAATTTTTTCATCCATTTTATCTCAATTGATGGCTTTATATTTACTGGTCCCGTTTTATAATAATATATCCATACATTTATTTATTTAAATCTTATTGTCCCCCCCCCCCTCCTCTCCCCCAGTAAACCCACTTTCCTTCTGGTATTCTAACTTTTTGTAATCACCCCCCGTCATACCCGCTATATCATTCATTGGACCCGTTTTAAAATTGTATAATTTATTTAAATATTATTGTCTCCTCCCTCTTTTTGTCAAATTGCCCCCGATCTCTCTCACCTAGTCTCTACCACATTCCTATCCAGAAATATGGCGTTGATCAACCAATAAAGTGTCAATCGCTGTAACAAATTGTTTTTATCATGGTATATTTGGGCTAGCTCAGAGCTCAACAGCGTTTCCTGTGGATAATCTTTCACTTCACAGCCATCCTGGTGATAGTAGTGTAAAAGCAGTCGTCGTTCTGTGTTGAGGCTCACCATGAAAAAGTAGTTCAAAAATAGACTTTAATGCTGAACTACTAGAAACTGAAGAAAACCTTCAATTTAAGTCGGACCCTTCTCCAAATTGACGTACGTACTCCTGAAAGCGCGCTCTTTTAAATGATATACAATACTCAACGTTATTTTTAAAACGTAAAAATTTTCATTTTTCTGGTCATATCCGATCTTCGAGGATGCCCACTACGATAAAACTCAAAATTCCATTTTCAACTTTTTGATGAGTTCTGTATATCATTCAAAAGAGCTTTTTACACTGATTTGAACTGAATAAAAACGACACTCGAATATTCACAAAAAGTAGGTCAAAAATCGACTTTAATGCTGAACTACTAGAAATTGAAGAAAACCTTCAATTTTGCCCGGATCCTTCTTTAAATTGACGTACGTACTCCTGGAAGCGCGTTCTTTCGAATGATATACAATACTCGATGTTACTTCGAAAACATGAAAATTTTCATTTTTCTGGTCATATCCGATCTTCGAGGATGCCCCTACGATAAAACTTAAAATTCCATTTTCAACTTTTTGATGAGTTCTGTATATCATTCAAAAGAGCTTTTTACACTGATTTGAACTGAATAAAAACGACACTTGAATATTTACAAAAGGTAGGTCAAAAATCGACTTTAATGCTGAACTACTAGAAATTGAAGAAAACCTTCAATTTAAGTCGGATCCTTCTCCAAATTGACGTACGTACTCCTGGAAGCGCGTTCTTTCGAATGATATACAATACTCGATGTTACTTCGAAAACATAAAAATTTTCATTTTTCTGGTCATATCCGATCTTCGAGGATGCCCCTACGATAAAACTTAAAATTCCATTTTCAACTTTTTGATGAGTTCTGTATATCATTCAAAAGAGCTTTTTACACTGATTTGAACTGAATAAAAACGACACTTGAATATTTACAAAAGGTAGGTCAAAAATCGACTTTAATGCTGAACTACTAGAAATTGAAGAAAACCTTCAATTTAAGTCGGATCCTTCTCCAAATTGACGTACGTACTCCTGGAAGCGCGTTCTTTCGAATGATATACAATACTCGATGTTACTTCGAAAACATAAAAATTTTCATTTTTCTGGTCATATCCGATCTTCGAGGATGCCCCCTACGATAAAACTTAAAATTCCATTTTCAACTTTTTGATGAGTTCTGTATATCATTCAAAAGAGCTTTTTACACTGATTTGAACTGAATAAAAACGACACTCGAATATTCACAAAAAGTAGGTCAAAAATCGACTTTAATGCTGAACTACTAGAAATTGAAGAAAACCTTCAATTTTGCCCGGATCCTTCTTTAAATTGACGTACGTACTCCTGGAAGCGCGTTCTTTCGAATGATATACAATACTCGATGTTACTTCGAAAACATAAAAATTTTCATTTTTCTGGTCATATCCGATCTTCGAGGATGCCCCTACGATAAAACTTAAAATTCCATTTTCAACTTTTTGATGAGTTCTGTATATCATTCAAAAGAGCTTTTTACACTGATTTGAACTGAATAAAAACGAAACTTGAATATTTACAAAAGGTAGGTCAAAAATCGACTTTAATGCTGAACTACTAGAAATTGAAGAAAACCTTCAATTTAAGTCGGATCCTTCTCCAAATTGACGTACGTACTCCTGGAAGCGCGTTCTTTCGAATGATATACAATACTCGATGTTACTTCGAAAACATAAAAATTTTCATTTTTCTGGTCATATCCGATCTTCGAGGATGCCCCCTACGATAAAACTTAAAATTCCATTTTCAACTTTTTGATAAGTTCTGTATATCATTCAAAAGAGCTTTTTACACTGATTTGAACTGAATAAAAACGACACTTGAATATTTACAAAAGGTAGGTCAAAAATCGACTTTAATGCTGAACTACTAGAAATTGAAGAAAACCTTCAATTTTGCCCGGATCCTTCTTTAAATTGACGTACGTACTCCTGGAAGCGCGTTCTTTCGAATGATATACAATACTCGATGTTACTTCGAAAACATAAAAATTTTCATTTTTCTGGTCATATCCGATCTTCGAGGATGCCCCTACGATAAAACTTAAAATTCCATTTTCAACTTTTTGATGAGTTCTGTATATCATTCAAAAGAGCTTTTTACACTGATTTGAACTGAATAAAAACGACACTTGAATATTTACAAAAGGTAGGTCAAAAATCGACTTTAATGCTGAACTACTAGAAATTGAAGAAAACCTTCAATTTAAGTCGGATCCTTCTCCAAATTGACGTACGTACTCCTGGAAGCGCGTTCTTTCGAATGATATACAATACTCGATGTTACTTCGAAAACATAAAAATTTTCATTTTTCTGGTCATATCCGATCTTCGAGGATGCCCCCTACGATAAAACTTAAAATTCCATTTTCAACTTTTTGATAAGTTCTGTATATCATTCAAAAGAGCTTTTTACACTGATTTGAACTGAATAAAAACGACACTTGAATATTTACAAAAGGTAGGTCAAAAATCGACTTTAATGCTGAACTACTAGAAATTGAAGAAAACCTTCAATTTTGCCCGGATCCTTCTTTAAACTGACGTACGTACTCCTGGAAGCGCGTTCTTTCGAATGATATACAATACTCGATGTTACTTCGAAAACATAAAAATTTTCATTTTTCTGGTCATATCCGATCTTCGAGGATGCCCCCTACGATAAAACTTAAAATTCCATTTTCAACTTTTTGATGAGTTCTGTATATCATTCAAAAGAGCTTTTTACACTGATTTGAACTGAATAAAAACGACACTTGAATATTTACAAAAGGTAGGTCAAAAATCGACTTTAATGCTGAACTACTAGAAATTGAAGAAAACCTTCAATTTAAGTCGGATCCTTCTCCAAATTGACGTACGTACTCCTGGAAGCGCGTTCTTTCGAATGATATACAATACTCGATGTTACTTCGAAAACATAAAAATTTTTATTTTTCTGGTCATATCCGATCTTCGAGGATGCCCCCTACGATAAAACTTAAAATTCCATTTTCAACTTTTTGATGAGTTCTGTATATCATTCAAAAGAGCTTTTTACACTGATTTGAACTGAATAAAAACGACACTTGAATATTTACAAAAGGTAGGTCAAAAATCGACTTTAATGCTGAACTACTAGAAATTGAAGAAAACCTTCAATTTTGCCCGGATCCTTCTTTAAATTGACGTACGTACTCCTGGAAGCGCGTTCTTTCGAATGATATACAATACTCGATGTTACTTCGAAAACATAAAAATTTTCATTTTTCTGGTCATATCCGATCTTCGTGGATGCCCCTACGATAAAACTTAAAATTCCATTTTCAACTTTTTGATGAGTTCTGTATATCATTCAAAAGAGCTTTTTACACTGATTTGAACTGAATAAAAACGACACTTGAATATTTACAAAAGGTAGGTCAAAAATCGACTTTAATGCTGAACTACTAGAAATTGAAGAAAACCTTCAATTTAAGTCGGATCCTTCTCCAAATTGACGTACGTACTCCTGGAAGCGCGTTCTTTCGAATGATATACAATACTCGATGTTACTTCGAAAACATAAAAATTTTTATTTTTCTGGTCATATCCGATCTTCGAGGATGCCCCCTACGATAAAACTTAAAATTCCATTTTCAACTTTTTGATGAGTTCTGTATATCATTCAAAAGAGCTTTTTACACTGATTTGAACTGAATAAAAACGACACTTGAATATTTACAAAAGGTAGGTCAAAAATCGACTTTAATGCTGAACTACTAGAAATTGAAGAAAACCTTCAATTTTGCCCGGATCCTTCTTTAAATTGACGTACGTACTCCTGGAAGCGCGTTCTTTCGAATGATATACAATACTCGATGTTACTTCGAAAACATAAAAATTTTCATTTTTCTGGTCATATCCGATCTTCGTGGATGCCCCTACGATAAAACTTAAAATTCCATTTTCAACTTTTTGATGAGTTCTGTATATCATTCAAAAGAGCTTTTTACACTGATTTGAACTGAATAAAAACGACACTTGAATATTTACAAAAGGTAGGTCAAAAATCGACTTTAATGCTGAACTACTAGAAATTGAAGAAAACCTTCAATTTAAGTCGGATCCTTCTCCAAATTGACGTACGTACTCCTGGAAGCGCGTTCTTTCGAATGATATACAATACTCGATGTTACTTCGAAAACATAAAAATTTTCATTTTTCTGGTCATATCCGATCTTCGAGGATGCCCCCTACGATAAAACTTAAAATTCCATTTTCAACTTTTTGATGAGTTCTGTATATCATTCAAAAGAGCTTTTTACACTGATTTGAACTGAATAAAAACGACACTTGAATATTTACAAAAGGTAGGTCAAAAATCGACTTTAATGCTGAACTACTAGAAATTGAAGAAAACCTTCAATTTTGCCCGGATCCTTCTTTAAATTGACGTACGTACTCCTGGAAGCGCGTTCTTTCGAATGATATACAATACTCGATGTTACTTCGAAAACATAAAAATTTTCATTTTTCTGGTCATATCCGATCTTCGAGGATGCCCCTACGATAAAACTTAAAATTCCATTTTCAACTTTTTGATGAGTTCTGTATATCATTCAAAAGAGCTTTTTACACTGATTTGAACTGAATAAAAACGACACTTGAATATTTACAAAAGGTAGGTCAAAAATCGACTTTAATGCTGAACTACTAGAAATTGAAGAAAACCTTCAATTTTGCCCGGATCCTTCTTTAAATTGACGTACGTACTCCTGGAAGCGCGTTCTTTCGAATGATATACAATACTCGATGTTACTTCGAAAACATAAAAATTTTCATTTTTCTGGTCATATCCGATCTTCGAGGATGCCCCCTACGATAAAACTTAAAATTCCATTTTCAACTTTTTGATGAGTTCTGTATATCATTCAAAAGAGTTTTTTACACTGATTTGAACTGAATAAAAACGACACTTGAATATTTACAAAAGGTAGGTCAAAAATCGACTTTAATGCTGAACTACTAGAAATTGAAGAAAACCTTCAATTTTGCCCGGATCCTTCTTTAAATTGACGTACGTACTCCTGGAAGCGCGTTCTTTCGAATGATATACAATACTCGATGTTACTTCGAAAACATAAAAATTTTCATTTTTCTGGTCATATCCGATCTTCGTGGATGCCCCTACGATAAAACTTAAAATTCCATTTTCAACTTTTTGATGAGTTCTGTATATCATTCAAAAGAGCTTTTTACACTGATTTGAACTGAATAAAAACGACACTTGAATATTTACAAAAGGTAGGTCAAAAATCGACTTTAATGCTGAACTACTAGAAATTGAAGAAAACCTTCAATTTAAGTCGGATCCTTCTCCAAATTGACGTACGTACTCCTGGAAGCGCGTTCTTTCGAATGATATACAATACTCGATGTTACTTCGAAAACATAAAAATTTTCATTTTTCTGGTCATATCCGATCTTCGAGGATGCCCCCTACGATAAAACTTAAAATTCCATTTTCAACTTTTTGATGAGTTCTGTATATCATTCAAAAGAGTTTTTTACACTGATTTGAACTGAATAAAAACGACACTTGAATATTTACAAAAGGTAGGTCAAAAATCGACTTTAATGCTGAACTACTAGAAATTGAAGAAAACCTTCAATTTTGCCCGGATCCTTCTTTAAATTGACGTACGTACTCCTGGAAGCGCGTTCTTTCGAATGATATACAATACTCGATGTTACTTCGAAAACATAAAAATTTTCATTTTTCTGGTCATATCCGATCTTCGAGGATGCCCCCTACGATAAAACTTAAAATTCCATTTTCAACTTTTTGATGAGTTCTGTATATCATTCAAAAGAGCTTTTTACACTGATTTGAACTGAATAAAAACGACACTTGAATATTCACAAAAAGTAGGTCAAAAATCGACTTTAATGCTGAACTACTAGAAATTGAAGAAAACCTTCAATTTAAGTCGGATCCTTCTCCAAATTGACGTACGTACTCCTGGAAGCGCGTTCTTTCGAATGATATACACCACTCGATGTTACTTCGAAAACATAAAAATTTTCATTTTTCTGGTCATATCCGATCTTCGAGGATGCCCCCTACGATAAAACTTAAAATTCCATTTTCAACTTTTTGATGAGTTCTGTATATCATTCAAAAGAGCTTTTTACACTGATTTGAACTGAATAAAAACGACACTTGAATATTTACAAAAGGTAGGTCAAAAATCGACTTTAATGCTGAACTACTAGAAATTGAAGAAAACCTTCAATTTTGCCCGGATCCTTCTTTAAATTGACGTACGTACTCCTGGAAGCGCGTTCTTTCGAATGATATACAATACTCGATGTTACTTCGAAAACATAAAAATTTTCATTTTTCTGGTCATATCCGATCTTCGAGGATGCCCCTACGATAAAACTTAAAATTCCATTTTCAACTTTTTGATGAGTTCTGTATATCATTCAAAAGAGCTTTTTACACTGATTTGAACTGAATAAAAACGACACTCGAATATTCATAAAAAGTAGGTCAAAAATCGACTTTAATGCTGAACTACTAGAAATTGAAGAAAACCTTCAATTTTGCCCGGATCCTTCTTTAAATTGACGTACGTACTCCTGGAAGCGCGTTCTTTCGAATGATATACAATACTCGATGTTACTTCGAAAACATAAAAATTTTCATTTTTCTGGTCATATCCGATCTTCGAGGATGCCCCTACGATAAAACTTAAAATTCCATTTTCAACTTTTTGATGAGTTCTGTATATCATTCAAAAGAGCTTTTTACACTGATTTGAACTGAATAAAAACGACACTCGAATATTCACAAAAAGTAGGTCAAAAATCGACTTTAATGCTGAACTACTAGAAATTGAAGAAAACCTTCAATTTTGCCCGGATCCTTCTTTAAATTGACGTACGTACTCCTGGAAGCGCGTTCTCTCGAATGATATACAATACTCGATGTTACTTCGAAAACATAAAAATTTTCATTTTTCTGGTCATATCCGATCTTCGAGGATGCCCCTACGATAAAACTTAAAATTCCATTTTCAACTTTTTGATGAGTTCTGTATATCATTCAAAAGAGCTTTTTACACTGATTTGAACTGAATAAAAACGACACTCGAATATTCACAAAAAGTAGGTCAAAAATCGACTTTAATGCTGAACTACTAGAAATTGAAGAAAACCTTCAATTTTGCCCGGATCCTTCTTTAAATTGACGTACGTACTCCTGGAAGCGCGTTCTTTCGAATGATATACAATACTCGATGTTACTTCGAAAACATAAAAATTTTCATTTTTCTGGTCATATCCGATCTTCGAGGATGCCCCTACGATAAAACTTAAAATTCCATTTTCAACTTTTTGATGAGTTCTGTATATCATTCAAAAGAGCTTTTTACACTGATTTGAACTGAATAAAAACGACACTTGAATATTTACAAAAGGTAGGTCAAAAATCGACTTTAATGCTGAACTACTAGAAATTGAAGAAAACCTTCAATTTAAGTCGGATCCTTCTCCAAATTGACGTACGTACTCCTGGAAGCGCGTTCTTTCGAATGATATACAATACTCGATGTTACTTCGAAAACATAAAAATTTTCATTTTTCTGGTCATATCCGATCTTCGAGGATGCCCCTACGATAAAACTTAAAATTCCATTTTCAACTTTTTGATGAGTTCTGTATATCATTCAAAAGAGCTTTTTACACTGATTTGAACTGAATAAAAACGACACTCGAATATTCACAAAAAGTAGGTCAAAAATCGACTTTAATGCTGAACTACTAGAAATTGAAGAAAACCTTCAATTTTGCCCGGATCCTTCTTTAAATTGACGTACGTACTCCTGGAAGCGCGTTCTCTCGAATGATATACAATACTCGATGTTACTTCGAAAACATAAAAATTTTCATTTTTCTGGTCATATCCGATCTTCGAGGATGCCCCTACGATAAAACTCAAAATTCCATTTTCAACTTTTTGATGAGTTCTGTATATCATTCAAAAGAGCTTTTTACACTGATTTGAACTGAATAAAAACGACACTCGAATATTCACAAAAAGTAGGTCAAAAATCGACTTTAATGCTGAACTACTAGAAATTGAAGAAAACCTTCAATTTTGCCCGGATCCTTCTTTAAATTGACGTACGTACTCCTGGAAGCGCGTTCTTTCGAATGATATACAATACTCGATGTTACTTCGAAAACATGAAAATTTTCATTTTTCTGGTCATATCCGATCTTCGAGGATGCCCCTACGATAAAACTTAAAATTCCATTTTCAACTTTTTGATGAGTTCTGTATATCATTCAAAAGAGCTTTTTACACTGATTTGAACTGAATAAAAACGACACTTGAATATTTACAAAAGGTAGGTCAAAAATCGACTTTAATGCTGAACTACTAGAAATTGAAGAAAACCTTCAATTTAAGTCGGATCCTTCTCCAAATTGACGTACGTACTCCTGGAAGCGCGTTCTTTCGAATGATATACAATACTCGATGTTACTTCGAAAACATAAAAATTTTCATTTTTCTGGTCATATCCGATCTTCGAGGATGCCCCCTACGATAAAACTTAAAATTCCATTTTCAACTTTTTGATGAGTTCTGTATATCATTCAAAAGAGCTTTTTACACTGATTTGAACTGAATAAAAACGACACTTGAATATTTACAAAAGGTAGGTCAAAAATCGACTTTAATGCTGAACTACTAGAAATTGAAGAAAACCTTCAATTTTGCCCGGATCCTTCTTTAAATTGACGTACGTACTCCTGGAAGCGCGTTCTTTCGAATGATATACAATACTCGATGTTACTTCGAAAACATAAAAATTTTCATTTTTCTGGTCATATCCGATCTTCGAGGATGCCCCTACGATAAAACTTAAAATTCCATTTTCAACTTTTTGATGAGTTCTGTATATCATTCAAAAGAGCTTTTTACACTGATTTGAACTGAATAAAAACGACACTCGAATATTCATAAAAAGTAGGTCAAAAATCGACTTTAATGCTGAACTACTAGAAATTGAAGAAAACCTTCAATTTTGCCCGGATCCTTCTTTAAATTGACGTACGTACTCCTGGAAGCGCGTTCTTTCGAATGATATACAATACTCGATGTTACTTCGAAAACATAAAAATTTTCATTTTTCTGGTCATATCCGATCTTCGAGGATGCCCCTACGATAAAACTTAAAATTCCATTTTCAACTTTTTGATGAGTTCTGTATATCATTCAAAAGAGCTTTTTACACTGATTTGAACTGAATAAAAACGACACTCGAATATTCACAAAAAGTAGGTCAAAAATCGACTTTAATGCTGAACTACTAGAAATTGAAGAAAACCTTCAATTTTGCCCGGATCCTTCTTTAAATTGACGTACGTACTCCTGGAAGCGCGTTCTCTCGAATGATATACAATACTCGATGTTACTTCGAAAACATAAAAATTTTCATTTTTCTGGTCATATCCGATCTTCGAGGATGCCCCTACGATAAAACTTAAAATTCCATTTTCAACTTTTTGATGAGTTCTGTATATCATTCAAAAGAGCTTTTTACACTGATTTGAACTGAATAAAAACGACACTCGAATATTCACAAAAAGTAGGTCAAAAATCGACTTTAATGCTGAACTACTAGAAATTGAAGAAAACCTTCAATTTTGCCCGGATCCTTCTTTAAATTGACGTACGTACTCCTGGAAGCGCGTTCTTTCGAATGATATACAATACTCGATGTTACTTCGAAAACATAAAAATTTTCATTTTTCTGGTCATATCCGATCTTCGAGGATGCCCCTACGATAAAACTTAAAATTCCATTTTCAACTTTTTGATGAGTTCTGTATATCATTCAAAAGAGCTTTTTACACTGATTTGAACTGAATAAAAACGACACTTGAATATTTACAAAAGGTAGGTCAAAAATCGACTTTAATGCTGAACTACTAGAAATTGAAGAAAACCTTCAATTTAAGTCGGATCCTTCTCCAAATTGACGTACGTACTCCTGGAAGCGCGTTCTTTCGAATGATATACAATACTCGATGTTACTTCGAAAACATAAAAATTTTCATTTTTCTGGTCATATCCGATCTTCGAGGATGCCCCTACGATAAAACTTAAAATTCCATTTTCAACTTTTTGATGAGTTCTGTATATCATTCAAAAGAGCTTTTTACACTGATTTGAACTGAATAAAAACGACACTCGAATATTCACAAAAAGTAGGTCAAAAATCGACTTTAATGCTGAACTACTAGAAATTGAAGAAAACCTTCAATTTTGCCCGGATCCTTCTTTAAATTGACGTACGTACTCCTGGAAGCGCGTTCTCTCGAATGATATACAATACTCGATGTTACTTCGAAAACATAAAAATTTTCATTTTTCTGGTCATATCCGATCTTCGAGGATGCCCCTACGATAAAACTCAAAATTCCATTTTCAACTTTTTGATGAGTTCTGTATATCATTCAAAAGAGCTTTTTACACTGATTTGAACTGAATAAAAACGACACTCGAATATTCACAAAAAGTAGGTCAAAAATCGACTTTAATGCTGAACTACTAGAAATTGAAGAAAACCTTCAATTTTGCCCGGATCCTTCTTTAAATTGACGTACGTACTCCTGGAAGCGCGTTCTTTCGAATGATATACAATACTCGATGTTACTTCGAAAACATGAAAATTTTCATTTTTCTGGTCATATCCGATCTTCGAGGATGCCCCTACGATAAAACTTAAAATTCCATTTTCAACTTTTTGATGAGTTCTGTATATCATTCAAAAGAGCTTTTTACACTGATTTGAACTGAATAAAAACGACACTTGAATATTTACAAAAGGTAGGTCAAAAATCGACTTTAATGCTGAACTACTAGAAATTGAAGAAAACCTTCAATTTAAGTCGGATCCTTCTCCAAATTGACGTACGTACTCCTGGAAGCGCGTTCTTTCGAATGATATACAATACTCGATGTTACTTCGAAAACATAAAAATTTTCATTTTTCTGGTCATATCCGATCTTCGAGGATGCCCCTACGATAAAACTTAAAATTCCATTTTCAACTTTTTGATGAGTTCTGTATATCATTCAAAAGAGCTTTTTACACTGATTTGAACTGAATAAAAACGACACTCGAATATTCACAAAAAGTAGGTCAAAAATCGACTTTAATGCTGAACTACTAGAAATTGAAGAAAACCTTCAATTTTGCCCGGATCCTTCTTTAAATTGACGTACGTACTCCTGGAAGCGCGTTCTCTCGAATGATATACAATACTCGATGTTACTTCGAAAACATAAAAATTTTCATTTTTCTGGTCATATCCGATCTTCGAGGATGCCCCTACGATAAAACTTAAAATTCCATTTTCAACTTTTTGATGAGTTCTGTATATCATTCAAAAGAGCTTTTTACACTGATTTGAACTGAATAAAAACGACACTCGAATATTCACAAAAAGTAGGTCAAAAATCGACTTTAATGCTGAACTACTAGAAATTGAAGAAAACCTTCAATTTTGCCCGGATCCTTCTTTAAATTGACGTACGTACTCCTGGAAGCGCGTTCTCTCGAATGATATACAATACTCGATGTTACTTCGAAAACATAAAAATTTTCATTTTTCTGGTCATATCCGATCTTCGAGGATGCCCCTACGATAAAACTTAAAATTCCATTTTCAACTTTTTGATGAGTTCTGTATATCATTCAAAAGAGCTTTTTACACTGATTTGAACTGAATAAAAACGACACTTGAATATTTACAAAAGGTAGGTCAAAAATCGACTTTAATGCTGAACTACTAGAAATTGAAGAAAACCTTCAATTTAAGTCGGATCCTTCTCCAAATTGACGTACGTACTCCTGGAAGCGCGTTCTTTCGAATGATATACAATACTCGATGTTACTTCGAAAACATAAAAATTTTCATTTTTCTGGTCATATCCGATCTTCGAGGATGCCCCTACGATAAAACTTAAAATTCCATTTTCAACTTTTTGATGAGTTCTGTATATCATTCAAAAGAGCTTTTTACACTGATTTGAACTGAATAAAAACGACACTTGAATATTTACAAAAGGTAGGTCAAAAATCGACTTTAATGCTGAACTACTAGAAATTGAAGAAAACCTTCAATTTAAGTCGGATCCTTCTCCAAATTGACGTACGTACTCCTGGAAGCGCGTTCTTTCGAATGATATACAATACTCGATGTTACTTCGAAAACATAAAAATTTTCATTTTTCTGGTCATATCCGATCTTCGAGGATGCCCCCTACGATAAAACTTAAAATTCCATTTTCAACTTTTTGATGAGTTCTGTATATCATTCAAAAGAGCTTTTTACACTGATTTGAACTGAATAAAAACGACACTTGAATATTTACAAAAGGTAGGTCAAAAATCGACTTTAATGCTGAACTACTAGAAATTGAAGAAAACCTTCAATTTAAGTCGGATCCTTCTCCAAATTGACGTACGTACTCCTGGAAGCGCGTTCTTTCGAATGATATACAATACTCGATGTTACTTCGAAAACATAAAAATTTTCATTTTTCTGGTCATATCCGATCTTCGAGGATGCCCCCTACGATAAAACTTAAAATTCCATTTTCAACTTTTTGATGAGTTCTGTATATCATTCAAAAGAGCTTTTTACACTGATTTGAACTGAATAAAAACGACACTTGAATATTTACAAAAGGTAGGTCAAAAATCGACTTTAATGCTGAACTACTAGAAATTGAAGAAAACCTTCAATTTTGCCCGGATCCTTCTTTAAATTGACGTACGTACTCCTGGAAGCGCGTTCTTTCGAATGATATACAATACTCGATGTTACTTCGAAAACATAAAAATTTTCATTTTTCTGGTCATATCCGATCTTCGAGGATGCCCCTACGATAAAACTTAAAATTCCATTTTCAACTTTTTGATGAGTTCTGTATATCATTCAAAAGAGCTTTTTACACTGATTTGAACTGAATAAAAACGACACTCGAATATTCACAAAAAGTAGGTCAAAAATCGACTTTAATGCTGAACTACTAGAAATTGAAGAAAACCTTCAATTTTGCCCGGATCCTTCTTTAAATTGACGTACGTACTCCTGGAAGCGCGTTCTTTCGAATGATATACAATACTCGATGTTACTTCGAAAACATAAAAATTTTCATTTTTCTGGTCATATCCGATCTTCGAGGATGCCCCTACGATAAAACTTAAAATTCCATTTTCAACTTTTTGATGAGTTCTGTATATCATTCAAAAGAGCTTTTTACACTGATTTGAACTGAATAAAAACGACACTTGAATATTTACAAAAGGTAGGTCAAAAATCGACTTTAATGCTGAACTACTAGAAATTGAAGAAAACCTTCAATTTAAGTCGGATCCTTCTCCAAATTGACGTACGTACTCCTGGAAGCGCGTTCTTTCGAATGATATACAATACTCGATGTTACTTCGAAAACATAAAAATTTTCATTTTTCTGGTCATATCCGATCTTCGAGGATGCCCCTACGATAAAACTTAAAATTCCATTTTCAACTTTTTGATGAGTTCTGTATATCATTCAAAAGAGCTTTTTACACTGATTTGAACTGAATAAAAACGACACTTGAATATTTACAAAAGGTAGGTCAAAAATCGACTTTAATGCTGAACTACTAGAAATTGAAGAAAACCTTCAATTTAAGTCGGATCCTTCTCCAAATTGACGTACGTACTCCTGGAAGCGCGTTCTTTCGAATGATATACAATACTCGATGTTACTTCGAAAACATAAAAATTTTCATTTTTCTGGTCATATCCGATCTTCGAGGATGCCCCCTACGATAAAACTTAAAATTCCATTTTCAACTTTTTGATGAGTTCTGTATATCATTCAAAAGAGCTTTTTACACTGATTTGAACTGAATAAAAACGACACTTGAATATTTACAAAAGGTAGGTCAAAAATCGACTTTAATGCTGAACTACTAGAAATTGAAGAAAACCTTCAATTTAAGTCGGATCCTTCTCCAAATTGACGTACGTACTCCTGGAAGCGCGTTCTTTCGAATGATATACAATACTCGATGTTACTTCGAAAACATAAAAATTTTCATTTTTCTGGTCATATCCGATCTTCGAGGATGCCCCCTACGATAAAACTTAAAATTCCATTTTCAACTTTTTGATGAGTTCTGTATATCATTCAAAAGAGCTTTTTACACTGATTTGAACTGAATAAAAACGACACTTGAATATTTACAAAAGGTAGGTCAAAAATCGACTTTAATGCTGAACTACTAGAAATTGAAGAAAACCTTCAATTTTGCCCGGATCCTTCTTTAAATTGACGTACGTACTCCTGGAAGCGCGTTCTTTCGAATGATATACAATACTCGATGTTACTTCGAAAACATAAAAATTTTCATTTTTCTGGTCATATCCGATCTTCGAGGATGCCCCTACGATAAAACTTAAAATTCCATTTTCAACTTTTTGATGAGTTCTGTATATCATTCAAAAGAGCTTTTTACACTGATTTGAACTGAATAAAAACGACACTTGAATATTCACAAAAAGTAGGTCAAAAATCGACTTTAATGCTGAACTACTAGAAATTGAAGAAAACCTTCAATTTAAGTCGGATCGTTCTCCAAATTGACGTACGTACTCCTGGAAGCGCGTTCTTTCGAATGATATACAATACTCGATGTTACTTCGAAAACATAAAAATTTTCATTTTTCTGGTCATATCCGATCTTCGAGGATGCCCCCTACGATAAAACTTAAAATTCCATTTTCAACTTTTTGATGAGTTCTGTATATCATTCAAAAGAGCTTTTTACACTGATTTGAACTGAATAAAAACGACACTTGAATATTTACAAAAGGTAGGTCAAAAATCGACTTTAATGCTGAACTACTAGAAATTGAAGAAAACCTTCAATTTAAGTCGGATCGTTCTCCAAATTGACGTACGTACTCCTGGAAGCGCGTTCTTTCGAATGATATACAATACTCGATGTTACTTCGAAAACATAAAAATTTTCATTTTTCTGGTCATATCCGATCTTCGAGGATGCCCCTACGATAAAACTTAAAATTCCATTTTCAACTTTTTGATGAGTTCTGTATATCATTCAAAAGAGCTTTTTACACTGATTTGAACTGAATAAAAACGACACTTGAATATTTACAAAAGGTAGGTCAAAAATCGACTTTAATGCTGAACTACTAGAAATTGAAGAAAACCTTCAATTTAAGTCGGATCGTTCTCCAAATTGACGTACGTACTCCTGGAAGCGCGTTCTTTCGAATGATATACAATACTCGATGTTACTTCGAAAACATAAAAATTTTCATTTTTCTGGTCATATCCGATCTTCGAGGATGCCCCTACGATAAAACTTAAAATTCCATTTTCAACTTTTTGATGAGTTCTGTATATCATTCAAAAGAGCTTTTTACACTGATTTGAACTGAATAAAAACGACACTCGAATATTCACAAAAAGTAGGTCAAAAATCGACTTTAATGCTGAACTACTAGAAATTGAAGAAAACCTTCAATTTTGCCCGGATCCTTCTTTAAATTGACGTACGTACTCCTGGAAGCGCGTTCTTTCGAATGATATACAATACTCGATGTTACTTCGAAAACATAAAAATTTTCATTTTTCTGGTCATATCCGATCTTCGAGGATGCCCCTACGATAAAACTTAAAATTCCATTTTCAACTTTTTGATGAGTTCTGTATATCATTCAAAAGAGCTTTTTACACTGATTTGAACTGAATAAAAACGACACTTGAATATTTACAAAAGGTAGGTCAAAAATCGACTTTAATGCTGAACTACTAGAAATTGAAGAAAACCTTCAATTTAAGTCGGATCGTTCTCCAAATTGACGTACGTACTCCTGGAAGCGCGTTCTTTCGAATGATATACAATACTCGATGTTACTTCGAAAACATAAAAATTTTCATTTTTCTGGTCATATCCGATCTTCGAGGATGCCCCCTACGATAAAACTTAAAATTCCATTTTCAACTTTTTGATGAGTTCTGTATATCATTCAAAAGAGCTTTTTACACTGATTTGAACTGAATAAAAACGACACTTGAATATTTACAAAAGGTAGGTCAAAAATCGACTTTAATGCTGAACTACTAGAAATTGAAGAAAACCTTCAATTTAAGTCGGATCCTTCTCCAAATTGACGTACGTACTCCTGGAAGCGCGTTCTTTCGAATGATATACAATACTCGATGTTATTTCGAAAACATAAAAATTTTCATTTTTCTGGTCATATCCGATCTTCGAGGATGCCCCCTACGATAAAACTTAAAATTCCATTTTCACCTTTTTGATAAGTTCTGTATATCATTCGAAAGAGCTTTTCACACTGATTTGAACTGAATAAAAACGACACTCGAATATTCACGAAAAGTAGGTCAAAAATCGACTTTAATGCTGAACTACTAGAAATTGAAGAAAACCTTCAATTTATGTCGGATCCTTCTCCAAATTGATGTACGTACTGCTGGAAGCGCGTTCTTTTGAATGATATACAATACTCGATGTTATTTCGAAAACATAAAAATTTTCATTTTTCTGGTCATATCCGATCTTCGAGGATGCCCCCTACGATAAAACTTAAAATTCCATTTTCAACTTTTTGATGAGTTCTGTATATCATTCGGAAGAGCTTTTCACACTGATTTGAACTGAATAAAAACGACACTCGAATATTCACGAAAAGTAGGTCAAAAATCGACTTTAATGCTGAACTACTAGAAATTGAAGAAAACCTTCAATTTATGTCGGATCCTTCTCCAAATTGATGTACGTACTGCTGGAAGCGCGTTCTTTTGAATGATATACAATACTCGATGTTATTTCGAAAACATAAAAATTTTAATTTTTCTGGTCATATCCGATCTTCGAGGATGCCCCCTACGATAAAACTTAAAATTCCATTTTCAACTTTTTGATAAGTTCTGTATATCATTCGGAAGAGCTTTTCACACTGATTTGAACTGAATAAAAACGACACTCGAATATTCACGAAAAGTAGGTCAAAAATCGACTTTAATGCTGAACTACTAGAAATTGAAGAAAACCTTCAATTTATGTCGGATCCTTCTCCAAATTGATGTACGTACTCCTGGAAGCGCGTTCTCTCGAATGATATACAACACTCGATGTTTCTTCGAAAACATAAAAATTTTCATTTTTCTGGTCATATCCGATCTTCGAGGATGCCCCCTACGATAAAACTTAAAATTCCATTTGCAACTTTTTGACGAGTTCTGTATATCATTCGAAAGAGCTTTTTACACTGATTTGAAATGAATAAAAACGACACTCGGATATTCACAAAAAGTAGGTCAAAAATCGACTTTAATGCTGAACTACTAGAAATTGAAGAAAACCTTCAATTTTGCCCGGATCCTTCTTTAAATTGACGTACGTACTCCTGGAAGCGCGTTCTTTGGAATGATATACAACACTCGATGTTATTTCGAAAACATAAAAATTTTCATTTTTCTGGTCATATCCGATCTTCGAGGATGCCCCCTACGATAAAACTTAAAATTCCATTTGCAACTTTTTGATGAGTTCTGTATATCATTCGAAAGAGCTTTTCACACTGATTTGAACTGAATAAAAACGACACTCGAATATTCACAAAAAGTAGGTCAAAAATCGACTTTAATGCTGAACTACTAGAAATTGAAGAAAACCTTCAATTTTGCCCGGATCCTTCTCCAAATTGGCGTACGTACTCCTGGAAGCGCGTTCTTTCGAATGATATACAACACTCGATGTTATTTCGAAAACATAAAAATTTTCATTTTTCTGGTCATATCCGATCTTCGAGGATGCCCCCTACGATAAAACTTAAAATTCCATTTGCAACTTTTTGATAAGTTCTGTATATCATTCGAAAGAGCTTTTCACACTGATTTGAACTGAATAAAAACGACACTCGAATATTTACAAAAAGTAGGTCAAAAATCGACTTTAATGCTGAACTACTAGAAATTGAAGAAAACCTTCAATTTTGCCCGGATCCTTCTCCAAATTGGCGTACGTACTCCTGGAAGCGCGTTCTTTCGAATGATATACAACACTCAATGTTATTTCGAAAACATAAAAATTTTCATTTTTCCGGTCATATCCGATCTTCGAGGATGCCCCCTACGATAAAACTTAAAATTCTATTTTCAACTTTTTGATGAGTTCTGTATATCATTCGAAAGAGCTTTTTACACTGATTTGAACTGAATAAAAACGACACTCGAATATTTACAAAAAGTAGGTCAAAAATCGACTTTAATGCTGAACTACTAGAAATTGAAGAAAACCTTCAATTTTGCCCGGATCCTTCTCCAAATTGGCGTACGTACTCCTGGAAGCGCGTTCTTTCGAATGATATACAACACTCGATGTTATTTCGAAAACATAAAAATTTTCATTTTTCTGGTCATATCCGATCTTCGAGGATGCCCCCTACGATAAAACTTAAAATTCTATTTTCAACTTTTTGATGAGTTCTGTATATCATTCGAAAGAGCTTTTCACACTGATTTGAACTGAATAAAAACGACACTCGAATATTTACAAAAAGTAGGTCAAAAATCGACTTTAATGCTGAACTACTAGAAATTGAAGAAAACCTTCAATTTTGCCCGGATCCTTCTTTAAATTGACGTACGTACTCCTGGAAGCGCGTTTTTTCGAATGATATACAACACTCGATGTTATTTCGAAAACATAAAAATTTTCATTTTTCTGGTCATATCCGATCTTCGAGGATGCCCCCTACGATAAAACTTAAAATTCCATTTGCAACTTTTTGATAAGTTCTGTATATCATTCGAAAGAGCTTTTTACACTGATTTGAACTGAATAAAAACGACACTCGAATATTCACAAAAAGTAGGTCAAAAATCGACTTTAATGCTGAACTACTAGAAATTGAAGAAAACCTTCAATTTTGCCCGGATCCTTCTTTAAATTGACGTACGTACTCCTGGAAGCGCGTTTTTTCGAATGATATACAACACTCGATGTTTCTTCGAAAACATAAAAATTTTCATTTTTCTGGTCATATCCGATCTTCGAGGATGCCCCCTACGATAAAACTTAAAATTCCATTTTCAACTTTTTGATGAGTTCTGTATATCATTCGAAAGAGCTTTTTACACTGATTTGAACTGAATAAAAACGACACTCGAATATTCACAAAAAGTAGGTCAAAAATCGACTTTAATGCTGAACTACTAGAAATTGAAGAAAACCTTCAATTTTGCCCGGATCCTTCTCCAAATTGGCGTACGTACTCCTGGAAGCGCGTTCTTTCGAATGATATACAACACTCGATGTTATTTCGAAAACATAAAAATTTTCATTTTTCTGGTCATATCCGATCTTCGAGGATGCCCCCTACGATAAAACTTAAAATTCCATTTTCAACTTTTTGATGAGTTCTGTATATCATTCGAAAGAGCTTTTTACACTGATTTGAACTGAATAAAAACGACACTCGAATATTTACAAAAAGTAGGTCAAAAATCGACTTTAATGCTGAACTACTAGAAATTGAAGAAAACCTTCAATTTTGCCCGGATCCTTCTCCAAATTGGCGTACGTACTCCTGGAAGCGCGTTCTTTCGAATGATATACAACACTCGATGTTATTTCGAAAACATAAAAATTTTCATTTTTCTGGTCATATCCGATCTTCGAGGATGCCCCCTACGATAAAACTTAAAATTCCATTTGCAACTTTTTGATAAGTTCTGTATATCATTCGAAAGAGCTTTTCACACTGATTTGAACTGAATAAAAACGACACTCGAATATTTACAAAAAGTAGGTCAAAAATCGACTTTAATGCTGAACTACTAGAAATTGAAGAAAACCTTCAATTTTGCCCGGATCCTTCTCCAAATTGGCGTACGTACTCCTGGAAGCGCGTTCTTTCGAATGATATACAACACTCGATGTTATTTCGAAAACATAAAAATTTTCATTTTTCTGGTCATATCCGATCTTCGAGGATGCCCCCTACGATAAAACTTAAAATTCCATTTGCAACTTTTTGATAAGTTCTGTATATCATTCGAAAGAGCTTTTTACACTGATTTGAACTGAATAAAAACGACACTCGAATATTTACAAAAAGTAGGTCAAAAATCGACTTTAATGCTGAACTACTAGAAATTGAAGAAAACCTTCAATTTTGCCCGGATCCTTCTCCAAATTGGCGTACGTACTCCTGGAAGCGCGTTCTTTCGAATGATATACAACACTCGATGTTATTTCGAAAACATAAAAATTTTCATTTTTCTGGTCATATCCGATCTTCGAGGATGCCCCCTACGATAAAACTTAAAATTCTATTTTCAACTTTTTGATGAGTTCTGTATATCATTCGAAAGAGCTTTTTACACTGATTTGAACTGAATAAAAACGACACTCGAATATTTACAAAAAGTAGGTCAAAAATCGACTTTAATGCTGAACTACTAGAAATTGAAGAAAACCTTCAATTTTGCCCGGATCCTTCTCCAAATTGGCGTACGTACTCCTGGAAGCGCGTTCTTTCGAATGATATACAACACTCGATGTTATTTCGAAAACATAAAAATTTTCATTTTTCTGGTCATATCCGATCTTCGAGGATGCCCCCTACGATAAAACTTAAAATTCCATTTTCAACTTTTTGATAAGTTCTGTATATCATTCGGAAGAGCTTTTCACACTGATTTGAACTGAATAAAAACGACACTCGAATATTTACAAAAAGTAGGTCAAAAATCGACTTTAATGCTGAACTACTAGAAATTGAAGAAAACCTTCAATTTTGCCCGGATCCTTCTTTAAATTGATGTACGTACTCCTGGAAGCGCGTTCTTTCGAATGATATACAACACTCGATGTTATTTCGAAAACATAAAAATTTTCATTTTTCTGGTCATATCCGATCTTCGAGGATGCCCCCTACGATAAAACTTAAAATTCCATTTTCAACTTTTTGATAAGTTCTGTATATCATTCGAAAGAGCTTTTCACACTGATTTGAACTGAATAAAAACGACACTCGAATATTCACAAAAAGTAGGTCAAAAATCGACTTTAATGCTGAACTACTAGAAATTGATGAAAACCTTCAATTTTGCCCGGATCCTTCTCCAAATTGGCGTACGTACTCCTGGAAGCGCGTTCTTTCGAATGATATACAACACTCGATGTTATTTTGAAAACATAAAAATTTTCATTTTTCTGGTCATATCCGATCTTCGAGGATGCCCCCTACGATAAAACTTAAAATTCCATTTTCAACTTTTTGATGAGTTCTGTATATCATTCGAAAGAGCTTTTTACACTGATTTGAACTGAATAAAAACGACACTCGAATATTCACAAAAAGTAGGTCAAAAATCGACTTTAATGCTGAACTACTAGAAATTGAAGAAAACCTTCAATTTTGCCCGGATCCTTCTTTAAATTGACGTACGTACTCCTGGAAGCGCGTTTTTTCGAATGATATACAACACTCGATGTTTCTTCGAAAACATAAAAATTTTCATTTTTCTGGTCATATCCGATCTTCGAGGATGCCCCCTACGATAAAACTTAAAATTCCATTTTCAACTTTTTGATGAGTTCTGTATATCATTCGAAAGAGCTTTTTACACTGATTTGAACTGAATAAAAACGACACTCGAATATTTACAAAAAGTAGGTCAAAAATCGACTTTAATGCTGAACTACTAGAAATTGATGAAAACCTTCAATTTTGCCCGGATCCTTCTCCAAATTGGCGTACGTACTCCTGGAAGCGCGTTCTTTCGAATGATATACAACACTCGATGTTATTTTGAAAACATAAAAATTTTCATTTTTCTGGTCATATCCGATCTTCGAGGATGCCCCCTACGATAAAACTTAAAATTCCATTTTCAACTTTTTGATGAGTTCTGTATATCATTCGAAAGAGCTTTTTACACTGATTTGAACTGAATAAAAACGACACTCGAATATTCACAAAAAGTAGGTCAAAAATCGACTTTAATGCTGAACTACTAGAAATTGAAGAAAACCTTCAATTTTGCCCGGATCCTTCTTTAAATTGACGTACGTACTCCTGGAAGCGCGTTTTTTCGAATGATATACAACACTCGATGTTTCTTCGAAAACATAAAAATTTTCATTTTTCTGGTCATATCCGATCTTCGAGGATGCCCCCTACGATAAAACTTAAAATTCCATTTGCAACTTTTTGATAAGTTCTGTATATCATTCGAAAGAGCTTTTTACACTGATTTGAACTGATTAAAAACGACACTCGAATATTCACAAAAAGTAGGTCAAAAATCGACTTTAATGCTGAACTACTAGAAATTGAAGAAAACCTTCAATTTTGCCCGGATCCTTCTTTAAATTGACGTACGTACTCCTGGAAGCGCGTTTTTTCGAATGATATACAACACTCGATGTTTCTTCGAAAACATAAAAATTTTCATTTTTCTGGTCATATCCGATCTTCGAGGATGCCCCCTACGATAAAACTTAAAATTCCATTTTCAACTTTTTGATGAGTTCTGTATATCATTCGAAAGAGCTTTTTACACTGATTTGAACTGAATAAAAACGACACTCGAATATTTACAAAAAGTAGGTCAAAAATCGACTTTAATGCTGAACTACTAGAAATTGATGAAAACCTTCAATTTTGCCCGGATCCTTCTCCAAATTGGCGTACGTACTCCTGGAAGCGCGTTCTTTCGAATGATATACAACACTCGATGTTATTTTGAAAACATAAAAATTTTCATTTTTCTGGTCATATCCGATCTTCGAGGATGCCCCCTACGATAAAACTTAAAATTCCATTTTCAACTTTTTGATGAGTTCTGTATATCATTCGAAAGAGCTTTTTACACTGATTTGAACTGAATAAAAACGACACTCGAATATTCACAAAAAGTAGGTCAAAAATCGACTTTAATGCTGAACTACTAGAAATTGAAGAAAACCTTCAATTTTGCCCGGATCCTTCTTTAAATTGACGTACGTACTCCTGGAAGCGCGTTTTTTCGAATGATATACAACACTCGATGTTTCTTCGAAAACATAAAAATTTTCATTTTTCTGGTCATATCCGATCTTCGAGGATGCCCCCTACGATAAAACTTAAAATTCCATTTTCAACTTTTTGATGAGTTCTGTATATCATTCGAAAGAGCTTTTTACACTGATTTGAACTGAATAAAAACGACACTCGAATATTCACAAAAAGTAGGTCAAAAATCGACTTTAATGCTGAACTACTAGAAATTGAAGAAAACCTTCAATTTTGCCCGGATCCTTCTCCAAATTGGCGTACGTACTCCTGGAAGCGCGTTCTTCCGAATGATATACAACACTCGATGTTATTTCGAAAACATAAAAATTTTCATTTTTCTGGTCATATCCGATCTTCGAGGATGCCCCCTACGATAAAACTTAAAATTCCATTTTCAACTTTTTGATGAGTTCTGTATATCATTCGAAAGAGCTTTTTACACTGATTTGAACTGAATAAAAACGACACTCGAATATTTACAAAAAGTAGGTCAAAAATCGACTTTAATGCTGAACTACTAGAAATTGAAGAAAACCTTCAATTTTGCCCGGATCCTTCTCCAAATTGGCGTACGTACTCCTGGAAGCGCGTTCTTTCGAATGATATACAACACTCGATGTTATTTCGAAAACATAAAAATTTTCATTTTTCTGGTCATATCCGATCTTCGAGGATGCCCCCTACGATAAAACTTAAAATTCCATTTGCAACTTTTTGATAAGTTCTGTATATCATTCGAAAGAGCTTTTCACACTGATTTGAACTGAATAAAAACGACACTCGAATATTTACAAAAAGTAGGTCAAAAATCGACTTTAATGCTGAACTACTAGAAATTGAAGAAAACCTTCAATTTTGCCCGGATCCTTCTCCAAATTGGCGTACGTACTCCTGGAAGCGCGTTCTTTCGAATGATATACAACACTCGATGTTATTTCGAAAACATAAAAATTTTCATTTTTCTGGTCATATCCGATCTTCGAGGATGCCCCCTACGATAAAACTTAAAATTCTATTTTCAACTTTTTGATGAGTTCTGTATATCATTCGAAAGAGCTTTTTACACTGATTTGAACTGAATAAAAACGACACTCGAATATTTACAAAAAGTAGGTCATAAATCGACTTTAATGCTGAACTACTAGAAATTGAAGAAAACCTTCAATTTTGCCCGGATCCTTCTCCAAATTGGCGTACGTACTCCTGGAAGCGCGTTCTTTCGAATGATATACAACACTCGATGTTATTTCGAAAACATAAAAATTTTCATTTTTCTGGTCATATCCGATCTTCGAGGATGCCCCCTACGATAAAACTTAAAATTCTATTTTCAACTTTTTGATGAGTTCTGTATATCATTCGAAAGAGCTTTTCACACTGATTTGAACTGAATAAAAACGACACTCGAATATTTACAAAAAGTAGGTCAAAAATCGACTTTAATGCTGAACTACTAGAAATTGAAGAAAACCTTCAATTTTGCCCGGATCCTTCTTTAAATTGACGTACGTACTCCTGGAAGCGCGTTTTTTCGAATGATATACAACACTCGATGTTATTTCGAAAACATAAAAATTTTCATTTTTCTGGTCATATCCGATCTTCGAGGATGCCCCCTACGATAAAACTTAAAATTCCATTTGCAACTTTTTGATAAGTTCTGTATATCATTCGAAAGAGCTTTTTACACTGATTTGAACTGATTAAAAACGACACTCGAATATTCACAAAAAGTAGGTCAAAAATCGACTTTAATGCTGAACTACTAGAAATTGAAGAAAACCTTCAATTTTGCCCGGATCCTTCTCCAAATTGGCGTACGTACTCCTGGAAGCGCGTTCTTTCGAATGATATACAACACTCGATGTTTTTTCGAAAACATAAAAATTTTCATTTTTCTGGTCATATCCGATCTTCGAGGATGCCCCCTACGATAAAACTTAAAATTCCATTTTCAACTTTTTGATAAGTTCTGTATATCATTCGGAAGAGCTTTTTACACTGATTTGAACTGAATAAAAACGACACTCGAATATTCACGAAAAGTAGGTCAAAAATCGACTTTAATGCTGAACTACTAGAAATTGAAGAAAACCTTCAATTTTGCCCGGATCCTTCTCCAAATTGACGTACGTACTCCTGAAAGCGCGTTCTTTCGAATGATATACAACACTCGATGTTTTTTCGAAAACATAAAAATTTTCATTTTTCTGGTCATATCCGATCTTCGAGGATGCCCCCTACGATAAAACTTAAAATTCCATTTGCAACTTTTTGATAAGTTCTGTATATCATTCGGAAGAGCTTTTCACACTGATTTGAACTGAATAAAAACGACACTCGAATATTCACGAAAAGTAGGTCAAAAATCGACTTTAATGCTGAACTACTAGAAATTGAAGAAAACCTTCAATTTTGCCCGGATCCTTCTCCAAATTGACGTACGTACTCCTGAAAGCGCGTTCTTTCGAATGATATACAACACTCGATGTTTTTTCGAAAACATAAAAATTTTCATTTTTCTGGTCATATCCGATCTTCGAGGATGCCCCCTACGATAAAACTTAAAATTCCATTTTCAACTTTTTGATAAGTTCTGTATATCATTCGGAAGAGCTTTTCACACTGATTTGAACTGAATAAAAACGACACTCGAATATTCACGAAAAGTAGGTCAAAAATCGACTTTAATGCTGAACTACTAGAAATTGAAGAAAACCTTCAATTTTGCCCGGATCCTTCTCCAAATTGGCGTACGTACTCCTGGAAGCGCGTTCTTTCGAATGATATACAACACTCGATGTTTTTTCGAAAACATAAAAATTTTCATTTTTCTGGTCATATCCGATCTTCGAGGATGCCCCCTACGATAAAACTTAAAATTCCATTTTCAACTTTTTGATAAGTTCTGTATATCATTCGGAAGAGCTTTTCACACTGATTTGAACTGAATAAAAACGACACTCGAATATTCACGAAAAGTAGGTCAAAAATCGACTTTAATGCTGAACTACTAGAAATTGAAGAAAACCTTCAATTTTGCCCGGATCCTTCTCCAAATTGGCGTACGTACTCCTGGAAGCGCGTTCTTTCGAATGATATACAACACTCGATGTTTTTTCGAAAACATAAAAATTTTCATTTTTCTGGTCATATCCGATCTTCGAGGATGCCCCCTACGATAAAACTTAAAATTCCATTTTCAACTTTTTGATAAGTTCTGTATATCATTCGGAAGAGCTTTTCACACTGATTTGAACTGAATAAAAACGACACTCGAATATTTACAAAAAGTAGGTCAAAAATCGACTTTAATGCTGAACTACTAGAAATTGAAGAAAACCTTCAATTTTGCCCGGATCCTTCTTTAAATTGATGTACGTACTCCTGGAAGCGCGTTCTTTCGAATGATATACAACACTCGATGTTATTTCGAAAACATAAAAATTTTCATTTTTCTGGTCATATCCGATCTTCGAGGATGCCCCCTACGATAAAACTTAAAATTCCATTTTCAACTTTTTGATAAGTTCTGTATATCATTCGAAAGAGCTTTTCACACTGATTTGAACTGAATAAAAACGACACTCGAATATTCACGAAAAGTAGGTCAAAAATCGACTTTAATGCTGAACTACTAGAAATTGAAGAAAACCTTCAATTTTGCCCGGATCCTTCTCCAAATTGACGTACGTACTCCTGAAAGCGCGTTCTTCCGAATGATATACAATACTCTGAATCGAGCAGCACGGCGACAATTTGAGCAGAATGAGGACTGACAAATGGTAAGCTTTTTATTCTAAAAATTTCCTACATGAAAATGGAAGAATTTGATATTTCAGTCGAATAATCATCCAAATCGGCCGTGTCTGACGACGTCGCCACGTCCACCCGTCTCACCGCCGCCGCCGCCGAACGGAGCTGGACCACTGTAGGAAGAATGTTCCGACGAAGTATCAAGATCGATGATAATTGATAATATTTCACAGTTTTTTTGAATAAATTTATTTCATATTCAAATTTTTATTTCAATTTAAGCATAAATACAAGTTTCCAGATAAAAAACTCTGCCGCAGCCGTCGACACTCCACTTCGCCGTTGGTTCTGGGACCCAGGCTCGAAGAACTGTTCGCCGACAAAAATTTGGTGGTCAGTTCTTCGCCTGTGTTCCGGAACGAACGTCTGCGGCGAGAAGTGAATCATTGGCAGCGGCGGCAAGGATGGCAGCCTAAGCGTCATCCCCTGAAACAAAGAAAAATGAGTGAATTAGAGATAAATAACGAAGAACGAGTGAGTACAAAATCGCACGATTATGAAAATTCTTTCTGAATCTATATTCACAACAATTAATTGAAAAAATAGAATTTGGGTGAAATCTAATTTTCGAGGCAAAATTGGTTTTTTTTGGTTTAAAATGTGAGTTTTCACTGACTAAAACATGTAAAAACAATTAATTTGCTTATTTTTCATAAAAAATGGAAAAAAATAAGAAAAAATTATGAAAATTGAATGAAAAACGAAGAAGAACTGTTAAAAACCACAAAAAATGCATGAAAAAGAAAAAGAAAAATTCAAAAATCAACCGGCCGACCGCAACGCGTTCAATGGAGCGCGTTATCACATGGGGTGCATGGACAGTACATGAAAATTCCTGAACAAGACCCTGCGCGGGGCCCAAAACCGCGTGCACATGTACGCAGCAAGTTCCCGGCCTCATAAGAAGCCAGCCGAAGAGCTGCGACAACAGCTCGACAGGCTGGTGGGAGTTATCCTTCAGTCCGCCAATCGAATAGTTTTTTGTCGAAGTAGAATGCTCTAAAAACTCGTCGATTTTGATTTCAACGATGGATGTGGAATGTGAATCGCATTTTGATCAGTTTTCAATGGCGATAAGGCGTCATAACTTTCTATAAGATTCTCATTATCTTGTCATTTTTTTAGCACAATTCAGCTGTCAATATATTTGGTTGTCGAAGAGCAGGGCACAGAGTAGTCTTCTGTTTTGAAGACATTTGTAAAATTGTTCCGCTAATGAAAAAAATCAGAAAAAACGACGCAGCTTAAAATATCCTAAAAGTTGTTCAAGAGACATCCAAAAACTGTTGTCTTGAAAAATGTTTTGGTGAGATTCTGCCAATAAAATCTTTTTTGTTTCGATATAGAACGCAATGGAGAAAGTGACAAGAAACAATTGGCAAAAAAAGTTCAAATATTAGATTTTCAGTGCTTATTTTCGGCTCCCGGACATCTCGCAGCCAGACATCTCGCAGCCAAGACATTTTGCAGCCGGACATCTCGCAGCCGTTTTTGGCCTATTTTGGCTCAATTTTCTTGGGGTGTTCAATGTTTTTTTTATCAATTACAACAAAAACATACATTTTAAACATAATTGAAGATATTTCAGCGATTTTTTTAAGTTAATGCACATTTTTCATAACAGACACCTTCAATCTTCAAAAAATCACGAGTTTCCTTGAAATCCATACATATTAAGCTTGATTAACAATAGAAAACATGAAAAATATACGCTGAGTGTAATTTATGTATGGATTTCAAGGAAACTCGTGATTTTTTGAAGATTGAAGGTGTCTGTTATGAAAAAATGTGCATTAACTTTAAAAAAATCGCTGAAATATCTTCAATTATGTTCAAAATGTATGTTTTTGTTGTAATTCATGAAAAAAACATTGAAAACCCCGAGAAAATTGAGCCAAAATAGGCCAAAAACGGCTGCGAGATGTCCGGCTGCGAAATGTCTGGCTGCAAAACGTCTGGCGGCGAAATGTCTGGCTGCGAAATGTCCGGCTGCGAAATGTCTGGCTGCGAGATGTCCGGGAGCCTTATTTTCAAATTGAATTTCAAGTTTTCCTTTTCATTTTTTCTCATTGTGTTTTATATTAAAACAAAAGGAATGTTTTCGGCCAAAATCTCCTTAAGACATTTTTCAAATAAAACATTGTTTGAGGTTTTAAAACAAAAATTTTCAAATGAAGGCGGCAAAACAATGCAAATGCGCTCCAACGGATTGCGAAATAGCGTGCGTTGGCGAGAGACGCGCAACGACGATCCCCCCTCCGTCTGCCATTCGGCAACAGTAGTTGGCTAGTGGCATGTTCCTTTCTTCCGTTTTCTGCTCTCTTAGGTTGGATTTTCAGCTTGTTCTCATGAACACGACTGTTTCTAAGCTGCGATGAGTCATTACTTTGGAGAATACCATTTTAAGTTCAAATTCTAGACCGTATTGAAAGGTGTCATCGTTATCGATTTCTGACCGCCACTTTTTCTGCATTTTTCTTGTAATTTTCGAGTGTTTCTCAATTTTTCTAGGTTGTGTTTACTGAACGCGGTTTGTTCGAATCTAAATCATCTTTTCAGAGTGAAGTTTTGACTAAAAAAAATAGAATCTCTCATTTTTGAGTTGTCTCTAACTGTACTTATGATGTTCTCGTGTCTCCCGTTCTTTGTCTTGTTTTTCTGCTCAATGATGTTTTTTCAGGTATTGTCTTTCATCCAACTGAACATGCGAACAGGCGAACTCGTTCATCCCGATTATTTTATAGACAAACTAACAAATGTGAGTTAAAAATACAGTATACAGTAAGTAATTGAAACAAATTTTCAGGCACTCGATGTCGAAGAAGCTAGCATCACGTCGTCAGTGCCGGGAGAGCAAAATCTAGTCGGGGTTCAACCGTCGGGACCAATTCAAGCGGAACGTTCTGAAGATCAGCAGAGCCGTGAGTTGCAACCACTCGCACATAGAGTTGTATTAATCATTTTCAGTCGCATCGATGCTCCAACCGCTCAACAACACTGGTGGAAACAGTAGTGGCCAGGGACAACAGCAGGCATCTGTTGATAACCACCAGAATGACGTGATGCACTCTGTGAATGCGAATGGAGTCGGACAGTTTGGTGTACACGATGGCCATAATAATCAGATGACCACTGAGTTCACCGGCAATGGGCAAGCGCACTCTGCACCTCTCGCCTTGGAAAATCACATCTCTAACGAGCAGGACGATCCGTTTTCTCACATGATCAGTGAGTTGACAGATAGTACGGGCCCCGTTTAATTTACTTATTCCAGACACATACTTCGCTGTATACAACGATCCGGGAAAAACCCAACAGCCACAACAGCCCCAACAGCCACAACAGCCACAGTACCCGGTCGGAGAGCTGCCGATACTCACTGCAGAGGAACTTTCCGAGTTCTTCGCCGACCCGATTCTCACTGGACAGAGTGAGTTCAAACTGACCGCTTTCTTGTATCTAACTGTTATTTTCTAGTTGTCCCACCCAACGGCTTCTCGAAGAATGTGTCCACCCATCCGAACGTTGCCAATCACTCGAAGTCGTCATTGGCGCTCCAAACCTTTGATGCTGTTTTTTCTTCGACGTCTTCTGTCCCAGCTCCTGCTTTGTACTCCTCGGGCTCAAAGGCGTTGTGCGAAGTGCAGATGATTAACGGCTCGAGAATGCAGAAGGATACGAATGGTCGATCAGACTATGGTTCAAAATCTCGCCCGCACTATCATCCGCAGCAACATCATCGTCCGGAGCATCAGCATTGGCGCCAACCGGGACAAAATGGTCAACAGCAGTACAAGAATCAAGCTCAGCAGCAAGTCTGCTATCAGGCTCAGACACATCAGCCAAATGTGCAACACCAGCGTTGGCACCAACCGGGACAGAATAGTCAGCAGCAGTACAAGAAACAAGCTCAGCAGCAAGTCTGCTATCAGGCTCAGACACATCAGCCAAATGTGCAACACCAGCGTTGGCACCAACCGGGACAGAATAGTCAGCAACAGTACAAGAAACAAGCTCAGCAGCAAGTCTGCTACCAGGCTCAGACGCATCAGCCATATGTGCAACACCAGCAGCACCAGCAGCCTCAGCTACAATATAAGCCACCAACTACACAGATATCTCGTCAGCCGAACAACAACGCTTCGTCGTTGCCTCGTCAGTATCGACGACGCTCGCAGAACCCGCATCAAACACAGTCAGTGAAACAATGGACTGAGAATAAGTTTCACGATGTTATCAAACCATTCAAAACATCTTACTGGCCAAGACAAAAAAACATTGGAGTGTTTTCTGCCATCGAGTCAGTGATTGCGTTAGGTCTGTTGACCCCTGAGGAAGCATTGGGTTACACGGAAGAAACAAACACCGACGAATTCAAGCAAGCGTACAAAGAGCACTGGGATCGTATCACCCAGGAAATGATTGAGAAACCATGCAAGCCGGAGATAACTGTGGCTGATGTGCTGGCTTTCCCGGAGTGTGAGTTCGAGTTAGTACAATACAAAAAATAGTTGCTGTTTATAGTGGAACCTGCTCTTCATGGTCGTTTCCGCAAAAGACTGGCAGCAGCTCGTGCCGAAGAGTCTTGGGAGTTCGAGGCATCTCCACAAAAGAAGCAAGACTTGATGAAGCAGACCAAATACAAAACACCAGTGACCATGCAAACTCCGATTGCTTCGAGCCTCCAGATCCAGCAGCTCAACCACCAGGAAGGCTACAACACCTACAACAGTGAGTTTCTTTAAGATATTTTCAGTTTTTTTTTCAAATTTCTGTTGTTTACAGGAATTGCCGGCGTCCCAATGCCCGACAACATTCTCGAAAGTGACGATGACAACATGGAAAAGGAGGAGCTCGGAAGACAGAAAGCAAACTCGATCTTGGCCGAGGCCGACCAGGTTGTCACCCATTCTCTGAACGCAAACTTGTCTATGGAGAAGCTCGTCGACGACAGCTCACGCGGAGCTCCTGTCGATGAGAACATCGACCCGTCCCTGGGCAGCATGAAGCCCATTCCGGCCAACAAAGGACTGTCTCTGCGCGGCAATCAGCACAAATGTGAACCATCCGAAAACTCTGGACCCTCCACTCCGAATGCCGAAATCCTGGACGAGCTCGCACTCTTCTCTGATTAATTAATTGATTAATTTTTTATATGATAGGTTCATATTTATTGGACCCGCTTTAACATTTATTGGACCCGTTTTAAAATTGTATAATTTATTTAAATATTATGGCTTCCCCCCCCCCCCCCCCCCCCCACCTTTTTGTCAAATTGCCCCCGATCTCTCTCACCTAGTCACTACCCCATTCCTATCCAGAAATATGACGTTGATCAACCAATAAAGTGTCATTCGCTGTAACAAATTCATTGTTTCACAGTAGATTTGGGCTAGCTCAGAGCTCAACACCATTTCCCGTGGATAATCCTTCACTTCAGGACCATCGTGGAACTAGTTGCGTAAAAGTAGTCGTCGTTCTGTTTTGAGGCTCACCTATAAAAATTCCAGCCAGGGCCAAAACCATGATCTATATCCTCAGTGCCACCTGTGTCGCCACTTTCACTGTCTGACTCTGAGCTCTCAAACTTTCCCTGATCTGAATTCTATCCATTTTTTGGCCGGCTGGTGGTTTTTTTTAATTTCAAGCAAACGGCAAATCTAAGACATGAATTCAATCCTCAAACATTCGTATACCTCAACAATTTCTGCAAAGGTTTGCATATCGTTCTGCTAGTCTGTGACTCTGTATATGTTCTCATTCTTTTCTTTCCCCCGCATGGTCCATGTCCGGTAGGCAGATGGTTTGTCAGCGTGTCTGTTACTCCTTACCCCTTGCCACGTGGCCAATGATTCGAATTTGCAAGAAGGCGACTATAATAAGAAGGGTCAGCAGAAACTGCCATGTTTTCTTCTTTTTGGCCCTTCAGTCTTCTCTCCGGATCTTTCTTTTGTTCACCATACACCAGCAGCAGTAAACTAGTTGCGTGCAAGCATATTTTATGTTCTCGTACCTTACGGATTGTAATTTCAACCTTTTTTCATGTGTTCGGCTGTTTTTGAACAAGTATAGGTCTCCCAGTTCTTTCAATGCAAGTTTTCATTTTAATTCTATGCCGCTTTAGAGAACGCCTATGAGAGTAGTTAGTCTAAGATCGGCACAAAACATTTTTGCAAAACAGAGAGGTCAGAAAACGTGCTCTACTGCATTTTGACTACCCATTAGGCAGGTGCGCGCTGTAGAGAAGGGTCAATACGTCCCTCTGTCTTATGGCCATATTTACAGCAGTTTTCTGGAGTTTCATTCGGTTTTATAGCGTTTTTGCTAGAAAATAATCATTTGAAGATATTTCCACATACTCAGTTTCATTAACACCGAATACATTAATAATTTAAATTTTACGTTTGTCTTTATCTTTCTCTTACAACCTTCCAACTTTTTTATAAATTCATTTGCAGTCATGTTCAAGTTCTTTAAATCCCGCAAGACCAGGGAGCTGGAAGAAGACAAGGCCAACTTGAACGTTCAACTTCTCCAGATGCAGAACGTCGTTTCATACCTGCAGTTCACGTGCGACAACTACAAGCAGTTGCACTCGGACCAGAAGAAAGAGATCAACGAACTGAAGTCGAAGAACGCGAAACTGAAGTACGAGGTGAAGAGTGTGCAGAAAGACACGGAGCACAAGTACGAAATGGCGTTGGCGAAGAAAGACCACACAATTCGTAATTTGACCTCTTCCCTCCAGTCAACTTCTGAACAGGCTGCGTGGAGAACTGCAAAATTGCGACATCAGCTCACGGTGTCATTCGGAAAGATCGAAAAACTGGAGACGACTCTGAGAAACCAGACTGTCAACACCATTATCAAGGAGCTTATGAGCAGAAGTGATTCTCCGTACTCGTCTGTCTACCAGTGTGAGATTTGCGTCCGACCGTACACGGCCAACAGTTCCATTCGTGTTCCGCGGGTCCTCAGTGAGTAATTTTTTTGTTGCAAGTTCTAAACTATTATTTGTAGGTTGTGGCCACACGATATGTCACGAATGCGCGCAGAAAATAACAAGCAATGGGACAGTCACTTGCCCTTTCGATAGATCGCAGACCGTTCTGACCAACGACCGAGTTGATCAACTGCCGAGAAACTTCGCCATCATCCAGACGATCGACGACCAGAGAGAGCAATAGGAGTAATGAAAGCAATCCAATCCAAGCATTACACGTGTCACTTTTTATCAATGTTCATTTTTACGCGCACTTCAAACTTTTTTTATATCTGAATATTTTTTAATAAAGCTTTTAAAGCAAAAATATGAGATTATTTGTGAGCATGATTTCCATGATAGATTACAAAGGGACAGAATGATAAAATCTCATGAGATAAATTTGGTATGGCAGCTATCAAAAAAGGTCCTGTCTATCATATTCAACCGTTTTTCCGTCTGAAAAAGCTCCAGGAAACTGCGAACATCGATTTTACTGTCTTCAAAGCTTGAATTTCGACTCTCCGGGCTTTTACGACTGATTGATGAAATCTTATGAGATAATTTGGTGCGGCAATTATCAACAAATGTCCTGTCTATCATATTCAACCGTTTTCCCGTCTGAAAAAGCTCCAGGAAACTGTGAACATCGATTTTACTGTCTTCAAAGCTTGAATTTCGACTCTCCGGGCTTTTACGACTGATTGATGAAATCTTATAAGATAAATTGGTGCGGCAATTATCAACAAATGTCCTTTCTATCATATTCAACCGTTTTCCCGTCTGAAAAAGCTCCAGGAAACTGTGAATATCGATATTACTGTCGTCAAAGCTTGAATTTCGACTCTCCGGGCTTTTACGACTGATTGATGAAATCTTATGAGATAAATTGGTGCGGCAATTATCAACAAATGTCCTTTCTATCATATTCAACCGTTTTCCCGTCTGAAAAAGCTCCAGGAAACTGTGAACATCGATTTTACTGTCTTCAAAGCTTGAATTTCGACTCTCCGGGCTTTTACGACTGATTGATGAAATCTTATGAGATAAATTGGTGCGGCAATTATCAACAAAGGTCCTGTCTATCATATTCAACCGTTTTCCCGTCTGAAAAAGCTCCAGGAAACTGTGAACATCGATTTTACTGTCTTCAAAGCTTGAATTTCGACTCTCCGGGCTTTTACGACTGATTGATGAAATCTTATGAGATAAATTGGTGCGGCAATTATCAACAAAGGTCCTGTCTATCATATTCAACCGTTTTCCCGTCTGAAAAAGCTCCAGGAAACTGTGAACATCGATTTTACTGTCGTCAAAGCTTGAATTTCGACTCTCCGGGCTTTTACGACTGATTGATGAAATCTTATGAGATAATTTGGTGCGGCAATTATCAACAAAGGTCCTGTTTATCATATTCAACCGTTTTCCCGTCTGAAAAAGCTCCAGGAAACTGTGAACATCGATTTTACTGTCGTCAAAGCTTGAATTTCGACTCTCCGGGCTTTTACGACTGATTGATGAAATCTTATGAGATAATTTGGTGCGGCAATTATCAACAAAGGTCCTGTCTATCATATTCAACCGTTTTCCCGTCTGAAAAGCTCCAGGAAACTGTGAACATCGATTTTACTGTCTTCAAAGCTTGAATTTCGACTCTCCGGGCTTTTACGACTGATTGATGAAATCTTATGAGATAAATTGGTGCGGCAATTATCAACAAAGGTCCTGTCTATCATATTCAACCGTTTTCCCGTCTGAAAAAGCTCCAGGAAACTGTGAACATCGATTTTACTGTCGTCAAAGCTTGAATTTCGACTCTCCGGGCTTTTACGACTGATTGATGAAATCTTATGAGATAAATTGGTGCGGCAATTATCAACAAAGGTCCTGTCTATCATATTCAACCGTTTTCCCGTCTGAAAAGCTCCAGGAAACTGTGAACATCGATTTTACTGTCTTCAAAGCTTGAATTTCGACTCTCCGGGCTTTTACGACTGATTGATGAAATCTTATGAGATAATTTGGTGCGGCAATTATCAACAAAGGTCCTGTCTATCATATTCAACCGTTTTCCCGTCTGAAAAGCTCCAGGAAACTGTGAACATCGATTTTACTGTCTTCAAAGCTTGAATTTCGACTCTCCGGGCTTTTACGACTGATTGATGAAATCTTATGAGATAATTTGGTGCGGCAATTATCAACAAAGGTCCTGTCTATCATATTCAACCGTTTTCCCGTCTGAAAAAGCTCCAGGAAACTGTGAACATCGATTTTACTGTCTTCAAAGCTTGAATTTCGACTCTCCGGGCTTTTACGACTGATTGATGAAATCTTATGAGATAAATTGGTGCGGCAATTATCAACAAAGGACCTGTTCATCATATTCAACCGTTTTCCCGTCTGAAAAAGCTCCAGGAAACTGTGAACATCGATTTTACTGTCTTCAAAGCTTGAATTTCGACTCTCCGGGCTTTTACGACTGATTGATGAAATCTTATGAGATAATTTGGTGCGGCAATTATCAACAAAGGTCCTGTCTATCATATTCAACCGCATTTCTGTCTGAAAAAGCTCCAGGAAACTGTGAACATCGATTTTACTGTCTTCAAAGCTTGAATTTCGACTCTCCGGGCTTTTACGACTGATTGATGAAATCTTATGAGATAAATTGGTGCGGCAATTATCAACAAAGGTCCTGTCTATCATATTCAACCGTTTTCCCGTCTGAAAAGCTCCAGGAAACTGTGAACATCGATTTTACTGTCTTCAAAGCTTGAATTTCGACTCTCCGGGCTTTTACGACTGATTGATGAAATCTTATGAGATAAATTGGTGCGGCAATTATCAACAAAGGTCCTGTCTATCATATTCAACCGTTTTCCCGTCTGAAAAGCTCCAGGAAACTGTGAACATCGATTTTACTGTCTTCAAAGCTTGAATTTCGACTCTCCGGGCTTTTACGACTGATTGATGAAATCTTATGAGATAATTTGGTGCGGCAATTATCAACAAAGGTCCTGTCTATCATATTCAACCGTTTTCCCGTCTGAAAAGCTCCAGGAAACTGTGAACATCGATTTTACTGTCTTCAAAGCTTGAATTTCGACTCTCCGGGCTTTTACGACTGATTGATGAAATCTTATGAGATAATTTGGTGCGGCAATTATCAACAAAGGACCTGTTCATCATATTCAACCGTTTTCCCGTCTGAAAAAGCTCCAGGAAACTGTGAACATCGATTTTACTGTCTTCAAAGCTTGAATTTCGACTCTCCGGGCTTTTACGACTGATTGATGAAATCTTATGAGATAATTTGGTGCGGCAATTATCAACAAAGGTCCTGTCTATCATATTCAACCGCATTTCTGTCTGAAAAAGCTCCAGGAAACTGTGAACATCGATTTTACTGTCTTCAAAGCTTGAATTTCGACTCTCCGGGCTTTTACGACTGATTGATGAAATCTTATGAGATAAATTGGTGCGGCAATTATCAACAAAGGTCCTGTTTATCATATTCAACCGTTTTCCCGTCTGAAAAAGCTCCAGGAAACTGTGAACATCGATTTTACTGTCTTCAAAGCTTGAATTTCGACTCTCCGGGCTTTTACGACTGATTGATGAAATCTTATGAGATAATTTGGTGCGGCAATTATCAACAAAGGTCCTGTCTATCATATTCAACCGCATTTCTGTCTGAAAAAGCTCCAGGAAACTGTGAACATCGATTTTACTGTCTTCAAAGCTTGAATTTCGACTCTCCGGGCTTTTACGACTGATTGATGAAATCTTATGAGATAAATTGGTGCGGCAATTATCAACAAAGGTCCTGTTTATCATATTCAACCGCATTTCCGTCTGAAAAAGCTCCAGGAAACTGTGAACATCGATTTTACTGTCTTCAAAGCTTGAATTTCGACTCTCCGGGCTTTTACGACTGATTGATGAAATCTTATGAGATAATTTGGTGCGGCAATTATCAACAAAGGTCCTGTCTATCATATTCAACCGTTTTCCCGTCTGAAAAAGCTCCAGGAAACTGTGAACATCGATTTTACTGTCTTCAAAGCTTGAATTTCGACTCTCCGGGCTTTTACGACTGATTGATGAAATCTTATGAGATAATTTGGTGCGGCAATTATCAACAAAGGTCCTGTCTATCATATTCAACCGCATTTCTGTCTGAAAAAGCTCCAGGAAACTGTGAACATCGATTTTACTGTCTTCAAAGCTTGAATTTCGACTCTCCGGGCTTTTACGACTGATTGATGAAATCTTTTGAGATAAATTGGTGCGGCAATTATCAACAAAGGTCCTGTTTATCATATTCAACCGTTTTCCCGTCTGAAAAAGCTCCAGGAAACTGTGAACATCGATTTTACTGTCTTCAAAGCTTGAATTTCGACTCTCCGGGCTTTTACGACTGATTGATGAAATCTTATGAGATAAATTGGTGCGGCAATTATCAACAAAGGACCTGTTTATCATATTCAACCGTTTTCCCGTCTGAAAAAGCTCCAGGAAACTGTGAACATCGATTTTACTGTCTTCAAAGCTTGAATTTCGACTCTCCGGGCTTTTACGACTGATTGATGAAATCTTATGAGATAATTTGGTGCGGCAATTATCAACAAAGGTCCTGTCTATCATATTCAACCGCATTTCTGTCTGAAAAAGCTCCAGGAAACTGTGAACATCGATTTTACTGTCTTCAAAGCTTGAATTTCGACTCTCCGGGCTTTTACGACTGATTGATGAAATCTTATGAGATAATTTGGTGCGGCAATTATCAACAAAGGTCCTGTCTATCATATTCAACCGCATTTCTGTCTGAAAAAGCTCCAGGAAACTGTGAACATCGATTTTACTGTCTTCAAAGCTTGAATTTCGACTCTCCGGGCTTTTACGACTGATTGATGAAATCTTATGAGATAATTTGGTGCGGCAATTATCAACAAAGGTCCTGTCTATCATATTCAACCGCATTTCTGTCTGAAAAAGCTCCAGGAAACTGTGAACATCGATTTTACTGTCATCAAAGCTTGAATTTCGACTCTCCGGGCTTTTACGACTGATTGATGAAATCTTATGAGATAATTTGGTGCGGCAATTATCAACAAAGGTCCTGTTTATCATATTCAACCGTTTTCCCGTCTGAAAAAGCTCCAGGAAACTGTGAACATCGATTTTACTGTCGTCAAAGCTTGAATTTCGACTCTCCGGGCTTTTACGACTGATTGATGAAATCTTATGAGATAAATTGGTGCGGCAATTATCAACAAAGGTCCTGTTTATCATATTCAACCGTTTTCCCGTCTGAAAAAGCTCCAGGAAACTGTGAACATCGATTTTACTGTCTTCAAAGCTTGAATTTCGACTCTCCGGGCTTTTACGACTGATTGATGAAATCTTATGAGATAATTTGGTGCGGCAATTATCAACAAAGGTCCTGTTTATCATATTCAACCGTTTTCCCGTCTGAAAAAGCTCCAGGAAACTGTGAACATCGATTTTACTGTCGTCAAAGCTTGAATTTCGACTCTCCGGGCTTTTACGACTGATTGATGAAATCTTATGAGATAAATTGGTGCGGCAATTATCAACAAAGGTCCTGTCTATCATATTCAACCGTTTTCCCGTCTGAAAAAGCTCCAGGAAACTGTGAACATCGATTTTACTGTCATCAAAGCTTGAATTTCGACTCTCCGGGCTTTTACGACTGATTGATGAAATCTTATGAGATAATTTGGTGCGGCAATTATCAACAAAGGTCCTGTCTATCATATTCAACCGTTTTCCCGTCTGAAAAAGCTCCAGGAAACTGTGAACATCGATTTTACTGTCTTCAAAGCTTGAATTTCGACTCTCCGGGCTTTTACGACTGATTGATGAAATCTTATGAGATAATTTGGTGCGGCAATTATCAACAAAGGTCCTGTTTATCATATTCAACCGTTTTCCCGTCTGAAAAAGCTCCAGGAAACTGTGAACATCGATTTTACTGTCTTCAAAGCTTGAATTTCGACTCTCCGGGCTTTTACGACTGATTGATGAAATCTTATGAGATAATTTGGTGCGGCAATTATCAACAAAGGTCCTGTTTATCATATTCAACCGTTTTCCCGTCTGAAAAAGCTCCAGGAAACTGTGAACATCGATTTTACTGTCTTCAAAGCTTGAATTTCGACTCTCCGGGCTTTTACGACTGATTGATGAAATCTTATGAGATAAATTGGTGCGGCAATTATCAACAAAGGACCTGTTTATCATATTCAACCGTTTTCTCGTCTGAAAAAGCTCCAGGAAACTGTGAACATCGATTTTACTGTCTTCAAAGCTTGAATTTCGACTCTCCGGGCTTTTACGACTGATTGATGAAATCTTATGAGATAATTTGGTGCGGCAATTATCAACAAAGGTCCTGTTTATCATATTCAACCGTTTTCCCGTCTGAAAAAGCTCCAGGAAACTGTGAACATCGATTTTACTGTCTTCAAAGCTTGAATTTCGACTCTCCGGGCTTTTACGACTGATTGATGAAATCTTATGAGATAATTTGGTGCGGCAATTATCAACAAAGGTCCTGTCTATCATATTCAACCGTTTTCCCGTCTGAAAAAGCTCCAGGAAACTGTGAACATCGATTTTACTGTCTTCAAAGCTTGAATTTCGACTCTCCGGGCTTTTACGACTGATTGATGAAATCTTATGAGATAATTTGGTGCGGCAATTATCAACAAAGGTCCTGTTTATCATATTCAACCGTTTTCCCGTCTGAAAAAGCTCCAGGAAACTGTGAACATCGATTTTACTGTCTTCAAAGCTTGAATTTCGACTCTCCGGGCTTTTACGACTGATTGATGAAATCTTATGAGATAAATTGGTGCGGCAATTATCAACAAAGGACCTGTTTATCATATTCAACCGTTTTCCCGTCTGAAAAAGCTCCAGGAAACTGTGAACATCGATTTTACTGTCTTCAAAGCTTGAATTTCGACTCTCCGGGCTTTTACGACTGATTGATGAAATCTTATGAGATAATTTGGTGCGGCAATTATCAACAAAGGTCCTGTTTATCATATTCAACCGTTTTCCCGTCTGAAAAAGCTCCAGGAAACTGTGAACATCGATTTTACTGTCTTCAAAGCTTGAATTTCGACTCTCCGGGCTTTTACGACTGATTGATGAAATCTTATGAGATAATTTGGTGCGGCATTTATCAACAAAGGTCCTGTCTATCATATTCAACCGCATTTCCGTCTGAAAAAGCTCCAGGAAACTGTGAACATCGATTTTACTGTCTTCAAAGCTTGAATTTCGACTCTCCGGGCTTTTACGACTGATTGATGAAATCTTATGAGATAATTTGGTGCGGCAATTATTAACAAAGGTCCTGTTTATCATATTCAACCGTTTTCCCGTCTGAAAAAGCTCCAGGAAACTGTGAACATCGATTTTACTGTCTTCAAAGCTTGAATTTCGACTCTCCGGGCTTTTACGACTGATTGATGAAATCTTATGAGATAAATTGGTGCGGCAATTATCAACAAAGTTCCTGTCTATCATATTCAACCGTTTTCCCGTCTGAAAAAGCTCCAGGAAACTGTGTACATCGATTTTACTGTCTTCAAAGCTTGAATTTCGACTCTCCGGGCTTTTACGACTGATTGATGAAATCTTATGAGATAATTTGGTGCGGCAATTATTAACAAAGGTCCTGTTTATCATATTCAACCGTTTTCCCGTCTGAAAAAGCTCCAGGAAACTGTGAACATCGATTTTACTGTCGTCAAAGCTTGAATTTCGACTCTCCGGGCTTTTACGACTGATTGATGAAATCTTATGAGATAAATTGGTGCGGCAATTATCAACAAAGGTCCTGTTTATCATATTCAACCGTTTTCCCGTCTGAAAAAGCTCCAGGAAACTGTGTACATCGATTTTACTGTCTTCAAAGCTTGAATTTCGACTCTCCGGGCTTTTACGACTGATTGATGAAATCTTATGAGATAAATTGGTGCGGCAATTATCAACAAAGTTCCTGTCTATCATATTCAACCGTTTTCCCGTCTGAAAAAGCTCCAGGAAACTGTGTACATCGATTTTACTGTGTTCAAAGCTTGAATTTCGACTCTCCGGGCTTTTACGACTGATTGATGAAATCTTATGAGATAAATTGGTGCGGCAATTATCAACAAATGTCTTGTCTATCATATTCAACCGCATTTCCGTCTGAAAAAGCTCCAGGAAACTGTGAACATCGATTTTACTGTCTTCAAAGCTTGAATTTCGACTCTCCGGGCTTTTACGACTGATTGATGAAATCTTATGAGATAATTTGGTGCGGCAATTATTAACAAAGGTCCTGTTTATCATATTCAACCGTTTTCCCGTCTGAAAAAGCTCCAGGAAACTGTGAACATCGATTTTACTGTCGTCAAAGCTTGAATTTCGACTCTCCGGGCTTTTACGACTGATTGATGAAATCTTATGAGATAAATTGGTGCGGCAATTATCAACAAAGTTCCTGTCTATCATATTCAACCGTTTTCCCGTCTGAAAAAGCTCCAGGAAACTGTGAACATCGATTTTACTGTCTTCAAAGCTTGAATTTCGACTCTCCGGGCTTTTACGACTGATTGATGAAATCTTATGAGATAATTTGGTGCGGCAATTATTAACAAAGGTCCTGTTTATCATATTCAACCGTTTTCCCGTCTGAAAAAGCTCCAGGAAACTGTGAACATCGATTTTACTGTCGTCAAAGCTTGAATTTCGACTCTCCGGGCTTTTACGACTGATTGATGAAATCTTATGAGATAAATTGGTGCGGCAATTATCAACAAAGGTCCTGTTTATCATATTCAACCGTTTTCCCGTCTGAAAAAGCTCCAGGAAACTGTGTACATCGATTTTACTGTCTTCAAAGCTTGAATTTCGACTCTCCGGGCTTTTACGACTGATTGATGAAATCTTATGAGATAAATTGGTGCGGCAATTATCAACAAAGTTCCTGTCTATCATATTCAACCGTTTTCCCGTCTGAAAAAGCTCCAGGAAACTGTGTACATCGATTTTACTGTGTTCAAAGCTTGAATTTCGACTCTCCGGGCTTTTACGACTGATTGATGAAATCTTATGAGATAAATTGGTGCGGCAATTATCAACAAATGTCTTGTCTATCATATTCAACCGCATTTCCGTCTGAAAAAGCTCCAGGAAACTGTGAACATCGATTTTACTGTCTTCAAAGCTTGAATTTCGACTCTCCGGGCTTTTACGACTGATTGATGAAATCTTATGAGATAATTTGGTGCGGCAATTATCAACAAAGGTCCTGTCTATCATATTCAACCGCATTCCCGTCTGAAAAAGCTCCAGGAAACTGTGAACATCGATTTTACTGTCGTCAAAGCTTGAATTTCGACTCTCCGGGCTTTTACGACTGATTGATGAAATCTTATGAGATAAATTGGTGCGGCAATTATCAACAAAGGTCTTGTCTATCATATTCAACCGCATTTCCGTCTGAAAAAGCTCCAGGAAACTGTGAACATCGATTTTACTGTCTTCAAAGCTTGAATTTCGACTCTCCGGGCTTTTACGACTGATTGATGAAATCTTATGAGATAATTTGGTGCGGCAATTATCAACAAAGGTCTTGTCTATCATATTCAACCGCATTTCCGTCTGAAAAAGCTCCAGGAAACTGTGAACATCGATTTTACTGTCTTCAAAGCTTGAATTTCGACTCTCCGGGCTTTTACGACTGATTGATGAAATCTTATGAGATAATTTGGTGCGGCAATTATCAACAAAGGTCTTGTCTATCATATTCAACCGCATTTCCGTCTGAAAAAGCTCCAGGAAACTGTGAACATCGATTTTACTGTCTTCAAAGCTTGAATTTCGACTCTCCGGGCTTTTACGACTGATTGATGAAATCTTATGAGATAATTTGGTGCGGCAATTATCAACAAAGGTCTTGTCTATCATATTCAACCGCATTTCCGTCTGAAAAAGCTCCAGGAAACTGTGAACATCGATTTTACTGTCTTCAAAGCTTGAATTTCGACTCTCCGGGCTTTTACGACTGATTGATGAAATCTTATGAGATAATTTGGTGCGGCAATTATCAACAAAGGTCTTGTCTATCATATTCAACCGCATTTCCGTCTGAAAAAGCTCCAGGAAACTGTGAACATCGATTTTACTGTCGTCAAAGCTTGAATTTCGACTCTCCGGGCTTTTACGACTGATTGATGAAATCTTATGAGATAATTTGGTGCGGCAAATATCAACAAAGGTCTTGTCTATCATATTCAACCGCATTTCCGTCTGAAAAAGCTCCAGGAAACTGTGAACATCGATTTTACTGTCTTCAAAGCTTGAATTTCGACTCTCCGGGCTTTTACGACTGATTGATGAAATCTTATGAGATAATTTGGTGCGGCAATTATCAACAAAGGTCTTGTCTATCATATTCAACCGCATTTCCGTCTGAAAAAGCTCCAGGAAACTGTGAACATCGATTTTACTGTCTTCAAAGCTTGAATTTCGACTCTCCGGGCTTTTACGACTGATTGATGAAATCTTATGAGATAATTTGGTGCGGCAATTATCAACAAAGGTCTTGTCTATCATATTCAACCGCATTTCCGTCTGAAAAAGCTCCAGGAAACTGTGAACATCGATTTTACTGTCGTCAAAGCTTGAATTTCGACTCTCCGGGCTTTTACGACTGATTGATGAAATCTTATGAGATAATTTGGTGCGGCAAATATCAACAAAGGTCTTGTCTATCATATTCAACCGCATTTCCGTCTGAAAAAGCTCCAGGAAACTGTGAACATCGATTTTACTGTCTTCAAAGCTTGAATTTCGACTCTCCGGGCTTTTACGACTGATTGATGAAATCTTATGAGATAATTTGGTGCGGCAATTATCAACAAAGGTCTTGTCTATCATATTCAACCGCATTTCCGTCTGAAAAAGCTCCAGGAAACTGTGAACATCGATTTTACTGTCTTCAAAGCTTGAATTTCGACTCTCCGGGCTTTTACGACTGATTGATGAAATCTTATGAGATAATTTGGTGCGGCAATTATCAACAAAGGTCCTGTCTATCATATTCAACCGCATTTCCGTCTGAAAAAGCTCCAGGAAACTGTGAACATCGATTTTACTGTCGTCAAAGCTTGAATTTCGACTCTCCGGGCTTTTACGACTGATTGATGAAATCTTATGAGATAATTTGGTGCGGCAATTATCAACAAATGTCCTGTCTATCATATTCAACCGCATTTCCGTCTGAAAAAGCTCCAGGAAACTGTGAACATCGATTTTACTGTCTTCAAAGCTTGAATTTCGACTCTCCGGGCTTTTACGACTGATTGATGAAATCTTATGAGATAATTTGGTGCGGCAATTATCAACAAAGGTCCTGTCTATCATATTCAACCGCATTTCCGTCTGAAAAAGCTCCAGGAAACTGTGAACATCGATTTTACTGTCTTCAAAGCTTGAATTTCGACTCTCCGGGCTTTTACGACTGATTGATGAAATCTTATGAGATAATTTGGTGCGGCAATTATCAACAAAGGTCTTGTCTATCATATTCAACCGCATTTCCGTCTGAAAAAGCTCCAGGAAACTGTGAACATCGATTTTACTGTCTTCAAAGCTTGAATTTCGACTCTCCGGGCTTTTACGACTGATTGATGAAATCTTATGAGATAATTTGGTGCGGCAATTATCAACAAAGGTCCTGTCTATCATATTCAACCGCATTTCCGTCTGAAAAAGCTCCAGGAAACTGTGAACATCGATTTTACTGTCGTCAAAGCTTGAATTTCGACTCTCCGGGCTTTTACGACTGATTGATGAAATCTTATGAGATAATTTGGTGCGGCAATTATCAACAAAGGTCCTGTCTATCATATTCAACCGTTTTCCCGTCTGAAAAAGCTCCAGGAAACTGTGAACATCGATTTTACTGTCGTCAAAGCTTGAATTTCGACTCTCCGGGCTTTTACGACTGATTGATGAAATCTTATGAGATAATTTGGTGCGGCAATTATCAACAAAGGACCTGTTTATCATATTCAACCGTTTTCCCGTCTGAAAAAGCTCCAGGAAACTGTGAACATCGATTTTACTGTCGTCAAAGCTTGAATTTCGACTCTCCGGGCTTTTACGACTGATTGATGAAATCTTATGAGATAATTTGGTGCGGCAATTATCAACAAAGGTCTTGTCTATCATATTCAACCGCATTTCCGTCTGAAAAAGCTCCAGGAAACTGTGAACATCGATTTTACTGTCTTCAAAGCTTGAATTTCGACTCTCCGGGCTTTTACGACTGATTGATGAAATCTTATGAGATAATTTGGTGCGGCAATTATCAACAAAGGTCTTGTCTATCATATTCAACCGCATTTCCGTCTGAAAAAGCTCCAGGAAACTGTGAACATCGATTTTACTGTCTTCAAAGCTTGAATTTCGACTCTCCGGGCTTTTACGACTGATTGATGAAATCTTATGAGATAATTTGGTGCGGCAATTATCAACAAAGGTCTTGTCTATCATATTCAACCGCATTTCCGTCTGAAAAAGCTCCAGGAAACTGTGAACATCGATTTTACTGTCTTCAAAGCTTGAATTTCGACTCTCCGGGCTTTTACGACTGATTGATGAAATCTTATGAGATAATTTGGTGCGGCAAATATCAACAAAGGTCTTGTCTATCATATTCAACCGCATTTCCGTCTGAAAAAGCTCCAGGAAACTGTGAACATCGATTTTACTGTCTTCAAAGCTTGAATTTCGACTCTCCGGGCTTTTACGACTGATTGATGAAATCTTATGAGATAATTTGGTGCGGCAATTATCAACAAAGGTCCTGTCTATCATATTCAACCGCATTTCCGTCTGAAAAAGCTCCAGGAAACTGTGAACATCGATTTTACTGTCGTCAAAGCTTGAATTTCGACTCTCCGGGCTTTTACGACTGATTGATGAAATCTTATGAGATAATTTGGTGCGGCAAATATCAACAAAGGTCTTGTCTATCATATTCAACCGCATTTCCGTCTGAAAAAGCTCCAGGAAACTGTGAACATCGATTTTACTGTCTTCAAAGCTTGAATTTCGACTCTCCGGGCTTTTACGACTGATTGATGAAATCTTATGAGATAATTTGGTGCGGCAATTATCAACAAAGGTCCTGTCTATCATATTCAACCGCATTTCCGTCTGAAAAAGGCTCCAGGAAACTGTGAACATCGATTTTACTGTCTTCAAAGCTTGAATTTCGACTCTCCGGGCTTTTACGACTGATTGATGAAATCTTATGAGATAATTTGGTGCGGCAATTATCAACAAAGGTCCTGTCTATCATATTCAACCGTTTTCCCGTCTGAAAAAGCTCCAGGAAACTGTGAACATCGATTTTACTGTCGTCAAAGCTTGAATTTCGACTCTCCGGGCTTTTACGACTGATTGATGAAATCTTATGAGATAATTTGGTGCGGCAATTATCAACAAAGGTCTTGTCTATCATATTCAACCGCATTTCCGTCTGAAAAAGCTCCAGGAAACTGTGAACATCGATTTTACTGTCTTCAAAGCTTGAATTTCGACTCTCCGGGCTTTTACGACTGATTGATGAAATCTTATGAGATAATTTGGTGCGGCAATTATCAACAAAGGTCTTGTCTATCATATTCAACCGCATTTCCGTCTGAAAAAGCTCCAGGAAACTGTGAACATCGATTTTACTGTCTTCAAAGCTTGAATTTCGACTCTCCGGGCTTTTACGACTGATTGATGAAATCTTATGAGATAATTTGGTGCGGCAATTATCAACAAAGGTCCTGTCTATCATATTCAACCGCATTTCCGTCTGAAAAAGCTCCAGGAAACTGTGAACATCGATTTTACTGTCTTCAAAGCTTGAATTTCGACTCTCCGGGCTTTTACGACTGATTGATGAAATCTTATGAGATAATTTGGTGCGGCAATTATCAACAAAGGTCCTGTCTATCATATTCAACCGCATTTCCGTCTGAAAAAGCTCCAGGAAACTGTGAACATCGATTTTACTGTCTTCAAAGCTTGAATTTCGACTCTCCGGGCTTTTACGACTGATTGATGAAATCTTATGAGATAATTTGGTGCGGCAATTATCAACAAAGGTCCTGTCTATCATATTCAACCGCATTTCCGTCTGAAAAAGCTCCAGGAAACTGTGAACATCGATTTTACTGTCGTCAAAGCTTGAATTTCGACTCTCCGGGCTTTTACGACTGATTGATGAAATCTTATGAGATAATTTGGTGCGGCAATTATCAACAAAGGTCTTGTCTATCATATTCAACCGCATTTCCCGTCTGAAAAAGCTCCAGGAAACTGTGAACATCGATTTTACTGTCGTCAAAGCTTGAATTTCGACTCTCCGGGCTTTTACGACTGATTGATGAAATCTTATGAGATAATTTGGTGCGGCAATTATCAACAAAGGTCCTGTTTATCATATTCAACCGTTTTCCCGTCTGAAAAAGCTCCAGGAAACTGTGAACATCGATTTTACTGTCGTCAAAGCTTGAATTTCGACTCTCCGGGCTTTTACGACTGATTGATGAAATCTTATGAGATAAATTGGTGCGGCAATTATCAACAAAGGTCCTGTTTATCATATTCAACCGTTTTCCCGTCTGAAAAAGCTCCAGGAAACTGTGAACATCGATTTTACTGTCGTCAAAGCTTGAATTTCGACTCTCCGGGCTTTTACGACTGATTGATGAAATCTTATGAGATAATTTGGTGCGGCAATTATCAACAAAGGTCTTGTCTATCATATTCAACCGTTTTCCCGTCTGAAAAAGCTCCAGGAAACTGTGAATTTTTAAAAGTTTTAATCATCTGAAATATCTGGAAATTATTTTATTTATTTATTCATCTTCACTGTTTTCCGTTATCATTTTCTTGTCTTTCAGCCGCCTGGTCCGTATCTCTTAGGAATGTGTTTCTGCGTCTCTGACCGCACGCTCTGTGTCTGCATCTCGACCGCACGCTGCAAGTGCGCTCCGCCGCACTACACAAACGCGGTCGAGAGACGGGTATAAAAGGAGAACGGTGAGCCGTCTCAGTCATTCATTTGCATTTTTTTTTCGGATCTCCACCCTCTCTCCCGTGGTCCAGCCAAATCCCGTTAGTCTACCAGTTAGTCGCAGTAGTTGTCTCGTGGCATGGTACTTTTACCGGAATTTTTTCCGTTTTCCGACCTTCCGAGTTGGATTTTCAGCGTGTTCTCATGAATATGACTGTTTTAGAGCCCGTCGAAAGCCCAGTTACCTTAAACACCAGTTTTCATCCAAATTGGGGATAGATTAGGAGGTTTGACAATTATCGATTTTTGACCGCCAGCTACTGTTCTCGCGTTTTACTTGTGATTCATCAGGTTTTTAAGAGATGCATTGACGTGGTTTGAATGGAAAACTTGAAAGATAAAATCGTGAGCATTAGTGTGAAGTGTTTCAGAGAATTTAAAGGGTTTCCACTGGAAAAATTTGTTTCTAGGCGCTCGGTACGATTATCGATTTTTGACCGCCGGCGATCAGTTCATTGTTTTAGTGAGAATTCCTCAAATTTTCTGAGATTTCTTGATCTGATTTTAAAGAATAATGCCAGTTCGTAGTATCAGCAACGGTTAAGGTGATAGTAATACGCCTACTAATAAGTTAGACCAATTTTATCAGGTTTTTGACTGCCGGCAGCCAGTATTTTGAATGAAACAATAGTTTTGAGATGTTTTCTGATAAAATGAAAGTCTTTCGCTGGCGGAAAATGTATTTTTCTATCATCCAGCTTTGTTGTCTTTTCCAGCCCCTCGATTTCAGATCTCTGCGGCGCGAATGAGCCGAGAGCAATAGAGATTAAAGGGGATTCACCTCCGCTTCGAGACCCACCGCAAAATTCAGTGGCAATGAGTCATAAATTGATAATAGGGGATTCAGAGCAACAGTCAGTCTGTTTGCAAATTTTAACGAATTTTTTTAGAATTTTCCTAGTCATTTTTGTGGTTTTTGTTGAGGTTTTTTGAGGTTTTTTGGGTTTAATTTCAGTTTAGATATAGTAGTTTACAGTATATCGTAGCTCAATAATTAATTTCAATTTTTCTGACCGTCAAAACATGAAATTTTTTCTTTTTTTCCATCAAACTAGTAAAAAAAAGTGGGATAATATTTTTTATCAATCCGCGAGCATAAAACGTTCAAAAATTACCATATCACATCGTATCAGCTACGTGCATTGGAGTATTTTTGGAGCGGAACCCCGGAGGCCCCTCGACAGCACAGCATGCATACACCATCGCACTCTGCCGTCTCTTGTTGTCTCTCACTCTCTCGCCCCGTCTCGCGTTGTCTCGTCGCACTCTCTCGTCGCCCTCCCACTGCACCACCCGCCCAGTGGTGTCCTTACGGTCATTTAGACACCAAATTGTTTTCCCGTTCCGTTTTTTTCGGAGAAATTGGAAGCCTCCTTTGCTTTAGTGGACTGTGAATGGTCTGTTGCTTGAGTGAGCTGTACTTGTTGCTCTTTTCTGTAGAAAATAATAACAATTTTTGTAGAAAAATTGTTGTTGGTTGAATTGCCTAGCCAAACGATGGCACTTGATAGGCAAATATAACGTGTTTCCTCGCTCCTTCTCTCTCGTATCTCCATCTTTGCTTATATTTATATCATTTTTTTCAGGTAGTTAATAGTGTAAATATACTGCACACATATAATCCCCAAAAATAACCAATTTCACCAATGGACAATCCTGACTTCGACGAACATCTGTCGGACGGAATGGAGGTGAGAATAAAACAAAATAAACCAAAATGATCAAAATTTTCAGTCCCGTGAGCCGAGCTCTTCCGCAACTTCCCGCCGGCGTCGCCGCCAAACGGATTCGGAGGAAGTGAGCCGCGAGTCTTCGACCGCTCCGGAGGAGAAAAAGCCCGCTCGGATCATTCCGGCGCGGCCCGTCGTCCGTGATGGATACCATGTGAATCTCGAGCAACTCTCGACCGAGAAGAGAAATCTTTACGAGCTCGCGAAGAAGGAGCTTTTGGACAATCCAAAGGGTGGATGTCGCCTTCCAACGACTCGTGAAGAGTATTTTGATCTCGAAGAGACGCTCATGAACCCGTCTCGAATGGAAGGCAAAGAGCTCACGCTCAATGCCTATGATGCCGTTCGAGCAACCTATGATGTGTTGCCTGGAAAGGCGGTGGCGGAGGCCGATATGCAGAAGATTCTGGGTAGCTTGACTTGTGATGTTTGCCAGGAGCTCATCAATCAGGCTATCATCACGAAGGTAACGGTTTTTTGGATTGAGCATAAATAATATACGATTTTCAGAACTGTGGCCACCGATTCTGCGACCAGTGCATCATGATCAGCATGACTAGAGGATCGACAAAGACCTGCCCGACCTGCCGTCAGAACTTGGGATCGAAGCGCGACTTCCAGCAAGACCCCAGATGCGATGAGCTGATCCAGCAGGTAAAACATTCCACATCTCCTCGAAAATCCTGATTGATTCCTTTCAGTTCATGCCAAGTCGCTCGATCATTCCACGCATGATGGCCAAGAACCGAGAGCACGAACGGGATATCTACTTCGGACGTAAAGGATACACCGAGGGAGGAGAGATCCCAAGTCATCTGATCTATAGCAAGGAGAACGACACTCTCAAGAAGCAGCCAAAGCGCATCGGGAGAGACGAGGAGAAACTCGACTGGTTCGGAGAACTGAAGAAGAAGGATGGATCCGTTCCAAAGTTTTCCCGCACTGACAACAACGTTCCGATGTGTCGTGATCCCGAGCACCAACTGGCGGAGCTGATCCAGGCGGGCCGAATTCCTGTTCCGGCCATTGCAGACCGAGACAGCGAATCGCAGGATCTTCATGTCTACTCGGTCGTCCAGGAGGCCGACAAAGCTGACAAGTCGGATCAGGACGTTATCTTTATGGACCACATTGTCAAATCGCGTTCGGAGAAAGATGCTGCTTCTAGGAAAAGTCCATCCGTGGAGCAGTTGATCCAGTATTTTGAACGTCCTGTTGCACGTCGCATGCGTCAATTGGGCTCTTCCGAGGAATCTTCCGACGAGCTCGAGCTGAGCTCTTGCGAATCGAGCAAGTCTTCGGATTCATCCGCCAATCGGACCTCCGATAGTCGTCAGAAGAAGCTCACCAAGCGCAGAAGCTACAGTTCCCGCTCCGACTCCACACTTACCGAGGACTCTGATCCTTCCAGTGAGAGCAGTGATGACGAGCACGGAGAAAAGAAGAAGTCGGGAAACAAGCTTCACCGGAGAAGGAAATCCAACTCCATCATGATGGCAAGGAAAAAGTCGGCAAAGGCTAAAAAGGACAGGAAGCGCAAGGCAGATAGAGATGATGACACCGAGGAGAAAAGCAGAAAGAAGGGCGGCCGTCCCAAAAAGAACAAGCTCGATGAGTTCAGCGTTGACCCCACCACCGGCGACATTCCGACTCCGAGCGAGGACTCGTGCACTTCAACTGACGAAGAATCCGACGATGATCAGAACGATGTCTACGATTTTGTGCACAAAGAGAGTAAGTCAACTTTGCCTCATTGGTGATATTTTTGCATTCTTATTTTTCAGAATTCAACCGTGATCCGCGCGTCGAAAACCATCCCGACCGAAACAAGCTGAAGAATTTCAACTTCATGCTGAACATGGAGACCCAGATCACTCGCAAGTACGAGAAGGAGGGCGTTCCGAGAGTGATCGAAGACGATTCGAACGATGATTCTGATCTGGCAAGCACGCCTCCAGCTCGATCCGTTTTCTACATGCCACCCGCTGAGGTCAATGCAGTCAGGGATTGGGCCATGGCTGATGATCAGATTGGGCGTCTGTCGCCCAACTCGCCGGATGTTATTGACATGGAGGTTGATCCAACCAACGTTTCATCTCCAAAATCGCCGATCTTCACCGAGGACTCGAGGGAGGAACCGGTTAACAACGATTGGGACAAGATGGCCCACCTGTTTATGAAGAACCCTGAAGTTATCGATGAGCGCAATCAAATGGCAGAAGCTAAGAATGTACCACGTTTGGCTGAGGGATTCATTTTCCGAGATGGTGATACGGATCCACCTAGACTGGAGCAGAACTCGAATATGCGAAACGAATTTGTTCTGTATTCTCCACAACAAATCCTTGCGATGCTTAAAGAGTACCGTGAGTTTAAGAATGTCAATTTTAACTCATTGCAAACTTGTATTCAGATTCAGAAACTGGCAGAAGATCGCAAAATCCTCCAATTCATCCATATGAATTACCGATGTTCTTCCCGCGTGGACAAACTCAAAATAATGAGGACGACCCAGTTATCATCAGCGATTCGGAAGACTATGACGACAAGACTGAAGAGTCCAACGATACGGGCGATATCAGCAGATCTGTGAGCCGTTCATCGGAAGAAAGCGACGGTGTTCACACAGATGATTTCGACAACGATTTCGACCACCTCGTCGCACTCATCAGATCTCAGATGGTTCAGCCGCCGATTACAGATAGCACTTCACTCCCGTTCCGCGCCTACTACGACACAGTCGGAGCTCTATTCCCACACTTGTTCAAGTATTCTGATGAGCACCAGGGCAGCGAGCTACACATGGGTGATGTCGATGAGATGACTCGGAAACAGGTCGGCTACGAGGAGAGCAAAATTCACCTCCGTCGCAACGCAATGAATGAAGTTATCGAGTCGGTGGACAGGATGTTCAACACTACTTTGGCGGACAGCGAGGAGGAAGAGATTGAAACTCCCGAGTACACCGATCCGCCGTCTTGTCCCATCACCGGCGGAGAAACTGCAATCGAAGACATGTGCTTCGATGAAGACGCCCCGTGCTCGTCGGCTCAGGCTGCGCAGAGGGCGATCATCATGGAGCGTGCTCGCGAGGAACAATTGGCAATTGAGAAGTCTCTCGGCTTGCATTCAAAACCTGCCGCATCTTCTTCTCGCGTCACAGTCGAGGATATGGAAGTCGGCGTGGACAAACTTGCCAAAAAAGTGACGGTCAACGTGAAGGTTGAGGAGTTGCCATCGGACACTGAGAACAACGACGCGGAGCTTTGTCAGTTGGTTTCACAGACGGACGTCGACATCCTCCGCAACACTTGCGCCGATTACGTGACGGACGAGTATCTCAAGCTGGCCGCTCAACAGCTCCCCATTGCCGATGAGGCGCTTGCGCTGGACTTCTGCGCCAGAAACACCGAAGTGGAGTTCCAAACGGTCATGGAGACAGGCAAGCGGGTCACTCGGAATCCAGACGATGTGAAACTCGTGAGTTTTTTTACTGTCATGGAAAGATTAACTGATTATTATTCCAGGAAGACTTGGTCAAAGATTTTCACACCAAGTTCAGCAAGAAACACGAGCGTCCTCTGGGCACCAAGCCGCCGCAGAACATGGAGCGCAAGTACATCGAGAGAGCCCAAGTCACCAAGTACAAGTATTGCGTCGACTCGGACACCTTGCATTTGGTAAGTTCGAGTTGCCAACAGCTCCAGACCCCTTGTTGTGGAGGACAGGTTGTATTGAGAAGCAATTTGCGTTAGCTTCCTGCAGCAGGTTGAGCAGGAAAAAACACCTGCTTACCGAATGCTCTGTGAAACTTAAATTTCGGCTAGCTGATGAGGTTTCCGTAAGACTCGCCGTATTCTCATTCTCATTTCCGATACTTTTCTTCTCATTTCCGGCGCTCGGGCTGTCCCGCTGCCTCAAAATACTGGTCATTTCCAAGAGCACACTGCTCGCAATTATAAATTAATTTAGTGGGTGGCATGTCATGGCGTGGTCTCAAATGAAACATAGGGAAGCTCAATTTTTTGCTCATTTCTAACATATTCGACGACGCACTTTAGCCGCGCTATACAATTTGTCTTCAATAACAAATTTATTTTCTTACAGAAGACGCTTCGTGCTCTCGAGAAACAACAAGTCGAAAACTGGGAGAAGACAATGTTCCCGCCACGTGAAACCGCACAACCGGAGGACACGGAGCAGAAAGCTCTGCTGCAGAACCTCCACAACCCAGAGTTCTTCCGTCACCTTGTCACCAATCCGCGGTGCGCGGTGGGAATCCAGATGATGCAACAGCAGGGCACCAATCTTCATCGTGCTCAGCAGAAAGGAGCGATCAAGAAGCAGGCTGCGGAGAAAGAGGCTGCAGAGCTGGCGGTGCAACAGAAGGCCGCGGAGGAAGCTGCACAGAAGGAAGCTGCTGACAAAGCTGCACAGAAAGCGGTTTTCAATGCTGTGAAGTCGTTGACAACAAGACCAGCTAGCGCTTTCGCCGCACCACCGACTCTTCGCGAGGGCTTCAAACGATCTGGATCGGAGATGAGCACTGTTGGTCGTCAGCCTGATCGTTCCAATCCTACTGGTAATTTCGACTGGCGAATGGGTCTCTGGAGAGGACCGCGCCGTCGGTCGGATGATGAGCCGCAAATCGAGACGCCCAGACGCGACTCGTTCGAAGATGATACTCTCTCTACGGATCAACGTGCGTGGTGGAATTATGATGCCCATCGTTCACCAATGTACTCCTGTCCAAACGAGCTGCCCAGATGCGAGACTGACGATAGTGATGATGGAGGACTTGAGCCGATTCTTGCTGGCAACATCTCACACATGGTTGACACCACCATCCTCGACGAGATCGACATGAATGAGCAGCGTGCGTCTTCACCACCCCAATTCGAATACGAGGATCTCACTGATGAGGAAGTCGACGACGAACAGAACATGGAGGTGGATGACGAGGACAAAGAGCCAAGCAATGTCATTGAGGACGCCGTGAACCCGGTAGAGGTGACTGGTCAGCATTCTACTCATGTCGTGGAGAACACCATCGACTTGGATAGAGAGGAGACGTTGGTCCCGAACATGGAGGAGGGCGAACAGGAGATGATGATGGTGCGCCTGGTTGAACACTCCAGAGAGTGGCTCGACTATGTGAAAAGATACCACCCGGACCGATGGGCTGCTTTCATGGAGCATCTCGATAAGCAGCGCAAACCTCTCAATGGCGACGCTGAAGTCAACGTCGAAGCGGAAGAAGCAGCGAATGCTGTTCCGGAGACTGGCGAATCTTCTTCGGCCGTGGTGGAGAATGTCGAAGAGACTCCGGAGGAGCAGATTCCCATCATCAACTTGGACTATGTCAAGGTTGCCGGGAAAGCCATGCGGGAGAAGAGGTGTGAGGACTCTGATGAGAGCGACGGCGATGATGCGGACGCTGACTCCGACTTCTTGGGATCGCATAAGGTGCCGTACGAGAGAAGGAAGCTTCGCGAGAAAGCGAAACTGTTTGTTCCCCACATTCCGGAGAACATTCGCAAGGAATATCAGGAGATGAAAGTTAGGAAGGAGCGTTCCACACGTGAGTTACACAGGATTTCTATTGAAACCAACAGTATTCTTTTTCAGTGCGCCAGAAGATCCGTGCTCGCAAAATGGCAAACATTCGTGTTTCGATTCCACAACGTCCACCGCCACAGTTCGTCGCCCCTCTTCCGCCAAACCGTGCTCAAAAGGCTCCACAACAACAGCAACGTGCTAACATTGCACCGCCCAAAGCGAAGAAGCCGAAGTTGAGCAACGTGGTAAGTGGTGTCTCCTATACTTCTCCCCGTCTGTATTTTGTTCTAGTGTCCCTCTTTTACCTACTAATCTCTTGCAGCAAATGTCTATAGTCCAGCCTCCTTTACCTCTCCATCAACTGCAGAGCCATATGGTCCGTTAGCATGCTAGATATAGTTGTTGTTTTGTACCATGTGAATGGCAGTCACCGAGATGCTTGCGTTCCCTTTTGTTTTTGAGTTTTTCTCCGGGCAAATCTACCGAAGGCACTACCACTCTATCGTTTCACCCAGCACGAAAACAATACCCCTCCTCTCCCGCTCCCACTTTGCCGACTGTATTGTTTTTGAAGATTCCAATCTTGTTATTTTCAGAATATGCCCACCAAGATCACTGCCGTCCCCAACGTGGCCGCCGGTTATCCACAGCAACCGCAATCCCAGAGTCACCAGCAGCAACTGGCTCAACAGCAGCAGAATCTTGTGATGCATCAGCAAATCGCCCAGCAGCAACAACTGGCCTATCAGCAGCAATTGGCTCAGCAGCAGAGACTTTTCAACGACATGGCGCAGGCTCCCCAGAGCACCCCGATCAGAACGGTGCCTCCTGTCCAGCTGCCACCTGCCGGTCAAGCTGTGCCCGCTGGACATCACCTCCAGGCTCAGCTCGCTCATCGTGAGGCTCTGATGCGCCAGGGATACACTGTCACGGATCCAGCAACTGGACAACTCCAACTCAAGCAGGAGCCACTCGATGCCGGCCAAGCAATGCCACCCAGACACGTGCAAGGACAGATCCAAGGGCAGATGCCAGGACAAATGCCAGGACAGATGCCAGGACAGATGCCAGGACAAGCCCAAGGACAAATGGCTTACAGAGAGGCTCTCATGAGACAAGGAATGGTCCCGATGCACCCTCATCAGCAGCACCCCATGGGTTGGCAGCAACAGCCACCTCAGCAATCGTAAGTTTCACACGCCTTGAGTTTCATCTCAAAATCATTTTACAGGGCGCCTGCTCAGATTGAAGAGCGTGACCTGCAGGAGCTGGTTAACAAGATTCTCCTGTTCCGCGGACAACTGCAGATGCCGCTTGTCAACCCGCCTCTCCAGACTGTCCACTACAACCAGGCTCTTGCCGAAGCGCGTGCTCTAATTGCTCAGGAGATGCGCAGGAGAGAAGTGGAGATTCAGAAGGAAGCCCAGAAAGCTCAGGAAGAGGCTCGTGCAAAAGAACGTCTCCGTCTGGAACGGGAACGGGCTCGCCAGGAGCAAGAACGTGCTCGCCAGGAACAAGAACGTGCTCACCAGGAACAAGAACGTGCTCGCCAGGAACAGATGCTCCGTGCTCGCCAGGAGAAGGAGCGTGCTCGCCAAGCTGCTCAGGCTGCTCAAGCTGCCCAAGCTGCTCAAGCTGCTCAACTGGCAAGAGTTCAGGCAGCCCAACAAGCCCAGGCTCTCGAACGGGCGCGTGCACAAGCTCAGGCCTACCAGCTCGCACAAGCTCAAGCTCAAGCCAACCAGGCGCAACCCGCCAATATGAATGGAATTGAGGCCTTCTACGCCGCCCAGCTGAAGTTGCACCAGCAACAACAACAACAGTTCCAGCAACAACAAGCCGCTCCCCAGCCCGGAGGAGTTCAGGGATATCCCGCCGGATTCCCAATGATGCCCGGTATGCCAGTCATGCCGGGAATGTTCATGCAGCCACCAGCTGCACAGCAGTACATGCAACCACAAGCGCCCATCCAACAGATGAAAAGCCAACAGGATCTGTTGCTCTTCATGCAGAACCAGCTTCAGCAAGCAACCCAACTGCAGGGAGCCAACTTCCAGAACGAACTGCAGACCCAGATGTGGATCATGCAGCAGCAACAGCAGCAGGCACTCGCTGCTTCACAAGCTGCTCAAGTCGCTTCACAAGCTGCTCAAGTCGCTTCACAAGCTGCTCAAGTCGCTCCACAGGCTGCTCAAGTCGCTCCACAGGTCGCTCAGCAAGTGGCACCACAAGTCGCACCACAACAACTCGCCACTCCTGCTCAGCCCGCACCTGAGACACCCGCTCCTGTTCTGCAGCCACAAGTGCAACCTGATCCTGCCACCGTGGACACTGCCAAGGAACAAGTGGAGTTCGAATGCTGGCCGACCAATGGATATGCGGCAAAGAAGCTCATGCAGAACGTGGAGCCCATCTTCTCCCGCACCGACGCCGGATCCACTCGTAAGAACTCTTGTCATTCTTCAAACCATTAATCATTCTCATTTCAGTCTACCATGTCGCGGCTCTTATCAACCGTCTCTCCAACGAGGACAATGATCTCGGATCTTTCTGGGCTCTTGTAAGTTTCCACTTTTCTATTTATGCGTCTCAATTAATGTTTTCAGCGCCTCGAGGACCAACAGCTCAAGCTCTTCCAGCCACACAACTCCCTTGCGGACATGAAGAAGTTCGTCGGAAACCAGCAGCACCTGATCATCTTCTATGACGACGTCTCGGCTGGAGAAACCCCACAAGCTGCAGATTACATTGTGCACGGTCGCTGCCAGGCTCTCAGAAGATAAGCCTATTGATAACCATTTATTATCATTCCCCCTCCCCCCAACAATGCCGGTGAACGTTGCAATTCCATGATCACCTGAGATATTTAAACTCATTTTTTCACCGGTATTCCCCCCACATGAGTTCCCCGTTTTGTTATATTCCTATTCCTACTACTACTACTATATTCAGTTTTCATATTGACATCTTCTGTCTTTTTCAATTTTCCCACCCTGAAATTGTAAGCAGATTATGTCCCCCATCTTATTTCTAAGGCCTTTGTGCCACGTTTTATATTGTTTGCCCTGGAGGCGTATTGATTGCCATTCTTGCCCAGTTTTCCCCACCCTGGAATTGGTGCAGACTGCGCACATCCCCTTTTTATAATTTAAGCCATTGTGCCAACTTATGTGATATTAACCCCGTACAAAAAGCTTCTATTCCCCCTCCCCCTATGCATATCTTCTCCCAATAAAATATGAAGCAATACAAATAATGTGTGATTATCAGTTGATCGAGAGAATTGAATAGTATAGAAACAATGGGAATACCGAATTGTGAAAAATAGAAAACGGAAAAGGAAATAATTTAGATTAGGCAAGCTTCAGGTCATTCAGCTCGTGCCACTTTCGCGAGAACTCTTGGGCGATGGAGTTGGAAATCAAGATGTTGGCATGGAACTGGTCGGATTGCTTTTTAGCGTCTGCAAATGGAAAAATAGTTAAGAAGAACAATGTTCGAAGACTCACTGGAGGTCTGAGGCAAGAAATCATCGTTGGAAGTGGCCTTGTAGCCAATTGGGCTGTGCAACACGGAGACTTCGGTGGGATCGAACGCCATCTCTCCGCTCGTCTTTTCGAATGTGATCATGAACTCATTCGTGGCTTCGATAAGTTGGTTTGCTCTTTTTCTCGCTGGTCCCGATTCGGAAAACAATGAGTGACGCTTTCTTGATCTAGCCGGCTTGGCAGAAGTCGTGTGCCCTCTCTTCGGAGAATCGAGAAGGTCGTTGTAGATCATCTTGAACAGTTTGGGACATGACATTCCTGTTTCATCAAGAGAGTCGTATCCGTCGATGGAAGCCACTAGAGATGGAGGCGAGTCAAAGTTGATGAGTGTATATGGACTGTCCGGGTTGGAAGAGTTACCTAAAAAAAATGGAATGGAATGTATTGTATCTTGAAGATATGGGGGTAATATACCACTGGAGGGAGTCTTAGAGGAGACCTTTGATCGCCTGCGTGGTCTTCTCAACTTTGCTATTTCTGGCAGCAAATCTGAATCTCCGTCAAGGATTTCCATCTCGGCCATTTTTGCAGCCCGGTTCTCTTGTTTAGCTTGTACGAATCCTTGAATCTTTTGCGCTTTTTGAACAGCTCCGACAGCGTGTTCGCGCATCGTTTCCGCCGCATTTTGCAACAGTGTAATCGAGCTTTCAATTGTCTTTAAGAATTCCGGAAGGTTCTTATTAAAGCCATCCGCCGTGAGATAGTCGATTGAATTAGCCAGACTGTTCTGGCACTCCGTAATTGATTTCAGGGCATTTGCTTCGAAGTTCTCTAGCTCAGGAGCAAAAATCGTGGCGTCTTGAACTTGCTCGCTCAAGTTTTTCATGCTGGCTCTCACCAACTGGTTCACGTTCTTCACATCATCAACGCCAACCACCTGAACGAGGAATGAATAAAGTGGGATCTACAGCCAATAGTTTACCACAAAGTCATCCATGAAACTTTTCTCATCCGCTACTGCTTCTGCCTTCAACAGCTCAGGGTACTCTACGCCAGCGAACACTGAAAATTAGCTGATCTAATACACAAAATCATGCAAAAGTTCTCACTTTTCGAATAAATTGCATGTGCAATCTTCTTTTCTTGCGGTGTCAGGCAGGAAGCATTGGCGTTGTAGTCACTAAACTATCTTTATGATTAAAAAACCCTGACTTTGAAAGATTGAAGAAATCTTACACTTGTAAACGAGTCCGTTTGGAACTTTCGGTGGAGTTGTCACTTGTTTCAGATTTCCTTGAAAATTGAAAAAAATGGGGAAATATGGGAAAGAAAAAGAAGACGTACTTGCAGATCAGGCACTCGCAGGCATCGTCGAAGTAGGCGATGTTGTAATTGACTGTGATTTCTTCGCCAGCGTTTATGATTTTCTTCACCTGAAAGAACAATGTTCTGACTACCCTTCTATTAGGCTGGCCGATAAGTAATGTCGCATGACTTGACAACCGTTTTTATCCGTTCAGTTGCGAATTCTAGTTATGTTTTTGTAATCACCGGAAAGAGCGTTTTGTTGCGCGTCGAATGATATACTGCATGCCATATTTCAACTGATTTCCACAAAGTACTGAACCGTAGAAAATGACCGACTTGAAAATAGCTTGCGGGCGGTCATGTTGTACGACTTCCAGAAAGATAGAAAGGTCGTCTAGGCTCATGGAATGATTTTTAAAGTGTCCTCTAGTAGTGTGTGGACAGTTTCAAGATAGATCCGACAAATTCGTGATCGAAACAAAAATCTAGAAGTCGAAAAACATAGAATGTGTCCTCAAACCATAGATTATGACATTCTGAAGAGCAGCGTCGCGTCAGCTCTGTGTCAAACTAATCAAAAGTTATTGGAACTGTTAGGCTACACTGATTCCACCTTAGTACAATATTCGCAAAAGGTCGGCATCTCAAACAGGAGTTGAAAATTGGAACGTCACAAACTTTGTGATTCCGATAAAATTTCACATGCGACTTTGGCTGGTATTCTTGGCCGCCGCTTCAAAACGAGTGGGTTTCACGGCTCCATTTTTATATCAAATGAAAGATGGATCTTCCATGATATCAGTACCAAGAAAAGAAACTGATTTGATTATGATGAACCTACAAAACCGACTCCGAAACTTGGCCTACATGAAAAAATCAGAAGCTTTGTTTGTGGTGGAATAGTGAAGGCTTGGAGCATATGAGGTGCTCAAATCAAGTTGAATGATATACACAAGACTGTTCCAAACCTAACTCGGCTGTATTTATGAAGTGATCGAGAATTAGAACGTGGATATGACCTCTTTAAAAGTTGCACACTATAATGAACGTCTACACGTTGAGAAGATCGTTTCATAAAAAACTGCAGAATCGAGCGGGAAATTTCTGCTTTTGTCGCTTAACAGTCATGATATGGCTTCATACGATCACTACTTGTTTGGGCTAATTCTGCTTCCCCTTGCCAAGAAAAAATGAAAAAACTGCATAAAATTAGTAATTTGAGTGATCAACTTCTGATGCTCTTAGCCACCCCAGTTTTTCAAGTCAGACAACCATTTTTTGTGGGGACGTAGATTAACTATCGTAGATAATAACTGCGAAAGATTTTTTACTAACGATGAATTTAACTCATTTTATGATGAAAGTTGTGAAGTGCAAAATACGACATTACTTATCGGCCACCCTAATAAAACCCAAAATTATATACCTGAATCAAAACTTTCGATTTCTCTGCCGTGTAGTATTCCGCATTCGACTCGCAGGAGTGATTGGCGATGGAGCACGGACCGACCCACACTTTTTGTACGTTTCCTCTGGAATTTACCCGTCTCTCTCAGTTTTCCAGCTACTTCTTACTTTGTCTCTGTTACCGAGTACATTTTGATGGTCTCTGGAAGAGTTGAGAACTCTGTCGAGAAGTTGTGAAGGTTGAGGATTTCTCCCACCTTCCTGAAAATAGAAAACCATCAGTCTTTTAAAAATCCTAATGAGAATCTGGACTCACAAGTTCCTAGTGGCTACAAGTTTCACACCAACGTTTTCATCCATTTTGTAGTCGTAACACGGCTGGACAGTGAATCCCGAGTTGATATCAAAGAGTTGAAGGTAGTTTTTCACCTGGAATCAGGGAAAAAAGAAGAAATAATGGAAATCAATTGATTGTACTCACTATCATACTGATTCGGGTGGACTTTCCCCTGTAGAACATTTGGAAAATTTTCAGAATCGTCTGAAAGTTCACATTCAACTAAAGTATACTAAAGAAGAGCCCTCTTACATTATCTATCTCATCCTTGTTCTTCTTGTACACCCTAGCTTTGAGAAGAGCTCTGATATGTTCCTTGGCTTGTGTGGGGAACCGTTTATGGCTGAAACTTCTCAATATCTACGAAAATGAACTTTGAAACCCACTTGTAACAACACTTTGACGACTCGAAGCCTAACACCGCGTCGAGAACCAATGCTCTCACTGCGTCATCGTCGTTCAGAAGCTGAATGTCGTTCTTCTCCTCCGAACAGGCTTTCGCCTGCTCTCTGGAGGTGAGCATCTAGAAAATCAAACGTCAACTCTCAAAAGTGAATGAGAAAACAAATGCACTCTTTGCGAAATGCGAGCTAATTTCAAGGTTTGGTGCGGCTAATGAGCAGTTTCCCCAACAAAAGTGTACTCATATTCAGTGAGATAAACAAAATACGTGAGAGATTTCACATGACTTGTGAGAATTGATTTGTTTCTGTCTATGAGAGGACAGAGGTAAAGAGCTTAGTGAGATTACATGAGGTATAAGTTATCACTGGGAATTGTACTTTTGGAAAGCCAAAGGAAAACCAATTGATATTGTGAAGTGGTATTGGGTGGTTTTATTATCATTTTATGACAGCCAGCAGATAAAATATGCGATTCAAAATAGCTGTTTTAATTTGGTTTTTTCACACATAAAATTCAATGAATTCTTTGTTTCACCCAACTGATTACAATTGCTTTCTGTTTCATGCACATTCATATAAAGAACTAACCGTGTTTAGCCTAATTTCATCCTGGCTAGGCGTCTCCATGGGTGCAGAGCGAGAGAGAAGGTAACTGATGTGCGTTGATAGGGCAGACTGAGGACAGGATAAGCAGCTTTGTCTCTATCTGCGAGCTGTCATGACAACGAAAAAGGTAGAGAAGTGCGAAGGTAACGCTGGACGGCGAGACAGAGATTATGCCTATTGATTGTAACTTGCAAATGATGCTCATCGGCAGCAAGAACAAAGCGCGAATATAAACAATTTCAACGTGATAGCTTCAACCAAACTAAATGAAAATGTTTACCATTCACCTAGTGCAAAATTCCGGAAATCAATTTTCGCTGGAGTGGACAAATGCCTCCGTGTCAAGCACACTAAAAAGCAAACTAAAAACTTTTCAGCTGCTACTCGGAAAAGTCGAAAAAACTGAAAAAAAATCAGAAAAATCGGAATAAACACGCAAAAAATATGATAAAAAAGTGTAGAAACAAAACTGCAATGGTTTCCGAGAGCGCAAATATGGCGTTCTTTTTGCTGTGAACTTTTTATTATATAGCGTCGGGATTCACAAACATTGTTTGTTTTTCGTCCATCGTAAAAAACTGAAACACTATGCACTGTGGCCCTGTAAAACTGTAAAGCAGAGGGAGCGCACATCCCCATTTATTATTCTGCCACATTTCATTCAATTTATGGTGATGTCTATTGTCCTTGCAAATTTTTATAGAATCCCACGGTCCCAGTTTATGTTTCTAATCGTAAAATTTCTTGGCGTTGGTTTTGCAAAACATCCATGGAGATCAAAAAGCATGACAAAAAGTTATTTCCAGAGATTTCAGATTCAAAATTTCAGATCCTTCATGATGTCAACTTCAACTCCAGAAGACCCATTTCGTCCCTTTTGTTGTTTTCATCTCCGATATCAGAATCAGAAGAAAACACTCTCTTTTCCTCCCAAAAACTCACTCAAAAATCTCTGATGTTTTCCGTCCGAATTCACATTCAAATTGCGCATCGAAACGTGTAAAAAGCCATTCGGGAACTGCATTCCAGAATGATACTTTTTCCGAGACGACGCATCACTCCCCGATGGCTCGTTGTGATGACGTTGCAGACCCCCACGCGTTTTTCACACTGTACTATTCCATACAAATTAGCATTGAGGAATTGGAGGAAAGCCTGAAATCACAAGACGTGCATAACTTCTGACGTTTTTGAGTCGAATTTGTATATCAATTTGAATCAGGATGACAACGAGGATCACATCATACTTTGACATCATAATGTAGTGATTTGAAACTGACAACTTCTGAAATCGTGAAAAATTAGTGTTGTCAGGTTGAAGGGATTCAAGGAGGTTTGGATAGTGGCTACAAACTATGAAATTCAACAACTGATGAAGAAAAAGGGTTGAGAACTGATAAAAACTGATCAAGAGATAGTCCATAACTTTTACACTCAAAGTTTTCAGGTTATGCATTCCATTTCTCATGCTATGAGGGCTCAAAGTATATGATATGAGATTTTCTGTAAAAGGAAATTATAAAATTATACGACAGAAGCATGAAGGAAACCGAGTTAAAGCTTGGAGCTCTAAAATTCCTGAAAATCGCTCAAAAAACGGAAAAAGCTTATGTTTTTTTAACTTCAGGGCTTTGTGACCTGACTGAAACTGTACATGGGATGAAATTGACAATGGTTTTTGGAATCAAGACAGGTTGGACTACTGTTGCACCAAATTATTGAAATTCTCTCCTATTATCAGGCATTTTCAGACAAAAATTATTTTTTGAACCGATATTACTCGCAAATTTATTTCAGATCCTTCTTGATGTTAATGAACCATCTGTTTGAGTTTCATACTCCTTTCTCGCAAGTTTTCATACTTTTGATAACCTTCATACCATTCAGCAATACACCTTCAGTTAACCCACTAAAAACGTTGATCTCAAACTTTGATTCCTGTGTCAAAGTTTATAGTCTTTTGAAACTCGGAACTTTAATCAACTATACCATAAACAGACATAAAAATTACTTGCTTTTTATGTGAGGAACTTATTATTCTATGCGCAGACGTTGCCATTTCTCAAAACATGTTGCTGACCCACGAGAACCAACATATTTGGAAACATGAATGTAGTTTGAAAACAAAGCCAGCTGATCAGATGCGTTTCTCAGAATTAATTGTTCCCGCGTTGTTTGATCTCTTTTTGATCCTAACAGTGACACTGAATAGCACTAAATGTGCAGACTCAGTGATTTCCTTCCTTAGTTAGTTCCGTCGAAATTCGTCACTTTCCCCCCGGCAAGCTTCCGGAAGATATATTTCGACATGTTTTGTATGTACAAATTGTCAAAAATGCTTGTGCAAATTCAAATTCGAAAAGTCTGAAGACCCCGACCCCCACGCCTCAATTTGTGCCTTTTGTGCGTGCCACACCAACATCACTTTTCGCCTTTCCCCATCCGGCGCCCACAATCAGTCTGAAAGAAGATGACGAGTCGTGTGGCACTTCTTTTCCCGCCTCCCATCGCCCAATTTTCTACCATTGTCTCCGATCCATCTTCTTCCGAGAGAAGGAGCCACATGATTTCACTTTTTATGCTCTTCGCCTTGGAGACAACGAGAGTCGGCTCCCAACTTGAGCCATCGCCCATTATTTCATGCCGAGGGGTTGTCCGTCTTTAAGCCACGCCCACCGGGGGTCGTCTTCCAAGCGTGCCAGATTCAGATCGCCATCATATTTCGCGCACACAGCTGAACTTTCCACAACCATGAACGTTCAACTTGCCCTAACATTCTTGCTCTGCCTCATCGCAACATCGGCCACACAGAAAGGTAAGTCCTGCTTTATAAGAAGTAAATTAGTGAGTGGTACGTGCAGATAACAAGTAGTGTTACGGGAGTGAATTTGAGTGGGCATTGCAAAGCCTGTCAAATACAGACTTTTTAGAAGTTGTTGGTCTGGCTCATAGGAATTGTGAATCATAAAATGTCACTTGAGCAGTAGCTTGTCAAACTTCTCACTTAAAAAAACAATCAGACAACTTTCCTGCTTGACCCCCTGACTAATATACATAATTATCCGCGTCAATTCCTGTTTATGCACACTCATTCCGCCCAAGAGTAGCCAGAGCCGTTCAACAAGAAATTAGGGACTCTTCTGGCCGGCAATTCTCTCGTCACTGGAGAACGGAAAAACAATCTGTGAAAACGGGATAACTAGAGCAAAATGATGCCATTTTTAGCCAAGGGGTCACCAGAAGTGCTTCCAGCTGCCATGTACGATGGAGATGTGAGCCATGAGAGTTTGAACAAGGTAATCAACCACAATTCAATTGCTTTCATAACTTCTTTCTTCTCAGATTAGCAACCAATTGCTCAACGCGCTTGCCGAACTGGAGGCTCTTCAGGAGGGTAGCCAACAGATGAAGATGGCTGAGAAACGGCGCAACAAGTTCGAGTTCATTCGATTTGGACGAAAGTAGAGACAGCTCTTAATGTGTTTTAATTCTGAATGTCACAACAATGTTCTCTATGTCAATTTCGTAATGAATTGTGATAGCAGCCGATAAAAAGCAAAACAAATAAATCTTGAATTGTTAATGTTAACGAATGAGTTGACGTGTTTTCGACGTTCACCTCACTTCCACTTCCGTCACAGATTATTTTTATTTTCTTCCACTTGACATGATTCATCAGAGCATGAATAGAATCACATTGAAAGTTCATTGGATCTGAACACAAATAAGTTATATGGCAAGGTCAATCACAAGACAATAAAGACATGAATTTCACAACGATTTAGCAAATGGTACACAAAAAACATGACTTCACAGAGAAATAATTTAGTAGTAGCAGAAAAAAAGCAATGAAAAAAGGACCCGGTGTGACTGTGATCTGATCGACTGAAAGGTTTTTACTCCACGACGTCTTCTTTCTTCGCGTCGCTATCCGACTCATCCGCCTTTTTCTCCTCCACCTTTGGCTCTTCGGATTTGACGATGGGGTTTGCATTGTTGTTGTTCTGCGGTGGCGCCACTCTCCCATTGTGCTGAATGCCTTTCGGGCCATTTGGTGGGCGAGTCAGCGGACCTTGAGGCCTGGAAACCAATACCATCCATCACTTGTCTCTATTTTTGGACGAAAACTTACCCCTTCTTCGGCGGATTCATATGACCGCATTCAAAGCAGCGGAAGGCGATGTAAGGGTACTCGGCTGGCATTGCCATTCCGTTGTGCGTATGACAAATGGAGCAGATCAAGGCGTTTCTGAAAAATGGGTATAATTAAGTTCAGGTGCATGGCAATGCCGTTTACCTGCAATTGGGCCCGTCGGACATGAAGTAATCGAGCACCCGGTCCAAAGCAGTGGTTTGGCGGAGGAATGGACGCACTGGGACCGCGTTCGGATGGCGTTGGTTGTAAGGAGACATTCCTTGCTGGCTCATGGCACTATTCGCCTTGAATTGTTGCTCGGCGGCTTGTGGGGCAGAGGTTCCTTTCGCTTCTTGTTTTGGAGTTGCCGGGGTCTCAGGCTTCTGGAGAGGAGCGATTGGTTGAACAACCTCTTTTGGCGATGGTTTCTCTTGTTGCTCGCCTTTCTCGTACCGGTCCAGAATCTCTTTCGCTTCCTAAAAAAAACATTTTCACGGCGCCATTCAATGTTAGACACCTACCTTGAACTTCAACGTCTCCTTGACCAAATCCAGAAGAGTCGCCTTCTGCGAGAACGCATCCTCGAGCTTCTGCGTCGTTCGGTTGATTCTCCACGCGTAGATTGCATTGATAACGTACCGTCCGGCAAAAATCACAACGAGGGCTCCGACCGCAAATGCGCCCGTCATGTAGCTTCTGGTGGGTTCCTCATATCTGAGACAAGTGTGAGCTATGGCAATGCTCAGAATGAGGATGATGCTCAAGTAGTAGTTGGATAACGTGGTAGAGTTGCTCTGAAATGATAAGTTACTGAATGAATGAGTTAGTTTGAGAAACACACCGAATTTATAGTTTGAAGTCGTCTTTTGAGCTCATCGATAGTGAGAGCAACTCTCTCGAGCTCTGTTGCCGGTGACTTGTTGCGAGAGAACAGGTTGCCCATCTGAAATCACAGGTAACAACTACAAAATCGATAGCCACGGTAGAAGAATAAGGTCATGTTGTCTTAATCGTAAAGAGAAAACGATAAAACTTCCTAGTCACCATCTTCTTCTTCCTCTCTCTCTATTCTGTCATGAATTATCACATCACTCACCATTTTCCACCGAGAAATAAGAAGAAACGGAGCAAAAAGACTCTCTCAATTGATTTCCAACTGACATGAAGTTAGAAAAACCGCTTAGTTCTCAGTTCTCGGTGTTGAGTGTAACAAAAGAGTTGGAGAAAAAGGTTTTGTTGGTTCAAGAGAAGTGAAAACAAAAATTGTGCGTTGGCGAACATATGTTCACCGATAAAACTAGTAAAAAGCAGTTGATTTTTGCACCTAATAGACTGTTACTGAATCTAGTGAGATATTGACCCGATAAAATTGTTATTTTACGTTTTATATTTGAGAAAAGAAGTGTTTATCATCAAAAAAGAGCAAAATGACTAATTAAAATAAATGGGAATAGGTAATGTGCAAGCAACACCATTGCTGGCGCGTTTTTGCATGTTGACACGGTCGACGTGTCGCATTATACAGCGAGCGGTCAGCGGGAGAGAGAGTGGGTAACATTGGGAGACGCAGGCAGGGGGCAGATTGTCATATTCCTTCAAAAACTCAGAAGAGGACGCTTTCCATAGAGTTCGCGGAGAATGCAATCCCAGGTGTTCAAGATGGCGTAGCTGCAATAACAATAAACTGGAATTTTGAATAAAAAATGAAAGTTACACAATGGAGCCTGCGAAAATGACTGTCTGACGGTCCGAGTTGATGCAGACGTAGGAGAAAATGTTGTAGGACTGAAAAATTATTAATCGTTAGAAAAACAAGAAAGGAAGAAGAACTTACAAGAACAATAACCAGGTTTTCAAGAATACACGCCGCGATGCGAAGAGATTGAGCAACTGCTTCAGCAAGAGCTTGTCCCAGAGACAGCACGTAGTTGATTCTCGGACCCTCTGAAATAGAATCTGTGGACTGTAAAACTGAAGACAAGGGGCATTACTGTAAATTGCGATAACAGTTCGCTTGAGGAGGAACCTGAAAACTCGGCATTATTTAAAAAAAACCGCAAATTATGATCGCTAGAATAGCTTGTCAGAGTAGGTGGTTAATAAACTAGAAAAGCATGGAGTTAAATATATCATTCGACGCAAAATTCTGTGCTTATCACGTCCACATTGATGTTTTTGAATGAAAATGTCGTTTTCCATGTTATGAGCTCTCAAAATGCTTCTCGTCGTCATGCAAATTACCCACAACTTATACAAACACATGTTTCAAAAGTCTGAAATTTTTATCAACATGAAATTCTGAATTAACTAATACACATATTTCCATTTTCACCCCATCATTAACCTCTTCTACCTATATACATATGTATTTTCCTAGCACACTTTTTTTTTGTAAAAAATAAGTATTGACATTTTTATTAACAAGAAATTTTGTACAAACTGATATACCCCATTATTAAACCCCTTCAAGTTTTTCCCCCCGTAATTATTATTTATCCTCACGTGAAATACATTGTGAAATACACCGCCAACACATTCTCTAGATGAAACGTCTCGTTTGGATACACCGCCACCTGAAATCCCATCTCAATCCCATTTTAAAACTCAAATTTCCATACCAAAAAGAATAGGCAGAGAACCATGCATTTATTTGCAAGCTGAAACATTTTGATTGAAGAATAAGAAGGAGAAGTGGGGAATGAATGGTGCACAAAAGCACAGCAGCAAAGATTCTGTGCCTTTTTACACTTTTCTCTTTTGTCTATTGTAATTTTGCGGAAACTGTATTTTTCTTTTCAGTTTCCGTTCAGAAGCGCCACGTCATCGTTGCATTGTTCTGTTGGATAAAATGGGAAAAGGGAAACACTTACCTTCGACATTTTGGATTCGGGGGAATATACGAAAAAGCTGAAATGTCGAGAAAGAGCGCATTAGGAAATGTGAATGATATAGTGTGGAATTGTGCAATTTGCGCCATAATATTCTGTGCAATTTCCGAGAATCATAAAAAATCCCATGTATAGTAGTAGTTGACCTCAATCCCAAAATAACTTTATCAAGAGGCCCAACTTCCCATCATCCGATCACATTTTTCGAACAAGACAAACAAAGATGACCTTTTATATTCTCAAGTCCGTTCAATTTTTTTCCCCATCATATCCGATCAAAACCTGAGTGGTGTTGGGCATAGGAGTGACCAGGGATGGAGAAAGTTTGCGTTGTATCGTTACCAAAATGCGCACGAAAAAGAGCGGGGCGGGGAGCACAACAACCTTCGAGGGCGTGCTCTTATTTGGAAAGTGTCAGGACGGTAGAGCACGTTCTGGGGGAGAGACTCATTTTGTTTTATCCCTCCCTGTCAAGATCAGTGAATCAGCGAGCTGCAATGAGAGAGCTCAAGTTTTTATTACTGTTTTTCATAGGTATGGTGCTGCTTGGATTTGGCTTTGTTTTTGATGTTTTAATTTGTTCCAGGGAATGTTTTTGGAAGATGTCCGGACCATTCCTTTATTGGATGTATGTTGAGATTGAAAGCTCAAAGAGTGCCAATTGAGAAGAACATTTTGAGCCTGGTTTTCGGGATTGGTACAGAAGCAAGACTTCTTCACACTTGCAAGTTAGTCTTGGACCCTTTCAACTTTTAAACTTTAGTCCCAACATAAAATTGAACATATATTTTACAGAGTTTACTCTTCTACTCTTCCTTGCTTCCAAGAAAAGATCCGAGACTGTGGAGACGACAAGCAAAAGCGAATCCTGAGCGAAGTCTCGAAGACCATTATGTACCTGTGCTCCCCATTCAGTTTGCAGCGACAGAAGTGAGTTCCTTAGAATGTTGCGAACAACTCAATCTTTGTGCTCTGTTTACAATCTTGTACGCAAACTTTTATTTTTTCACATCAAAACAATGCAACACAACCATTTCACACTGTTTGTTTCAAAAAGCTATTCTTGACCATGTTTACGTGACGCCCGAATTACCTCGGCAACGTTTGCACAGCGCTCCTTGTTTTTCGCGGATTAGCACCCGGTTCCAAGTTTGGGAATGGAGGAGAAGGGGTCAATTAGAAAGCAGGAAATTATTGAAGGGTGAGAGGACAGTGCGAACGGAAGCACTTGAGAGGTGTCAACTCAAATAAGTACGGTATTCTACTCGGACTGTTTGTTTAATAATGTGAAATTGTCTTCCGCTATTTTCTATTGGATATTGGATTGGGGATACCAAATAACACGCGCTGATTTCATTTCAGATCAGTGATCGAGCATCATAAGTGTATATCTGGGGTGTTGTCCTTGCCAGCAAGCACTGGATGCCAGTTGGATGACCATGATTATGGAAGACAAGTATTGTCCTGCAAGTGAGACTGTTTTCAATAGCTCTGAAACCGTTAATCTTGAAATTTTGCTACAGAAAAGAGTGTAACTCTCGCGGATCCGACTTCATCTGCATGATGCGAACATGGATATCAGAACAAAACGCATGCACTCTCAAAGACATCAATCGTAATTTTACCGGTCACTAGAGTTTAATTGAGCACGTTTCTTCAGAGAAGTGTGGAGAAAAAGCAGCGGAATTGTTCCAAGAACTACAAGCTAGTGTTTTCGAGCCGACTTATCCAGTGGTTTGCAATTATAGAAACGGTATGTTGAACTGGTAACGTTTTCTCAATATTTTGACGATTTTAATGCAGAAACGACTGCAACTACGAACGGAAAAGAAAAAGAAAAAGAAAAGCCATCCGACATAACTATCACAAAAGTTTCAAACCTTAAAGAGAAGAAAATCAAGACGCAGTATCGACGACCCGTAAGAACTCTTTTTCTTATTTCTCACACCTTGGTTTTCCTCATTTAAGATCCAAAAATCCAAAACCGAAATCCAGGAGTTCCCTTTGGTGCTGACCTCCCCGTCGACTCTCTCCACGGCTGATAACATTTACATTGCACCTCCACAAAATGTTTACATGCGACCTCCGCACTCGGCAAATGTTTCTTTGTATCCGACGCAAGAAGAAGTGCAAGGGAGCGTTTGGAAGAAGGGTGGATACGGACAAAAGGTTCAGTACAACAAAGAGCACTGGAAGCAGAAGACTACAGCGGGTAAGTCTTGGGGAGGAAAGGGAAAGGAAGGGATGAGGGGGAGAGTAGTGTTGATTAGAGGTGTACTTGGTTATGAAAATCACGTATAAGGAAGTGAGGAGCTAGAAAAGACGAGTTTATGGTCTTTGTCTTATGAAGTAATCAAGTTATAATAAGCATAATGTTCAATTCTATCCCAATACTTCGGTATTCATCTCAAATCAGATGATCAATTGTTTCAGGAGAGTTTGTATTCACCACTCAACATCCACTCTTCACCACCACCGAGTTTGGAGCAACACCCCGGCGGCACAAAGTCATTGACATTCTGAAAAGCTTGATACCTCCGAATCTCCCCTCCCAGCTAACAGCTCTCCTCGAAAACAGCTATGACAAAGAGATATTCCCCGAAACGCAAAGTTACAACACGCCTGCAATCTCCCTGCCGTCACAAGTGTACGCCACTTCAGAAGGTAGCACTAACCAGCCACTTTTCCCATTCCGATTCACTATTCCAGCTGTTTTCCAACCGGAGGTGTATACAGCTGCTCCCAAGACGTCAGTGATTCCTCCAAAGCCTGTCAAAATCTACCGGCCTGTGCTCACGACTACCCAGTTTCCTGTGGTTTATGTGCCGGAGACTACCACAAAGTGGAAGCCTTGGTATTTGGGAGGAGCATGATTGCCTTTGAATTGAGAGAATGATTTTCACAACGAAGTACATTTACTTTACTTAATTTTTATTGTACCAATTGATCTCGGAATCTCGGAATAAAACATTTATAAATTTTTTGCGGGGTCTTTTTGAAGGAAAATAAAATAAAAAATCTAGTTCAGAATAGCTAGCACAAAACGTCTAGGGACAAGCATTGGAAAATTTTGATTAAAACACTATGTACAGTACAGTTCACAACCTCATGAAAGAGTTGAATAGCGGGGAGCCATCATTTTGTATAGATAAAAGTGAAAGAAAAATTGAATGTGAGCAATAAAATAATAAAAATAATGAAAATGAAACATTTCAAGAAAAATGACACAGTTTAAGAGGGGAAACTATAAAAACTCAGCGAGACAGACAGACATAATGAAACCGTAGCCGAAATAAAGATTGAATTTAGCACTAGCAAAGTCTGAGAAGGCAAGAATATCTAACCATGAATTGCAAAATTGATCTATCTGGCTGAAAGGGTTTTCATGGGTGTGCTGAATGCCAGGCAGTATTTCATGTAGTCGCTTCGCTCGTCAAGGTAACGGTTGCAGTTGTAGATGACGACGACGAACCAGAATTCGAGGGCGAGGGAGATGGCGTAGACAATCATCAAGGAGTAGATCCGCACCATGGTTCCTGGAAAGATAGGGTAGTTTGAGACAAGTTTAACGTTGAAATCTTGCTGATTTTGATGATTTTCATTAGTTTTGTAGATGAAAGTTTGAAGTTACTTGCTATTAAAAATGATCATATCGTAGAAAAGACAAACATTTTTTTATGTCAGAAATATCAGATTCGTCTCAAAATTCTGTTTAAACGTGTCTATTGAAACTATTTATGGCAAAATTCCCGTAGATCAAAAACGGTCTATCCACTTCTCAAATCATAAAGAAAACCTACCAGTGTCCAAGGCTACTGTGTTATTATTTGGATGTTCCATGAACGGCGCTGCATTTATTAGCCTGTAGAACACGGCGGAGTCCGTGCACAATGCAATTGTTCCACTGACCAGGACCAGGATGAAACAGAGGATGGCGATCACCTAAAGTTACTCCTTTCTTAGTTGTCCTAGTCTTCACTTTCCCTCTCCCCCGTCCCTTCCTTCAAAGTTAACGTACCTGCATGACGAGATGTGGTACGACAAGTAGCGCCGAGTTGCGAGACAATGCCACAAATAACAGGAAGACGGCGAAGATTCCCAGCCCCAAGCCAATCATCTCCGCGAGGAACGATCCGAACACGTAGTTTTCCTTTACACCGCGAGCCTGCAGAAGGTTTTCTTTATGACTCATCTCTCTATCTGTGTGAACCTGCTGTAGCCTTCCGTCGTGTTGGAAGTACACAAACAGGCTGTGGATGAGGAAGAAGAGTATCATGAGCACATGCACGCATCCGATTATGAAGGCACCCGTTTTTACATGGAAGCAATTGCAAAGACATCTGTATTCCTCGGAGCTCTCGTCAAATTGAATTGAGCGAGGGACCTGAAACGAGTGTTGTTCACTGTTCTTTTTTTGAGTTTCTTACGTGGTCCACAGATCCGTTTTCTTGTCGATTGTTGCGTATCAGAACGGACCTAACGGCCCGTCCGTTCATCATATTTTCGAAACGTCCTTCCAACCAGAGCTGTAATTAATCTATCAACTGTACAAAAAGCCACTGGAGAAGCGAGACAACCAAAAAATAGAGAAAGCAAATGAAGTAGATTTCGTTTTGGGCCTCCCGGTTGGAAATGTCAAATGTGCGCACAACAACACCAGAATAGAGGCCAAAAGCGAACATTTCGAGGAAAAAAAGGCTGGAAGTCACAAGAGAGACCGAGAAGAAGATGGAACGGCTGGAAAGAAAAAGAGAGAAAAATGAAGGAAGGAAAATATGAAATTGCGATGCATTACACATCCCCCGAGGTGGGGGTGTGGAAACTGTTCTATTTGTGCAACTGATTAAGCGTACACTGATAAGCTAGCACCACAACATTATTGAAGGGTCAAACTCACAACAATTTGGGGCTTTCTCGACTGACGATTTTCGTCTTCCATGCCTGGAAGTTACGCGAGGTGGTGAGAGAGGGAGTGGACGACGGAGAAACTTTCAAAAATTTATGAGCAGGTGGAAAGTGGGAGGCATTTCGGATGTGGCACTTTGAAGTGAAATTTGATCAGAATCGTTTCTTTTTATGCTTTGTTTTGTTGAAATGAATAAGTGGGAGAGATAATTATAGGATGTGCTTTGAGATTACTATAACAATAGGAAATAAGACTATGGGAAGTCAAAAATTGAAAATCGGTGAATGAATGTAACATTTTGGACTTTAAAAATATATTTGAAGAAGAAAAAAGTAAATTTTGAAACTATAGGAGATATGTATATCAATTTATGCTGAATTTCATGCTGATTATGATTTTAAAACATAATTTTCCAATGAAAATCGTTTTTCATAAAGTTCTGGCTGTTAAAACGTGATTTTATCTGATTTCAATCAAGAAATTGAGTTTTTAGAGCTTATATGACTTTATAGAATGAGCGTTTTGTTAATTTTCAAATCCACAGACTTGTTCACGTAACTTTATTCAGAATTTGATATGAAAACAAGAAAAACCGACAAACTACTCATAACATAGTTCAAAATACTCTATACTAGTTTATTTCCTACTACCTTCTCAAACCTTCAACCCAAACTACAACAAAAACCGAACCCTGTTCAATTTTCTCTATTTTGAGTGTTTTGGTGCTAGAAAAAGAAAGAAAAACTGAAAATTCTCAAGTTTTCCCTCCCCTTTCCTCCTCCTATCCTCACCCCACCCTCTATTTCTTTCCTTTTTCTCTTTTTTCCCTCTATTTTCCGTTTCAAAAACAACTACAAATTGAAAAAGACAACAAGAGCGCGGGGGGAAAAGTGAGTAGTAGTTTGCAATGCGCTAGATTTCCATAATAGACAGCTCTCTTCCGCACCGCTTCGTCATTAGTGCGCCACATTTTGCTGCTGCTTGTAGTGTAGGTCGTGAGAAAAAAGGACGAGGAAGAAGAGGAAAAGATGTGTGGTTTATAAATGAAAGGAAACTGACAAGTTGGGAAAAATGCAACTCGGAAGAACCTAACACTTCAAAAAAGCCTTATAATTTTTAGTTTTTCTGCAAAAACACAAAAAAGACGTTCCAAAAACAAGAAGGGATGCGTACCAGAAGGCATTGTTGGAAAAATATGGGGTCCCAGTGAAAATATGGAGAAATAGGGTTATGCACAGAAGAAGCGGCGGAGAGCGGCCGAATGGAATGGCGAGGGTGGCCGCTAGTCACACACGGCTCTCGCGCATCCAACAGACGCGTCAACACATGCATATTATTGATTCGCACCAACACCCTGGCCAAAAATAAGGCAACATATGCATGCGGTCCGCAAATCAACGCTTCCGCGCGCGACCTCACCACCTGACATGCGAAGAAGCAGACCGAGAAGGGGACAGGAAAAGCTTAGAGTGCGTAAGGTGTCCCTAGATTATAATCATCCTGTTTTCGGCTTGTCAGTTATGCCTTTTTTTTTCTTTTTTCTCTTTTTTTGGTTGTCCGGCTTCTACTACTCACGAAAAGTTTGAAATTTTAGAAAAGTATAGAAATGGATAGTACAGAACATATGAACGGGGAACGCAAAGAGGGAGGAAAAGAGAGAAAGAAAGACGGTGAGCAAACACGACGGCTTGTCATGGTAGAATGGGGGGAGAAAACGAATGTATATGCAAATTGAGGGGAGGATCAGATGATACGTTATATGAACGAAATTTGAGGAGAGGGAGCAGAAAAACATGAAGCAGGTCCATCCCCATTCCCAATGAAGAATGGAACTAGGCGCAACAAAGAGCGCCGTGGAATTTGATTGCGGCGACAACGAATCTGATTTCTCGCAAGCCAAGTGCACTCTCGCGACGCTCTTCAGAAGAACAATGAAGAAAAGCAATGTTTCAAGAAAGAATTCAGAATTCGAGGGACCTCGAGGGGGTCGATAAAGAGTGTGTCTGTTGAAAAACAACAATTGGCTGGGCGTAAGTAAGTTTTCTTGGAGAAAGGAAACAGAAAGAGAAGGAGACCTTTTTTGTCGTGCCGGTGAGCAAAAAAACGACAAAAGAGAGGCGCCAACCTCTCACCCATTGGAAGCATTATTCATTGGAGCGAGAGGCCATTTTGGGGCAGGGAGGAGGAACCTGACGACTATTTGGGCATTCAATTTCTTCATTTTAGCTCAATTCGGAAATTTGATATGATTGGTTTTCCAATGCGAGCTGTTTCTCACAAATTTCCACCGGAAATTTGGTATTTTTTCGCTTTTTTTTTTTGGTTTTGTTAATTATTTCAGTGGTGTTTTCAGTGGTCCATGGTTCGGGGTTTAGGGGATAATACCAAAGAGAGAAAGGCTTTTTGGTAACAAAAAAACAGACAATTTTGTTTTTTTGCAGGCTGAAAACAAGAAGTAAAATTGAATTTGATGGTTCGGGGGGAAATTCCAACAAAACAAGCCAGTGACCTTGCTCAAAACGGTTGTATAGTAAACTGGAAAAGGGGACGGACAAAACTCAAAAATCACATTTCGTATTCGTCGCATGTGCTTCACATTTCCCCGGGGGAATAAACAAAAGCCCATGGCTTCTTGCGCACCCAACAAAAGCTCGCCTTCTTCGCCCGTTTTGCGTCCCCGCCTCTTCTTCCTCCTTCCCCCTGTTTCTTCTGCCAATTTTAGGGTGGAAATAATGTGCCGGTGGTGGTGGCGGTGGTGGCGGAGGCTGTAATTAGTCGGCGCGTAAGCGGGGGAGAGCGCGCGCTGCACAAAGTGCGTTGGTGAAGGTGGGGTGGCGCATGGGTGATTGGAATTGTGTGTGTGTCCGCAACACAACTAATTTGAGCGCATGTCTGAAGGAAAGAGAAGGAGAAACTTCATTGAAGTGAAACGGGAAAAGGAAAAGAGAGAGATGTACATTTCTATTCAGCTAATAATCATAAGTTTCTTTTTCACATTTTTCACAACTTGTTCTCGTCGTACATCATCATCGCCGACTTTTTCCTCTCGGCCTCGTTGGTGAAGAGAGTCCGCGACTTTTTGGGCATCGGAATCACATTGCCACTTCTATCGTATACCGAGGCAAGTTGTTCGATGGACACTGCAAAAGTGATTGATAATGAATCTCGATCATTCTTTGTTACAATTACTTTCTGGGTGAATCTTCATGATTCGTGTGTTCTTCCCCTCTCCTACTGTAATCTTGGCGCTGAACGCATTGATCTTGTTGGCACGTTCAAAGTCATGCCATCCATGTCCATAAGCTCTCAGTGGGTAGGCCATTTCACCATGCTTGAACACATCAAGTCCGTTGATCTCAATTTCTTCAGAGACACGAAGCTTTCCAGTCTGGAACCATATCCAGTAGATAAGATTAGCGAACTGGGTGATGGGTTACCTTTTTGAGCAGCCAGAAAATTGGATACATGAAGCCAACGGACCACACAATGATTGCAAGAGCACAAATCATTTGCCAACCGAATTGCTGAAAAAACTGTATTATTGGGATGAAGTGCTTGAAATTTTTACAGCAAGAGCCTGTGTCATGTGATTTCCAGAGTTTTCCGCGCCACCAATGACACCAACAAGGGCGTACGCGATTCCGCCACGAGAGATCACCGACGAGGACACCAATCCCCAGAAACCACCGCCGGCGTGCACAGCAAAGGCGTCCAGTGGGTCGTCAATCTTCCATCTGAACAGTACATCTCATTTTTTTTATGTTCTCCCAAATGCATTGTTTCCTACCTAATCATGATCTTGCTGAGCGCCAGATAGATCAATCCAGCTCCAATTCCAACCCAGACGCAGGCCCATGGCTCCATTTTGTTACAACCAGCGCAAGCGGCTACCATTCCACTGAGACACGCATTGATGGTGAGAAGGAGTGTCCATTTGCCGTGATGATAGTAGTGAACGCCGAGGTAAGTGAGAGCGGCGAACGAACCGCTGAGAATGGTGTTGATCATGGCAAGAGCGACAGTATGACCGTCACCGGTGTGAGAGATACTTGCCACCGAACCTCCGTTGAATGCCAAGAAACCGAACATCAGGATGAATCCTCCCAGAGCGGTAAACTAAAACATTTCAAGGTTACGAGTTTGTTATTCTGTTGTTGTTGGTTGTTCACGTACTGGAACTGAGTGACCAAGAATTTCATCCGATTCGTCATCCTCGTCGTCTGGGAACTTTCCAATTCTGGGGCCCATGAACCATGCGGCCAGGAAGGAGATGGATCCTCCGCAGAGATGTACCACTCCGGATCCAGCGAAATCCTGAATACATCTACTCACGCAGAGCTCAAGAAATAGAGTTTACGTCATATTTAGTGTCAATGATGCCGCTGGTGATACCCTTGGCCATCCACCCATTGTCCGACCATCCCCAATGTGTGAGAACCGGATACACAAATGCTGCAAAATGACGCCTTCCTCTTGATAACTTTCCAAAAACAACTTACTTGAAATCACAGTACAGTAAGTGACATAGGTGATGAATTCGCATCTCTCGGCAACAGCGCCCGACACAATTGTAGCCGCTGTGGCGGAGAAGACGTATTGGAAGAAGAATCTTGGGTAATCCGAGAATCCAGACAGGAAGAACTGGGAGTGTCCCACAAAAAGGTTGACCCCCTCCCCTGAATCACCGTAAGCAAGCGCCCACCCGATGGCCCAGTAGCCAATGATGCAAATGCAAGAGTCAAGAAGGTTTTTTATCAGAATGTTCGTCGTGTTCTTGCTGCGTACGGCTCCTGCCTCAAGGTATGCGAACCCGCATTGCATGACTGGAAAGTGATTAGAGTCAGATATCCCAGACTGTGTGACTTACAGAAAATAATGAGAGCCATTGAGCAGAGGAAGAACGAGTTGACATTCTCATAAAAATCCGTCTCGAGTCTTCCAATTTCAGCATGTAGCTTGTCGATCTCAGCGGACAAATTAGCCGCCGACGCCATTATTAAAGAATGACTGACTTGCCGAGTGCAACGGAATCAAAAAGTTGTGGGCGGTCACTGTCTAGGGTCATACAGTACCCCCTGAATGATAGCTACTTACCGGTTTTCGGTTTTATTACACTTTTTCGCGCAATGATGAATGTCACAACTTTTTGATCACTGATGTTCTCGGTTACTTTTCGATCGACGGGTCACAAAGTACTACGGGATACGAGAGAAAGAGAGAAACGAAAACGAAGTTTGATGGTGATGGTCCACCGTCACTTTTATAGCGGGGTGTTGTGTGCAGAAGTGACAACAATCCTATAACGACTTTGTTTTCTTTCCAATTTTTTATTCCTTTACGGTAATCGTATTTGCTGCAGTACTCAAAGATTGTTCAAGTCTTTAATCCTGTTATACTGTTTATCGTTCATATTCTGAAGCTCGAAAATCTCTGGTAACTTCTTAAGTTTTTTGAAACTATAGAATCTGTTAGAATGTTGATTTAGAACTTCCAGAATTCTAAATTCTGAATCAGACACAATTAGTTCAAAAATCTGTAACAAATATTTTTGACAATTTGAAACTCCCTCCCATTCCCACTATCAAAACCATAACCCCAATCATGAATTCAATCCATCTTATTGAAAATGAAAAACTGTCTCGAAAAAGATATCACGAGACGTTATCATTGTCGCGACAAACAAGTATCAACCTTTAGCACCTTGAAGACTACAAAATGTTACCAACACTTTCATGTGAACTGTGAAGTTAAAAAGAATATGAAGGTGACCTTCATTTCCGCCTTTTCTACCAGTTTTTGATCTATGTTCATTCAAAATACTTATTCAAATCGGAATAGAAAAAGATTACAATTTAATATACAGGTTTGGGTTTGCTCTTTAAAAAAAAGAGAGGGAGAGAAGATACAAACAATGGAAGTGTTCATCAAAAACCTATATTATAGAATTATGCTTAAATACACACTTAAGTCCAGCTATTACCATTTTCATTTGTGTCGAGTTTTTCTTCCTCCGGAGACTCCACTATAGTTGGGACTTGAAGACTGACACTTTTCGGATTCGTATTCTTTCTCTCGGGCACCTCATTGTCGTCCAGGTACAGAGCATGAAGAGCATTGGCCTCCATCATTCGCGACTTTCTTCTCTCCATTTTGTTCATGAAAAGTCTATTGGGTTGATCTGTTTCTGTAACACTTCCACTCCGATCGTACACTGATGCGAGTTGTTCCAAGGACACTGAAAAATAAGAGTGTGAAGATGAAAAATAAGTCCCCGCGTACTTTCAGGGTGGACACTCATGATACGGTTCTTTCTGCCGACTGGAAGTTGTGTGCTGTGATGTCCTTTGGTCTCTGGCGCCTTCTCAAAGTCGTGCCATCCGTGTCCGTAGGCGTGCAATGGGTACGCTGATTCACCATGCTTGTAGATATCAAGTCCATTGATCTCGACCTCTGCGGAAACTCGGAGTTTTCCTATCTTCTTGAGAAGTCCGAAGATGGGCCACATCCAAAGAATGGACCAAGTCACAATGGCAAGTGCACACACCCATTGCCATCCCAGTTGCTGAAGAAAGTCGTTATAGTCTGATGTTGTTTGTTTGAATGACACTTACCGCAAATGCCTGGGCAATTTGATCACCGCCATTTGTAGCGCCTCCGATAGTATTTCCAATGGCATAAACTACACCGTCGTGTGCAATAAAAGCCACCGATGTGAGACCCCAGAAACCTCCACCGGCATGGACAGCGAACGCGTCAAGTGGATCGTCGATCTTCCATCTGAACGGAAAAGTGAATGAATGACCTTTGACTTTGTTGGGAGTACCTAATCATAAGTTTACTAAGGGTCAGGTAAAGAAGACCAGCTCCCACTCCAACCCAGATGCATGCCCATGGCTCCATCTTGTTACATCCAGCGCATGAGGCAACCATTCCAGCGAGACAAGCATTGATGGTAAGGAGAAGAGTCCATTTTCCGTGGTAGAGGTAGTGAGCAATCAAGTAGGTGAGTGCCGCAAACGCTCCACTCAAGATGGTGTTGACCATAGCCAATGCTACAATGTGTCCTTCTCCTGGTTTCACAATGTCTGCCATGGATCCTCCGTTGAAAGCGAGGAATCCGAACATGAGGATGAAGCCTCCGAGGGCCGCAAACTAAAAACCCCTTTTTTCTTTTTGTTCCTGGTCATTTTTATCAAACTATCTAAAGACCAAACGATTATGCAAACGGAGCATTTCCGAAACTAAAAGTCGTTATCATCACTCTCCCTCACAAACTGATAACGCTTGTTCTAATTATAATCGTTGCTCTGAAGGCTACTCACTGGAACAGAGTGACCCAGAAGCTCATCCGATTCCTCATCCTCGTCATCCGGGAATCTTCCAATTCTTGGTCCCATCATGTAGGCGGCAAGAAAAGAAATGGACCCTCCGCACAAGTGCACAACTCCGGAACCCGCAAAATCCTAAAACATCCATTTTTTGGTACACAAGATAAATTGCAGTTCCCCCCACGTCGTAGTGAGTGTTAACCACTCCACTGGTGATTCCTTGAGCCATCCATCCCTTGGGATGCCACCCCCAGTGAGTTAGAATCGGGTAGACGAGCGCTGAATAAAAACAGTTGGCTAGACATCACGCATTGCGAGTTCTTACTGGAGATAACTGAACAATAAGTGATGTAATTAGCAAACTCGCAACGCTCCGCGACTGCTCCCGAGACAATTGTTGCTGACGTGGCGGCAAACACGTATTGGAAGAAGAATCTGTGTGGGCTCGATGATCTTTTGAAATTGACAGGGGGAAAGTGAAATTATAGTCTTAATCCTCTTAACGGTATTTTGTCGCCGTTTGGAAAAGGTTGTCTGATAAGACAATGTTTGTGTAAATATGATGTGTACAGTACACTGTTTCTATGCTCTGGATTAATAGAATATCTTGATTCCAGACAGATCAAAAAACTGAACTTTAAGATCTGCACGTTATCTTACTTTGGGTAATTCTCGAAATTAGCCAGGAAGAACTGCGAATATCCTACAAATAATCCGATCACATCATTCGGGCAATCTCCAAATGCTAATGCCCATCCCAACGCCCAATACCCGACGATTGCAATGCCTGCAACATTCTAATCTCTGGAATCTGTATGTCGAGACTCACATGAATCCAGCAAGTTTTTAATCAAAATGTTAGTTGTATTTTTACTACGCACTGCACCTGCTTCGAGAAAGGCGAAGCCGCACTGCATGACTGAAATAGGCCATTGAAAGGTCAGAAAAATGGGGACAGACTTACGGAAAATGATCAAGGACATGGAGCAAAGGAAGAAGGCGTTGTCGTTTTCAGAGAAGTCATCTTTCATTTCGTTGATTTCCTGTTGTAGCATTATTATTTGCGCAGTGTAATTGGGTTCTGCCATTTTGATTCTGGAAAAAAGTTTCAATTGAAAAAAGGCAGTAGAAAAATACACGGAAAAAATAAGACAAAAAAGTTTGAAAAGGTAGTTGAAAAGGTAAAAGTTAAGAGCCCCAATAAATGCACCTAAAAAGATAAAAAGATTCTTATCGTCTGAAAATAATAAAAGAGTCGTAAAACTGTGAATCTTTAAGTTGGCCGACAAACTCTTTTATGGCCCACTATAATAGCTCCATGTTGCAAGTGATGATGTTTGGAACCATTGCACTGTCCGAGTGCGAAGAGCTGCGCCAAACTGAGCACCGTTTATGAATTCCTTATCTTTTAATGCTCGGTTATCATCAGGAATTTCCACACCCCGAGTCCAAACAATCGAAATAAGGCACCGAGGTTTGGTGCTTTGAGCTTCGAACTCGTCAACGTGACCTGATAAGACGGGCTCATTCTGTACTTGGTACTTGTTATCTGATGCAATCAACTGCCTCTGTGAATGTTTTCTGTTGTTCCGGAACTCTATTTTTGGATTTTTCTGCCTTTTCCAATTTAATTTCATTCCATGTTTTTATTAAGGACACCTGTAAACGTAATACTCTGGACGTCAGAAACATTTTGAACCTGACAATCTTTACCCCCGCCTGAAATTGCTTTGCGGAATGGAATGTCTAGCCTGGAATGAATCACACGTGCCATTTACGTTAACAAAAACACAAATCGGCTTTTGAGACGTGTAATTTTGGTTAACAGGCTTGAGAGGATCTTCGGATCTAGCCCAAGATCTTCGGATAGATCTGTCGGAAAGCATTAATGTTTGATATTTTAGTAACCTTTAAATAACTTTCAGAATCTTCAATTAGGAAAACATTTCCTTCTAGTCTGGCAACCCTTCTGGCAACCCTTCAGAATCTAGTTTCAAAATTTCAGGCGAACATTTTGAATATTCCACCCACAACATAATTTGATATTCTGGTTTTGAAGCTCATGAGGAAATCTAGATGGTTCCGGGAATGAGACAGTCGAACTCTGAAAAGCACCTGCTGGGATGATTGCAACCGCCCCCTTCTACGAAATCAAATCACTTCCCGGATGAGGCAAGCCATGTCTGCATTGGAAATGTTGAAAAAACTCCAAGAGTTCTATTTTTAGCCTGCAAAACACCTGTTGAAATGCCATTGCTTTTTTTATTTTGCATTAAAGTCATCGAATAATAGTTTTATCTTTATTCAGATCACCATGATCCCATTGACTAAAAAATGTAAAAATGCAAACTTTACAAATAAGAATGGAAGGAACTGGAGAAACAATGCAGAAAGCGAGGCGATAAATAAAAAATGACACTGTTATTCATATGCAATCTGAAAAGCGCTAAAGCGAGTGAGTTTCAAAATACCTAAGTTTGAATAACTGTTTTATGTGTCAGAGAAAATAGAAATAGACCAAATAAACAATACAATCAATTCAGATCAGTCAATCCTTTGGCATCTCAACTTGAGGTCGTCCAGGGTCTGGGTCTCCTCCGTGTACAGTGGAACAGGCGCTGTCGGCTCGATTGGATGGTGCTCGGTTGGCTGAGGCGGCTTTGCTGAGAACATCCTCATGCATTTCCGGAAGACGGGGTTTTTGAAGCAGTCCTGCCTGCACTCGACTCGTGTGTTTGGCTCGACGTGTGAACGCAGCTCGTGACACAGCATGCATATTCGTTCCATGATGGTGTGCACCATTTCCATGTCTCGCGGTCCGCAATTCTGCAAAAAATGCATGTTTGTTACATTTGTGATCATTTAATATATGGTCAAAAAGCAGGTGATTCTTCTAAGAGATCTACCTCGTCACAAACTCTCACCTCGTTTTCGTCTATGTAGGTACGTCTCGCTCGGAACAGCGACTCCAATGTTGGCGACTGCTGAAAAACATTTGTTTCCTTTTCTGAGAAAGAAGGTATAGGATACCGTTTGGTGGCTCTTTTGATCTGCGAGACACTCCGTGAGTCCGATGGCAAGGCAGATCAGGATTGGCAGCGAGATGCACGAGGTCGAACACATTTTCAGTGACAAGGGGCCCACGTTTGTTTCCTGGGGAGTCAGAGGTTTGGAATGGAGGAATGTCAGAATGAGGAGGAGGAGCAAAAAGAGCTGGGTGATATTCTCTCGAGATTCCGAGGTAATTAGTTAGAGTTCTGGGGGCGGAGAGAGATGTGGTTGATAAAAGTCTGTGTAAAAAAGGGAGAGTGTCCGGACCACCACCAAAAAAACCTAGACAAGTTCGTTGCCAAATTGATGACCTTTTGGTAAAAGTAGTCTCTAAGGGCGTCTTTTTCTTCTATTTTAAGAAACTTTAGTCTTTTTTTCGTACCAGTTGGTACGATTGATATGGTCAAAAAAAAGAAGGGAGGAAGGGTAAAAAGACAGATTGACTGGGGAATAGTCCGCGCTGACGGGAAAAAAAGTTGGAATCAGACCCCTTTTTCAAGGCGCCGCCCTCATGAGTTACGTAGCGCGGGGCTGGCCCGTTTTCACCTGCCTACTGCAAAATACCATGCACGTGAAATCAGGTGCCCGTTTTTCAACCGGACATCCCACTCGAAGTGCATTATTTCGGGTCGCATTTAAAATTCTGTGATGTCGACGGTGTGATCTGTGTATTGGAGGATAAACTGAAGCTAAAAATGGAGGTGTTAAGTGAGCAGATTAAGAATAAAAAATGTGGGATCAGTCCAAAATTTTGCTCGACTGAAGCCCTATCAATTCAAAAATGTGGGATTTTGGGATTTCAGACGGGAGAGGGAAAACTATAATTAATGCACCTTTGTGTCTCATCTGAATGTTGTTTGGAAGGTTGTCTGGAAGACTGCCAATCTATTTGGACACAACGAGGGGGAGTCTTTTGTTTTTATCCGGTGGAAAAATGGAAAATAAGCGGTTTTTGAAATCGAATATTTGAATTCCATCTAAAGACGCACTACAATAACGGAATAAAAATAGAAATTGCAGGCTCGCCCGGGCGGTCTTTTCAATTTTCGAACAATCACGGCCCACGGTCTCTCTCTATTAGAATTTGAACCGAATCAAAATAAAAAACAAAAGAAGAGGAGACGAGCGGAAAACAGAGCGAGTTCATTACGTTTTCTCTTTGTGATTTTTCTAATTTTTCATCCCTGAGGACAGATTCAAACTCTGTTCTGTCAGGTTCAAAATAGATAGACGTCATGTTTTGCCTACTGTAGTACTGGGTAAACCAATTTCGTTTTTTTTTTGCTCAAAACAAGCTCTACTCCATTTGTCTGGAGCACGATCAGTTAATCAGTGACTCTCAATCTGAGCCCAAATTCAAACCTAAATCAAATTTTTGTGACGTCTCCGTTTGGAAAACAAGTTCACTTCACTTCACCTGAGAAAATGTGTTAGCTGACGAGGAAACTTCTTAATTCAGTTTCTACAAATTTCGTAAACTAAATGACGTTTTGCTTACTTTCAGATTCTACTGAACCGTGCCACATTGTAGTAGAAGGGATTAAAGATCAAGTTTGAAAAATACGTTTATCACAATAAACTGCAAAAATAAGGCAAAAGGGGAAAAAGTGACGTCGAAAAAGTGCAGAGCAAAAAAAGAATGATGAAGTAAAAAAGGTTATTGGAGGAAGCTAAGAAACAATAGATGTTGCATAATAAACGTTCTAGGTAAGGTTGCTGAGTGCATTTAAGGCTACGTGTGGGAAGGAAAGCTATTGCAGCACGAATAAAACGTAAAGTGAATGTTGATTTTGGAGTGAGAGTGTCCACCAGTTTCTAAGATTGCGGTAAAGACGTCGTCAAATGAATGTTAGGTTTTTGGGTATGGTTATTAGAAGCAGGAACTATCAGCTTATATATACACGCATTAAGAAGAAAAGCCGAGAGGATGCCGTATGAACTACGAGTTAACGGCTTGCACATAGGATTGGGATGTTGCAGCGATTAGCTGCTGACTATTTGACTATGTCAAATCACTAGAATGAATGAGAGGATTGGAAAGAGAAGTGGGAGTTTATGGGATCATGGATGGGCGGTTCATGTGAACGAGATTGTTGATGAGAATGCGCATCGCGGGATTCTGGAGGAAGTTGGCAGCTCCTGGAGGTGGGATTGGCATCATTGGAGGAGGCAGCATCACTGGATTGATTCCGTTGCCAGGGAGCTTTCTCAAGAACTCAAGCTGCACTTGCATCTCCCGGATCTGTTTCTCGTATGACCGGCACTTCTCCTCCACTGCAACCAATTTCCCGCGGACAACCTGAAAACGGACATTTAACTCAAGAACTATTTAAGTTTGATCTACCTGGCACTCGAAGCACTTTGCACTTTCACCCGAATGACTCGATGATCCACTGATATGAGAGTCCGAGACCGTTGGAGAAGGTTGATCGTGGCTGATATGAATGTCTTTCTCATCAATTGTCATCTTCAATGGCGGTTCACCCTGTAACAATTATCTCCATCATCTCATCACTTCACTTTTGTAACGTACATCTCCTTCCACATCGACATCCGCTTCAAAATTCAAGCTTCGCTTACAGCTCTGAACTTCCGTCTTCACAATGACCGAACGAGGGCTGACATCACTGCTTTCCGCCTCAAACTTGATGTCCTCTTCGGTAGTCTGCACTTCCAAGTCGTCGTAGTCACTTATATTCGACGACTCGACCGAATCCTGAAATAGCCTATATGAATGCAAATTGAGTTGTTTTCACAAACCTTGGATGGCGTTTGTTGAGACGCCAAGTTGAGGGCCGCCGCGTTTATCGGGTTGTTGGCAAGCCAGGCGGACAGGAATTGGGATGGTCCCATGTTGGAGAGGTCCAATGGGAACACGGACTTGGTGTCCGGGCTTTTCAAAAGGTTCGGGAAGATTGATCCAATGTTGTTGTTATTGCCATGCAGCAATCGTTTCTGGATGAGAAGGTCTGGAGAGAAGTTTGGCGAGTGGCGAGCAGAATGTGGCTCCGAACTGCTATCTCCAACTGAAAAAGATAGATGAAGCTGTGATTCTGAAGATTGTATGATACCATCCGAGCTCTTGGCGAGCACAGCAGCATCTCCTGGAGTTCCGTTCTTCAGCATGCTCTGCATATGGATGTGAAGGCTGGTCTTGTCCGGGAAGGCCCAGTTGCAGCAGCGGCACATGAACATTCGGGTAATGTTGTGCATACGATACATGTGACTGCGCAGAGTGTCATTGCCTGCAAAATTATGACTCTCTTGATTGGCCGACTTTGCCGCTGGCTCATTTTTATTATGGTTATTATAACGGTACCACAAACAACATCCCCCCGGTGTCAGCTTTCAAATTCAATATCCCTCACTCCCCCCACTGAACAGTGAAACAAATGGGTAGTGCGTTTAATTGCTATTCTTTGTTGGCACCGAGCATAAATGGGTCTATCAATCAAGTTGAATTCGCAACACCATCTAAAGGCATGTTAGGTGCCCAGTGTGACGAATGTTTTGCCACATACTACACCTCATTTGCATTCTCACATTCTCTCCCATTTTCATTACCATCGCATTGTCTCCCCCCGGAAATTTGAAATGGGGTTAGAGCTCAGCCACCGACCGACAAAGGAAGCCACAAAAAAGGTCACGTTGTAAAACAGTTTCGTGTTATGTTGCGGTTTTACTCTCGTCTCCACCGCTGATCCGCTTATTGTTCTTGTTGCGCAAGCCGATGGGTAACCGAAACAGAAACAAATCCTGTTGATCTGAGGGCTAACGCCGCCACGTAACCACCGGTGTGGAGGTTGTTGCGATTAGGAGGTGTCAGAAAGTTTCTTGAACGACCCTCATGCTCGATGAACCGTGAGCGAACGACCAATCAATGGGGATGGTAGAAAGTTTTTGTTGCGAAAAGAATGAGAAGGAGTGAGAAACAGTGAGAGACCGTGGAGAATGGAGAATGGGGGCAGTGAAGAGAAGACAATCGGTTTTTTCGTCGAGTGTCTCCGAAGCTCACTTAGTGGCGTGCCAACAATTAGCTGATGGACGGTCATCAAATGACTGACCTTGGAGGTTCATCCAAGAAAAGAAACCATTAAGTAATATATACATACCGACGGATATTTATGTCTCTCATAAGAAGCCGCTCGGATGTGCAATTAGGCCTTACAAACACCACCGTGTCGTAAAACAGTGGCGCAATATGGTCCGAGGTGTGGTCTCGACCCCGCGTATCCGCTTACAGTAACCTAACTTGTTGGAGTCACCGAGGGATTAAAACATAAATGTGTATCCCCTAGCTTATCCGAAAAGGGGGGGGGGGTTTAATTGACAGGTACTGTTTGCGCTGCCATATGTCTTACAATTAAGACTACAGTAGTAATAGGTGTCAATATTTGGATAGCCAATGTAATTTTTTCGCGCGCAGTTACACCGAGTGCCATGTTTGACACGTGCCAAATATAGTGCTAAGGTGCTAAAGCCTTGCCACAAACATTGGGTTTCGCGCATTTACAGATTCATGAGCACTTCCGTACAAACAAGGATCCCCCGTCCCCTTCTTTCGAACACTGTTTCTTTTCAAAGCAAAAATGTAGGTTTTCCCTCCCTCACACAATATGTACAAGAAATGTGATGAATTTCAATAGCGGTAAAATTCGTTTTGCTTTCAAAGGCATTGTTAGGCAAGCTCCTGCTACTCTGATTCACCGCCCTTTTCATCGCGACAGTAATATGAAAATTCTTTTCGAACTCACTTGGAATCTCGTTGTTACATGTGGTACATGTGTAGCTTTTGAAATGTGCTTGCATTCGGTGTCGACTCAGCGACGAACTGTGGCAGAAGACTTTGTGACAGATGGAGCAAGGGAAGGAGCCTAAAAGTTCAAAATGAACCACGCATTTTCAAAGTGAAATTACCTTTGAGGTCGGGACGTTTCAGTTCAGCACGGTAGGGCATTATAGGCGTCAGTCTGAAAAAAGAAAACGGTAGATCAAAAAAAGAACAGACAGCGAAGACGAGTGAGTAAGAATGAGGAAAAATGGTGAGTGCTACATATGAACAAGTAGGAGGGCTACCACTACTTGAAAAGTTGTTCAACACTCGAAACGGTATTCACGGCTCTTCTCCGGAGAAGGTCGCTGGCTGACACCAATTGGGTATTTACACCTCGATACCCTCAGAAGTAGTGAAGAGCACACATAGCTCCGATTGGACAATACAATACGGTAGTGCTCAAGAGGCGGAAGTTTAGGGGAGGAATTTCGAAGAGAAGTGAAGCTACCAACTACAGTAACCGCTCATCTGACCCTTGGCATATCAAAATGGCAAATAGCAGTAGAGGGTGGCAGGCGCGCAAGCGAGCTGAGACTCTTCCCGCCTACCCGTATTTGGGGGCGGGGCTTACCATGCTGTAGACAGATAGCGGGCGAGGAAGGGGGGCACGGCATCTAGCACGGATAGTAAGTAGCTCCAATTCGAGCTAGCAAGTGCAGATTGGCTTTGTGCTATAGTAAAAAAGTGGGCGAAAACTGGGCAACTCAAACATGAAAACGCTTGTACAACATTTCGACAGGTGCCGACGAGATAGGACGCAGCTGCCATAAATTATTGTTGCGTGCTTTTGGTCAGACAAAGAGCCATTTGACAGGAAGCGAGCGAAATGTTGAAGTTCACCACGTGTCGTCTTGACGCGACAACTAGCGAACACACTGAAAACGAATGAAAAAAGTAAAGAGGGAGGTGGAAGAGGTGATGACCAGCAAGATTGCTTGGAGAGTTGAGGATTCAGCGTATCTATGATTTTCGTGTTCTTTTCTTATTGGACAGCGCCCCCCTTTGGGGCACACCGCGACAAAACCAGTTTTGTAAAATAAAATTGATTCGGGTTGCGCAATGCTAGAATAAACTATCCAACATCGCTATTATATTCGAATTTTGCGCCCACCCCTCTCCTCTCTCGTGCCCCCTGCCATCCGACCCCATAATCACACAATGCTTTGGGGCCGGTTTTCTCGATCCGCATCAACAAGTTCAACTATCTATTCAATGTGCTTTTTTAATTGGACACACCGAATTTCAAAATTGTCGAGTTGAGTGCGCGTATGAATGTTTGTCTCTCATGTAACAACATCATTTTTTTCAAGACTTCTCAAACTACCGTAGCCCTTTAATTGTATAGCGGCATACAAGTAGGGGTGGCCCGGGGGGAACTCTTCCGCGTTGGATCTCGGTATTGGCCTTGGCCGCCTCGAGGCGCTCGTATAATAAGGATTCACGTCGCGGCCGCGTTCCGACGGCTACATAATCAGTAGCTATCATAGCACATCTTCTCCGTATATCTTTGGTATATCTCCGAAGAAATGAAAAAGAGAAGGAAAAGAGATACAGCGGGCGGATAAGAAAACTGTTCCATATAGTAGAGAGGTGAACGGGAAGTGACAAAACTGGCAGATTCCGGAGGGACTAAAGTTTATGGTGTCGTTGGAGGGGGCACTGTTTACAGTCCTTCCACAATGGCTAGAGGGTAAGGGTCATTAGCAATTCAGGAAAAATTCAAATGCCGTCGAGAAGTATGAATTAAGCAGCTCGGGTCGCAGTTTACGACGGGGGGCAATTTGGTAACAACTGAGAAAGGATTGCACTGCTCAAATACCCAAATACCGTTGAATGGGGGCCAAGGCAACGACGATTACGTAATGACGAGCCGCCACAGCTAGATGCTTTTTAGGTCAAAACGCCAAGCTAATCGTTCTAATCGTTTTTGCGGACAGTCACTGACGGTGGCGCAAGAGAGGGGGGTCTCGAGATCGAAACTAAACTGTAGAGGTAAGGGGGGAGAATGCTGAACATTTTGTAGCAAAGTCGAAATAATTGCCTTCTCAAGGAAGAGGCGAGGAGGGGCACACTTCTATTTCACGAACCTGGTAGTTGGGCGAGGTGGAAGACCGAATGTTAAAAATGTCTGCGGGTATTTTTTGAATAGAATCGGGAGAAGAGGGAGGAGAAGAGTTGTCTAGGTGTTGAATATAAGCAGGGTTACAGGACTTTTATATATAACTGAACAACTCAGAGTTGCTCTCTTTGTCATGCTTTCTCTTTTCTCTAAGTTCTCCCAAGTTCTCAACAGTTTTCCCGCACCCCCATTGTACTATACAATATGAAACCAGTAGCTTATCATTCTTATCACTCCCGTTAACCATTGCAACATCTCCATTGGCGCATTTTACGGTCATTTGGGATTGGAAAGTGTGATCGACCTTGCGACCGTTGCGCAATTAGCCGACGTGCCCGCCGGCTGCCGCACCTCTGCGGCCGCGGCGGCGTTTTCTCCCTTTTCTGATCAGCTGGCAAGAAGAACGGACGGATGAGACACAGATTGGTCAGTTTGATCAGACGACAAGTGAGTCAAGCACTACTAGGAAGACGAACTTCTTCAGTCTCAATTGGCTGATTTTGGACCACCAACTACAAAAAATAGACGGGATCAGAAGTGAAAATGTGGAAGAAGTGGATGTTTTCCTCCGCAAAGTCACATTATAATTAGCTGAACTTGTAAGTAAACGGTAGACGGTAACATCAGCTGATGGTGTTTAGCATGTGTCATGTGCGGTGCGCGACGATCGAAAATCTCGTCAATTTCAGGTTTTTTTGGCACTCGGGTATTCCTTACAAAGATAACATTGTCCAAAGAATCGCAGACGTGTTGATGGACAATGTGATAGCCGTTGACATCGGTCGTTCGCGAAAAATTGAAAACCGGAATGTTACGCAACCGGAGAGGGGTGGGTCGTTGCTTCAACTGCTGTCCTTCACAAGTACAGCGAAGTAAGGAACTAAGTCGGTTGGCGACAGTGATCTCCTCTAGCAAAACAACCCATTTTTATTCAGTTGTGTATGTGGCCGGTCAGACGAGGGGTCAGATCGCATCACGAGGGCAGCTAACGATTACTATCTGACATCCCCCAGCCGCTCCCTTTGTGAAACGGCGAGAAGTTGGGGTTGAAATCCTCTACGTGATGATGAACACATGATATTCCGGCTGACTCACGAGCGACATCATTATTTTAACGATCTTATGATGGGTGGCGGAGTGTAAAATCAGCTGCCGGAAATAACTTTAACTTTTGGGTAATTTTGCTCAACGAGCTGATCCCTTGTTCTTATGCTCTTTCGTTACATATTTTTCATACCCATTTTTCAAAGGTGTAATACATAAAAAGCGCCCATTTCATCCCACGGAAAGCTTTTTGTTTCGCCACCAAGACACAAAAAACAAGGCCAGGAAAGCATTCGAACTCCTTGCATTATAAGACAACATAATTATAACGAAACCCTTCTCAAGAGCCGCCTCTAATTCAAAGACATGACTCTATTGTAATCAGTCTTGCTAACTGAATAGGTATAAGAAAAACGAGATGCCAATGACCCCCTTCACCTCGGTCCGATGTGTCGGCACTTTGTTTTTGCTCTCGGACACCATACAGGTATAATGCATCCATTGTACACGACTTCCTCCTCATCCGGAGAGAGACGCCTTGCTCAAACAGCCTGAGGGGGCACTTCAGAAGGCGACAAACAGTACGGATGCGGAGGTAATAATAAGCAACATGCATTAGGTGGACGAAAAGGTCAACTTGTATCTTTTTACGAGGGACCCGACGAAGATGGATGATTTCTCGATAAAAACGGATGACAGCGCAAGATAATGCAGCTTTATTCTTTACGCATTCATACACACTCCAGGTTTTCAAAGTAAATGACAGGGGACTGTTTCTTGAGTGGGAGTTTATAATTACGCGGCGGGATTAGATAGATGAGTGCACATTCATTGCCACTTTTTGATTGCTCTCGGATTTAAAACCTCAAGGGGGTGGATTCTGTATCAAAATCGAGAGAAAACAGTTTCATTGATAGTTGTCTGATCAGAGTCTAGAAATGTCCCAAACTTCAATGAACTGAGTTAGGAGCCTTATGAGTCATATCTTTTCGAAACGGAAGTTTTCAACTTTCCCATGTCTTCACAGAGTTGTTCGACTACATTCCTCTCAAAAACCCCCATCCGTTTCAAGGATACCCAGTAATCACGGGGTAAAAGTGTCAGTGATGAAATAATCACGGGGTTAAGGTGTAAATGTTGCGTATCCAAGGGGTACTAAAGTAAATCCAAAAAGTCGATACTTACAACAAGTCAACATAGCATTTCATGCCTCCAAATGAGAATTTTGGTGCATTTCGCACTGTTGAAAAGTTTAAGTGAGCCTCCGGTTAAAAATTAACGCGCGAACTTACAAAACTTAGACTTTTCAACTTTTCTAGAAGCCGTTAACAATCGATTCCAAGTATTGATCGCATTTGAACAGCTGATTATTGGAAACTCACTGAAACACTGGAAAATAGAACTAGAATCCTAATTCCAATAAAATTTATGAAAGCAAATGCGAATAAACTTGAAAACAATTAGAAAATAATGAAAATATTCACTTTTTCGTCTCATGTGATATCCCAAATCATCATAATTTTTATTCACTTTTTTATTTCTCATTTTCTAGACTATAAATGCAATTTCAAGCATCCTTAAAGCTAAAAACTTGCTTCACTTCAATTTTGAAAGCAACATCAGTACAGACTTCATCATATCCGCGAAAATCTTTATGCATAAATACCAATATACCAGCATTAAATTAGTATCTCTTGACTTGGAATCCTTCAATTTTCTCATGACCTCGACTTGAAGAGCTAATCACTGTATAATCACAATTCAAGGGCAGAAGTCATTATCCCGTAGAGCTCCATTAAGACGAGCTGCACACTTGTTGCCCGGTGAGTCTCCCGCTGGGCAATTATCGTTTTCTCACGGGGACACTGCCATCTTAATTACACTACAATATGAATAAATCTTGTGGTACGATGGGAATTTGATAATTTCCGATACGATTTTTTGTTGCGTGATGCAATACATTGCACTTGTCAGTTTCCAGAGAAATGTTTGAAAAGCGAGCGACGATTACATTTGAGGAAAATGACCATAACATATGTGTTAGTCGTCTGATCAAATAGAACCGTCCATCACCAGACGCATATTTTTCCGGAACATGCTACAGAATAGGATACATTCCTTCCTATTAGTCTTTATTCTCGTGGTTCTGTGCATTAGAACTTCCAACTCGATAAACTGCTACGAGTGTACCTCATCTCAAGGCACTGAATGTGTGTACAGCGCAACATCATGTCAGTACGGATTCTTTGGATGTGTCAAAATTGCAGTTCTTTCCGGTGGAGTTGATAAAAGTGAGTTTTGGTATTGTTTAAAGACACGAACTAGCATGGAAAACAACAAAAATAAGTCAAATGAGATGTTTTTCGGATAACTTGTTGTAGAGATAATTTGACGAATCAAATTGAACTGCACTTTTTGATTTCGCCAATCTTGTTTTTTTTCCAATGTTGCAATGAGACTAATTTGTGAATGTCTAGGGATTCTTGCATCAATCGACGTAGAATTGTGTGCTGGTCACGAAAAAGTACTTAAAATTGGGTTGCTTCGATGTGCTGAACAAAGAAATAGATCTTTGAGCAGCGATAACTTGTTGGAACGTGATTTTCAAGAAAAATGAAATAATTTAGTTGTGATCGATGGTTTTGCACCATGTGGTATAAATGGTTTTTTTTGAATACAAGAGCATTTGAGCTTTGTGCTCTCATCTTCTGGACTGGACTAACATAAGCTTTCTGAAAATGCTGCTCCATGAGACAAAACTTTGAGTAGTGATAACTTGTCCAAATGCAAGTATTGAAAGATTCACACTAACAACATGCTCTAGGCATAATTCTACGTCGATTGATACCAATATCATCATACTTTCATAGTGAACTGTCCGCCAATTCATATGTTAATAATCTACAGCGCAAAAGATATTTTCCCACAAAAGTTACTCCCTAAACATCAGACGGTACAATGTCATTTTCAACCAAAATACTCCTTCCCTACCACTATATACAAGTCATTTTCAGTGGGCATGTTTGTGGACCGCGAGAGAAGTATCATCTCGATGATCAGAGGGTGCGCCATCCTCCCATTTGGCGGTAACTCCTCCACTTTTCTTCCTAATGTTATCTTCTTCTACTTTCCAGGCGTCGACATGTGCGAACAGACTTCTCTCTTCGGCACCCGCGTTCTCAAGTGTACATGCTTCAATGACTATTGTAATTCAGCGACGACTCATTTTCCAGCAACTCATTTATTATTGCTTTTTGTCACATACTTTTTATTCGGATGACTGACAAATCTTTTGAAGAGAGACACACCGACTATTAACATTTTTTTATTAACACATGCTCTCTTGTAAAATCAAATCAAATCAAGTGCAACTTTAAGTGGCGACTAAATGCGATCTCTAAAAAGGGAACGGAGGGTGATGATCTTTGAGATTGTCTGTCATGATGGTGAAAAAACATAAATAAGAGTAAGAGTTGATGAATTGGATTGGAAGTTCTGCATTGCTTCGGATCGAATATTATGTTATTGGTGGTGTTTTGAATGATTGATAGGTGCATCGAAATCACCACTCAGAGAAGTACTGATTTTCGGGGTCCGCGCCGAACTGCTGGTAGTACTTCTTTCCGCGGATCTCCTCGGGAGCCATGAGACTGCGGAAGACCTCCTGAAATAGGCTACTTGAGAAGAGTTCGATTCTAAACTTAGAAGACGTCGAGAGTGTAGTTGACGTCACCATAAACCACTTTGTTTGCTTTTCATACACATATTCTTCTCTCTACACCCCCGTACTCGAAATGTCAGTACTAAAAAAACTCAAAAAGTAGGAGAAGCTGACATCACGGTTATTTAATCATGGTGCAAAAAAAGAATGGAACTTCCGTCCGATTAAACACTTTGTTACTCATTCAGAAAAGCACTTCCTTCCACCAACCTGAATACGTGTCATTGGAGGCGCGCTGCGAGCCTCTGCAACCGACGCCAGTTGGAAGGCGACGACGAGAAGGGCGATGAAGACGAACAGTTTGGCAGACATGATGATTGAGAGATGAGAAGGGAGTTACCGTTTGAGAATTTCTGAAAGTTGATTTAGTATGCAAGCTACTAGTAGCAGGAGAGAGATATTCCAGATAGATGATGAGTGTGTTTATTTTCTAGGTGGTGATGAATAGGTAAACGGTGACTGGGTGTCAGACTGAACTTTGAGCGTTTATGGAAAATAGAGTAACATTTCCACTGCACCCAGAAGAGGAAAAAAAAGGAAAAGAGGCAAGGTGTCAAAAGCAGAAAGGGTTCAAAAGATGGTGGAAACATTGGTATCCGCACCGGCGCCCTCGCTTTAAATAGCTGTTTGTTAGAAGGGGGCGTGGCGTGCTTCGAGAGGACATTCGGGCTCATGTTCTTCCCTCCCCTCGAACAGTGTGTAAAATCGAGAGATCTAGAGTGAGAGGGGCGGAGTCTGGACCTACAGTAGGTTATGAAAGAGTGTTCATCAGTTTCGAGGAGCAAAAATCAAGAAATGGAACAGCTGGGGTGAAGAAGTGGACTTGGCTACCCAAGTGGAATGTGAAGCGGAAGTAGATGAAACAGGTGCATCTTATTTTAGATTTTTGAAGATGTTTCGTATGAGAGTCTCACGTAACTGTTACAAATATAGACTCTCTGGTTTGATCTCTGCGTAAATCGCACCTACGCCACTCAGAAATCAAGTATTCCGGGGAGAATTGAGACAAATGCCACCTATGAATTGTTTATTGAGCTTTCTACCCGAACACCAACGATTCTTCTGTCTGCGCCATGACGTCAGATAACTCGATTGTTTCAGTAGTCGATTTCAAATTTTATCAAAAATACTTTTGGTTGGTCCTGATCAAGTTATCCTTAATAAAATGCAAAAGTTCTTTGCATAACTAAATCGCAGACGCATAATGAGCTGACATCACTGCAAGTTCGACCTTTTCCGGTCGAGCTCGATTTAAAGATGAGATTAATCGTGGTCCACACGTAGAACTCCAAATACCGCATGCTTCCGATGTCAATGCTCACTAATCACATCATCGTAGAAAAACGAAGAAGAAGAAGAAGAATCACAGGTTCTGATCTCGAGAACATGTGATATTTATGGTTCAGGGGAACGCACCCGATAACAATGATCTAATCAAGCCAATACCTGGAAACTTTTTCGAAAAATATTTGTCATTTTTCAAGTTTTTTCATGAAACAGGAACCCCCTTCTGAAGTGTCTACGTTTACCTTGATTCTTTGCTCTTGGCTCTCAGATTCTATTTTTTGCGTGCTCAAGTACGTGCTCCATAAATTCATAACGTAGTTTTTGCTCCAACCTGTTTGGCTCCCTCAACCGAATTTCGGGGATTTACGCATGACGTGATTGTCTAGAAACCCAATTTTGAAATTTCAAATGAGATTAATAAAAAAAGGAGCAAGGAATATGGGGAATAAGAGCGCCATCTGTCAAACTACGGTAGATTCGAGGAACGGATATGGAATAAATTGGCTGGAAAAGGTCGTCGGTTTGTTTTGTCATCCGTCACCTCTTTTGCATACATCAATCAGGAAGCGTCTGTGTGAGGTCACCAAGAGGGCCTTGTCAGTCAAAAAAGGAGACGAATTTGATTGTAAGAGTCCACAAATCGAGAGCCCCCGGATTTTAACCCGTTTTAATCGTGGGCGATGTTTCAATGACATCATAAGAACATTGAAGCTGACTGACAAGTTTAGAAACAAAGAGCTTTTTGGAGGGAGCGTATTTTGAACTGCACGTACAAGAATTCCACCGTCACAAAAAGAGCAGCTGAATTTAACACTTTTGCTATACAATCCAAATTGCAATTAACTTCTAGACATCTGCTTCTATTAACTATCAAGTACAGAGCAGAAACTACAGTGTAAAAAAATCAGAAGCACAAATTTCCCAACGTAAACTATAATTTGTAACTCTAATGGCAAGCCTGGACTAATTTCTATTTTTGAAGTGAAATGATGGTATGGAAGAAAAGTGAAAAACAAGGAAGGAAAAGATACAACTTCCAGCAACTCGTGGATTAAAGTGTCAGACAACTATCATACTTTTTGTTTTTCTGGAGTGGGGCTCATCGGAACAGGAACACGAGAATTTTTCTTTATAGGTCCGGGAAACATGATAAGGAACAATGATCTGGAGCATTTGTGTTAAAGGCAAATACAATTTCTTGTCCACATGTAAGACATAAAATCATATAAAGTCATGCTACATTACAGTTTCAGGGGGTTGTTCTTTGGAAGGAGAATGTGGGAAAGATGGGTTTCTGAAATTAGAATTTGGCAAAGATAATTAAAATATTCAAATGATTTGGAAAAAGACATCTGGAAAGGTGATTAGTTGTAATTATTTGAGATATCGGAATAAAATGGCTTCACATCAGTGTAGTAGAATGTTTGATGTTTTTGTACCTTGGGAAAAAGAGTTCACTATTCAAAAAGACTGCGTCTCAAAATTGTATCGAGGTGCGAACGCCAAATTTGACGACAACTTTCAGAAAATGAAATGTTTCCAAGTTTCTGTATCATCTACTGCCTATTAGTTGTTTGTAAATGTATTAAAACGTTTTAGCTAACTACTCCCACAAGCTTGAAAGCCTTCAATAGTCCTTATAGCCCATAGAGAACCATAGCCTTCTATACATTATCTGATGAGCAAAACATCCCAATTTCTATCTTCTCCATTTTCCCCAGAACCATTCATTTTCCTTACCACGTGATAACTTTCATTTGCCTTTTCTCTGCAAGCCCACTAATGAATGCAAGAGCTCAAAACGATTGATGTTCGCATATTCATGCGGCAGTGCCCCGGAAATCTCATTCAAAGTTCAATGTAATCGCGATCCTCTGACGTGCTCATCACATGACCACTGAAATCTAAACGTTTTGCTCCTAGAGGGATAGTAAACTTTCCAAGGTGTTGAATAATTGAGTGCGGAACAAGCGACTTGTGAAGTCGAAAACTAAATGGTCCTCCACCCCACGCAAATGTTACAAACTTTTGGGTTCCGATTTTCAGCATGACTTCACTCTGAAACATCACTTTCCCTCCCTCATCTTTCCATTTTGGGCACATCCTTTTGGAAATGCCATCGGAAGGGCCGTAAATTAAAATGTTTGTTTGAGAGGGCACATCGTCCGTTCAAGAGGAACAAGTGCGAATTCATTGGGACACAATGGGTACTTGGAAGGAACTCGGTACAAATAGAAAGTTGTTATTAATACTCCTGGACTAAATAAGAATGTTTTACCCGTCGGGTAATGTTTCAATGGCATTTGCTTCAAGGGTTGACTATCAATTGGGTTGGGAATCGAATCACAGTATGAGAACATGAAAAGGTGAACATGAAAAGATAGAAAATCGGCATTAGAGAGAATGAGAATAACTTAGAATGACATCAGGAGTAGTTTGGGTACTGAGCGTAGGCCGTAGAGAAGACGAAGGGGTTCATCTCCAATGGGTTCAGGTGAGGGTCCATGGCGACCATGTGGGTGGTGTCGATGAACTGCTGCGAGAGCGGACTGAAAATTCAATTTTATTGGCTTTTATTCCCGTTTCAATTTGATTCTCTATTCTTACTGGGGTGATGCATAGAATGGAACTAGTCCGGTTAGCAGAAGGCCAGGGGTTAGTGCACTGCAAGCAAAACATAAATCATTCCGATACATTTTTTCCAGCATTGTTCGGCATGCTTTGTTAATTTGATGTTCCGCTGGATCATGCGATTCCCGGAAGACGTGCAAAAAATTGAATGGTGATAGGGAGAAAAAATGAGAAAAAACGTGCGTGGTGGAAGTTATGGATATTTATAACGTTGTGAAAGTGTCCCTTGAGAATTGTAAGATCAAAATCTTCCGGATTCACATTTTCCGATCCCTTCCGACGTCATAGGGATGTGCAATTGTCCACAATGACTCATACATCCTTTTTTTTCAACTCAAATTTGACGTTGTCTAGTACTTGCTTACGTTCATGGTTAGTCTCTATCAACAATCGGAACTTTTTCATTCATCTCCTCTCAATAAAGAGGCCAATGAGTTCACAAACGTGGTGTTTGCTGTCTAAGGACGTTGCGTTCGGATCAGGAAACTTTCGTTTAGTTATCGGGGCAGGGGTTCAAATTAACAAAGGATTGTGTCAACAATCGGGCGCCGAGAAAAGGCACTTACATGCTGGAAGGAGACGTGTTTGCCGTGGACTGGGTCACGTGCTCTTCCGGATTGCACATGACGTCCTGACTTCCAGACGGCGTTTCTTGAATCATGGAGCACGGTGTTTGGTCTGAAACTGCATTGGGGTTGAGAGGATTGTTCGAGATATCGTTTGTAAGGTACAATCACATTTTCTGGTTGCACTTCAACTTTCCCACACCACTTTTGAACATTTTTTCAATGTTTTTTCAGAGCCTTCTGGGTTCTCAGCTTACCACGTGGTCAACCGTGAGAATTATGATCTCATGTGGGAAAATCAGAGCAAATCAGAATAAAACATGAACTTGATCTACCTTGACGCTCCTCCGAGTAGTCCGTGTCCGCCAGAATCAGCTCTTCCATCAGCACGTCAATCCTGGCAACTCCACTCACTTTTGTGAACATGATATCTTCAGAGATGGACTTTGCGAGAACCTAGAACCAACAACTGATTTTACAGCTTTCCAGAGACAAATTTTACCATAAGCGGCGTCAATATGAAGAATGTGAGATCTCCAACTCTTGTCGTTTCCAATGGCTTTGTGACTTTGATGTATCTCTCAAGGGCAGTGAAAATTTTCCTTCTGGCGTTGAGCACTACATTGATAGCCATTGACGATAGTCCCGGAGCCACTGGATTGAAGAGAACGCACGCTTTCAGAGCCACGAACTCCTTGCTGTCGACGTTCAGGAATCTCATCGGCTCCACCAGCTGATCGAGCACTTTTTCACAGTCCCGGAGGTAGAATCCATCGACGCTGAACATTTCGAACATTTCAATTTTTGCAAACGCTTTGGTTTGTGCTCACTATTCTTTCAAATGCGGTGTCGTCTTGGAGGCTCGCGGAATGTAGAGATCATTGAGAAGTTTGAGAGCGTCGTTAACTCCAACCGAGCGATAAGCCACGCAGAGAGTCACGTGCTGACCGGCGAAATTTTTGAGCAGAATCGCCTGCAATGTTGTTTTCTGTTTTCTGCTCGTGCAATTCGAATGGTTTCCGATGTTTCTTATCGGGACACTGTTCTTTCTTGTGCACTATACCTGATCGCCACTCGAGAGCTGTGTGAACTCGGGAAGTGTCTTCGCCCATTCAATCACCAGCAAAAGCTGACTGTGCATCGACTTGAGAACATCGTTCAGTGTCGCCGTGCTGTCCGCGTCCGCCATCCGCTGAAACATGAGAAGTTTAGTGAAAAAGTCCAATGGGAGCAGCTCCAGCTCACATTCTTCATCTTCGTGGCATACTCCACGTTTCCGGTTTGAGTAATCACAGTGTCGCGGAGGCTTTGGATGGTTTGTTCGGATTTCAGAAGACTCTCCAGGAGGATGTCGTACTCATCGACGCTGGGCGTGAGTTCAGGAGACGTGCGAGGAGTGGTTTCGTTGCAGAAGGATTTGGCAGTGCTGTCTTTCTTTTCCCTGAAATTAAAAGTTATATTTTGGCATTTGGTTTTCTGATATTTTGGCATAAGGTGTTGGAGACTGGAAAATGTATGTTTTCGTATCAGTGGGTATTAATTATAGGCGTCGAAAACAACAAAAAGTATATTTTTACTGAGGAATGTACCCTTTTCATGCAGAAATGTTATAAAGCAGAAAATGTTGACCAGAAGTGCGAACAATTATTAAGAGAAACTTTTAAATGACACTTGGTAACCGGAATCGTTAGTTTTTGAATGAAAATTTGGAAATCTGCAGATTTGGGCCTTTTTTGCACGTTATATTTCTAGGATTTTGCTATCAACCTTTCACTTCTAAAACTTTTTAACAATTCAAACTTCAATGCATCATAGTTTTGTTCTCAGGGGTGGATAGCAAATCCTGCTAACAGTTATGTACACCTCAAAGAAAAACCTTTCCAATGACAATATTTTTCTTCTGCTAGACTACATTTTTCTTGAAACAACTCTTTGTCTTTACAACTCCATAAAACTCTCAAAAAACAACTGGACAATGTTCAACGTCCATACCGTTTGCCAATCACATCCCTTTCACTCTGAACTTGATCGTCGCGCATTCCCGATGCGATACACTTCATGAAACGGCAGTATCGACAGACCGCACGGTTATCTGCAACAAATGGATATGTTTCTGTTTCACATACGAAATACTCACGCTTGTCAATGATACATTTGGATTCGAATCGGCAGCGATAGTCGTAGTTGCGACGAACAGTTCGTCTGAAGAATCCCTTGCAGCCGTTGCAAGCGATTGCTCCATAATGTCGTCCCGTTGCCACGTCACTACAGATGTGGCATATCGAATTGTCTCTGCCTAAAGGTTTTTATTTAAAAACAACAGTTTTTTTCAACAAAAAAGTTCAAAACTTACCAGAATCCAGTTCAGGCTTCGGCTCGGCCGAATATTGTCCCAACATCTGACCGTCTCTATAATAAATCAATAATGAAACGAAAGTTGGTTCAACTGACGGGGTGGCGGACGGGGTGTGGTGTGGGAGGGAGGAAAAGAGGACAAGAAGGCAAACAAAACAATCGAGAGGACGGGAGGGTCGGGAGGGTGAAGGTAAAACCCCAACGTGTGTTTTGTTTCTCGTCTCCCAATCTATTGATCTATTTGGTCGGAGATAAAACTAAAGGTGATGGGGAGGGAGAAATAGAATGAAGCGAAGTGAAATGATAATGAACATTGCCTTTCAGTGTCAGTGTAAGACAAGTTCCGAAAAAGTACAAATAGAGAAAGAGCGACTCTCCATCCGGCACACAGAAATTATCGCCGTCGATTATGAAGACGGCTTATCAAGCGAAATTGTGGCGTGATTGTCAGCACTATTCATTGATTGCTCCTCCATTCCCTTTTCCATCAATAACTTTACTAATTGCAAAGTGTATCTTTGGGGGAGGGCGAAAATTGCAAGTTCAGCGTGAGACACAAAGACATGTGATAGGCGAATGGCAACAACGTGTGCGACGAATGTAACAGATCGGATGGAATGAAAGAGAAGTGGAAAGGGGAGAAAAAGAGATAGAAACTTTTGTGCAAATGGTACCGAGTGTTTCACTGATCAGGTTCACTATGGGTAGTGAAGCAAGAGAAAATCAGAATCAGAATCAGAAACGTTGCCGTATTTCCAAACACGCCGTTTTCACGTTAATAGGTGCGCAAAGAGAATGAAGTAGTCCTTGAGAATTCAAGAAACGACGAACAAAGTGGTGATGAAGATTCAAAAACCATAGTTGAAATGGAATACACTTGACGTCATATCCTCCGGCTTACACGCGCGTGAAATTCAATGGGGGTTTCTTGAAATCTCTGCAAACTGAACTGGAGTTTGTCTCAAGAGAGAATTGGAAGAAACTAAAGAGAAAATGAAAAGAAATAACCGAAAATTGTCATTTCCACAACCAGAAATGCAGAAAACAGAGACAAACGTAGAAACACCTCTTGAACTCAATCTCCGACCAGGTGTCTCTTTGAATTCTGAGAATTGAAGGACCAAGGCGGAAAAATTAGTAGTTTTGTGGTCAGCAGCACGGCTTGATGTGTTGAGGAAAGAGTCCGCGAGAGAAAAGTTAACCTATCATGAAACGGAAAAGATGTAGCTTCTGCTCGGACAAACAGAGACGCAGAAGAAGATTACGCCATGAAAAGAGCGGATGATCTTGGGACGTGGGGCTTTTTGTACTCGAGTGAAAATGTGACCTGGTTTCATTTTTTCGAGATCGGTTTACATTTTTTTGTGAAGAGCGGTTAGGGATGGAGGGATAGGGGTGTCTTTGATCAAGTAGTATTAGAGATCATGGGGCTGTGCGAGAACGGAGTGGTAAGTTGCATTTGTCTACTCTCTGTCGCTGATTATCTTGACGGATCAAGGCCACCCCGTGCGGATGGGGCGAAAAATTGGAAACAGAAGGAGAAAAAGAATGTGTGTTTGCAGGAAAGGCGGATGGTCACGCTTACAAACAAGAAAATCACGTGGCAGGAGCGACCGACCGTTACTTATAGGAACTGATAAGACTTGTCCCATTAGAAAATGCCACCATTTTTTGACCAATGATCACGGAGCACAGTGTAGTGGGGGCAAATTAATCATGGTTTTTGAAAATATGATGTTCTATTTTCATTTCATAGAACACCAAATCAATGAACTGACAGCAAAATTGTAGAGGAGAACTAACCAGAGAACACTGAAAAAACAATAGTTAGTCTTCTGAAACGCCGTATTACAACTAAATCAGCACTGTCAACAACTAATCTGAAATGAAAATCTGCCCTTGAAGTTTTCCTCCACCTCCCAGCTGAAAAGCTGAAAAAATCTGCCGCATGGGATACGAACAACTGACATCTACATCTTTTCACAGCCAAAACAAAAACCTAGAAACCAAAACAAGAAGATATCTTTCATAAACGGTTCAGATATCAAGTACTTTATCCAAGAGAATTACTTAAGAACATGTGGAGAAGTTCAATGAGGATAAGAAAAGACAATAATGGAGCTTTTAGTTGAAATCTTCTTCAGTACTTTAACTTAAACAACTGATTCTTGGAAGAAATTGAAGCAAAACATCTTTTTTGCAAGCCATCACATTTACAAACAACCAAAAATTAAGACGTCTTTGCATTCGGGGAAGTCCTTATTTGAAAAAAAGTCAAATTTTCAGAAAATCAGATGATGAAACTCTTTGATTTGGAATTTTACTATATTTAGAAGGAAGAAACGCAAAAGTTTCGCATGAGAGCCTTTTTAGTCAAAGAATATGACGATTTCAAATGGTTCTATACACGAAAAAATTAACTGGATTATTTCAACTAGTGAAAACGTTATAGTAAGGTTTCAGAGAATGAATGAACCCAAAAAAATCCATATATGTACTTGCTAACTTTAGTTAAGTGATCAAAGAAAGTTTGCTATTTACTACTGGAAAAGTATGAATCTAATGCACCAAATAAGTTTGTTACTCTTTAAACGAAGAAGTTGAATAAAAAGCTCAAAGACAATCAAAAGTATTTCTTATTTAGGATCATTTTCTCAAGTACATGTTAAATGAAAATAGTTTAGATTTGTATCCCGATGGCTTTCTTGGATGTATTATTTTATATCAGCACATCTGACAAAGACAATTCTGAGATTAGTGCGCCAAAAATATAACTCAGAGATTAGTATTAACTACACAAAACTAACTGATCAAATGGAAGAATCAGTATTGCTCGCTTATACAACTTTTCCAAAAAGTCTCAAACTGACCGAGCAGATGCAGAAATCCAGACTTTATGGACAAAGTCGAGCTTTCCAAGAACGAAAAGTGTGCTTGCGTAAGGATCAGAATCATAAGTCTAATACTATTTTCCGAGTATGTCACTCGTGCAAAAAATAGTTATCAGAATATTGAATGCAAAGTATGCAAATCTGTCTGGTCAAACGGTCAAATTTGATCCGGAATGTGGTAAACAAGCATGTTTTCATGTACACAACGCTTCGAAAAAAGAGTAGTCTGGAAGAAACACCATCGACTAGCGAGAAGAACAATGCGTCTGAATGCATTGTGCCCTCTCGCGTGTTGCACTCGTTTCGAGACGTAACCGGAAGACACATTTCTTCAGAACACCTTTTCTTCTCTTTCCCTTTTGTGAAGACGTCGGCCAATGCACAACATGTTTGCAGGTGCCCTTTCACTTCCCGAGCACAAATCAGATTGCAGTCGCAGTCTCAGTGTCAGTGACACTCTTCTGTCTTCTGAGAACTTGAAAGGACAGCTGAACTTTGGAATTCCGTTTGGTAGAAATTTATTAAAATGACCCAGTATGTCTGACACGAATGCAATGAGAAAAAAGGGACTTGCATTGCTTACTCACAACACAAGGGGAACATTACGACAAAGCAAGAGATAGCAAAATAAGTGAGGTCCCGAGATGCCACGTCGCGCCCTCGGACATTGGTTGGCGAGTAAATCCGACCAGCTGCCTTATTAGTAAAGTGAACGACGACGGGGCACTCGGAGACCATAAGAGAAGTTTTGTGTGGGGGGTGTGGAAAGAATGGGAAAAGGAAAGAATAAGTTAACAGAACAAGATAAAACCCAGAAATATTTAGAGCTCGCTGTGTCCCTCCTCCTCGGCCTCCTCCTCGGCCTTGTCCTCCTCAGAGGCTCCAGCTCCGTCCTTTCCGTTGGTCTCAAGGAACTTGGTGAATCCCTCGATGGTGCGGTCTCCGGTGTAGTCGATGACCTTGTTGGATCCAGCTGGGAAGAACTTGATGGTTGGGAAGGATTGGATCTTGACGTCCTCGACCTGTAAATTATCAGTTTAACTTTGATTCAGATTAGCTAATGGTTTACCTCGTTGAGGGTGGAGTCCATCTTGGCGATGATGATGTTCTCGTGGTCAGCGTACTTCTCTCCAAGCTTGTCCCAGGTTGGGGCGAGCTGCTTGCAGTGTCCGCACCATGGGGCGTAGAACTCGACGAGGACGTTCTTGGTGTTGTCGCGGGCGACCTGCTCGAAGTTCTTTCCGACAAGGACCTTGACTGGGTTCTTGTCCCAATCCTCAGCGACCTCCTCGGACATGAGGTGAGCCTTGATGTTTCCGTCGAGGTACGACTGGGTGAACTTGACGATGTTCTCGGTGTTGATTTCCTCGAAGTCTGGCTTGAACTTGGTCATGTCCTCCTCAAGAGAGATGAGACGGATGGCTGGGAGCTCGTCCTTCTTGAGTCCGAAGAACTCCATGATTCTGGCGTTCTCCTCAACGTCGGTGTTGATGTAGACGAAGAGAACCTTTCCCTTGAACTGCTTGGCGGCGTTCTTGAACTCAGACTCGAGCTTGGCGAAGTCGGACGATTCCTTGGAGACGAAGAGAAGGTTGTGCGACTTGATCTCTCCTCCGAAGATGACCGAGGCGGTCTCCTGGGTGAACTCAGAGACAAGGGCGAGACGGTTGGCCTGGATCCAGGTCTTGAGTCCGTCCTGGGAGAGCTTCTCGTCGAAGGCAACACGTCCATCATCGAACTTCTTGAAGAGAACGATTCCCTCTCCCTTGAGCTCAATCTCGGACTTGACGGCGTCCTCGGTGGAGATTCCGAATGGAATATCGTCGATTCCGGCGGCAACCTCGAGGAAGGTCTTGGCGTCATCGGAAGTGGTGTCCTGCAAAAAGTAAAGGTTGTGTCCCATTGATAATCTTTGGTATAGTCCGCATACACTTCTTATCAAGAGCAGTTGCCTCGGCCAAACACCAGAACAAAGTCCTGGACACGTCAGCAGAGACGCCGCTCTCCTCTACGCACACACTCTCTCTCGCGTCCCATTATAATCCGAGGTCACCTATGCCCTGCGCAGAACGGTGCAAATCGGTCAAGGGCGGCGTCGTTTCCTTTGTTACTCACCTTGAAGTATCCGATAACAACGACGTCGGCGGACTCCTGGAGCTCCTTGACGGCGTCGGCGTTCTCGAGCGGCTTGGCGACTGGTCCGGTCTTCTTCTTCAACCAGGCGATGATCGAGTCGTGGTCGCGTCCTCCGTTGTACTCTTGTGGTTTTCCGTTGCGGAAAAGCTTGAGGGTTGGGTATCCGCGGACCTCGAACTTGGACGAGACCTCTCCGTGGACGGTGGCGTCGAGCTTTCCGAGCTTGATGTCAGATCCCTCCTCCTTGAGCTGGGTGGCGGCCTTGGCGTACTCTGGGGCGAGCGACTTGCAGTGTCCGCACCATGGGGCGTAGAACTCGACAAGGATGAATTCGTTTCCATTGATCACTTCGTCAAAGTTGTCCTGCAAAATTTATCATTTGATTTTTTTTAGTTTTCTTGGAGTGTTCTCTAGTTTCTCAGAGAAAACTCTGGCCTAAATCTGAAGTTATCAGTGATAACACAACACCTACTTTGGTAAGGACGATGACATTCTCTTCCTCCTCAATAACGGCAGCCGAAGCGCCCAAGACGAGGAAAAACAGACCGACGAGCCGGAACATCACGATGAATAGCGAATGGATCGAGAGTGTCCTCTTCTCCACCGACGGGGTGTCCACGCTTACTTAGTCGTGGAACGCGGCCATTGGCCCGCCCCCGCCACGCCCCCTCCTCTCGATTGGCCTTGCAGTTCGGGCCGAGCGGGCAAGGACGCGTCGCATACTGACGCAACTCACGTAGCAGCCAAGGGGTCACATCTTAAGACGGTAGAAGACGGACGGGGACAGTGGGTCAACTACGGAATCATCCGAAATGAATGCGAAATGGTTAAAGTATTTTTGGGTCAGAGAGAGAGAGACAAATTCGGGAAAGGAAAACACCGCGCGGAAAGCGAAGCGCCTGGGCAAATTGGTCGGGGGCAACTGGAAAAAGAACACAGCAAATAAGGCAGGAGCCGATATGTTTCACTTCTCCCATTGAGCTTGCTTTTATATGCATGTCAATCCCACGCCTTTGGCGTTTTTGCATTTCAATTTTGATTTCCCTTTTCATTGAGAGTAGCCTATTCATCGAGTTCCCTCGCGTCTCTTATCTCTCTTGTGTGCTCCATGTAAAGCAGTTTCCATTGTTTTTGGCAGGAACAAATGGGACAACATCTTAGGGGTAAACAACAATGGAAATCTGCATGACCAACGATGATTAAACGGTTTCATAATTTTTCAGTCACAAGACTATTCAACACAACTTTACAACCTGAAACATGATACTTTTCCTCGTAAACTGAATGAGATCTACTCCATAAAGGTGTATTCCTTCCTTCGTTCAACCTTCAATCCTCTTCCACAAAACGTAATCGTCCTTCGCCGTCTCCATTCTTCTCTTCTGCTCTACCAACTGGCGAGTTACGTCGTCGTATATCTAGACAATCTTTCCATCATAAGGCCGCCAAAAAAAATGGAGGTCAACTGATACGTTTAGCACCATGTCAAGGCCACTCCCGTAATTCTCTCTCCTCGATATCTCGCGTTTTTGATCGCGGTGGTTATCTTATCTACTATTCAAAGGTTGGGAAAGGCCGGTAGTAGTGGCAGCACCAATTGTGGTTTGTGGAAAAGGAATAGTTAGAATGGAATTGAAACGTCATGTTGTTTGTCAGGAGCGAGAGGGCAAAACGGAGAGATAAGCACAAACAAGTGACTCGCACCATACCGTAAATACTCTTTACTGTTTACCTGGCTGAAGAATTTATTGATTTTTTTGTTGCGAGAAGTTTCTGAAAAATGGCTGAGAAACCAAGAAGGTAAAGCCCCCTTCTAATTTACAATCTCCTGGAAAATAAATCTGCAAAACTAACCAACTAACTTTTGTTATGAAAATTTAACCCCTTAACTAATCAAAGTTCCCTCACTCATTGCGAAACATTCCAACTGGAAGCGACGTGTGGTCACTGCGCCAGTAAACAAAACAACTATCGATTTTCTCCCGCACCGCAGCAATTTTTCCACTCTTTAACTGGAAGACTATTTCGTAATCAACCTGCTGCCCCGCTCCTCGCTTTTCAATTTTACTTGTTTGGCTGCTGCTCCACGGCAGCTGAATAGAAATTCTCTGTTAACTGGCGGCGGTGCTTGAAATGAGGCACCCCTCAAAAACGGAGAGAGCGCGCGTCGTTGTTTGTGAGCCCTTCATTTTGTGGCGTTTCTTCCAACAATGGCAACGAAATGCATATGCTCGTCATCCGTTTTCTCCTGATGAAAATGTTTGTTGTCGGTTTGGCCGTTCTTGAGCCTTACTGCGAGAGCCCCCTCTTCGCCTACTACTCTGCCGCTCATGCCTTTTCGTGTCTCCTCGTGTATCGATTTTTGCCGGGTTCGAGCTTCGAGCTTCGTTATCGAATAATAAGCGCACTTTGTTGTTCACGTTTTCCTGTTGACTGACCAGTGCCTCCCTCTCGAGCTGCTTAATTCATTATTATGGCTTCTCAAATTCAAATTTCGTACATTTTTCGCTTTTCCTCCCAACCGCCAGCAAAAGTAGTTATGAATGACAGGTACAATCCAATGATTTATGTGCGAACAGTTGCTTCCAGACCACTCATTTACGATTATACCCCCTCTGACACGTAATCCATCATTCCCCTCGTAACACAATCTTAGATCGCCCAATAAAGATTATCGTCGAGTTTCAGAATGTCCAACGTGAGTGAACAAGTGTCGAAGGCGGCTGAAAGTGCTCGTGAGACGGTTGCCAAGGTCGGCGAATCGGTCTCCGACTTTTTCCAGGGAAATCCGTTTGCCACGCCAGTCGGTAGAAAGATTGGTGAGTTGTCTGTCTTCCACTTCACGACGACGTTTCGTTACAAACCAACAAGGTAGTTAAGTCGCACAATTATGCGATAGTTGCGAAAACCGCCATATTCGGATCCGGATTATTACGGATATGTTGTGGTCGTTTCGAAATTACACGTCGCACTAGTGACCAGTCCAAGCACCACCGGTAGAAGGGGATTCTCATCTCTTCTCAGATGAACCGGTTTTCATGAGGAGATGTATTCGGGACAGCGCCCTCACTCTAGTGACACGTCGACTTGTGAAAGAGGAACTGAAAGCATTGAAAAGGAGGAAGTGATGTGAAAGTGAAGGGATGTTGCACGGGGGGCGAATGGGGAATAATAAGGAGAACTAATCAACGTTGAGTATGCAGAATTGGCTACCGATGCGAACTTGCTGGCCACGGAGAACTGGGGACTGAACATGGAGATTTGCGATTTCATCAACGGAACCGAGGATGGGTTAGCACCCCCAATAATAAAAAACCAGGGTCAAATTAACATTTCAGAGCTCGCGACGCCGTCCGTGCCATCAAGAAGCGTCTCCATAACGCCATGTCCAAAAACAACTCGGTCGTCATGTACACTCTCACCGTTTTAGAGACCGCTGTTAAGAACTGTGGACATCGATTCCATGTCCTTGTCTGTGCCAAGGACTTTGTTCAGGATCTTGTCAAGCTCATCGGCCCTAAATTTGACGCTCCACAAATCATCCAGGAGCGTGTGCTCAGCCTGATTCAGGCTTGGGCGGACGCTTTCCGTGGTGATCCGACTCTTGCCGGCGTCGTTCAGTCGTACGACGACTTGAAGAGCAAGGGAGTCGAGTTCCCGGCCGCCGACCTGGATACTCTTGCTCCGATCAAGACTCCGAAACGTGTAAGTTACTGGGAACATTCAAAAAAAGATTGACATAATGCTTGATATCGTGTCGTGCTATGTGATGTGTTTTAGACAGTGTTCAATCAACCGCCTCCACCAACATTGGATGCTCAGCAGGCTCCACAACAACTAGTTCCTCCACCAGCTCAAAACCCAAATACGGTTAGATGTTGTTTTGTGTACTCCATGACTTCTATAGACGCCAAAGGACTTAATAAGCCTCATTTCTGTCATTCAGACCTACGACGTGCTCACCATCCGTGAACAGGGACAAGAGCCAATTGCGGCGACCCCAGAGCAATTAACCAAGTTGCGTGCGGACCTCGACGTCGTCAACCAGAACATCAAAGTGTTCCGCGAGACGCTCACCGACGTCGTGCCACGCAAGGAGACCGCCGACGAGCTGCAATTGCTGTCGGACCTCAATGATAGCTGTCGGCACATGCAAAAGAGAGTGCTCGACTTGATCCGTTACGTCAGCAACGAGGAAGTCACCTGTGAGAATTAGAACTTCAGTTGAACCAGAACGACATGATTTTTTAGATGAGCTTCTAATGGTGAACGACTCGCTGAACAGCGTGTTTGAGAAGTACGAGCGCTTCATTTCCAACAGAGACGGGGAGAAGCAGGCGTCGGAGGCCAGAGACCTGATCGATATGGGCGATGGAAAGAGCCTTGGCGAGCAACTCACCGCGATGAGTGAGTATTCCTATCCAATTATAAAATGAACCCTTCTGTTATTCAGAAGTCACCGCGGCGAACGGCGCCCCATCCTCGTCCCAGGACGCCTACAAAGCGAGCGCCGAGCCACAGACTAACGTAGGACTGGCGACTGCCGTCAACAACAAGGTATTCCAGAGGGAGAGAGAGGCGTAATGTCAATATGAATTTTGCAGCTGCCATCCGACCACGAAGCAGCTGAAATGGAAAAATGGCTCGAGACTCAAGGAGAGGACGCCAAGAGTGAGTTGGGAGGCGATTTGACGATTATATATCTCAAGGAAATCTTTCAGAAACCAAGGAACAGGAGGAGAACGACAAGCTTTAAACTGATATCAGGACACCGGCTGCAACTTTTTTTTATAAATAATGCGAAATCGTTGTGAATACTGTCTACTCCATTCCCTATACGCTCTCCTTCTCCTTTATATATTTATTCTACTTTTTCCTGTGTAAATGAATGCTTTTTTGTACTGATCAGACATTCATCAAGTGCCTTTTGATAAGATAATGTCGCAGGGCGATTGGCCGTCGTGAAGTTTTTCTTCATCTTATCACGTTGGCCTTTGGAGAACAACCAAGAGAACGATTTTTGTCGCATTACAATCAGTTCATTATTGCGTTGAATAATAGAGATAATATCAAATTCAGATTGGGGGATTAAAATATAGGGGGAATTCCAGTTGAAAACCAATGAGGATGGGAAATTTAAAGGGGGGACCAGAAAATGAGCTGTCAGGTAATGACAATTGCGAGGAAAGGGGGTAGAGGTGGGGTAGAAACAAAATAAAGACATAATTCTGTCATATAACAATCGGAAATAGGAATAAAGGGAGAAAATTATAATTGAGATCGCGTTGAGAGCCAACGTACCAACAATAAAGGAACTGGGGGGTGTTTAGAAAAAATGTTAAAAAAGAATAATGATAGTAAGAAAAATTTTAAAATATTAGAATAAAATCCAACTTAATGGATCAGGTCCAGTTGTTGCCACGACGCTTTCCTCTCCGTCCACGCTTCTTCTTCTCTGGCGGCGGCGGTGGTGGTGGCAGTGGGATCGGAATCTCTTCCTCCTCGGACTCGGACTCCTCCTCGCTCGAGATCCCCTCGACAGCCTTTACATCGGCGATGTAGTGGTCAAGGTACATGTGCAGGTTGACTTCGGCCTTGTCGTGAGCCGAGTAGCTGCACTCCTTGCACTTGTTGGGCGCCGGGTAGTAGTGGCGGTCACGGTGCAGACGGAACTTGGCGAGGTCCTTGTACTCGTGGTAGGGGCAGTCGGCGCATTGTCCAGAGCCTGAAATGAAGATAATTAGTTTGAATTGTAACTTAATAGATAACTCACGCTCAATGCGCAATTCTCTCATCATGTACTCCACGGCGTTGCAGCGTCCGTACTGAGCCTGCGCCTCGGGAGTCAACTTCCTCAACGGAACCTTCTCGCCGACTCTCTCGAGCTTGGCACGGTTGACTTGCCGGTTGTACTCCTCCATTGCCGCGTCATACTTCAGCATTGCCTCGGTGGGATACTTGGCGATTCCATATGGCTTGGCTGGATAAAGCTTCTCGAAATCGTCTCGATTCGGGCGTTTGAGAGTGTCCGAAGCAGTTTCTGGAGCAGTCTTCGCGGGAGTCTTGGGAGCAGTCTTTGCAACAGTTGCCGGGGCAGTCTTCTGAGCACCATACCGAGTTCTCTTCGCTGGAACCGCTTGCTCCGCCGCTGCCTTCTCCGCCGCTGCTTTCTCTGCAGCAGCTTTCTCCGCCGCGGCCTTCTCCGCAGCCGCTTGTCTCGCCAGGATATACTTTCTCTTCAGGAGATTCGGGTACTGCTTCTTGCAAGGTCTTCCTCTTTTCGTTGGCGATGCGGTAGACGTTGACTGGATATCATCACCGTGAACTACCGGACGGGATGCGTTCTGAGCAGCAGCCCGAGCGGCAATCATCGCCTTCTGTCGTGCAATCAGCAGGTTCTTCGGCTGAACATTCGACGGTCCAACGTGTTGAGTCGCTGGTCGAACATTGGACTCATGAGGGCGCTTCTGTGGGCGGCGATCGAGACGGCCAAGAATCATCAGACGGAATCTGGGCTGAAGGAAGGGGCCTCCAAACACAGGCGCATACTTGCTCAGCTCGTACAGCTCCTCGCGAGTCCTTGGTGGTCTTGTGTCCTCAGCAAACTCAATCGTGTCGATGAAGTCGAGCGGGTATTTGGGCTCCTCTGGCTCGGGCTCCTTTGGTTGTTCCTGGACGGTCTTGTACACCGATGCGGCAGCACGAGTCGGTCTCGTCGAGACTCTTTGCGGTGGCTGCGGCGGTGGAGCAGCTTTTTCCTTTGCCGCTGGTTTGGCGACTTCCACAGGCGGTGGCGGCGGAATCTCAGCTGGTTTCGGAGCAACGGCTGATTTGCCCGCCAGCAATGCGAAGACATTGACGGGTGGCGTGGATCGTTTTGGTTCTTCCATCGGTCTCACATATGTGGATCTCGTATTTGGCATTGGTTTTGGCATCACCGCAGGTTTGCTGACTTCTGTTGGCTTGCAGGGCCCTTGAGGTTTGACCATCTCCTTAGGCCTAGATATCTCCGTGGGCTTAGTGATCTCCTTAGCCTTGGCGATCTCTTTGGGCTTGGCGGTGTCTTTGGGCTTGGCGGTATCCTTCGGCTTGGCGATCTCCGTGGGCTTGGCGATCTCTTTGGGCTTGGCGGTCTCCTTGGGCTTGGCGATCTCCGTGGGCTTGGCGACCTCCGTTGGCTTAGTGGTCTCCTTGGGCTTGGCAATCTCTTTGGGCTTGGCGGTCTCCTTAGGCTTGGCGGTCTCCATAGACTTGGTGACCTCCGTGGGCTTGGCGATCTCTTTGGGCTTGGCGGTCTCCTTAGGCTTGGCGACCTCCGTTGGCTTGGTGGTCTCCTTGGCCTTGGCGATCTCCTTGGGCTTGGCGACATCCTTGGGCTTGGCGATCTCCGTGGGCTTGGTAGATTCCTTCGCCTTGGTGGACTCCTTCGCCTTGGTGGACTCCTTCGCCTTGGCGATCTCCTTGGGCTTGGCGATCTCCTTGGGCTTGGCGATCTCCGTGGGCTTGGCGATCTCCATGGGCTTAGCGATCTCCGTCGGCTTGGTGGACTCCTTGGGCTTGGCGACATCATTGGGCTTGGCGATCTCCTTGGCCTTGGCGATCTCCGTGGGCTCGATGGTCTCCTTGGCCTTGGTGGTCTCCTTAGGCTTGGCGATCTCCGTCGGCTTGGCGATCTCCTTAGGCTTGGCGATCTCCTCAGGCTTGGCGATCTCCTCAGGCTTGGCGATCTCCTCAGGCTTAGCGATCTCCTCAGGCTTGGTGATCTCCTTGGCCTTGGCGATTTCCTTGGGCTTGGCGGTCTCCGTGGGCTTGGCGGTCTCCGTGGGCTTGGTGGTTTCCTTAGCTTTGGTGGTCTCCTTGGGCTTGGCGATCTCTTCGGTGTTGACGGTCTCCTTGGCCTTGGCGATCTCTGTGGGCTTGGCGGTCTCCTTAGGCTTGGCGATGTCCGTGCGCTTGGAGATGTCATTGGACTTGGCAGTCTCTTTGGGTTTGTCCGCCTTCGGTTGGTCAACTTCCTTGGATTTGCCAGCCTCCTTTGGCTTAGCAACCTCGGTTGGCTTGCCCGCCTCCTTGGGTTTGCCAGTCTCCTTAGGTTTCTCAGCTTCCTTGGATTTGACGACTTCCTTGGATTCGCTAGCCTCCTTTGACTTCTCAGCCTCTTTCGGATCAGCAACCTTAGTTGATTTGCCAGCCTCTTTCGACGTGTCAGTCTTCTTCAACTTGTCAGCCTCCTTTGGTTCCGCAACCTCGGTTGGTTTGGCAGCCTCTTTCGGTTTCTCGGCATCCTTGGCCTTAACGAGTTCCTTTGCCTTGACAACTTCCTTGGGTCTCGCTGCCTCCGGGGCTGTGCTGACCGCGTCTTTTGGCTTTTCGGCATCCTTCGGTTTGACGATGTCCTTGGATTTGCCAGCGTCCTTTGACTTGTCAGTCTCTTTGGATTTGCCAAGGTCCTTCAAGTCGTCAACCTCCTTTGGATCAGCAACCTTAGTTGATTTGCCAACATCCTTGGATTTGCCAGCCTTTTTCAACTTGTCAGCCTTCTTCGACGCATCAGCATCCTTTTGTTCAGCAACCTCGGTTGGTTTGTCAGCTTGCTTGGAGTTGACAGCCTCCTTCGGTTCAACAAGTTCCTTCGACTCCTTCATTGGATTGTCCACTACCATCGGCTGGTCGAATTCAATCGGGTGGTCGAATTCAATTGGCCGATCGAATTCCATCGGCTGGTCGAATTCAATCGGCTGGTCAAATTCAATCGGATGGTCGAACTCCATAGGTTGGTCAAACTCCACTGGATCATCCGCTTCCATTGGCTCGGCGAACTCGATAGGCTTATCGATAGCTTTGGGTATTGCAACTTCCTTCGCTTTGGCCGTCTCCTTAGGCTTTCCAGCCTTCTCCGGCGTTGCAGTCTTCTTTGGAACGACGATTTCTTCTGCCACCTTCTGCTTCTTTGGAGTGGCAACTTCCTTCGAATCAATAGGAATCTTTCGCTTGTCGGTTTCAGCCTTTGACGAATCCTTTGGCTTTTGGACGTCCGACTTGATAAGAGCCTTTGCCTCCGACGTCTCTGGCTTGACGACGGTTTCCTTTGGCTCGTGGAGTTCCTTTGCAAGCTTCTTCGGCGTAACACTGGGAGACTTTGGAACTTCCTTCAGCTTGACGGCGTCCGACTTAGGAGTCTCCTTAGGTTTGGGAGCGGCATCCTTGACAGGAGTCTTCGGTTTACCAACGTCAGCCTTTCCAACTTTTTTTGGCGTTGCAGTCTTGTTTGGCACGACGACATCTTCAGCCACATTCTGCTTCTTTGGAGTGGTAACTTCCTTCGAAGCACTTGGAACCTTTCGCTTGTCGGTTTCCGACTCGACCACATCCTTTGGTTTCAACGTCTCCGGCTCCACGACGGCCTCCTTCGTCTCGGGAACTTCCTTGGCAAGCTTCATCGGCGTAACCTTAGGAGATTTTGGAGTTTCCTTCTGCTTGGCGGCGTCCGGTTGAGGAGTCTCCTTGGGTTCAGAAGCAACAGCCTTGAGAGGAGTCTTGGGTTTGACAACTTCAGGCTTTCCAGCTTTCTCCGGCGTTTCAGTCTTCTTTGGAGTGGCGACCTCTTCAGCCACCTTCTGCTTCTTCGGGGTGATAACTTCCTTCGAAGCACTCGAAGCCTGTGGCTTGTCGGTTTCATCCTTTGACGAGTCCTTTGGCTTGTGGACATCCGTCTTGACAAGATCCTTTGGTTTCGACGTCTCCGACTTGACAACGGTCTCCTTTGGCTCGGTGACTTCCTTAGCAAGCTTCTTCGGCGTAGCACTGGGAGACGTTGGAACATCCTTCTGCTTGGCGGCGTCGGGCTTTGGAGTCTCCTTGGGTTCCGATGCGGCGGCCTTGACTGGAGTCTTTGGTTTGCCAACGTCAGCCTTTCCAGCTTTTTCCGGTGTTGCAGTCTTCTTTGATGCGGCAACCTCCTCAGACTCCTTTTGTTTCTTCGGAGTGACAGCTTCCTTCAAAGCGCTGGGAACCTTTGGCTTGTTGCTTTCAGCCTTTGACGAGTCCTTTGGCTTGTGGGCTTCTGGCTCAACGACGGTCTCCTCTGGCTCGGCGACTTCCTTGGAGAGCTTCTTCGGCGTAACCCTCGGAGACTTTGGAACTTCCTTCTGGTTGACGACGTCCGGCTGAGGAGTTTCCTTGGGTTCCGAGGCGGCGACCTTGACAGGAGTCGTCGGCTTTTCAACTTTCTTCGGTGTTGCAGCCTCCTTCTGTTTCTTTGCAGTAACAACTTCCTTCGAAGCACTTGGAACCTTCGGCTCCGTTTCCGCCTTTGACGAATCCTTGTGAACATCCGACGCGACAAGATCCTTTGGTTTCGACGTCTCCGGCTTGACGACGGTCTCCTTAAGCTCAACTTCCTTGGCTAGCTTCTTCGGTGTGACATCTGGAGTCTTCAGAACTTCCTTCTGCTTGGCGGCGTCCGGCTGAGGAGTCTCCTTGGGTTCCACAAGTTCAGAAGCTGCAGCCTTGAGAGGAGTCTTCGGCTTGGCAATTTCCTTGGGCTTGGAAGATTCCGGTTTCGGAGCATCACTGGATTCCGGTTGTGAAGACGCCGCTTCTGCAGCCTTTGCAGCCAACTTCAACTCCGCGGTCTGAGAACGTGTGACCGGCAAGTAGTTCCGAAGGTTCCTCGCAGCTGGCGGACTGATAGTCTTCTTCGGTTGAGTCTTGGGAGTCTCACACACAACGTCCTTCATTGGAGTAAGCGTTGGCGCCGGAGAAGACGCGTCGGGACACATGCTCACAGGCGACACTGGTGTCAGCTTGGGGGCCGGTGACATGTTCAGAGGTTGAGGGTCCGGTTTGGTGATCTGAGGCTTGCGGGACCTCGAATACTTGCGGGATGGCACGTCCGGAGGTTTGGTGCCCGGCGGTGGCACACTCATCGGTCTGCGGGGCGGTTCCAAAGGTTTCGGCACCGGAGGACACAGCCTCACCCATTTTGGAAGAGGCCTGGATGGTTTGCCAGTCGTGGTCGTTGTCAGAATTGATGGTATTGGAGCTGCCGACATTGCTGCCAGAGTTAATGGTCTTGGAGCTGCCGAGGTTGTTGCCAGGCCTGATGGTCCTGGAGCGGACGAGGTTGCTGACGAGGTTGCTGCCGAACTCGACGGTCTCAGAGGTAACGTAGCCATTGCCCAACTTGGAATCTTCTGAGCTGGTGCGGTAGCTGCCGAACTCGACGGTCTCAGAGGTAGCGGGGCCATTGCCCAACTTGGAATTCTCTGAGCTGGTGCTGTGGATGCCGAAGTGGATGCCGAAGTGGATGCCGAAGTGGATGCCGAAGTGGATGCCGAAGTGGATGCCGAAGTTGACGGTCTTAGAGCTAACGTAGCCAATGCCCAATTTGGAATCTTCTGAGCTGATGCGATCTTTGCCAGCTTCGGTGCCGGAGCCATCTTGACCAGTTTTGAAGCCGGTGCCGGGGCAGGCGCCAATCGAACCACCTTGGGAGCGGTGGGGCCGAACTCTTCTCGGACTTTTCCAGAGCGAGTCTTTTTTGGACTGGGGAAGGACGTCTTTGGCCTCGACGCGACTGGGCTCAAGTTGGGCGCTTTGCACGGAGAGACGTTGAATTCGCTGCTCAGATCCGTCTTGTTGACGTGACGCTCGTGGCGCAGCCAGTTTTGGAACTGAAAATAATAAGTTTATGATTGCTCTAGTCACTTGTAATGATTACCTCAACATCACTCTCCGCTCTGGTGTGCATTTTGGTGTGCTGCTCAATGCTCCGTCTGTGAATGGTGCTGTACGAGCAAGCACAGCAGTTGTACGACTCCTTCGACGCCTGGATGTGGTGACGGAAGTGGCGCCAGACCGAAGTCACGTTCCAAGTGGTGTACGGGCATCGGCGACAGAGGTAGAAGTGGATGTCGTTGACGAACAACTTCTGTGCGAACGCCACCTGGCTCTTCATTCTCAGACGCTTGTTCTTGCGCTGTACTCTGGCCAGGTGATTCTTGACCTGCTGGATGGCGGCGGACGTCGCAGCACGGGTTCTGGACGAGTAGACGGGATGCTTTGAAGCCAGGGTGACTGGGCCAACTGGTTTGTGCGCTTTCGGCACTCTCTCGCCGAAGCTCTCGCTCATGAACTTGTAGAGCACCGCACGTCTCTGGGAAATCGGACGGCGCTCTCCATTCAGACGCCATCTGATGACGGCATGTGCTCCGAGGCGGAATCCGCAATTCTGAAACGATTTTGGTTGTTTTATGATAGAAAATGGGTTGGATATACCTTTTCCACGCCCGATTTCTTGTACATGACTTTGACTTTCGGCATACGCCACTTCTTCTGACGGTGGCACTGGATGTGGAACGCGGCGCGAGACTTGTGGTGGAATCTGTGGATGCAGAGTGGGCAGCCGAATGGAGCAGGCTTTCTCTCCATCGCTGGCGCTGGGATCTCCTCTTCTCTCACCAACTCTGGCATCGGTTCGACCACTTCCGGCTGTTGAGTCTCGAGCGCCGGCATTTCCTCGTCCGACAATTCTCCCTCGCTGGTATCCGAATTATCCGAGGCATCTTGAACCTGGAAGGATTTGTCGTGGTCATCCTCCTCTTCTTCCTCCTCTTCCTCTTCTTCAGCTTTATGTGCTTCCTGGAGATGACGGTTGAAGGAAGTCTTGTTCTTGCTGGTGTAGTTGCACTCGTCGCATTTGAACAGGACCGATTTGTGGCGTCTCATGTGGCTCGCCAATCCACAGCCACGAAGGAACAGTTTGGAGCATTGTGTGCAGGTGTAGGTGCCATTTGGCTTAAAACGCGGCTTATAGAAGCGGTAGTAAGTCAGTTTCCCTACCTCTGGCGACATTGCTTTTAACATTTCATTAGCTTTACGCTTGCGACCCATGTTTGAACTGAAAAATTAAATATTTGAAAAGGAATCAGGGTTTCAAGAAGGAATAATAGATTGAGAAGGAACACAGTTTCAAAATACAGGAGAAAACCGCAGAAACGCAACAAAATCTGCAGGCTAATATCCCGAAAAAAGGTTGACTAAATGCGTCGCGTGCGAGTGAAGACGACGAGTACGCGCGGACTGCTCTGTTGCCCTGTCTGCGTGTACAAAAAACGCACACTACGTCACCCCACCCACCCCACCACAGTTCCTGGGGGGACGCACACCAAGCGGCGAGACGGGACGGTGTACGGCTAGGGTGTGGGAGGGGGAAGAGAGCTAGACAAATTGAGGAGAACGGCCCGGTGCTAGTGAGGTAATCTGCTTACTGGAAAGTGGGGTTTGTGATAAAGAGTTGAGACCAGAATAATTAATAACTTCAATGAGATTTGGAAAATTGCGTGAGGGGAGCGGAGAGCGCGAGGGTGGCTATATTGGCTTGAATAAATTTATTTACACCCCTGGCAAAACAAGAGAAGCTGGAGTCTAGAATGTAAACATTCACATTCGCCTTTTTTCTTTTATTCAGGGACGAGAAATTAGAAGAGAATAAGACCTTTCTTTCTTGGTTTTCTCTACTACAGTAGAGAGAGGGGGACAACGCAGACGGAGAAACGAAATGAAAGACACTGAGTGGAGAAGATAGGGCCTAGTAGCGAGTGAGCCTTCCCGCCGGAGGCACATTTCGAATTTGAGGTCCCGACCTTCCCTCGGGCAACGTCATGGGGGCATCGAGAGGGACCACGGGGCACGATATCGACTGCTGCATAATGAACACGCACTGTCTACCAGCATATTGATCGACGGAGAGTGAGAGAGGGGGAAGGTGTAGGGGGGAGACGGGCGAAGTTGCTGGCGATGCTCCATGAGTCTTTAATCAGGAAATAGAGAGTTGGAATCGGAAACATCTTTAAGTATCGGTTTATTCAACTATTTTTATAAATTTTATATGACAAAAACTACATAAAATCCTAGAATTTGGCAATTTTTCAACTTTCTCTGGAACATTCAGTTTCAATAGTCATATTTATCAAGAAGAACGCATCGCACAGTCTCCACGTTCCTCGCCAGAAACATGCTCAACTTCTTGCCATTGTTGAAGTTATCCTGCTTTTCAGTGTCGTAGGTAAACGGAAAACCACCTGCAAATCCCGAATTTTAATCAAAATCTTGTTAACAAAAAGTTTTACCTTCTCCTTTCAAGGAATAACAACTGTTAAGGAGATCGCACTCGAGAACCACGTGACACTCGACTCGCATCGTGGTCTCGCAAAAGCACGTCGTCAGCAAGGAGAAGAAGATGACGGCGGAGCTGAAGTTCATGGTGAATGAGGAATTTGTCAGATTGGAGAGCTGGGATGCACCCGAATTTTCATCATGTAAAGTGTTACTGAGAACTACAAAGTTTTATACTTTATCGTCAGGAGGTACTCAATCTGATTAGGGGCCACCGATGCAAAAAACTACAAAAAAAGTGAAAAACATGGAAGTAGTTCAAGAGTTCAGGGGGAAAAGGAGGTTCGAAGTGTCCTGATCTTGTAGCTGGATGGGAAACACCATGGAAAATCTTGCAACAGTGATGAACGCTGAGGTTGTGCCGTTCTAGAATTTTACTAGTTTTGACCGACTGAAATAATTTTTTGCCAAGTGAAACGTGTTTTAAATGGTTAACGATACTGAGAAGCAATAATTAACAACATTTCGAAGTGTTTCTATGACTAATTTTTCAGAAAACACTGCCATTAGCACAGAACTCTCGAAGTTTTGAATCGTGGCCGTGGCCGTCAGACGTTTTCTCTTCCACACTGGCAATCTGCTCTAAAGGACACTCTCCAAAATCCGAATGGATTCAAGCAATCATACTGAATGCATAACCCAATAGTCTACTGCTTTATGAAACCATTACTTCCTTGAAAATAACCTGAGGAGGATAGCTTGCGATCTAGTAGAATTCCATTCATTCTACACGTATCACTTGATCACACGTCTTCATCCTCATCAGACCATGACGTTTCCGTACGTCAATGTACTCAACGAAGAATATCATCAGAAACTTCAGGAAGAGAAGATCCTTCCCACACACAAAGTACAAAATTTGTCTCTTTTCACACATCCCAAGTGTGGATTGTACCTTCTTTACATGCCCCACCCCTTCCCGAGATTCCACTCATCATTGTCTACGGACGACAGCAGCTCCACGTCCCCGATGGACCGGAACGATCCCTTCGTTCTCAATGTAAGTCGAACCATTGTTCAAAGCATCATTTCTATTTCAGGGCTTCCGTCCGGTGTTCGTGGCGATGATGTCACTCCTGTACAATCATCTCCCTCCTGGAAACTTCTTTTTCATGGATGACGAGGAGAACATTGTCTCGGCGGTGCTCTATTGCCAATTCAGTCATCGCTACACGTGCGTCATCTACCAAGAACAAGGACGATACACTCATTGGCGTCACGTCCCCATCTGAATCACCGTTCTATTTTTGGTTCTGAGATTCTGAGATTCTGAAATTCCACCAAATAAACGAATCAACTGTTGATAGAGCTCGGCGTGTTCATTGCAAATTGGACGGATAAACATATAAAAATACGAATAAAATACATATAAATTGAAACGGAAACTCGAAAGGAGATTTCAAAATTTCAAAATTAAATCACAAGACTGTTTGCTGCATTGGGCGTGGGTGGGTTACTCCTTGGTGATGTGCAGGGTCCACTGCCAGTCGAGGTACACGTTGTTGTCGTCGTCGGTGATCTTCGAGTGCACCTTGTACTTGCCGCGGTGCATCATGCCCGACGGCGCGTCCTCGCACGGCGACTTGTATCCCTGGATCTCCAGCTTCGGCGCGTAGCTGCCCATCATGAACTTCTCGTTCTCCACGGTGATCCCCGACCGTTTTACCTTGTGCTTGTAGCTGAAAACTCAACTGGTTAGGAGTAGGGGCTTTTTTTGACTTACTGGAGTCCCGAAGCAATCTCGCGCTGCACATGGAAGGCGAAACTGAGACGGTAGTTGGATCCCTCTTTGATGCTCACAGAGAGGTCCGAGTTGAGAAGCTTCGAGGGGTCCGAGAGGTCGAACGACTGCGACGTCTTGCCATCGATGAGCAGCTCCACGGAGCGAACGATGACGCGAAGCGGGTTCTTCTCGTCGACGATCACGGTTCCTTGGCCGAGCAGCTTCTGTTTGTAGACTTTCAGCGACTCGTCTTCCTGAAAAATTTGAAGTCTTTAATTTGTAGTTCTCGAGGAATTCTATGCATCTCAATTCTATTGGAGTTTCAGCGATCACGCCATTCCCTAATGGAATGTGCTCAATTATTTTGTCGAGAGCAAATTGAAAAATTCCCATCTATCCGCCCCCACGACTAACCTGATCCGCTTGGAGCAGCTCGTCGATCGTCTTCTGCGGCGGTTGCTTGTACGCGAAATCGACGCCTTCAACGTTTCCCTCGTGGTCCGACATGTTTTGGCTGGAAAAATTGAAAACTTGAACTCATAGACTTTGGGGAAAGGGGGATTCGAGAATTGACGATTACGGGTAGCAATTATTGTCGGCTTATGGAAAGGGAGGGGGAATCTAGGAAGGAAAACTTATGGTAGCGCAAGGTTTTTTGTTCTGCCGAATCAAAAGGATCGGAAGGAACAGATGAAAAGAAATGAAACACAAAAATAAAAATGAAGGAAAAATGTGAAAGGAACGATTCAATAAATAAAACTATCCGCCCGCCCTCTCTCTTTCTTTTTTTTTCCCGAGGAAGACAACAATGGTGAGGACGGGCAGCAAGGATGATTACTACTGTTTTTGATCGGCATTCCATCTGTGTCAGATCGATGAAGAAAACACATCGCTGTCTAAAATAGAGGATGCCGAATGTAGAATATAGAATGTAGAGTGTGGAATGCAACACAGAAACAGACGCATGCTAATTCTGGTAGGAAGGGAGACCGTACGAATGTGGAGGGATGGAGACGAGATGCAAAGTCATTATGGTATCGTAGATGGAAAAATGGAGAAAGCGGGGCGAGAGAAACGTTCTGCCTCTCGGAACGGTTTCGATGGTGAGAGTGGAAAAAAGAGCCAGAAACCAAGTGATGGAACAATCACATTGCATCTGTTATCAATTCCCCCTATTGCTATCAACTGACGTTGCCTTCTTCTTCTAAACACCGCGATGATTCAACCATTGTTGCAAGCTAACCGAAAACGGTAAAAAAGAAGGGGTGGATCAGTAATTACGAACTGGGAAGGGAGAGATAGAGATGAAATGATACAGGACAGGAGGATAGGAGTGAAACGACACAAACAGACAAATACTACAGTTCGAGTGTTGGGCAGCGGGCGCGAGAGAAACAGTTCCTCCACTCACAAATATGGAAGCTTGTTTCTAAATATATTACAATTCTTCTAGCTCATCCCTCAAGTTGCTATTAGGTTGGTAAAGACTAATAATGGAAGTCAGGAGAATCCGAGACACGGCGAGGAAAATATGGTTTGGTTTTGACGTTTGTTTAAAGTATTTGAACGTGGAGGTGGGTGCGGAGCAAGTGGAGCAGAGTAATCAATGGGCAGAGTTTCGAAATTGTTCGGCTCATTTGAATTCAGCAGCTCTTTTCTATTTCCAAGTTTTGCAAGCAACTTGAAAGCAACTTGAAAGTAGAAAGCAGATGAAAATCAGATGAAAATCATCTGATAAGGAGCTCGTTTTCCTCAACAAGTCTGAGAGGCAAGAATGAAGAGCTAAAGTGCAAAAGGGTATCATGTTGCATTACGGGATTATTCCGGCGAAACAATGCTAATCTGAGCTCGCTGTCAGGCTTCTCCTCCTGCTCTCCATCCATCACGAATTCAATACATTTCTGAAGGGAAATCCGAGAATCTCGGAGGGCTCTGAAAGGTTGGAAACGAAAACGAGGGAACCAAATTCATTCGCAGCCTGCTCAAACTGCTCAAACACAAATATTAAAAATGAAAGTAAAACTTGTCAATGCGAAATTGCGGGCTCAGATAATCAGCACCTTTGCTCTTGAAGTTGGCGAAGGGCACGGCAAGTTGACCAAGCATCTGGCAAGATCCGAAGACTAGCTGTCAAACGAACGGAGGTGCTCTGTCAGGACAGTTTTTTGCAGTGTTTGCTCATTGGATTTCCATTCGAAAAGTGCAACTCTTTCATTGATCTGCAACCCACTCCAGCCAATTCATTCTGAATTCTATCTAACGTTATGCTAATGATATTATTTTTGCGTGGCACTATTTGTCCCGCTTTCTCTCTCTATCTCTCTGCTCCTCTCTTCTCTCTCACAAGTCTCTCCCTCTTGTTGCCAACTTATTGAGGGAAAGAAAAGAAAAACGAAACAAGCGTGTTGTCTCGCACTTCTCAACTTTCTTCCTCCCTCTATTCTTCGCCGTATTTCAGCTTCCATAGTTGCAGGTCATCCCAACTCTTCAAAAAGTCTTGACCGCAACGCACCCGCGACGCGGTTCTCTCCACAACGGAAAGAAGAGTGCGGCGGCGGTGGGTGATGGCAAATAGAAACACGAAAACTAGTCACCCAAAAATCTTTTCTATGCCATTACAACGCACGAGGAATGAAGAGTCGCACTGAGAACCTTCTATAGACAACTTCACAACTCAGATGGAAATGGATGTGTACGACGAGCTCCTGGCTGCTGCACTCTTTATCATTTTTTCCACTTTTGTTCTCTGGCTCTTTCGCAAATTGTGGGCTGTGCGGAAAAGGAAAACTATCAATGACACTTCCTCGAAGAGTGAGTTTCCTCCTTCTTATCAGAAAACATTAAAAAATTAGGCAACTCGTTCTTACGGAACACTGTATAGCTCAAAAACATTCAACATTTATCGATTTTTCTACCGGCGATCGGTTTTCAGTCAAATTTCCCACGTTTTACACCCCATTTCAAAGCCAACGAACCGGAAACCAAAAAACCTCATTCTTTCTGTCTCTCATACGCTGTAACAACTGAACAGCTGCGAAAAGCTCAACGATCAGGCCAATTTCAGGTGGACACTACTGGAGCCCCATTGACTACAGCGAACAACATAACTACTGCTCCGGATGCAAAGAGCACATCGTTTCGGGTTACGAGTGTGATAATTGCCTTCTCAAGGTGGACAATGTAAGCTTGGGGGGAGATAGAGGGGGTGGAAAATGGAAAAATAAGCAAACGTAAATGTAAACGAATGAATGAATGAGTGACGGTGAACGGACCACTCTACCTGTGGTGAGAGGAGTGAGAGAAAGAGAGACGCAGACTGCGAGGGAAATCTGTACACTAGGGTCCGTACAGGGATGGGGTGAGAAGGACAGCAATATGGATATGTCTTCCAGATAAACTGCCTCCGAACGGTCTCAACAAAGATACTCTGCAAGATCAACCAATCACAATGCAATCGGGAAACGTTCGATCATCATTGGGTTGGTTATTCATCAGTTTTTCTTCTTATGCTCCAACACTCCTCTTCAGATCTGCGGCAACATCGGCGCGGATCTCTTCTGCGAAGTTTGTGAGGAGCTCTGTGGCGGCGGAGTTGGTCTTCAAGACTTCAGATGCTCTTGGTATGTGACCGACCTTGAGGGCGCCATAAAAAGGACTGAAAATGCAGTTAAACCCGTACTGATTGCGGCGAGAATCGTAAACCCGAGAATGTCCCCCTTTCAACTCGGCCGGTAGATCCGTTATGATGCGAGAGAGTGCGTGCAATTCTCGCTCGGGAGATCAATTCTGAAAGTGAACCGGTAAATTGTACCTGCATACGACGATAAGACACTTTTGAAGTCTTTTTTGTTCCTGATGCCTTGTTGTTTTCTGAACTGCTCTTATGCCATCATAGTGATTCACAAGGCAGCAAAATTTGTGAATTTCCAAAGCTCTGCACAAATTTGTTACAGTTAGTCATAGAAAACATCCATGAATCCCGTTCTAATACCCGATTTAGTCGCGCTGACTCTTTTTGTTTTTCTTTTTCTACTTTTCACAAGTTGTCTCGTAAACCGCTTTTCTGCCGTTCACAAAATTCGTAGTTTTTTCCGGCCCACGCTTTCAAAAAAGGAAGGAAATCATTTCAAAAAATCCAAAAATAACGCAAAGAAAACGTGGCAGTTCGCAGGAGAATTCGAGTCCCCTCTAATCACTTCCGATTAGGAAATGACATCTCTGACTACGGTAGACACTAATGTGGAGTGGTCCTCCTAGTTCAAAAGGAAATGATTTCTCCGCCTTCTCACTTAATGTGTTGATGTGATAGCGAAGCCTATCAGTGTATCGTTGAGCATTCCATATTCCATCATCATCTTTTTGACGTTGGAGAAGACGGTTTGTCTCTACTCCGCTCTTTGATTGTTCAACTCCACACACGTGAGCTTCTTTTCCATTCCTATTCGTACGCCGCTTTCCGAAGACGACCATTGTGCGCAAACAAGTCAAACAGTCTTTCCTTACTTTTCCCTGTCCTGGCTGTCAGAGCAAAACAAAACTTTTGGAAGTCGAATTTCATCATTCATCCTGTAGCATATGGTTGAATCATTGGAATTTTAAATGGGATGAAAAATAAATGGAAGGCGGCTCTTCCTTGGATGCTCTGGAATGTGAGCATCTCACAGTCTTTGATCCGCCCACATTATCTTTTGTTTCCCGTGATCTTTTCCTCTTCTCTTCCGCGTTTCAGTTTGGTTTGAATCGGTACATCCTCCTCCACCTATTTCGGGAGAAACATTGGTCGCCTAATGTGTAGTGACGCGTCTATCTCAACCGTTCACGTACCTGCGTGGATACTTATAAAGAGTCAAGGTTAGCCCCCCTCGCCTTCCGTATGTCATCGCACGATTACGGACGTCATTTCGATTGACACTGCATCGCCATCAGAATGTACCTACGATCTTGGATCTCGGAGAAGAAGGCAGTGCTTTAAGACGGATGAGCTCGTCAATCTCTTCCCACTCCGACGTCTAGCTATAAAATCTGCAATTTTTCGAAGAATTTCCGCGTTTTGTGAGATTCGACACTTTTTTCATTAGCTTCAGGGGAAGAGTAGGGAATACTGTATGAGTTTTTGTTGAGAAAGAATTTTAGAAAAAGGATGAAACATTTTATGTGGTAAAGTCGTTTTAAACGAACGTTTTTGGACGATTTTCTAACTTTATAACTTAATGTTAGCTTTGTTAAAATTAAGAACATTTCTACCAAGTTCAACTCACATTCAAAAAGCAAGTAAAAGCAAAATTTCTCGCTGATAGCAAGTTCAGAACTTCATTTCTTATAGAAAAGACGTTTGAACAAGTTATGACTGTTCACAGTTGTGTCTTGTCGTCATATCAAGAGAAAACATCCAACTTTCAGTGATTAAAACTCGTTACTTTATTGTAAAAAAAACTTGTACTTTAGTCGTGATCAGTATTGAATTCCGTGTCATTTGATATGGATATCTTGGTACTTTTACATTCAGCTGCCCTACCTTTCAAAAAAACAAAGAATAGTGCTCAAATTCCACTTCCTTACCATTACTTCCCTATTTTCCAGAAAATAATAGATCAAAGCTTAGGTTAATAGATCAGTTCTATTTACTCCCCCACCACCCTCTTCAATATTTTGATATCTAAAGACCAAGTGCCGTTAGTGTGCACTTATTATCAACCGAGTGTGTTCTGTTTTCCTGCCCACCACATGACACTAGTCAGGAGGACGCGTGAGCCGCTTCTCCTGGTCCCCACCTCGGGAGTTTCATTGCGCAGGCGGCGACACCTATCCTGTCCTTTCTACGATCCGGTTTATCGTGTCCTGTGTGTATGTTTGCGACCACCTCTCTGATTCTCTATGCCTCTTTTTCCTCAACAACCGCATTTGGGGAGGAGGGGATGCTTTTCTAACAGTTTTCTATTCTTTTGGAAGAAGAGAAAGTTTTTGGTAGTTTGGGGGGAGGCGTTCTTTCAAACCACCTCTTTGTGCTTCTTATCAGTTCTCATATTTGTCGTAGTGTTTTGTTGTGTTCTGTCTTGTTCAAACCATCACATGTTGTTTCAACCAGCGGAAACATACAGATTAGCCGTTTGAACTCGGACTGATGTCTGTCAAACCGACGCTGTAACTGATCATAGTGTGATCGGGGAAGAGACTGTAGGAAAACGTCTTAGGGGATTAGTGACGTCAAAACGGCACTGATTGTTTGTTCATTTGTACAGTTCACACTGCGTAGGAGAGATGGGATACTCCATTTTTACTTTTCGATAACTCAAAGTTCAGTTTTTTTTGTTGTTTTGAATTCAGACACTCAAAACAACGAAACAAGTGATCTGCGTGATACCCTTGTCCTCTATCCTCTATTTACGTGAATCTCTCATTTTTCATTTTCATCTTTCAATCTCTTTTTTCAAAAGTTTACGACTCGAAATGTGTTCGGTTCTCTCCCCGCCGCCATCGATAAGACAACAAACCGCACATCCCCCTACTCATTTTTTTTACATACCGCTCCAATAGATCCAATAGTTTCTTAACTTGCAATCAAGAACCGGGTTCTGCCTCGTCCTTTCATCAAGATAACCGTTCATCTTATCTGATCGATCGAAACTTTTTTGTTTCATATTTTTTTCCAATTTCAAAGTCGTTCACTGCATTCCTTTGAAATTGAAAAATACAAAATACAAAATGTGTCATCTTTCTTTCTTTTTTTTTCCAACATTTTCTATATTGTAGGTGTTGGCGTGTCGTGCATACGAAGTGTAAACCCAAGTTCACTCGACACTGCGATTTTGGCAGACTTCAGAGGACTATCATCCCTCCGTATTGTGTGGTGACACGAAAACCAGGCAACCGCAACCAGAGAATGGTAGGTGGAAAAGGGGATTTGGAGATTTGGAGATAATGTGAAATATGGCGGAAGTAGAACATGATCCACTGAATGTGTGGGTTTTTAGAGCAAGCGTGGTACGATTTAGGCAAAATTTGGTCAGAAAAAACATTCTCAAATGTTGAAACAGTATCTGTTGGCAGGGGATAACAATTTTGATCAGCTCAAAGATACAGAGCTTGAAAACGATACAATTCTCGGTGTCGTATCTTGAGAACGTTCTCTTGTTATTTTGTCTATCATAAACAGTTCATAGCTTAATTCCAGGCGGTCATTGACAAAGTCGAGATCCCAACGGACATTGAGAAATGGCGTCCCATCATGGTCATCGTCAACCCAAAAAGTGGATCAGGAGCCGGAAAACAACTCCTGCGAAACTTCCGCGCCCACCTCCACCCAGCACAAGTCGTCGACGTCCTCAAGTCGAACATCGCCGCATCGCTGCGATGGATCGACGAGCACCCCGAGGTGGACGTGCGCATTCTGATCGCCGGCGGAGATGGCACCATTTGTTCGGCACTGGATCAGATCGACACGCTCAGCCGTCGCATTCCGGTTCGTCCTCATTTCTCTAATTGGATTCAATTTCGGCGGTTTTAGGTAGCCGTCCTACCGCTGGGCACTGGTAACGATCTCTCTCGACTATTGAAATGGGGCAAAAAATGCGGCGGCGACGTCGATGTCATCAAGGTATGTCCAGAATCAGATAATTGTGGTGGAGATTGGATCCTTTTTGTAGCTGATGGAGGATATACAAGAAGCCGAGGTTACACTTGTCGACCGATGGACGATCGACGCGGAGAGTCAGAAAAAAGTGAGTGGTGGTCAGTTAGTGTCGTGGCGAAGGTGAAATGAGGGAAATCGGACTGGATATAGCTTTGTGAATGTGAAATTTGGAAAGTTTTATAGTTGGGAGTACGATTGCAGTCCAACAAAACGCTATCAATGACCAATTACGTCTCGGTTGGAGTGGATGCATGTGTCACGTTGGGAATGCAGAACACCAGAGAGTCGATTCCACGCGCCATGAGTAGCAGGTATAGTTCACGCTGACTAGAGAAGGTTTCTTGCAATTTTGAAGCCGAGATTTTGCGTTTTACCAAGTTCGAGCTCTTTTTTGACATAAAGCACTTTAAAACAAACGCTTTTGTGTGATACTAGTCTTTTTCTAGACCAACTTTCTTTCTGAACAATCAAAACAACGATCTAAACACTTGCAGACTTCTCAACAAGTTCCTGTTCTTCACCTACGGCACCCGTGATGTTTTCGAACGAGTCTGCAAAGGGTTGAATGAACGAATCGACCTCTACCTGGATGACGTGCACATCAACCTTCCCGATATAGAAGGCCTCATCTTTCTCAATATTCCATACTGGGGCGCAGGAGTCAAGGTAAACAGTGACGTGATGTGCTAACATATAACTGATTTCACTTTTTTTCCAGCCATGGTCCACATACAACGACAGTCACCGCCAGGACTGCGACGACGAAATGATCGAGGTGTTTGCAGTGACATCATCGTTCCATATTGCTCAAATGCAAATCGGGCTAGCCAGCCCATTATGCATCGGGCAGGCGAAACACGCGAAATTGGTGTTGAAGGGAAACCACTCGTTCCCAATGCAATCGTGAGTGGCGTCGAACACCTAACGAGTATTATGTAATGCGGTTACAGAGACGGCGAGGCGTGGGTGCAATCCGCGGGATCCGTGCTAATCTCGCACAAGTGTAAGACGGCAATGCTGCGAAAGGTGGAGAAGCAGAGCACCGGCTGTGGAATGTTCTTCTGACTACGATTGCTTCTGTTCTGTACATTTCCCTCTTTTCCATTTCAAATTCCCTTCTTATTGATCTCGTCATAGTACTCATTTTTCACTATTGTTCCTTTTACTCTTTGTTGTTCTAAATCCCTGATTAGTTACTTGTTTCCCTTACACAACTCGACAAAAACATAATATCATTTTCCACTTTTTCCCCTATTTTTCACAACGGTGTTTTTACCTGTTCGACAAATGCCAACTCCATCTGAATTGGTCTGAATGAATCGTATCCAAATCGTGAGACGTGTATTATGATAGCGGCTCTCAAACAAACAATATTGCACCTTCAAACCATTTTCCATTTTCTCCTTCCGCCGCCTATTTGCCTCGGCCCACTTTTTTCCTCGGAACTCCATTGCGCGGTCCATTTCATCCATTTCTTTGAGGTTTTTTGCTTGACGTATAGATTTGGGTTATTCGATAAAAATTGTGATGCAAATGATTTCATAGTCTCACAAATGAATAATAGATTTTCCTCGTCTTGTTTTCCTGCAAGGAGTGTGTTCTTTGAAGTGAATCTATTCCCCCCTCATGATCCTTCTTTCCCATTTAGGCTTCTTTCCGTCATCATCATCAGTTTTTTTCCCTCATTCTCTCTCCGTTGCATTTCATCGTTTCATCCGCATCTATTTCAGTTCCTATTTTTTTCTCGAATAGATTATCCGAAATTTGCGTCAAGAATTCTCAATTTCTTTATGGAGGCTGATGATTGTGTTGCGTGTTGAGGTTGGGTTGTTGAGGCTTGGCAGGAGCCTTTTCTGAATGTCAAGTTTCCTATTCCCAAGTACGTATGAAAGAGGATTGCCCTCTCTTCACCTCCATTATACCTGTGAACCTTGCGACCTTGTTATTCATTGACCCGATCTCTTCGGAGTGAAAGTGCGTGTTTGCCTGCTCTTCGTACTTTGTGTTATCTGTTCCAACCTCACTTTCCAGTTCTTTTGTTCACCCTTTTCCAATCTTTGTTTTTTCTCTCATCCACTTAGCATTCATTCTGTGTTTCCAGCTGACTGAATGACTACATATCTCCACCGTTTACCAGTGGAAACAAAAAAGCCGTCCAACTTGTGTGAAGTTTGTTTCAAGCCCTTTAATTTGGTTAATATCGAGATGCATTTGGAAGCGGGGTGTGCAGCGGAAATGTGAGTTTTTTCCATGAAATCATGTAAATTGCCATGATTTCAGATATGCCAGGTATAATATCAAGCCTTTGAAAACAGCCAATTTCAAGAGGGAGAAGAAAAACAAGGTATTAACTATTTGATCTTCTAGTATGTTCGGAATTCTTTCAGAAGATCAAATCAAAGCGGAACGCGTCCAACAATCAATTCAAGAAGTGTTAGAAAGTTGGATTTTAATGTATTTTGGTACCCTGATGATCATCACTGACGGTTTTGCAAATGAATGTTTGAGATTTTTGATGTTGCAATGCTTCTTCCGCGTTTTCCAACAATGGAACTCTTTTGTTAGATGTTGTTAGAGATCCACAAGCTTTTGACTTTTGATTCTCACAAAAAATTCCGAAAAAAAATCCGAAAAATCCAAAAAATCCACTAGAATATGGACCGGCCGATAGAATAATAAAATATTTGCATGTTTCTGACATTCCTTGTTTTCGTTTCCTCTTGACTTCTGATTTATGGAATAGAGTGATTGGTGATTTATGTCAACCATGTGACTCTACTTTAACATTCAACAGCTGCAAATTAATGTTCACTGCCTCGAAAATAGTTCAAAGTCCGGAAAAAGCAACAAGTTTCGTCATCGTTTTGCATGTCATTCCATGTTTATCCATTTACGCCCAGTTCGACACTATTTTGCATTGCGCAACCAGCACTGCCTCCTTGTTTTCTGGTTTCGGTCAGCAGCGAGCACTATTTCAAATTAAGAGATACGTCTTTCTTGGCCCCAAAAAAAAGAGGGTCAAAAAAGGCCCGAGAGAGACGGGGAGACTCTAGTTTGCTGCCCCTCTACCCCTTTCTCATATTTCAAGAGCAATCAGCAGCCAATTTTCGCCATATTTTTCTTATTTTCTTATGTTTTTTCGCCGTTGAAAGGTTTAGTAGATGGTTATGGAGGATCGTGGAGCTTGGCAACGTTTTTTGTTCAGCTCGAATGGACACGAAAACAACAACAAGTTCATTTTGTCGGGAATCCCATTTTTCCAGTCTTGGAGCTATTGGATTGGGTTTTTCTCTATTCTCGGCTATTAGTTTTCAGTTCTCCTTTTTTATTTTTTCTTATTTTTCTTGATTTTTAACGCTCTATAATCTAGTTCCTGTCACTACTTTATCTCACGCTTTATCATTTTTCAACTCAAACCCCATGTCACAAAAGTATCCTGATTCTGATTCATAATCCAGTGAAAGAAAACATTTAAAAAATTCTTAAAAAGAGAAATTGAATCGAGAAGTGTTGCCCCTTTTTTGGAGGTCCCGACTCTCTAGTCCCGAGTCCACGTTCCACTATCCGCCCGCTTCTCCGTTTTTTCTCCACTCTCTTCGTATTCCGCTCAAGCTTGCCACAGCGTATGTTTTTGCTCCATTACTAGTCCAAGGATAAAGGCATGTTCCCTTTTTCAACAGTTTCCCATTTGCAGATGCGTACGCTGATCGGACGATGGAAAGTTGTCGGAGGATTCTGAAGAAGAAGAAGTCACTTATGGAAAGGTCTGTTTTTTTGAAGAGTTATCCAGTTATCCCGACAAAAAAAGAAAAGTCTAGACAGATTCAATTAATTTGAGGAAAAAAGGGTCCATGCTTTGCTTTTTGTGAAGTGCGTTCTCTTTTTCCTCTTATTTCCGGAATCGAGTTCATTTGTACTCCCCGCCAACTAGTTTTCGTGAGAAATTCAGCCTTCTTGACCAAGAAAAAAGATTACTTTCACTTTTTCCCAACATCTGCTCAGCGCCCAGTTAACTACCCCTCATTACAATCCGACTCGTTGACCACTGTGAAATGAGGCCGTTCGTTTTTCAAGGTTCCTTGCTATGAGACGCTCCGTATGCAAATGCAAATACTGTTCAACCTGTATTCAAAAATCGATTCTAGTTCCCCTACTGCCTGAAAAAATAGAGACGGCGACAACACGTACACACCCATTTTGCGGCGAGAATTCTGACTCTGTAGAGAAGATGTGTGAACAGTGTGAATCACACTCTGCTATGCTAATATTTAACTGAGCCATTTTCATCAGGTCAGTTGCTGTTTTTGGGTAGACTCTACATAGGAAGAACTTTGTGAGAAAGTTCCTTCTTTATCCCGCAAGCTGTTGCCGCAGGCAATGGCTTACCAAAAAACAGTATAACTGGTCATTGGTTTCTAGGTTTTTATGCAAAACAAAAAAAAGATCAAAACCAACCTTTAAAAGTTGTTACAAACCTCTGCCGATAATCCGTTCAATTTCAACCCTCCGCCCGCCAAAAAAGCGCGCGGAACCGTCCGCGTCGGCGCAAACCACTCAAAAGGTCACTTGGCCATTTTCTTGTCATGATCCGAGACATTCCATCGCATCCCCCCATCTCTTTTTCGTTCCCGTGCGTTAGTTCGCATTAATGGATTTGCCTCCGAAGATTTATATTTTGTGACGCATTTTAGGAAGTCGAGAACTTTCACACTTTACCTCCTGTCCATTCCGACTTTCTCCCGGATGCTGTTGAAAACACAAGATTCCCATGGTGGATAAGAAGCGTTCTTTACGACGGACGATTCGATTCGATTCCAGGGATAATTGCGAGTACTTCTGAGGGGGGCTGAATTGGCTGTTCTGCGTGTCCGAATTCCACCAGTGTAGTGTCTTTTCATAACTTTATCAAATCGCATCACGTTTTGATTGGTCTCCACTTGCAATCAATGAGAAAACAAGGCAATTAGTTAATAAAAAACGTGCGGATAAGATTGATTTCGATTGAACCGGTCAAAAACTGTCTAGTTTGGCCAGTTGCCATTGTTGAGAAAGTTGCTAAATGCAATCATGCTCTATCTCACACTACTCAAGTTGTAACCTTCCAATGAGTCATTCATTTCTCACTCTTTGTTTTCATTTATCATTCATCATTACATTTCACAACAACTAACAAAGTTCAAATCCAACGAGAAGCTGACAATTTCAATGTTTCACCTTTCCAACTTGAAATCTTGGCACCAAACTAGTCTCAGCCACTCACCACGGCTCTCCCTCTCTCTCTGGCTCCCCCGCAGGCTTCTCACCTTGCTGACAGTTTTCTTTCTTTCTGTTTGCGCAACTGATTAACAGTGCTCTCGCCTACCTGCTCTGCCACCTGATGCTCAACCTTCCACCCCCAAGTTAGTTAGCTGACCGTGTAATCCGCGCAATGTTTCACACTTCGGGTCACAAGTACGGAGTGTTTATCTTGGCTTGGCTACACTGACCGTCGGCGCCTCGGGTTCTTTGACAGTGATTGAACGTTTTTCATCTCAAATAGACCTGAGAAATTGGAGAATTACAACACTAGAGAGAATACGTCATTGGTTGTATTCTCTAGTTTTGAAATATATAGATTATATTGTAGGTACTGACCTTTTTTGCATAATTTTTGATGCGGTGGGCCACAGAAAGCACAATTCGCATAGTTGTTTGAAGACTTGATATTAGCATAGAAGAAAAAGATAATCCATAGATTATCTTGGAACACCTGTGACCCCTCTCATTGTCTCCTTCTCCCCCTTTTTCCCTACTTTTTTCAAGTAGAATTTCCCGGAGAGAAACGGGAAGAAAACAGTTGAGAGGCAGGCCTCTCTTACCTTTTGTGTCACCTCAGCAAACCAAATTTTGACCCAGTTTTCCCGTTTCTCTACTACTCAACAGGCTCCCCTCCAACAGTTTTATGGTTTTACGCGCCACAAATTTAAGCAAATCCTTTTTGTTCTAGTGCACGGCTCTTGGTGTCTTGCCCATAATAGGTTTCGAGGGGGATTGGAAGCCCCGCTGGCTGTTTTAATCTCCACCTTCTGCCACTTGTTGTCAGGCAAAAATAATGGATTTTTTTCTTTTCCATACGACAACATTTGAGTTTTTCTTTGGAAAATGAAAACTAATAAGAAGTAATCTTTGAGGTCTTGTGTGATTTCGAAAATCTTTGAGAAATGCTATAGTTGGAAATTGAATTATTCTCGAATCGCTTTGCATATATGTCTAGACAGTCCTTTTCATAATTTCTTCTTCTTCTCTCTCCTTCTCTTCCTCTGTTTTCAAAGTCTTCCTCTGTTTTCAAAGAGCGCCACGACTCCTTTGGCCTCTGACGGAAGTTCAATTTCCGGCGGCTCTAGTGCAAAAATGGAGTAGAGCTCAATCTTCTCATTGCCAATTACCTATGCACCTTCATCACTCACGTACTTTGTCCCAATAGGTGCTCTCTTGCAAATGTTGATTGTTTTTTCTCAACTTTTTTCTTTTTCTTCTTGGTTCTATTGTCATTCTGTGTTTTCCAGTACTTCAGTACCATTGACAAGTTGTCTCAAAATCCAGTTGTTCGATTCTATCCCACCATCACGTGGCCAAAAGAGTGGGAAACTCTCACCACTGATATGGACGAATTTTTAGTCCATTTCCTTCTTCCGTTTCCCTTTGACGAGAGTCAAGTCCCCTCTTAACGAAACAAAAAAGAAGAAAACTACGAAAAAAGTGTAGTTGTCACATCACCATGGTCCCGTCGTCAAGGAGCACCGCTCTCCATTTTCAAGTGGATCCTTTTCCCCTTTCCCCCCACTTTTTGACATTCACCACCACCACCAGCTGACTTTTCTCTCTGTTATCTCAAAAGTTCTAAAGTCGTTTTTCTGACTGATGTTCATATTCCGTTACCTATTTTATTTTTATCACGGCAAACAATAGAGTAATTTGGACACGGTGATATTTGATTTTATGGCCGCGGTCTGATAACAGAAATTAGCTGGCCGCTGCCAGCTCATAACCGTTTTTCGCGTTTTTTCTGCAATTTTTTTGTCTCTGATCGTTAAAATTGATAGTCTTTACTGTAGGACAGTGTGAACTTCCATACATAAACATGTTGATGGGAAGAAGTGGGGGCCTTTTCAACTAGGATTCGCATTCTTATACCTTTCAAACTGTCAACAGAATTTTCAACTGCTCACAAAGCAAACACAACTAGACTGAATCTCATCCCATAAACAGAACCATTTCTGGAAGTATCCTTAGCATGACTCAGCAACTTGTGACCATACTGCTCTCGTGTTCTCTGCCCTCCTGGTCAACAATTCAGTAGTTTCATTGAACTGTGCTTGTGGGCGGTCACAAGCGCCTCTCCTTCAAATACTGTCTCACCTCCATACCACGTTTCAGTCGATGCACAAGCAATGAAGCTACCTCTGCTTTTTTGCTCCCTACTCTCTATCCTACATGGCGCATCGGCGGGATGTATCATGCGCGGCTTGTGCCAAAAGCACACGGAGAACGCGTACGGACCATGCGTCACCAATAGCACCAACGTGGAGCCACTGGCGTTCGACAAGGAGCATCCTGCCTACGAGAAGATGATGGAGTTCTGCCCTCATCTGCTATCCGGTGAGTCATTCTTGTCAAATCCCGAAAGGACATGTGCAAACAGTAGTTGCAACAAGGCTACGGAAATTTTTTGTAGTTAACGGGTCTTGAATCTCTCAAAAAAGTCCAAATAAAGAGCATTGGAATGTTGTTTTTTGCAGGTGATAACAAACTGTGTTGTACTCCATCTCAAGCGGAAGGGTTGACTAAACAGATCAGTCAAGCCAGAAACATCCTGGGAAGGTGTCCCTCGTGCTTTGACAACTTTGCCAAGCTCTGGTGCGAGTTCACATGTAGTCCGAAGCAACAGGACTTTGTCTCGGTTAGTTCCAACTGTCCTTTTAAGTTCAAAGCGTTAGTGTTTCGCAACGCAGGTTTCGCCCTGATTATAAAAACGCATAGTATACCTTTTCTGATAAGCGACCCTTAACTATGCATCAGTGACTCAGTAGACTCCGCACTGATAACGTCATGAATACGCAAATATGATTTTTTGCGCCTTTTTGCAGATCACGGAAATGAAATCGATCGAGAAAAAGGAGGGATTTACTCCAGAGTACAACCCGGCGGAGGCCTACGTGAACACAGTGGAGTATCGATTGTCGACCGAGTTCGCGAATGGAATGTTCAACGCCTGTAAAGACGTGACGTTCGGTGGTCAGCCGGCTCTCCGAGTGATGTGCACATCCACCCCCTGTACTTTGGTCAACTGGCTCGACTTTATTGGAACTCAGAACTTGGATCTCAACATTCCGATCAACACCAAATTCCTTCTGTACGATCCGGCCAAGGTGATCCTTGTAGCCTATATGCACTAACTGTTTGTTTCGAGTTCCAGACGACGGATCACTCGACATACATGAGTGTGAACTTCACTGGGTGCGACCAGTCGGCACGACCCGGTTGGCCTACATGCTCCAAGTCAGAGTGCAACAAGGAGGAGTACGCCAAGCTCATAAATCTGGATGATGGTGAAGCATCGGGGGTATGTGTTTTGTAGCTGGAAGCATAAACTCCGTTTAGTCGGCAAACATAATAAAAGAAGCACATTGAAAGGGCTATGACCAATTCCGAGTGGTAACTTTTTTCAAACATTAATAACTGAGAGCAAACAGTATGTTCGTTAATAAGATTTCGGCAACTTGTTTGGCGGCACAGCCACTCCAGGTTTTTGGTCGCAGTCCATAGTTTCACAGTTGTTTGGCATTGCTCGCGCTCTTTTTCGGTGAAGTTGGTTTTGTTACTCACTCGTAGGCACAGATTTTTTGTGTTTTCTACTTGCTTTGTGGGTGAGATGAGAAATAAATAAAAGTGAATGACGTTGTTCGGAAAACATTCATATCGTTGAGGTTCGCGGTCAGAGAATTGAAAAATAAAGAGTCAACAAATAACAAAATGGAAGCAAATACCGTTTTATATAGGGAATGTGACACAAGGGTACGAAATATGATTCTTTTTTTTAAGCAATCCTGCAACGTCCACGGCATCGAATGTCTGAAGATCTTCATAATCTTAACGTTCATCGCATCGCTGGCCATCATCCTCTGCGTGGGATGCGTTTTCACTTCCTATGATGATCAGTACGAGAACCTGAGACAATCACAGGGAATTGAAGACTCACCGAAACGGGGGAGAATAAAGAGAACCGGTGCATGGATCCAAAACTTCATGGAGAACAACGCGAGGGACATCGGAATGATGGCTGGTCGCAATCCAAAAGCTCATTTCTATTTGGGATTGGGAATTCTGATTCTTTGCTTGCCTGGAATGATTTATCATAAGGAATCTACAAATGTGGTGGATATGTGGTCTTCTCCAAAGTCCAGAGCAAGGCAGGAGGAAATGGTTTTCAATTCGAACTTTGGGTAGGTCAAAAAGGTGAAATTTTATCAATCTCAAATGATGATTTCAGCCGTTCCCAAAGATACCAACAAGTCATGCTCCTCAGCCACCGCGACTACCAAACCAATGGAAAGCTTTACGGACCAATCTTCCACCGAGACATCTTTGAGGAGCTTTTCGACATCCTCAATGATATCAAAAACATCTCCACGATTGACGCTGATGGCCGCACTATCACCTTGGATGATGTCTGCTACAGACCTATGGGTCCAGGATACGACTGTTTTATTATGTCGCCCACTAACTTTTTCCAGGTTTGCTAGATTCTACTTCTTTCAGCATTGTATTTATGTTTTTTCCAGGGAATCAAAGAAAACCTTGACATTGGATCGGACAAAGCGGAGAATGCTGATGAAGACGATGACGCATTCGATTATTTCTCATCGGAAGGCAAGACTGAAGAATGGTTGAATCATGTCGCTTCTTGCATTGAGTGAGTCGAATCAAAAACGATTTGAGAAGTCAGGGGGCAAGTCAATTATTTACAGTCAACCAATGTCGCAGAAGACGAAATCGAACCTGAGCTGCTTTGGAACATATGGAGGGCCATCCGCGCCTAATTTGGTGTTTGGAAAGAACTCGACAAATTACTACGCTGCAAACTCGGTGATGATGACTATCCTGGTCACACAAAGGACCGAATCTGAAATCCAGAAGGCTGAACTTTGGGAGAAAGAGTTCTTGAAGTTCTGTAAGGAATACAGGGAGAAGTCATCCAAAATCACTTTCTCGTTCATGGCAGAGCGATCTATCACGGTTAGTTATCATCATTAACGTAACAGTACAAAAACCAGCAAGTCATTTCAGGATGAAGTGGAAAAAGACGCCAAAGACGAGATTGTAACCGTTGTCATCGCACTTGCCTTTCTCATTGGATACGTGACATTCTCACTCGGTCGATACTTCGTCTGCGAGAACGAGCTCTGGTCAATCTTGGTGCACTCCAGAATCTGTTTAGGAATGCTCAGCGTCATTATCAACTTGCTCAGTTCATTCTGCTCTTGGGGAGTCTTCTCCATGTTCGGAATCCACCCCGTCAAAAACGCATTGGTGGTGCAATTCTTCGTCGTCACACTGCTCGGCGTTTGCCGAACCTTCATGGTTGTCAAGTATTATGCTCAGCAACGTGTTCACATGACGTTCATGTCTCCTGATCAATGTCCGGAGATCGTGGGAATGGTGATGGCAGGAACGATGCCAGCGATGTTCAGCAGCTCCCTTGGATGTGCATTCAGTTTCTTCATTGGTGGCTTCACAGACCTCCCTGCGATCCGGACATTCTGTTTGTACGCGGGACTTGCTGTGCTCTTTGATGTCGTCTTCCATTGCACAATTTTCCTGGCTCTTTTCGTTTGGGACACCAAGAGAGAGCTCAATGGACAGCCAGAGTTCTTCCTTCCCTATAAGATCAAGGACCTGTTGGGAGCATACCTGGTTGGACGTCAACGTGCCACTGACACGTTTATGACGCAGTTCTTTCACTTCCAAGTTGCACCATTCCTGATGCACAGAACTACACGGATAATCACGGGAATCATTTTCGTGACTTCATTCGTCTCAACCATTATTCTTTCAAGCAAGGTGGAGATTGGTTTCGACCAGAGTATGGCGTTCACTGAGGTACCGTTATTCAGCAGCACCAGAAATTAGAGCATGAATTTTTCAGAAAAGTTACATCAGCACTCACTTCCGCTACATGGACAAGTACATGGATGTGGGACCGCCAGTGTACTTCACAGTTGATGGAGAGCTCGACTGGCACCGCCCTGAAGTTCAGAACAAGTTTTGCACACTTCCAGGATGCAGCGACACGTCTCTCGGTAACATCATGAACTACGCAGTTGGTCACACTGAACAGTCCTCTCTCTCCGGGGAAATGTTCAACTGGATTGACAACTATTTGGAGTGGATCTCGAGGAAAAGTCCGTGTTGCAAAGTGTATGCTCATGACCCACATACTTTCTGCTCCACCAACAGGAATGTGTCTTCCCTCAACGATAAGGCTTGTAAGAGCTGCATGGAGTACGATGACGTGGCGAATTCCTACCCGAAGGATAACATTCTGTATCATCGGCCTTCTACTGAAGTTTTCTATCGTCATTTGAAACATTTCTTGGAAGATACTCCCAACTCGGAGTGCGTTTTTGGAGGTCGAGCATCATTCAAGGATGCTATCAGTTTCACGTCTCGTGGGCGCATCCAATCCTCCCACTTCATGACTTTCCACAAGAAACTTGCGATCAGCAACTCCACGGATTTCATAGTGGCAATGGAGAGGTCTCGTATGGTGGCACGTCGTCTAGAAAGAGCCCTCGATGACACCGCCCACGTCTTCGCCTACAGCAAGATCTTCCCGTTCTACGAGCAATACTCCACTATTCTCCCAATTCTTACAACTCAACTGATGTTCACTGTTGTCGGAGTCTTTGGAATCATCTGCATCACTCTCGGAATTGATGTGAAAGGAGCGGCGTGTGCTGTGATTTGTCAGATCTCCAACTACTTCCATATTGTTGCGTTCATGTACATTTTCAACATTCCGGTGAATGCACTCTCCGCGACTAATCTTGTTATGGTAAGTGCAAACTTCTAATAGTAAGTTGAAAATGCTTATTTCAGTCCTCTGGAATTCTGATCGAGTTCTCGGTAAACGTGCTCAAGGGCTATGCCTGTTCGCTCCGCCAACGTGCAAAGGACAGAGCGGAGTCTTCAGTTGGAAGCATCGGTCCCATCATTCTCTCCGGCCCCGTGGTCACTATGGCTGGCTCCACGATGTTCCTCTCCGGTGCTCATCTTCAGATCATCACTGTCTATTTCTTCAAGTTGTTCCTTATCACCATTGTGAGCAGTGCAGTGCACGCGCTCATCGTTCTGCCAATTTTGCTGGCGTTTGGAGGGTCGAGAGGGAGAGGCAGTTCTGAGTCGAGCATCAATGAGAATGATGAGCAGATTGGAGTCATGATGTAGGTCATTGACCGTGGAAATCTATTTCTATAAAAGTTTTAGGTCTCCGACAACTGAAAGCCATATCGCTACTGTCGAGATCGGGTCTCCAAACCGACCTTCATTGCTTGATAGCTCTCACTTATTGGATCCATTGTTGAAAAACGAGACTGAAGCTGATAAGGCACTAGGTACCTTCAAAACAATCCCCTGTACACCGAACACATCAATTTTCCAGCCGACATTGTCACAATCGACCGCTCGTTCCCACCAACGCCATCCTCTCTCCCGGGCACCTCTCGCATGCCAAGATCCCACATTGAAGCGGACCTCAGATCTCTGTAAATAACAAAACCAAGTGTCATTGCGGCCATTCTATGTACCCTAACTTCTAGGTGCCTATGCTTTTTCTGTCATTCTTTATCTTATCATATCTTCATACCCTCTCATCATTCCCAGTGGTAACTTAAACGTAGTGATATGTTTCTTTCAAATACGCGGTTTTTTTGTCTAGAACCCCTAAAAAGCTTGATTCACAAACCTTTCTCCTATGTATTCACCCCCTCTTTCTTGTGATAATTCAACAAACTCCACTTGGTATTTCAATGCATTTTTCTCTTTTCTTCAAACATTGTTCGCTTTATTGCCAAAAATCACTTCAAAAGTTAAATAAAGGTTCAATTCAACACTAGTTTATTGAAAGTTGGTAGAGGGGAACTAAATAATAAAAAGTGGTTGAAAACGATTTAAACAAAGGAGGAGAGAAAAGAGTCGTACACCTGCAGTGAGTTCTTGATAACATCGATTTCTTTTATTTTATCTATACCGAGTATGTGAACAATATAAAAAGAAACTCGATCTTATCCGAGAAGACAACAGCTAGAAGAGCGAGGAATTTTTTATCGGGTTTTTAAAGTTGCACGTTCAATCCCTTGAGCTGTTGGATGGCGTTTTGCAGGTACTGGTCCTTGAACGATCGGTCGTTGATTTGCTTTTCCACCTAGAATTGATGATTTCAGGCATAGTCCCAATCAAATGAAAAAAAAACATACGCTGTCATTGATAAGCTTGAGGAGCTGTTCCTTCTCAAAGCGGGCCTTGGTCTCTTCGGTCTCCTTCAAGTAGTCGATACGGCGCTTCAATTCGGTGGCCACAGACTGCACGTTCTTTCTGTAGGTGGCCTCGAGCTGCAGAGCCATGCTCTCCTTAAGGGCGGTTGGGAGCGCCTCCTTGATGGCGGAGAGCGACTCGGTCTGGGCGGCCGAGGTCTTCTTGAACTCGACGACGTCCTTGAGATCCTCCTGGATGAGTCCCTTGAAGAAGTTGGTGCGCTCCTGGTATCCTTGGTACAAGGAGTTGTCGATCTTGTCTGGAAATGGGTTGGTGAGCTATATTGTGAGTGGAAGAAAAAGAAAGAAAAGTAAACTCACATCCAACAGTTCTGGAGACCAAAAGATAGAAGATGATCCATCCAACAGTCATGTGTCCCTGCTCCTCAAACACCCACAACTCCTTGTTGACGAGGAAGGCGAAGAGTCCTCCGAAGAAGAGGTATGGTCCGGAGACTCCGGTGACCTTCTGGAATGGGGTGAACCAGGCGTCCGGCATCATGAGAAGGCGGGACTTTGGTGGGTACATCGGTCTGGCTGGGTACGGGTAGTTCACCTGGAATAGGAACGTTTTGAAGGATCATGGATTCATTTTTTCTTTTGAAATGCAAATCTCCTTGTGGATTTTGAGAATTGAAATAAGCTCAGAACTGCTTGTCTACATGATGGTATCACTTACCAAGTCGCGGTCCGGGTGCTCCTTGAAATCCTTTGGAATGGCTGGAAGTGGCTCTGGGGCGGACCACTCCTTGTTGCAATCCTCGAACATCGACTTTGGCGCGTGGGTCTCTCCCTTCAGTGGGACTCCTGAAACGTCGCGTTCATTATTTCTTTCTTTCATGAAATCTTACCCTGGAAGCGAGCAGCCAGCTTCTGGAAGAAGTTTGGAGCATCATCAGCAGCAGCGGCGGTTTCTGGAATGACAATTTGCAATTTTCCGACGACAATAAAAATCGATCTTACGTCCGGCGGCGGCGTGGGCAAATCTGGCTGGGATGATGACAACGCGGGCGTTCTGGCCCAGTGGAAGGCAGCGGCTCAACGACATGGTGGTACCCTGCAAACACAATTTTTAAATCGTTTTCTAACCTGTTGGACTAAAAATCGGTTTCACGGCATGAAAAATCAATAAAACTCAAGCTTCATAACATAAAAATATTGAAAAAGATCCAATGAAAACATATTGTGAAGGAAAATCTGAAAAACAACAAAAAACGGCTGGAAAATTGAAGAAAATCCATGCTGAATTTACGCAGTACCAAGCCCGCCCGTCTATTTTTCCATCGCACTCCCCATTTCGTGGCGAGACCCACTCGCTAAACAGCGCGCGCCCGGAGTGTCGTTGGGAAAAGTGTGTGCTTGCTGTGTAGATGGCGCTGCCAATGAGTAGTGAGAAATGGAAAATTGTTCGTGGAAATGTGTTTTTTGAGAGGTATTTTTGGAAACATCTGTGTTTTCATTTTGAAATGTGATGTTGAAAAGTAATTGCGATGTTTTCAAACAACGGTTTATTGATACATGGCTGATTTGGACGTTTCAGAAAGGATTTCAGCGATAGAATGAATATAAGACAGCAAGAAGACAAAATAGTTAAGATTATCAGCCAAATTCTCATTGGAATGCCTCAGACTCTTGCTAGATTGTTGTATCGGCGAGCACGGTGACTCCAGATGTCCTTGATGAGCTTCTTGAAGCCGTTACGAAATCGGACCGACATCAGGTTGTAGAAGATCGGGTTGAGAGACGCGGAGATGTATTGGAGGATGCCTAAAAGTCAAGTTTTAGTATTTTTTTATTCTAAACGTCTGAAAACCTGTGATCGGGTACAAGAGTTTACAATAGACGGATTGGGAGCAGTCATCTCTGTTGTACTTCACAATGAGACGTTGCGCGTGATATGGGAGATAGCAGACGAAGAACACCGTTGTTACAGTCACTGAAACTTTAACCTAGATGTGGTATTCCATTTTTGATCTACCTAGCATCTTGATAACCATTTTCTGCGCCTGTTGGCTTCTTGGAGGTTGCACATTCTTTGTGTGAACAGTCAGGGGGAAGCTCTGATTGTTCGAGTTGTTGGAGATATGGGGGAACTGGAAGTTGCCACTGTCGCTGCGAGCAGTTCCGACCGGGGTGTGCACGTGCGTTGAGTTTGACATTTCGTTGAGGGTCACTGAAATCATAGCTTTAATGATAGGATACAGAGCTTGACGCACCTAGGATGCGGAAGTAGCAGTAGATGATGAAAAACAGCGGGAGGACAAAGGTGATAGCCATTGCTGTCTGAAACGTGACCAGATAAGGAGAGTTTCAAGACAAGCAAACCTCAAATGGGTAGCGGAAAAAGCTATCAGGTGAAGTCACCAAGTCGCATTGCCCCACATACTTCATCTGACGGTTGTAGCCGCAAAAATCGGTGAACACTCTTTTGAACTAAACGAATTCCATTAGTCAATTCCCTAATTTCTATCAAGCTACCATGAACCCAATATACATTGATGGAACGAATGCAATAATCCAAATGAACAGGATGAATTTCTTCACTCTTTTCTCATCGAAAATCGCTCTGTGAGAGAACGGATAGCAAATCGCTTGGAACCTTTCAGCCGTGAGAAGAACAATTGTGAGAATGGAGGCAAATGTGAAAAGGGAGATGAGTGTGCCTAAACGTAAAATTAGATGAGGCGATGGAATTAGGTGTTACTGGTCAGGGAACAGTATCCAAAGAGTTCCAAAGGTTGGCCGTCATTCCAGATGTTGATTAGATCAAATGACACTCCAATGACAATAAGGAAAAAGTCGCTAAAAGCCAGATTTGCCAGGAAGTAGTTGGTATGAGAGTGAAGTGATTTGGTCTGCAAAAACCCAATATGCTGTGGAGAATTACTCCGGAAAGTACCTTGGAAATCACGATAACGGTGAGCAAGTTTCCAATCAGCCCAAATAGCCCAATAAACACGAATATGAACGTTAGAATTGGTTTCAAGTACGTAGGCTCGCTGAAACCACGAGTTTTCTATATACGGTAGATCGAACTCACGAATTGAACTGTTCTGTGCTATTTTCAGCATATCCGGGATGGTCTAGTGCTCCACGCAGAGTGAGCTGTGCAAGCAACTGAACATCTGGATGGTAGCAATACTCCTGGAGCTCTGACATCCGGGCCTGAAACCACTGAATTACAAACAATCCACACAAGAAAAAGTTACATTCATAAGCTCCTCGGAATTGTTGAAGAACAACCGTTTGATCCTCTCCACCACGAGCGCGGTTTGAATGTCATTGTCTTGCATGACGGCTTCAAGATAGCTATTGAGATCGTGGGGTTCGATGAACTTTTCGAACTGCTCATAGTAAGACGACATGCTTTCAGAGTAAGGGGAGAAGAAAGTGGACGTGCTTTTCAAGTTTCTTTTTTGTTTTTCTTAGGTATAATTGTAGATTTGATCAGGATTAATTAGAATGTGATAGACAGGAAATGAATAATTGCCGGATACCGTAGTCGGCTTTTGAGTTTCAGGTTTCACAATTCAGAATTCAGAACCTCAAGACTCCGGTCTAATCATATTTCCTTAGAGTCTAGAGGAATGTGAGAATAAGTATAATCAAATGTTATAGGTATAAAAAAGGAGAAAATGAAAGGTTCTAGAAGTATGTAGCTCAAATCAAAAATTTTATAGTTATTGGGAAATCCGCGTGATATTTTGCAAAAACCATGAATGGCGTAAGAACCCCTCTTTCCTTTGAAATAAAATACTCTGATGAATAAACTTTTCCTTGAAGAATGGCAGCCGGAACATGTAAACTAGACAAAATAGAGAAAAAGGGGAGGAGAGCTAAATTTGGTAATCGAGATTTCAGTCGCAACTCGCCGTGAACAAAAAACCGAGGTCAACAAGGGCCCGCCATCTAAAAATGGATCTGGTTTCAATATATCAGTCATCGGCAAAACACAAGTGGGCTGTTCAAGTCGCCTCATATTGGCTCGAGGAATGAGGCCCTTCGGGTGCACTCGGCGGCGCACAAATGAATTTGGCTGAGAGGTTCGAAATGAAACAATCGCTGTGACAATTCGATTTTGAGAGAGAGCGGCGCGGGAGACCTTTTTTGCACAATGGCGTGGTGTTTCGGAATAATTTAATTGCTTTTTGCTTCAAAATGATACGTTTTTCTCTTTTTTTAGTCCTAGTTTACATACTAAGAACGTGATAATTGGCCGTCTGCGCGGCAAATGTCATCGAGCGAAATTTTCAAAGTTTACGCATACTTTTAGGTGGAAAACACGAGTAGTCTGAAAGTATTGAAACGTATTCGAAAGAAGTGAAGAGTCGGATAAGAGGTCAAGCTCAAAGGTCAGCATGGAACTCGGGATTCCAATTGAAAGTCGTTTAAAATGAATCGAAGGAGTTGAGATTGGAAATAAACAGGAACCAGATGTGACAAAAACGTTTGTGGATTTGGACAGGATCTGTTTAATTCTGGAACATATGGAGAGGGACCAATGCACAAAGACTTTTTGTTTGGAACTCCGGCTCTGATCGGATAAACACACTTGTGCAACACCATCTTTGGAACGAAGAAAATGGAGCCAATTGCCAAGAGGGCTAATTCAAGAACTGGTTAGAAACAAAGAGAGAACTAGTGAGCACTGACTGATGACACATTGATCAGGTGCTGGATGAAACTCTTTTGCAGAAGCAAATCACATTAAAAGCAATGAGGGAAATCTGGTGTTGGTTGGGGGAGGAAAGTGCGACAAAGGCCGAGACACTCTGAATTTGTTACGTGCATGTGTTTACGCACTTCTACATTTCAAACGATGTTTGCTCTACTTGATATTTCGTGAAATTTTGTCAAAGTTAAGGTTGATGTCACTCTCTTCTTCTGATTACAAGTTTATTGGATAACTGAAACATAAATAGATCAGGTAATACAAGAAACATAAGAGGTTAAGATTGGAGGTGAAGGTTAGAGGTGAAGGTTAGAGGTATGTAGCGATGATGACAGTCAGCTTATGCGTTGAAGCGAGTCTCGAAGAGTTTCTTGTTTCCGTATCCGAGTTGCTTGTTGGTGGCCTCCAAATCAACTTCCCCGTCCTTGTAGACTGCTCTGAAAAGCAACACCATTAAAGTTGGTTCCCCACATGATCTGATAACTCACCCGGACTGATTGAGGAGTCTGCTTCCTCTCTCGCTGAAGTCGCTGGCCAGGTACAGTGGAACTGGCAGGCTCACCGGGTGGAACACGATCTGGTGGGCGTAGCACAGGTCGTTGGTGAAGTGCTGAAACAGGTAAGGCTTACATGATATCAAGGAACATTGGATTTTGTTACCTCCAGGCTTGACATGGTGAGGCTGGCCGATCCGTTGTAGATTAGGGTGTACTTAGGTGCTTTCACAGTGCCCTTGCGAGCCACGGCTGACGCCATGTAGAACTCGTTGAGCACTGGAGAGACGATGGTGTGATCAACCACTGTCCCCGGCTCCAGGTTGAAGATACGGTTCTGAAAAGAGTTATTTACAACTTTAATGCACATTTGTTGAGATTCTTACATTGTCCGACTTGTAGAGACGCTCGTTATGAGCCTTCGACGACGCGACAACAACAAGATCCGGTTTATATCCAGGAGCAGTCTCTTCGAAGGCTTCTTTGATTTTAGCCACGTACTTTTCATTAATCTAAACAGTATTATCCGTGTTTCAGAGCTTCGGAAAGTAAATTACCATTGCATATTGTCCCTCGGCGACACCATTGAAGTACACGTAGACCTCAGTTGGCTTCACACGGGTGCCCTTCATGCAATGCGAACGGACCGCTGCCAACACCATGAGCACCACTTGCTTGATAGAAGACCCAAAAACCTGAAAAGATCGCAATTTTCAACACCAACTGTTGAATCTCACATCGGCTTGCTTCTTGGCGTACACGAAGCCGCCTGAATACTGCTCCCAGTGTGGCAGAATGTTCGCTGAGAATCCAATCGAGATGGGGGCCTGGAAGAGTTTATTAATTCAGATGTTATGAACCTGTGGGTGCCTTTACATCAAAGTTTCCCGCAATGGAGCTGGATGTCGAGAGCCCAATGACCACTCTTCCTTGGTTTTTGAAGCCATCAGATTGGATGAGATAGTTGAGCCCACCCAACTTGATGTTCGTCTGAGATATCTATCATAGTTGTTGAGTTCAATTACCACAAACCTTATTCACAATGTTCAATTTCGTTTGTGGTTGACGATACATTTTCTCGGCGGTTTCATACTTGATCTCCTGAGTGAGAATGTCGTACTTCTGCTCGAAGGCCTTGATTTGCTCGTGGCACTTTCTGCGCTCCTTGCTCACAAAGAAAAGGAGCTGTCTTCCGGCGGACTTTGCTTTTTTGAAAATCGGCTGTAAACGTATCACCTTCTGATTTTTATCTTCTTTTAACTCTGATACCTCAATGTTCTCATGAGCGATGTATGATATGGCTGGCATGGCAACTTTCATTCCTCTCTTTTGCATCTCTCCAACTAATATCTCGTCGAGTTTGCTGAAATTAAACTGGGTTGCAATAACTATTTCATGGTCATCTCACTCAATGGATTCTCTCTCATGGAACACGAGCTCCCAGTTCTTCAGCTCCTTTGGCCCGTAGAACTGAGCACGGTCAATCGAGAAATCAGTAGGGACTCTCGAATTTGTGTTCGGGAGAACCGCAACATGTCCGCTACCGAAGACAATCTTTGGCTTCTTGAGGATAAGTCCCTGCATCTTCACCGGTCCCCCGATTTGGAACAATCCGCTGTATGAATGCAAGCTGTTGATGAGACGGACCTCCTGTGCCACGGCTTCGGTCATGTTTTTCCGTTGTGGTGGATTCACGGAAGAGACCTATAAAAAGAGGTATGTTATTTTAATGGTTATAAAAACAAACCTTGATCATTTCAGTCTGTTCACTGTTCACCATCTGAGCATTGGTAACCTTTTGAGAAGGGCAAAGCAGAAGCAGCTCTGGAGGGTAGAATGTCTTCTTCTTTCCGACCTTAGCTTCCACAGTGAAAAGATGGGGGTACTTGAGCGTCACATTGTACGTTTTCTTGAAATAATCTGCCACCGAAATCATTTCACCATCCTTTTCGAACACTGTCTCTGTCGCGGATAATCCGAAGCCTCGAACCTGGACGGCGAATCCTTCGTCCTCTCTTCCTTTGAATTTTCCATAGTTCAGGAAGACGTCAACTCCTGAATATAAGATTGAGAATGGCAATGGTTTCCACTACTTACCCTGCAATGATTGTAGAATTTTCATGGCAAGAGGAGTATTGCTCGGAAGATCGGGTTTGAATCCGTGGAATGTCTCGAAGATTTTGAGAAGAGGTGTGTAGTCCGGATGGAATAAGGTTGATTTCACTGGAATAAAACAAGAATAAGAATGTGTCACACAATGAAAATGTGAACTCACTCTCAACGACGAGGTACAGAGAAGGGACCTTATCGGGCGACTGCAGTGTTTTGACCGATTTACTGGCTCCGATGCCAGAATAGAGTCCTCCTTCGTCGAATTGCTTACACTCAATGCTGCAAAAAGATCTACTTAATCCAATCAAGCATAGTGTCAAACTAACTCAACAGACGAAGAATCATACAGGTAGTGGACGCAATTGCCCACCGTTATCACGTTTTTGCTGAAACAATGTGGTTTCTGTCACTACTGTGAAAAAGGAGAGCTCACTTTTCATAGGCGGGTGCGCTGACTATAACATTTAACGCCTCCAGCATTGTCTTGTCGGCACGGGCTGGACAAGAATTCACAGTGTTTGCGATGTCGTTCGTACTCGCTTGGAACGATTCGGCTGTTTCTGACACTGTGAACAATGCCTTCACAAAAGCCGGGTCCGTGCTCACACCCTCCACTTCGAAAGTCAGCTTCTTAAAATCAAAATTGTTGAAAATGAAACCAACATGAACCATGATACTTACCTTCTCAGGAAGCTTGCTGAGCGAGTAAAGATTTGACTGTCTGTCGTAGAAGAAAGGTCCTCTCTCCTTCAGCACGTTGAAGCGCTGGACAGCCATGGCGTAGATCTTAGCGCATCTGCTCTTTGAGCTCTCGTGAGCGGTGCCTTTCTTCTTGCACTTGGAGACGTCGACATTCACACAGATGTTGTCTTTGTTGACAAACACGTAGATGATCTCGACGTTGTACTTGTAGATTGGGATGTTTGGGGAGATGTCTGTAATTTGAGTATGCCGCAGGACACGTTAATTAAAAGCGTAAGCAGGTGGATGGAGGAAAGGAGGGAAAAGATCGAACGGTGTCAGTGGCAAAACAACCTATGGTCGCGTTGTTTTTCGCTAGGTAACCGTTGCATGTTGCCTGCGCAGGTGAACATGTACAGTACCCTACGCGCAAACACAGACTAAGTTCGAGAAGACAACATGAGAGGCGACCAAACGGAAAAAGCAAAGAAAAACCAAATTTCTGAATGTGATCACACGTAGGTTCATCCACCTGATTGTCTGCTCAATGTTTTGAAGCAAACTATAGACATTTTCTTCAGATTTTCTCACAAATGTCGAGACCATTGACGATTTAATGCTGATGTTTGTGTTGATCACTTCTTCATATTTATGTTTCACACGAAAACCATAATTAGGCGTGTTGTGCGCACTCAGAGCTGTACCTTGAGTGTGAGAGTCTGCTAATCAGCGTCTTGCCCCATTTTCTTACCCCAAATGCAATGGAGCGCGCTTTCACAGAAGGTGGACGAAGTATAAAACGAAATTTGCTGTGTTTTGACTCACAAAGAGCCGCAAAAAGTAAAATCGAAAAATCATTGCATTTATCAGTATTTCCACGTGTTATACAATAGAGCAACTTCATACCCTTGCCGACCAGTCCCACGAACTCACTGATTTTGTGGATGTTGGTATCCACGAGCACCGGAGTTCCATTCTTGTTGGCGTCCAATTTGGCGGCCAACGGGACGAATCCAAATGTCTCTCTTTCGGTCAATGTAAGATTTTGAAGCTGATTCTCCATGTTTTTCGAATGCTTGAAAGTAACCTTTGTTGCTAAGACCAAACTGAAAAAAGAAAGATGAAAAGTAGCATTACCGAACAAAGGTGCGATTGCAAAAGCCGAAGTGATACGAGAGTTGCTAGGTGAACACGGAAAAGCATGCAACAAAGAGGCGTTGTCCGGTGCAAGGTCAGCCGCGGACGCCGTTCCCACTTCAAATTATTCGATGACAGCAAAAATGAGCACACGATAGAATCGATGGACGAATGGCAAATATGTAGAGGGGTATCTTTCTGGCCAACGTAAGCCACGCCCAGATCACGGGGAATGCACTATGGCAACCGCCCTAAACGTGGAATTAGGCAACACCGGTGAACAAAAAACCTTGTGATTATAAGCCGAAGCGAGCCATATGCATAAGCAAGGTGCAAAGGATGGGATTAATTCTTATAATAGAGTCACATTCAAACACAAAACGGGAAGCAATTTTTGATCATGCTGGGTAGTGGGGGAGGAAATAGGAAACACAAGGAATAAAAACGGAGGTGCAAGTGAAAAATGATAAAATGTTTAGCGTCCATTTGCGGAGGAAAATATTGTGAAATATAATGTGTTTTTATTTGAACAGAGTTTTATACGTCAACAACTTTTTGCAACCTCTAGAAATGTTATTTTGCATGGTGCGCAGAAAAAGCTTGGCAAAAACAGTAAACGTTTTGTTCAAGAACAACAAATAAACGAGGAGGTCAGCAAAAATTTCGTTTCTCAGAGTGTAAAAGTTCAGTTTCGAAACTCTCTTATCTCTCGAGTGCGATTGAGATAGAAGCAAATGACACATGCCGCGTGATTAATTATTCTCGATTGGAACCCCCTATGAGAGCTTTTTTACAATTATCTTCAGTCTGATTGAAACTCGTGTGTTCTCCACCCCTAATAAAAATTCCGAAATCAATTGTTCGTATTAATGAAACAAAAACAAGCACACCTTTTTGTATTTTCATACAGAGAATGACTGATTTCATCTGCAAAATATCCCATGTCCTGAAATGTTTTCAATTTAGGGCTTCATTTATAATTCCTTGGTCTTTGTTTCTTTTCTTTGAGGTGTTTGAGTTTCAGAACAGACGCTAAGAACATCAATGAATTGTCTTCCAGAGTTTTTTCATAAAATCCCAAAGACTTATAATGAACTTTCCATGTGTTTTTGTCAGATTTCTCCTTTTAATTGCTCTCCTTTGTTTTGCTCATCGTTGCTCGCTATATCTCTCTATTTTCCTGTATTTGAATTCAAATTATAATTGTTCTATTGTCCATCTTTAAGCCGATCTACCTTACCCTTTCATCTGCCTAATTGCTCATCTATCCCTGTCTCCTCACCCCCAGATTGCAACGCAACGCAAGGGGTGAGGGGACAAGGGTAGGTAGTGCAAACGCGCTCTATCGATCTCTGCGATAACTAGTCACATTGTCGTCTTCATGTTGCAATATTACAACTTCATTACCTTCAATAACCCATTTTTCAAACTTCTAGCTGATTTTCTGAATTCCAGGGTGCCCATGTCGGAAGTCAATTCGTTCCGGAAGCTGATAGTCGACCGGCTCGAAGAAGTGAAGCAGAACAATAAGCAAATTGCGAATTTCTATGCAAATTGTAAGTTTTTTACAACTTTTTGTTAGTTTTTTCAATAAATTGAACGTTTTTAGATGGAAAACTCGTGGAACAAGTCGAAAAAAGCAGAAAATTCGGCGGAGGATCGTCCAGCGGGTAAGAAGACGTTATCAATCCTCTCGCAAACATATCGATTTTATTCAGAAACCTTCAAGAAAGCGATGAATTGGCCAGAATCAAGGAAGAGATGTCCGGGTTGTACAGAGCAAAGTGTCAGAATGATCAGATGCTGATTGATGCAAATCATAAAATCACGAACCTTGAGAAGAACACTGCTGCAGTCATCGTGGAGTAAGAATTTGCATTCAAAATAATCGTTGATTGAGTTATTTCTTGCAGAAGGGACAAACTGGACGTGGCTACGAAAGCATTGTATGCTAAATACGCTGCAGTTGAGGTGGACATGCAAAAATTGAAGACAGATAACGACCAGTTGAATGATGAGAGAATCGCTCTAGTGGTAAGTCTTTACTAAACCACAAATTCGTCAGTACCATTATCAATTTTGCACTGAAAATCGCAAAATTTCCTCAAAAAATTAAAAAATCTTTCATTTCCACCTATCACAATCTTTCAGACCACAGTGAACATGCTCACCCAACAAAAACTCGAGATGGAAACTGACCGCATCAACTTCCTCAACAAAATCCGAGAGCTCAATGACCAGCGAGTTGAATTCATGAACGCAGAAGTGGCTTTGGACGAGAGGCGCAGAAGTAATTTGGTGCAGGAGCAGATCCAAAGCGCTATCAATGACGTTTCGAAGGATGATAATGTGTAAGTTCCTACTTCTACGCAAATTTGATTTGTCATCTTACCAACAAATATTCAGCGCCGCCCTGCTCCGTGCAATGCCGGAAATTGACTCCAAGGGAAACTTGTTGCTAGGAGACAGTGTGCCATCTTACGCGGAGTTCACATTTGTAAGTTGCTTCTGAATGGTGACATCTCCAAAACGAATGTTTTTCAGGAATGCGAGGCGGGAGAAGTGAATGATGTGCACTGGCTGGATGGCGAGACGTTTGCCACCGCTGGCTCGGATAGAAAGATCAAGATCTGGAAAGTGGATGGACACGGAGGACAGACCAGAATGTCAGTAGCTCATCTTCTCCTTTTCAAAAAATATTCTCCTTTTTAAAAAAGATGTGCCTTTTTTAGTGACTCTCTTGCTGGCAGCAACGCAGCGTTCACCCGAATCGACTACGATGCTGATCGTCAAAACCTCATCGCTTCGTCCAACGATAACAACGTTCGCGTGTGGAATCTGAGCTCTTCGAGGCTTATCGTGAGTCATTAGTGTGAATGAGGAACCAAAAAACCGTTCAATTTCAGAGCACCCTTTCTGGTCACTCTGATCAAGTACTCTGCGTCAAGTACTACCAGTCTCATTCCGCAGTGTCTGGAAGCGCGGACCGAATCATCAAAGTTTGGGACCTCCAGAATCAGCGATGTAGGCTGACATTTATAACAATCATTGACATATACAATTTCAGGCAGTCGCTCCATCTTCCCCGGCTCTAAAGTGCTCGATTTGGCCACCGATATGGGCGGAAGCCCTTCCCTCTTCGCCAGCGGTCATTTCGACAAGAAGTTGAGATTCTGGGATGGAAGATCAGCCGAAGCGGTTAAGGTGCTCGAGCTGGGAGGTCGCATCACTTCACTGGACGTTTCAATGACAGGGGGAGAGATTTTGGTGTCAACTCGAGACGACACTATCACTCTGCTTGACCTGCGCACCTTCCAGACAGTCCACTGCTACAGGTATTCTGATGTTTCAGTGAGCATTTGATTTATTCATATGATTGCAGCGCCGAGAACTACCGCACAAGCTCGGATCTGTCTCGCGTGGTGCTCTCCTCTGGAAACGAGTACGTGGCAGCGGGTAGCAGCACTGGACACCTCTACATTTGGAACCGAAACAGCACCAAACTGGAGAAACGTCTTTATTCTGGATCTGAGTATGTTTTCTTTATTAATTCTTCATTATCAATGAGCGAAACTGGAATTTTCAGCCAACCAATCTTCTCCGTCTCCTGGAACCCCACCGGCTACGGAGTCCTCTCCTCCAGCAAGCAGAAAACTGTCTCTATGTGGAAATAATTTGTATATTGATGTATCTACGCTAACATCGACACTTATTTGTATTTTTTCAATGATCCCGCATTTCTATGCCAATACGGTTCACCCTTTTATCTTTCTGACAACTCGATATAGCCAAGAATCTTACCTAGAATGAGTTTATTTGAAAATGAATTGTAAATGAAATAAATAAATCACTGTATAGAAATTGGTGTGTTGAATGGAGTGGAGTTTGAAGAGACTAGTGAGTTTCTGGAATACAAATTATGGCAGAAAACTTGAATCGGTGGATAGGGACGGCGGCGAAGTGGTCTATTCGAGGGAAGTGAGCATGAGCAACTGTTGGAGCGCCTCGGTTTCCGATGTCTCACAGAGCTCACTTGCCAGGAACATACATTTGGATCATAAACAGTATCAGACTGGAGAAAAGTCTTCATTCTGTATCTGAATGTGAGCATGTAAACTGAAGACCGTTTCTCTATGGAAATAGTTCATATATTGATGTATCTACGCTAACATCCAAACTTTTTCAATGGCTTCTTGCATTTCTATTCCAGTACAGTTATTCCTTTTATCTTTCTGACAACATAGCCAAGACTCTTACCTAGAATGAGTTTATTTGAAAATGAATTGTAAATGAAATAAATATATCACTGTATAGAAGTGGGTGTATTGAATAGAATAGGTTTACAAAGACAAGTGAAATTCCGGAATACAAATTATGGCAGAAAGCAACGTAAATAAATTATATCTACATATTGGTGGTAAATCGGGGTGGCGGATGGGGGACGGCGGCGAAGTGGTCTATTCGAGGGAAGTGAGCATGAGCAACTGTTTGAGCACCTTGGTTTGCGACGTCTCACGAATCTCGCCGGCCAGGAACATCTCGTCGACGACGGTGTACACTTTGTAGAAGTTGAACACGAGGTCCAGCTCGCAGACGTTGTGGAAGTACTCGTTCAGCACCTGCAATTAGATTTTGTTTATGGTTTTGTGCTGTTGTCAACTTGCCTCGACGAAATTGTGAATCGCCTCCAAGTAGTAAAGGTTGTTGTCGGTGATATCCACGCAGATGCAGAAGTAGAGTCCGGCGTAGCGACGGTAGACAATTTTGAAGTTGCGGAACTGAAAATCAATTTGTTTTTGACAAATTTTCACACAAAAATGGTTTACCTCCACGAAATTGGTGTGCTTCGCATCACGGACCGTCACACAGGCGTGCACCTCTTCAATCAGCTTCTGAAATTTGATTTTGAATCCTTTTCGTCGTGGAAATTCATGGATTTCTTCAGAAAATCAAAGTCTAACCTGTTTCTCGTCGTCGTCAAAGTGCATGTACCACTTCGCGAGTCTGGTCTTTCCGGCGCGGTTTTGGATGAGAATAAATCTGATCATCTGCAAAATTTCAATATTTTTATATGTGATTTTTACAAAAAACTACGTGAAAAAAGACTGAAAAACCACTGAAAACGAGCAAAAACCAAAAAGATTGATTAATCGATGAAAGGGTTTGCGTAAATGCAAACTGGGGGTCGTCCTGCGTCTCCCCCCTCTCCGCGTTCTCTCTTGCGTCGTGTCTCCTCGTCGCGGGACACACAAGAGGCAAAACCAGGATGTGCCTTTAACATTCCCCGTAAATCCACACATCACATTGCCTACCTACAATGTGTGGGAGGGATCGGGGGGATTACCTAAAAAGTTTCAAAGGAGTGGTTTTCAAAGATCGTGACGCATCTTTTGATCCTTCTCTAACAAGAGTGTAGGGATGCGCAACTGGTTAATGTGATTGGGGGAATACCGAAGATCTGGGAAAAGGTGACACAGATATGGTAGAGTTAGCAGCTCATTAAGCATTCCATTTAAAAGGTGACAGTTTTGGACAACAAACATCACTTTTTCAGTGGACCTGTAGTGAGACGAGAGGTGTGGTGTCTGAGAATTTTTTTCAATCTTTGAAATATTACCCAAATTTTAGAGGCAAGTTTGTAAAACAGGGTAACATTTTGTTCTCTCATTGTGCTTGGTTCGGTTTGAACCTGGTCAAAGATGTCATTATACAGCAAAGGTTCACAGTAAGAGAAGTGTGTGGAGAACAGTATTATTACTGCATTAGTACGTTGAAGAGGGTTTGAGTTCGATAAAAATTGATAAAATTGTTACTCATTGCTAGTAGTGACCAGAAGTTGGTTTGAAAGATTTCTGAGTTTGATTGAATCAGATCTAGTAACCTTTTGGTAGTTCCATTTCCAAACAATTGTAGGGTCTGTAGACATTCTGATTTCGATGATAACCTTTCAAATGGCATTTCGAATTCTTAATCAAAACAATTTAATGTTTTATGGTAAATCAAAATCAACAAGCAATACCACAACCGTACGTGATAATTTAACAAGTTTGACTTCATTGAAACACCTCTTCAAAGTTCATTGGAACCATCTCAATCAGAGCAAAGCGCGCTTTCTTCACAATTTCCCTTTTTTCACTCTCACCTTTGCATAACTTCCCCTTTTGTCGCCACTTTCTAATCCTTCCTGTATTTCATAACCCCCACTCCATTGTCCATTGGGATCCCACTCACTTGTCCACTCAAATCCGATTACAGATTGATTTCGCTTCCCCCGTTCCGTTGTGCACTATTAATCCAATCCTTTTTTGCCCGCCCCTTGGACAATATTTATATACCTCCCCTCAATCTTGAACTTTCCGATTGTTTTCATCTGACATGTCACATCAAATGCTCAAATCCGCATCAAAGTGACCAGTGTGTGTGGCTAGCCGACGATTTCCGATTAGCATTATTATTTTGCCTCTCTCTCGCACTGTTAGGTTAGCCGCGTGGTGGTGGGGCTACTAGTTTTCCGGTCCGTCTCTGGGGACAGGTAAAAGTTTTCGAAAAACTGCGCGCCTGCGTTCAGTCTACCATCGCGTCATATCAATTACAATTCATACGTATTGCTTCTTCAGTTCCTGCCTTTTCTGTACTTTGTCGAGTTCTTCAGAATAATCACGAGGAAATTTTGTTGTGGATGTATGGACTTTGTGCTCCTACTTGTCCTTCTGGTAGCCACAGGTAATGGAGATCTATTTCAGTTTAAAGTAGTGAACACTTTTGGTTTTCAGTCCAAGTGACGGGGAAACTGTTCGATGGGCGAGTCGACGGTCAGAAAGTGGAGACCGAAACCAGAGTCTTCGAGATCGACAAGAAGAAGTTGCAGCAGTACTGGCAGTATGCCACGACAATGTCTCTTATCAAAGTAAGCAGCTTCTCACCTTTTTTGCAAATTGATCGAATCCCAACTCACACCAGTTACCCTACTAATCTGTTCAGGCGCACACCCGTTCGACATTACAAAACCTGCCACGAATCGAGCGCATCGTGTTCGAAGAATGCGTCAGAGATGCTTTAACAGTCATCGCGGCTGCAAAATGTGCCGTGAAAGTGTTGGATGCTAAGGAGAACGAAAAGTTGTACACGACGAGACCACCGCCACGGCTGACATTTCACAATATCCCTCGGCCCATCATCAAGCAAATCTATGTATCACCAAGTCGCACATATGTCGAGAAGCCGTTCAGAAATCCAGCAGAAACTCAAAAGTTCAGTTCAAGTCTCTACTACAGTGCGATGCGCCAACAATGGATTCAAAATCCAATCAGAAGACAGAAACAGTCAAGGAGGGTGAAGAGAAGGGACGAGATGATGGAAGCCTACGACATCTTTCTTGAAGAACAACGGAAGCTGAAAAAAGCAGAAGATGCACTGAAGAAAATCACAGAAGAACCAATTGAAAGAAACGCGTTTGGTCTTCCAAGGCACATGGAAATGCCAAAAACTTCAAGAATCAAGCGTGACATTGAAAATGGTATCATTTTTGGAAACAACTTATCCAACCGAAGTGTGTTTTTTTCAGACCCCAATGACTCTTCTCCACGTTCTCGACCCGCTATAGACATCCCCAAGTTGGCAACAAAATACTTTCACAAATTAGTCGGTAAGTGCAAAAAAGGCAAAAAAGTTCGGTGCCTCATGCTGGAATCGAACCAGCGACCTTCTGTTTACTAGACAGACGCTCTGCCACTGAGCCAATGAGGCGCTTGGTGGTCGCCCGTCGTTTTCCGTTGATATCGCCGCGTCTGGCCGGTGGTCGGCAGGCGCGTGTAAGGGCAGCCTTGAACACGCATTGTGTTGTGCGAAAGACTATTTCTGTGTCTTCAGGGAGTCCGAATTCGCAAAGTAACCACTTGGACAACATGCGGAGGATTCGAAATCATTATCTTCGTGTGGAGAAGTGCAATGGTTACTTCAAACTAATGAACGATGAGAACAAAAAGTACGTTTTTGAAACATAGGGCAGAGATCACATCGGTTACCGGTTTCCCAACCTTTTTCACCCACGAAGCTTGGCACCCTCGGTCATTTTGGATTAACCGTCAGATTAGTGTCTGTTGAGCTAACTAGTAGGCGGTCAGTTCTGATAGACAGGCGTGAACTTTTGAATAGGACAGAGAACACGTCCGGATGAGTTTGATCGGTTAATGGCACATGGACCGACTGGTTTTTTGTTGATTCCCTCTAATTACTGTAATAGATACGATATGAATGGCTATTAAAATGTGTAGTTTGATGCAACAATTAAAAAAGAGAACTTCCCATGCCGGGAATCGAACCCGGGCCGCGTGGGTGAAAACCACGAATCCTAACCACTAGACCACATGGGACTATGAGTGAGCGAGAGACCGACGTAGAGACGTTCTCGCTCTTGGGGGCAAGGGGGAGACAGCGAGTGGGTGGAAAGACGAGTGTGTGTAGAACGGAAAAACGGGGAGACATGCAATTGACCAGAATCTTTCAGAGTGTTCAATCAGTTGAAGCTGGGCATCAATAGTGAGACACCAAAGATAAACAATGATAATGATGGGATACAAAAGATAGTGGACATCATCAATCAGTTCTCGGCTTCTGAAGTTGCCCACAAGAAGTTTTCCTTTTTATCGCCAAGGATTTTGTCCATAATGCCTGAAGGAAAACAGAAGAACCGACTCCTATCGCCAACACTTTTTTCCTTCCAGAGAGATGGCTTTTTCTCACTTCCAGATCTTTTTGAGGTGAGCTACCACCTCTTTTAACATTTAAAGTTCGTGGATTTGAATTATAGATAGTATCTTCAAATCAACGCTACCAGCAAGTAATGCTAGAAGCTATACTTGATTTGAGTGGTGCTGGAATGGCTATTGAGGAGTTGATAGCAAAGATAGAACCTGAGATGCAATTCATGGAGGAAGTTCAGTACCCAATGGTGCAGAAGTTGAGTCGGCAAGATATCAATTGGCTGAAGTACGTTTTTTCTGAAAAAGAATGGTATAAACTTCTAGTTAATTCAGAGCAAGACAGCTTTTTACAATGGAGCAAGATGCAGATTACAAAAAACATGGATATGTTCATCTCACTGAAGAGCAACTTCGACTAGTTTACGCTGGTAAGATCGCACACTTTGATGATTTTGGTACAACAGATCTTTCAGACAATCCAACAAACTATCTTGGAATAGCCAACATGACCAGAGAACAACGAGACCATCGAGTGGAGAGTGCCATTCGGAAACTAGCAGCCGAGGGGAGACCACAATGGCCGTACTGGAATAGTGGTGGCAAAAGGGTGAAACGAGATGGTGGTGGTGATGGTGACGCCGATCACCCTGACATTCCAAACTACCCGCATGGAGAAGATATTAATGGAGTGGAGTTTCTCACGCTGAAACCTCACGCTTTTGCAAATCTTGTCAACTTTGGTGTCAGCATGGAAGCAATGATATTGTCTCCACACGCTTTTGTCTCGGAAATCATGAGGCCTGAAGCTTTGAAGGTGGGAAACTGATTCCCAAACCTCTTTTTCCTTTCAAAGTGATATTTTTAGCTCGATCTACTATCCCCTCGAGCTTTCATCGCTACAGTACTCTCTCCATCCGCTCTAATTGCCAGGATCCTTTCCCCAACCGCCTTCCGAGCTGAAGTCCTCTCCCCAAGAGCACTGACTGCGTGGGTACTCTCTCCAGAAGCACTTGTAAGTACAGACACACTAAGGATACCAAATCTCAAGAAAATTTCCCTGATTTCTAATCCAATTTTTGCAGATTGCTGAAGTGCTCTCGCCAAGATTCCTCGAGCCACGAGTCCTCTCTCCAGAAGCACTTGTCATTGACGTCCTCAGTCCTGGCATCCTCGCTCCACACGTGCTCTCTTCCGAGACTATTGGTGTCATGATTCTAAGCCCTAACATCCTATCGCCCAGAATTGCTAGTGACGAGAAGTTCCTAGTGGAAGTTCTCTCTCCTCATATCCTAGGAGGACCTCATAGTGAGGAGGAAGAGCATAGCAATATTGAAATTGGCTCGGGCTCACATGAAGGCCATCATCATGACCATAAAGCCAATGGTTCGGCTCACGGAGCAACCACTCCTGCTCACAACCACCCACATCGCTCTATATTCCATCATGGAGCGCCTACTTCTATCCGCTCAGAAAACCAAGTTCCCCCACACAACCCATTTTTCAACTAGCCTAATGGTTTTTGAAAAATGGGAAAAGAAAAGGTTTGACCTACCATTTTTTCACTTTCCGCATTCCTTTCCCCCCGCTTCTTAATTCTCCCCCATTTCTCTCCAAACCGCTACAATTAATCAGGTACAAAGACGAACTTAGAACAGTACAACTGTGAGTTCCATGACTCCATTGCTTACTTGTTGCTTCTCAGCTAATCTTTCGCAACCAAAATGTCACTCCGTTTGACAATATAATGACACTCCTTTACACACCACACTACAGTTAGATTTCAAAACCGGTTGTTCTTGTCTGCTTTTTGCTGCTTTCTGTTATTTTTTAACTGCTTATGGGTGATCTTGAAGTGCTCTCAGAACCAGAGCTCAATTCGAAAAAGTTCAAATAAATTATTTCATTGATATGGTAAAATGTTAAAACATTAAAACTTCACAAAACCACTGACATATACATAAGCCATGATGGCGAATAAAGTGATAATGGAGAAGGTGATACCAGCAAACGCTGCTGGGAAGCGGCTCCGACCAGATTTGTCGGTTGGCCCTTTTACTTCTGTAAACTTATCAACTTTTCAACTTTTTACACTACTACTCAATGAAACGAGAATAAAATGCGAAGAAAACCGACCTACGCTGATGGAGGAACACGTTTTGTGACCTTTTCCAATAGTGATGAGGTAGTCAGGTCGGTCACTGCTGAAATAAACTGATCAAACTTTCACACGTTTTTTGGTTTGTTTGTGGTTTCTCATTATTTTTTACTTTCCTGAATGTCAGATAACGTTGTAGTCTCTAGCCTATACTTTATAGCTGATATGTTCAAGTTAAAGTTCCTGTCCCGAACCTTCTAGAAGGAGTGTAATCATGTTACGATGTTTGGATCATCAACACCATCACTTTACTAACATTTATCTTCCAGTTTTCACTGTTTCTATATCACCTGTGAATGGGGAATTTTGAAAGATAAGCCTTGCGTATCAATTCCTCTCTGTAAAGAACCGGATCGAATTCAGAAGTTGATATATAGGCCGGTGACGGTCCTTGATTCGACGGTGTCAACGAGGATCTCGGGGTTATGATCTTAAAAGTGACAGCATATGTTTTGTCGCCTTTGACCTACCTACTTGTATACAGGAGAGTTTCGACGACAGCTTAGAAGGCATATGCAGGAATGGTATGGTTTGTGGAGGAAAAAAAACAGGGGAAAACAGCGAAAAAAGTCGCGAGGAGGTGGTGAAGCGACGCGAGACAACGGCAGGAGACGAACTCGCAAGATTAGCCGGGAATCGTTGCAGTCATTTGGGGATTTTGAAACGGGAATTGGTAGACAGAGTAGCCAATGGCTATTCTTCTTATTCATTGACTCATTTTGATGTCTTTCCTTTTTAATTTTCACCAAGTTCAAACTCCTCCATCTAAATTTAGCACCACCAATTGTTTACCATTTTCATTCTGGAGGCGAGCAGTCATTCCGATAAAATATTAGTGTGGACGATTGATAAGCAAAGAGCTCTCTCTTTCCCACTCCACTTCCTGCTGACTCAACATTTCCTGCTAGAAATTGCATGATTTCATGATTTCAGCCTTTCCAACCCTCAAATTTAGAGACAGAAGGTCACAAACTGATCATTTCAAAGCTTGAGCCAACTGTTCCTCCCCTTTCTCTCATTTATTTTCATATCACTGACACTTTCGAACCCCGATTCAAAACACCTTTTTTCCTTTCCTTTCCTCTCGTCACTTTCGATACTATAACTATACTACACCGACAACAAAAAACAAAGTTCTGATGCTATCAAGTGATACTAAAACGAAACGAAATGACCAAAGGCGAAAGCGAGTGCATCTTTACTATGTTACCTGAGAAAAAGAAACGTGATCAGTCTGTCTGAACACAACAATCATTTCGTTTTTTACTCCTCACCGTCCAGATTCACACATCCACGCCGGTACGCATCCAACCATAACTCAATCCGTAAGCCGTCGATTTGGAAATAATTGGAATGTAGTTGTCGCCATTCCAAGCCATTTTTCCAGTGCCATTGTCATTGTTCACACTGTAACCATGTGTCTCGAGACGAGTGTGTGTGCGTGTTGTAATAGAACAACAGGTTGAAGCACAACATAATTAGAGGGCATTTCTAAGCTGTTGTTGTTGTTGTTGTGGTGCTACTCCATTGTCCCAATGGAACTGGAACTTTTTCGCGTTTTGCTTATCAATCCTCATTCTTTTCGTGTTCCATCTCATTGTTTTTCATATTCGTATTCACTTTTTTTTCAGATGTCTTCGCAAGTACGAAACCGCAGTTCCTCCAAATCCCGCGCTCGCCAACTATGGAAAAAGGTGAGTGAAACAAAAGGTTTACTCCCTCTTGACAAAAAAAAGCGAAAAAGTTCGATTGAAAACCATGTGAGCCTCTAGTTTTCGTCCCCCACTGTGCCTGTGTTGCACTGCAAATAATTGCCCACACTCTCTCACCACACTCTTTTTTGGCAAGTATAGTGAAATGGCTTTTCAAGAGAAGTAAGTACTTTTTTTTTTCTTTAATCGGTCTTGTTCCTCAGCAGCCGAATAAAGAAAGGAAGAGGGAATCAAAAGAGAAATCGAAAAAGGGAAGAAAAAGAGACAGAGTTTCCAGTTTGTGCCGTGAGTACTGAATAATTCATAGGCGAGAGTTGTCACCAAGCTCTCACTTGATTTGGTTTCCTTCTTTTTCCGCCACAGCTGCAATATCATCGTGTGATTTTTATTTTCTTGACAGAAAAAAAGCCACAGCTTAGTCATTTTTCGCTTGCGAAACCATGTGTTTGTTTTCTGACCATCCCCATCTCATTTTTCCTTTTCCTCCTTTCAAAAATGAATCATGAATCAGCTCATCCGCCTACTCAACATCACTATAAAATATTTTTGTACGCCATTTTCATGAATAATAGCATGCTTTCTTATTCTTCATTCCCCGCAATGCTCTAATTAGTTTTCCAGGCTTTTTGTTTCTGTCGCAGTCATTTTGTGTCCGGCTTGACATCATCATCATTATGACCTTGTGTGTGTTTTCGGGTGCCAGTTCTTCCTAAACTCGCGATAAGAGTGGAGGGAGTTGTTCGGACACGAGCGCAGAGAGGCAAACAGAAATCTCGAGCCACGAACGTTAGAGTGAGAGACACAGCTGTTCGGGGGCCAGTTGAGCCGTCTTATCTTTCGCCCCGAAACTTTTGTTCATTTCCATTTATGGCGCTTTTCCTGAAATTTGAGTCGATCTTGCCTTTTTTTTTTAGTTTTTAGTCTGGTTTTTTCTTGTTTTAAGAATCTCATAGCTAATGGTCAGCAAAAAACCATTTAAAAGTGTGAAAAAGCTATAGCTATACCAATAACTCTTGCCTGTTTGCCTTTCCCTTCTTCCAACAAAAATATATATTCGATTCAAAACCAATCAGCGTTCATTCAACTCGACTTTACAAACTATGTCGAGTCAACAGAGTGTCTGTGTGACCACCCGTTTCTCCTCCAAACAAAGCCAATAAGCCTCGAATAATCTGTAGAACAGGGGGGCTCCTGAAGACCTCCTCTTCTCGCCAATTTCGTGGAAACTTGAAAACGGAAGCGAGAGAACATAGTGACGCCTTCTTGGTGAAAAGGGCTTTGTTGTGTTGCAACGCGCCCTCTCTTCTCCCGCATTTGCACATTCCAACACGCAGAGTAACGTGAGTTGCAATGAAAGAGATATGTAACGGCGAAAGAGGCACAGAGGTCCTTTTCCGAATATATTTCATTTCGAGAGCACACCCCCTCTACACCATTACTATTCTTCTTTTTCTTCCCTTTTCTTCCCTCATTTTGTCTCTTTTATGGACGCCGAGCATATCAATTCATGTTCTGTTTTGCTCATTCCATTTCACTCCCTTCTCTTTTCACTCTAATAACAATTCTATTCAGATGGGAGGTGTAATATCCTTCATCTCACTTCGGCACCACAACGAAGCCCATCTCACGCCTAGCAAACAAGTCAGGACTCGGAATGGGCTGGTGGAAGGGTTCAGAATCAAGATCGACGAGGAGAGAGAAGTGGATCTGTTCCTTGGCATCCCGTTCGCCAAACCACCTGTCGGTGATCTCCGCTTCAAGAATCCAGAGCACACGGAGGATTGGGATGGTGTCAGAAAATGCGTGCGTTTTGGGCCGAGAGCCCCTCAGGCCGACTTTTTCTGGGAAAGATTCACCCTTGGGGTTGGCAAAAGTGAGGATTGCCTCTACTTGAACGTCTTTTCGCCGAACTGGAAAGCCGAGGAAGTTTCCAACGGGGTATGTGAGGGAAATCAAATCATCAATTGAGCAACGATTCTTTGCAGCTCCATCCCGTAATGGTGTATGTTCACGGTGGCGGATTTCTGATTGACTCCGCTGTCAAATATGGCGACGAAGGCATTGCTAAGTGAGTTTCGCGAGCGTCACATGTTACACTACTTTGTGGCCGTGTAGTCAGTTCGAAACACACGTACTTTGAAGATATCTGTGTCGTCATGGAGTGGTCGTGGTCACAATCCAATACCGCCTGGGATTGCTCGGCTTCTTTTCCACTGGCGATCAAGTGTGTCCGGGCAACTTGGGGTTGTGGGACATGACGATGGCACTTCAATGGGTCCGAGACAACGTGCACGCATTTGGAGGGGATCCTAGAAAGGTCACTGTCTTCGGCCAAAGTGCTGGGGGCGTGAGTGTCGACCTTCTTGCTCTGAGCCCACACTCTAGAGGTTCTTTTTCTGTGTTTTGAGCCCAGAAACATGATACTTTAAAGATCTCTTCCATCAAGTGATCCCGATGGCTGGAAACGGTGAGTGTGAGTGGAGCACCGTGGGAAAGAACCGACTGACCAATGCTTGCCGAGAGTTTGCATACAGAAAGTGTTGGGATGAGAAGGAAGCTAGAGGTTTGCCGTTGTTTGTTATTCGTCATTGGTGACTCTCTCCAGATGAAAACGCTAGTGAAAGCATGCTGGCGTTCCTGCGCACAAAGAAAGAAAAGGAGTTCGAGAAGCGTCTGCTGACTCGAAAAGGTGTGGACGTTTCGAAAATCGGACTCGATTTAGCGCCGGTAGTGGGCAGTAAGCCCAGCGACTTCCTTCCGAAACCGATTGAGGAGTTGCGGAAGGAAGCGCCGAAGAAGAATATAATGGTCGGCACTTGCGAACACGAGGGACTGCTCTTTGGTGAGCACAGGGAAAAGGGGGTGGTGTACGTCGTTTATTTCAGCTAGTTTGGGTCCCAGCAATTTTGATGAAAAGGGGATCGACAAGTTGCTGGCACTGCTGATTACGGAGGAGAATCATGAGAACTTTGAAGAGCTGCGGAAGGAGGCAAAGGCATTGTACATGAAGAAACAATCTGAAGAGGAGGATGAGAAGGAAGTAGCAGCAAGAGGATACATTCAGGTTGGTACATTGGAAAGATCAAACTTGTCAAAGGGTTGATTTTCAGCTGTATAGCGATTTGTTTGTCAACAATGGCACCTACAATTACGCGGAGAAGATGACAAAGCTGGGGAACAAAGTGTACATGTACTCATTTGATTACTGTAACCCAAGAAGTTTTGGAATCCTCTCTCTTCGCGCTCCATTCAGAGGTACTCTCTGTTCATTCTTTCATATAACTTATCCCCTATCTTCTAGCCGCCACTCATTGCACTGAACTTGCCTATCTGTTTGGCGTCTCAATCGTGTTCAACTACCGCTACAACGAAGCGGACAAAGCCATGCTCGACCTGATGACAAGAATGTGGACCAACTTTGCCAAATACGGGTGAGTGAGCATGATGAATCCACTGGCTCATCTTTGAAGTTTCAGAAATCCCAACGGACAATATGAGGACTCGACGGTGTTTGACTTCAAATGGGAGCCGACAAGCAAGGAGGAGCTCACCCGGTTTTTGGCCATCGGTGAAAAGACGTGTGCAATGCAGACTGTCTACCAGGATAATAGAGCGGAGTTCTGGAAGAAGATCGTCATCAGTTCTAAGAATACATAGTACTTATACTCTACTTTCTCTTCTACTTAAGTTAGTCACCTGACTTTTCCCTAGCGACTTACTAATTGACGATCTGATGTATTTTGAGAATCGGGTTATACTCTTCTAGTGTTAGTCACTATAGTGACATTATTATATATTTCCATCACTTGTAGTTACTTATTAGTTACGGGTGATACGCTTCATAGTTTTATATTTTATTTTAGTTTTAATAATGATTGCTTTGTACTTGCATTCTTCGAAATATTTGGGATAATAAATGTGAAATAAATTTTAATTTTCTGTTTTTCCCTTCTAAAAATGTTGAATGCTCAACGATCATTCAATAGTTATCCTAAATCTGAACGCTATGATTATTTAATCAACGATCAGAAATCTTCTAAATTTCTCAAAATAAAACCGATTTTTCGAACTCTTTGTTTGAAAAATCGCCATTTTGTAAATGTTTTGTTCTTTGTTACTAGTTGCATGTGTTTAGTATTTAGCCTGGTATTTTGCTTCCTGATCTCGCTGTTAATCACAGAGCAAAGGATTAGTTTGGAAAAGTTTAGCATGACAATGATAAACAAATGCTCCCTATCCCCATTCTTTTTCAATTTCTATTCCAATACCAAAACACAGCGGAACCTTTTCAAAATGCATTTTGGTTGCGACGTGTCCAGAGATAACATCATTTCCATAAATCTTCATTTTTAGGACTCCTTTCCCCTCACCAATTCGAATCCTCACAAAGCAAAAGCAATGGAGCTTTGATGTTCAATGTATCCGCAAAAAACTTTGTTAAACATCATTTCTCAGCGGATATAGTCTTTCCATCAAGAGCGGGGGCCCCCGGATTAATTGTGTCGCGTTGTTGTCTTCTCGAGCGCGCTTCTCCCTCCACCACTTCCCCCGTGGAATGAAATGACAAAAATAGATTAATGGCAACATAGGTGCACGGAACATGTGGCGGCTGACCTCCGCACAATCCCGGCCCGTTTTTTGATGTGTTGAGATGTATCCGCGATGAAAAGCCGTGTCGTTCTCCGATGCGCCCATTTATCAATTTCACCTGGGCTATGTGTGTTATTCTTGGAGTTCTGCTTGTTGTTCCCGCCCTGCCATTCGTCCAATTTCCTGTCCTGTCCTTTTTTCTACCTTTCACCGGAAATTGCGGACTCCTAAAGTAATTCATTACTTTCAATTCCATTTGCACATCCCATTCTCCGTTTTAATTTAGCCCTCTTACGTTGACTTTTCCGTCTTTTTCAATTAAACTTGCTCGGCTACTCTCGTGTCCTTCTGATTGAGACTGAAACTAGAAGAAGAGACCTATTGTTTTCCAGCTAATCCAAGAGTTATTGTCCTTCTCGTTTTAGCCAGTCATAATCCGTTCGCTATTCTCCATTCTTCCACTGGCTCAATCCCCAAAACAAGGAATATCAACTGCACCAATCGGTACTCTATATTTGATATCCTGTGCCCTGGAGGCTTGAAATGTCTATTGCCTGGAGCAAAAAACCGCTGGTTTCCAGTGAGGAAAAAACAAATTTTCATAAGGAAGAACCTCACACTTCTCGTTCAAAACTCCTTGAACTGTCTTCTTTACGTTCTATAAATAGCTAACGAGTCCTATATCAGGCTCTTCAACTCGTTTATCGGCTTCTTTTCTCAAAAAGAAGAGGTTCTCAAACCTAGTTACGTGTGTTTCCGAACTCTGAACTTTACGGCTCTCCTTTCCCCCCTCCCTAAGCCACTCTATTTTAGCGACTACTTGAGAGTTTCTCCGAGTGCTGGTCGGAATGACTTATCAGTTGTGCAACCAACCTAATTATCACACCCTGCCGCTACCCATCTCTGTCAGGGATGTGTTCGTGACGTCGGAACACTCCCGGAAGGGTCATGACGTATGTCATGTATCTTCATTCTCCAACTTCTTCGCCTCTTTTCTTTTCTTCGCACTCGACGAGACTCTTTGATCTCCCCCTTGTCTTTTAATATACATTCTCGAGTACTTTCCTTATATATTTTCTACTCCTCTTCCGACTTTTTAAAACCAGAAATAGCAGTGGCATCTGTTCAAAAGTCAGCCCACACATGAGGAGTTTCAAAAATAACTGGGAGAGAGAGAGGATAATGAGCTTGTGAGCTGTTTTTTGATGACGCTCTTTCTCTTTTCGTTCTTCCACTCTCATTCCTATTTTCATTTTAATTCCGTCAAAATGGTTCTAGTTGTAGTTTGTGTTCACTGTTCCTTCTTTCTAATGAAGTTTTGACTTTGAAATGTTGGGTTTGTTCTTTCTACCGAGTAAATTTAATTTCAAAGCTGATTCACTTGTTTTGGCGTATATCTTCTCTGAAGCGGTGAGACTTCAATTACTCGTTTTTGTTTCTCTATTGCTCGGTGGGATCTTAACTTAAATTTGACTAAAAGTGAGAGATGATCTTTTCAAAAGTTAAAGAAGGATCCCTTTTCAACATTTCGAGTCTGTGTACTTATTGCATCATTTGTCACAATTTGATGTTTAGCACATCGAACCCTATTCTTCTCGGGTTTTTCTGTGGTGTTTCTAGTTTTCAGGGGGACCTCTTTTTCTCTTTCCATTCCATCTCTCTTTTTCACTTCACTCCAATTCGCCGCATTTTTGGCACAAATCCAAAAAATTAGTCTCCAGGGGCGCGCAGTGGCTCATTTTATTCCACCCGCTACCCTAAAATAACAGCTATGCGGAAAGTGTCTGTGTTTTGGGTTGACTTGCCCAAAAGCCTCTAGAAAATTTGCAATTCTCAAGTGCAACCAAAGTATCAAGCACTCTACACTTACAGTATAGTGAAAGCATCTCGCGAATAACACATGCACATGTCTTTGTCAGCTTCTCGCTGGAAAATTGTTTTTCAGCTATATAAAATTACCATATTCCGCTATGCGACGCCAATTTCTCTTTTCTTTATTGTTCTCCCGAACTGCAAAAGGGAAACCGCTCTGATTTTGTCAACAGATTGCTGGCGCTTGATTCTCGGCTTCTAGAGAGCTGCCGGGGTTCACCCCTGCCGTTTTGATTGGAAATTTTTGATGAAGTGGTCATGAATAAAATAGAATTCGCTCTCGTTCGGGCGTGTCGAGTTGAGGAAATCTGTGTGACAACAGGATTGATGCATTCTCGGGAGAGGCTGACAGACCATCTCAAAAGAATTTTTTTGCAAGTTCCCCCGCTTTTGCACGTTTTCGTTCCCCTTTTTGCTAATGAGGATTTTTTCAAAAGAAAATATCCCTCATTTCGTTATCTTGAACGTTTTATGTTCGTTTTAGCTATAAGGAATTACTCGTATTTTTCCATATAGTGGAATAAAATTTTGATAGCCTACTCTTACTACAATAAAAAATTTAATCATATATAGGCATTTCCATTCTCATTTCCATTTCCATTTCCATTTTGAAATGAAAAATGAAAAAAAAAATTTGGAAAATGTCAAGAATTACTACCTTTTAAGGCCCTGGCTAATATAGTCTTGTTAGTCTCTTGTTTAAAGCATGGCGTGTAGAAAAAATAAAATAATCTTTTTGCGACGAGTAAGAGGACGTCTATCTCCACACCCACACGCAATTAATTTGCCGCCACGTGATCTATAGTTCTGTGTGTGCTGGAACCCAATCAGCAGTTCCTTCTACATAATATCGTCATGAATCATTTTCGCCATATAATATGCATCGTGTTTTGATGAAGGCGAAAACATTTCGTCAAGGGGGGTTGACGGAAACTTGACGAGGGGAACCACGTCTGGGACAGTTTTGTTGGTCCACTCAATTAAATTGTTATTCCGTTTTGACGAGGCTCTTTCTCTCTCCCTCTTCCAGATATAATTAGACATACACACATGATTTTGATTCAATTATTCTTATCCGCTTTCAGTTTTTTTTCGACCCTGTCTTTTTCGGAACGTGCAGTAATTGTCCACTAATGTCTTCTTCTTCTTCTGTCTGCCTTTTTTAATGTGTCTCCACGGCTCATCGGGTGCCAAGGGTAACCGCGTCTTCAGATCCATCCATTCTCTCCCGACAAAACATGATGTTATGTGTTTGTTATATAAGTGTTGATACTCGAGTTCTCCATGCACCCTGGGGACCAATTCCACCACAGCCTGTTGCTTTTTTTAGTGCCATTTGGCGTTTTTGCCCAAGAAAAACCCCCCGATCGTTCTCAATTGGGCCGTCTTTTTACTCAAGACGAGGAAGCGGGCGCTTTTTGTCTGACACGGACCAGTCGGCATGATACATGGAGACATCAATCACTCTTCGCTTTTTGTTGGGGTAATTATTGTTTCAAGTGTGCAGTTTGTGCAGTTTGATGTGCTCCCAGATACCGTAGTCCGATGCCCTTTTCACTTCCTCTTTCCAAGAAGCTTTTGACAGTTTTTGATAACTCGGAACGGGTTGAGAATTCCCCAATGTCAGCTTTTGTTCATGTTTTCAAATAAAATCCTTGACATAAACATAGAAAAGTGATAACTTCTCCTCTTTTCCCTTTTTTCCAGACACTTTTTTTTGTTTTTTTTTTCTATTTTTATTCCCTTTTCCTCGTAAATTTTCTGGCACCCCGTCACTGCTTCCACGTTCTTAAAACTTTTTGGTTTTCCTGGTGCTCTCATGAATTTCTAATCGTTTTTTTCGAGAATTTTTAACTAGTTCTAACTGAAAGTGAACTCTTCCAGCTCAACGATCTACAAGAATCAAGAGAATTGCCAACAAGGTGAGCGATGGGACAGGTCGTCATATCAAGTTTCAACTCGTCATTATAATTGCAAAAAAAAACTAAAAGAAATCCGGGGCGGAAAAAGGAAATGTTTCCAAAAACGGCAACAGCACACACACACTCACTTGTCTATCTTTTTTGGCCCCTAACTTCAACTCCAACATCCAATCGTTTCGTCAATGTCAGCGAGGGCGCCCCCGTTTGTATTATATTACCTTTCATGAACATGTTGGGTCTGGAAAAAATGAAGCGCTCTGTTTGAATTGACGCTTCTCTAGATACCTAAGCATGAGGCAACTGTTCGGTAATGTGAGAACATTGCTCAAATTCCAGTAATAAAGAGAAGTTCCGACCTTTACTCACTAGCTTGTTTATATTATCCACTTCTAAGATTAGGATGGTTTTTGAAACATCAGCCTCCTTTTTAGACATCATGTGGGATCGCCTTAGGTTTTTTATTGCTTTTTATTTCTTATTAAAAACTTAAAAATGAAAAACCCAATAGAGAGCACCCAGCGATCATCATGCGAGTTCTCGGTATAACTTTGATTTCCGTTAAAGCTGAGAAATTCCACACAGTTGTTTTGACATAGAATGCGAAGAATTTGGATGGTTTCTGATCTTATCTAGAAGTTTAAAAAGTCAAAAGTCACTTTCACCAATTGAACAATCCAAACACTTTTCCTCTTTTTTTGTGTGTGTCATGAAAAGTTCAAAATGCTATTAAATATGAATAGGAGTGAGGCCCCTCCCCTCCCCGGAGCTCCACGTTTTATTGTATTGGTCATTCACCTCCGAAATGCAACTTTTTCGCCTTTCCTCATCCAATTCTTCACCCATTCCGTGGGCCGCCCTTCCTTTTCCTTCCCGCCCCGACGACGTGTTTCTTCGTCTCCTTCGTCCCCCTACTTTTATTTGCCATACGGGCCCGTGTCCTCTTCTTCATTCAACATCTTATAGATGCGCTCCCTGAAGTAGACGACGCAGCCCCGCCCCCAATTCGTGCCGTCATTTAGTTAGGTTGTGCCGCTACCCTATTCCTTATTTTTTTTCCTCCCTTGGTCGCAGCCTTTCTAGACTTGTTGATTCCCCCTCGAGAAGATTAGTCGCGAATTTACAATCAGTCAGGGGTTGTTTCTGTTTCTGTTCGAGTCTATCAGTTCCAGTTTTTGTCACAAAGATCTGGCCGGTATAATTGGAGGCAGAACCGGAAACATTTATACTCCTAACTTCTGATCCCTTTCTATAGACCCCATGATTTCATTTGTCATCTGGATCACTTCTTTCTGCCCAACACCTTCGTATAGTAGAAGTGGAACTTAAGGTTGTCGGCTCCTTAGAAACCTTAGAAACCAGGCGGAGCCCTCAAATTAATGGGTATACGAAAGCCCACCTCCACCCCAAAACTAGTGAATGTAAATGTCAGGGTCCTGTCGCCCCCATCTCCACCCCATCCCTCCCATTCATTTGTGTTATTCAGTTTTACTCCCCGCAAAACAAGCAAATCAGCCGACCGAAGTGACGAAGCCGTTCCTTCGAAAAAAAGAAGGAGAAGATTGCGACCTTGCAGCGCATGTTAATTGACCTTACCGACTACTCTTTAGCCTCTTGCTTGTTCCGCGTTGGCACATCGTCTTAATTAATACCAACGACGTTCGCCGTAAATTGAGACGCTGAGACGGACACTCCTGACACTTGTGAATCAGTAATCGGCGGTTATTATTCAAAAAGGGGTGGCTCGAGCTCAAATGAATAGTTATTAGACATGACTACTCGCTCGTAAAACACGGATCAAGTTCTACATTCTCAACCTTTCGTAGGAATGCTTCTGTTTACGACAGCTTGAAAAGTATCGAAAGTAGCCACTCAGTTATCTCGGTTATGTTCCATGGTAGGGAGGTATTCAGAGGAATATGCATAATTTATATGGAAGATTTCTTTTTTTGGGCGTTCATGGAAAAAATAACACTCTATTTTTGGTCTTCGTTCTTTAATTTTTGTCATTTTGATTCATATTTTCTTTTCATACAATCCTGCACTAATTGATAATTTGATAGTTCAAAGATGTAATTCATTGAAAACCGATCCAAAAAACAAAAAGAAATTCCCCGGCTCTCCACAATCAGATAATACACTACTAAAGCTTCCTCAAATAGAAATGAGTCACGCTCGCCTCTCCACTTAACTGTCTTCACTTCACTTCAGCACTTTTCAGAAATTCGATGAACGAAGTGCAATGGCCACTGCTCGGACTCTTCTCCACATTGATCATCCTGGCGCTGTTCGGTAACTTGTTGGTATGCGCCGCCATTCTCTGGGACCGCTCTTTGCGGAAGCAGCCCGAGAATCTCTTCCTCGTGTCTTTGGCCGTGTCGGATTTGCTGGTATCCGTGCTGGTAGGTACCATTTCAATTTTCAAGGAAAATCAAATTCCAAGTTGCTCCTCTCTCTCTCTTTCGAAACTTGTCAGGAGAAGAGAAAGAGGAGCCCATGTTCTCTGCCGTAGGGGTGTTGGATGAATATTTCGGGGTGTGGAAATAAGAAATACAAGAAGAAGAAGGATGCCTCAAATCTAATTTGACGCGTATTGTTGCTAGCGAAGGAGGCGCAGAGCGCTACAAGTGGCGACGTGCATACGGAAGTTATTCCGTTGATTATCTCTGTGAAAACAGGAGAGGGGACATGGCTTATAGTGTTTTCAGTTTTACTTCCGGTGTTCCATTTGTCAACAACTTGAAAAGCGCGCGGGAAGGTCAAACTTTTGAAGGAATTTAGTGCACTTTCAGGTTATGGTGTTTGCGGCCGTCAACGATATCCTAGGCTATTGGCCTTTTGGTCAATTCTACTGCCAGTTCTGGATTAGTTTCGACATTACCACATGCACGGCAAGCATACTCAACCTTTGCGCCATTTCTTTGGATAGATATTGGCATATCAGCCGGCCAATGGTGTATATAAGGTTCTTATTCTGAAAATCTACCGACCAATTAAAAAATGCGGTTCAGATACTGTAACCGAAGACGTATAAACTATGTGATAGTACTCGTCTGGATGATATCTGCGGGTATTGGAGCGGCACCTCTCGGTTTCGACTTTGGTTCGAAAGTCACTATTAACAAGTAATATTTACAGTCACAAACCTATTACTCAGCTCCGAAACCCACTTCAGCTCGACGGGCCTACCGGTGTGCGAAATGCGCCTGCCGCTTCCCTACGCCATCTCCAGCTCCATGGTGTCGTTCTTCCTGCCCGCCATGGTGATGGTTATCTTGTACACCAAACTGTATCTGTATGCGAGAAAGCATGTGAGGAGCATCAAGACGCAGCTGCAGCAGGCTACATCGTTCTTGATCATGCAACTGGCTTCTGAGAAAATTCGCGAGGTAAGAGAGGAACAGTTTGGTTTCTAGTTGCTCCAAGCAGATATAGTGCTCCAGAAGTCATAGATTTAGGTCTTCTTTCTTTTTCGGAAGACGTTTTTGCATTCCATTGATTGCGTGAATGTCTTTTCAACTTTTTGCTATTGAAAAACTTACTAACTCAACCAATTTTTTTTTCGGCAGAATTTCTAACCTTGGAATCCCCAATTATGTTTCGCTTTTTTAACAAACAGCTTTAGAGTGCCAAGCTTTCATTTCGGGGCGCAGTTTTTTATCGATTCCATTCGATTTCATTTTCCGTGTTTAGTGTTGGTCGCCTACCGCCTAAACCCAAATCTTTAGTTCTTTTCCAAAACTTTTCTCCCCATCCCAACTTGCCCCGATTGATTCTCCCCCTTTTCCACCCTGTTTTTTTCTTCCATTCCTTCCCTATTATACCACCTGCATGCTCGTCCGCATGGCGTACTATTGTGCTTCCCAGGTAACGGCCGCAACTCTGAAGGGTGAAGCTCTACTGCCTCCGGACTCGCCGGCCACTGAGAGGACTGCGATGACCGTCTCGAGGCACTACTCACGGCGTTCGACAACGACGACGACAGCGACACCGCGGCGTGGAGATCATATCACGCAGAATAAGGTTGAATCAGTGAGTTTGTGTAGATAACTATTCCCCCCTCTGATTCTCTCTAGTAACACATCCTATGCAATTTCACACACTTTACCCCTCAAAATCACACGAATTTTGTTATATCCAACCAACAAGATAAAAAACGAGTGAATTGCTGTGACGTGTCAATTTATGTTCTCTCTTTGGTTTTTATCTGATTACTTCGAATAGAATCGGAGTCCTTTTTAGATGTACCCATCTGTGTACACGTAAATCTATTAGATGTACTATCCATAGTGTGAAACTATTTTGAGAGATCTTATCCTCACGGATAAGAAAAAGGCGCTAGGTTGCATTGCTCGCTATACTAATCAGGCTTTTCTAGCTTTTTGCTCTTTGGTTCAAAAATGCACATTTTGACTTTCTTTTCTCTTTTGCCACGTTTTGATAGAAATTTTCTTTCATTTTCTTCGTCAAAGTGTGTATTTTTTGCTTCAGCACACCGTGTATTTGTCGTGCTCCGTTCACCCGTAAATTTTCAGATTCGTTCTTCAATTTTCTCAAAGCTGAACTTCCTCTGTCCTGCTAGATTCAAGAATCAGAGATCCCCACAGGATCCGCACACTCCGGCAGCTCACAATCGCTCAAACATCAGCGACCAGAAAGCACGGTACTGAAAACACTGAATGCTCAATTGTGAAAGTTTACCCTTCAGATTAACACTTGGAGTTATCATGGGCACATTTTTAGTCTGCTGGCTGCCGTTTTTCACAGTGAACATCCTCCGTGCTTGGATTCCAGAGATCTTCAGTTCTAAAACTATCATGGTAAGAACAACCCAGTATTTTAACATTATAGCAAGCTTTCAGGCTGTGACATGGCTCGGATACGCCAACTCCTCCGCCAACCCTTTGATCTACAGCATTTTCAACCGCGACTTCCGACGGGCGTTCAAGAAGATCATCGTGAAAGTGTTCGGGTGTTGTTGGGAAGAGCCCGATCTCAATAAGTCTATGTGAGTGCTCATGGGGTGACTGAAAGGTGACATTTGTTCCAGTTCCTCAAGATATGCTGCTCCGGATATCGAACGTCGTAGATCATGCACCAGGTCGTCTGAATCCGCCCACGACAACAACAACGATGCGAATGCCACGCGTCTCAACTTGCTGTCAAATAACAATGAGGAGACGATTCCAGAGGAACGATAATTTAGATTTTGCTTCTGCTTTTGAATCTCGTAATCATCCGGGTGATAAACTTGATTTCTCAACTTCTCCGTTTCTATCCTGTATCAGTTCTATTTGTATTCTCCTCCCTGTGGTGTCACAATACTTCAGTTGACGGGATTTTCAATTCTTATTTTTTCAGTAACTTTAACTTGAATCTCAATACTTTTCTTTCTATCTCTTTAAATTTTGAAATAAATGATTTTCAGCATGCCCTTCCCCCTTTTCCAGCATCAAACAACAATTTAAATGTGATTCAGCATTCAACAACTCAACTCAAAACGGACATCGCCACCCAAATCCTTTGTCACGCATTTCCAGCTGTTTTCTTGCTTCTGTCATCAATGTTCTCGCTTTTGTTTATTCCGTCTAAAAAGCAATGAGATTCACAAAGAAAAGCAGAGTTAATATAAAAGAGAGCAGAGATCAGCGAGTTTTAGGTCAATTTTAACTCGTAAAATACAAAATTTTCAAACTTTTTTGATAATTGAAACCCAGGAATTTATAATGAAATTTTTGGAAAGAATCGAAGAGAAATAAAATAAATACACATTAAACGTCAACTTTTTCAGTTTTGAGAAGAATGTCTTGCTTTGGAGGTTGCGCCTGTTGGATGACGTAGTTGACCAGCGAGATGTCTTTGATTAGTTTCCTGAAAGATCCAATATCATATATCATATACTTCCTGGATTGTCTCACTTAATCTCCGAATTGTATTTGTAGTAGATGAAGATGCGGATGGTGGAGGAGAAGACGAAGAGGTTAGATCCCAAGTCGCTGATAATCACGTAGAATGGTTTGAAAGAGCCATTGCTCTCCTGCAAGTTAGTCTTGTTTCGTTTTCGCAAGTCACGCCACTTTTCTAATCTTCCGTGATGAATGTCTTACTTCCTAAGACCTTGGTCACTTTTGCAAAACGTCAACCGAACGCCCTTCTTATCAACTCACAATGATCCAGCTCCTCCGGAATGTCTCGAGGATGTAGAGGATGAAGTTGATGAGGTTGCATGCCAGATAGGCTGTGATAATCACCACGGTGGTCTTTACAGCACAACGAAGGCGGTATTGCTGCTCCCGGATCTCCGCAGCGGCTTGAATTCGTGAAGTGGTAGTCTGGAAAGGAAAGAGAAAGTTATTCTGGAAACTGAAAGTGCATGGGTTAAAGGATGCAAACTGATTCTGAAAGATGCGAATAAGAAATGGAAAAGAGAAACTGAATTTTAAAGCGATAGTTGAGACCGGCCTTGAAATAAACATTTCTCAAATCCCCCCATCAGTTGTTCTTCCTGCTCTCAATTCCGCTGGATGCATGTTTCTGTTGATTCAATTACTATCTACTTTGCCAAATAGGTTTGCCCTTGAGCAAAAATCTCTTCCGTCTACACGAACATTATCACCGAAATCTTTGCTCTCCCATCTCTCTCAACACCTTCTTTCCTCTCTTCACCTCCCAACAACTAATGAATAAAAAACCAAGTGATGTTTCAGGGTTCAGCCATGCATTTCTCGTCCCCCTTGTCATTCCGAAGCGAGTAAAGCTAGGGTATCACTATTTACTAGTGACTAGCGTTTAACGAAGTACCCGATGTTCAAGTGTTTGTGTGGCCGTGTTGGCTGCTGCGTTGGCGCCCACCGGCGACAAAATGGTAATCGAATCAGATCCCAAAAAATTTCTGAAGTATACCGAGAAGAGTTGAGCGGGCGATGTCGACTGACGGCGTGTTTTGCGGTGTTGCACGCGCAGTTTGGCCACCACCACGATGTTCAGCGCGCAGAGCAGGACGAATGAGACGAAGGTGTGGAAGAACTGAAAATTCAACTTTTTCTGTTTGTCATGGGCGTTAAAGATTTGATCTACTCACTGTTAGCACATTCTCAAAGGGAACCCATTTCTCCTGTTGCTCTGGATGCGAGCTCAACCATTTCCGATGGAAGAAGTCACAATTGGTGTCCACATCAATGAAGAATAGATGCAATCCATTTATCCGCAGCGCTGTAGCAGTCCCTAGCAACGAAATGATGACCCCGATGCGAAGACGCAATGAGAACCTGAAATATCACATGAGTCTCCAGTCATAAAAACACGTCGTTTCATTGGGTGTAAGTGTCAGTTGCTACCATGCCCACCCTAACGTTTTATTACAGGTAGATGGGTCATCAAGAGCTAAAATCTCACTGGCTCTCGCAATCCTTTCCCAGAATCATCGCCAACTTCTCCGCGGAGTTTGCAATGAGGGTGTATGGTATGGAGAGTTGGACGATTCGGCTCATCACCAGAGTCACCACATTGCTGTCCATGACGAAATTGTAGAGCCATGCTATAACTTGACTCGTAAAACCACAAAAAGACGTCCCGAAAAAGACGAATGAAAAATGAATAATGGCTATAAACTCACCAATTTTGTACTGGACGGACAACGAGAGCAGCCCGAAGCAGTGGATGTAGAGGGCGCAGAGCATAAAGTCCAGAAAGGCTAGAAACGTTTGGAATGGGTAGCTTCGTTCGGTTTTGCCCAAGAAGATGTAGAGCAAGACGCCGTTGAAGATGCACCCGAGGGCAGAGAGACATGTTCCGATGCTGTAAATGTGTCATGTTCAGATGTTTTGGAGGCTGTGTTTTCTTTTTTGAGCTCAAATCTCCCAATATCTGTTGGATATTGTGTTTATGCCTTCTTAATGAAAATCAATTAACCGTGTTTATCCGGCCCAAATGAATGGGTGACACATTGGAAATGAAGTCAAAAATATTTTAGATTCCTTCCGTTTTTTCATCACCGCTTCAAAGTTCACCTGAATTAGAATTCTGTCAAAATATTTGGATGGACTTTTTGGAGAGGAGTTAACGTCCCTCCGTCCCTCGTTCCACTCCCTCCACTCTTTTTTCAGATGTCACGTGTGATATCTTGAGGGCAAAGCACACTCTCCACTTCTGTTTCTACTTTTTCCTCCCAAAAATATAAGAAAAGAAAAAAGAGTCGTGGTAATGGATGATATGGAGACATGTTAGGCCCGGTAGCTTAGCGGCAATCGGTAGGAAGGGAGGAGTGGGAGCTACGAATTTCGATTTGCAACTTGTCAGAATGATGGATGCATTTTTTCCAGGGGAAGCGAGACGATGACGTGGCAATAAGATGGGTTCAAGCGTTGTTTTGAAAGGTCTTTCAGAATCCCCCAAAGAGTAACTATGAACAAAGACATTCAAATGGGTAATTTGGTTGTTTCTCAGTCAACATCCCCCGACTACTCGGACCATCAATTCCTCCCAATGTTGCAAATTGGCAAGTTCGGCCCTCCTGCCGCTCATTGATCCCATCGGAAAGGGCGGCAAAGCATTTCCTCCCTTTCTTCCTGCCCACCCCTTGAATGACCGAATTCTTCATTTGTTGGTGCACTTCGCATTTGCATATAATTAAACTGCGTGCATCCTCCCCTTTTTTGCGCCCCATCGATGGGATAAAGCATGTCTAAGAAACAGGAAGAGTTCGTCGAGGACTCTGCGGTGGGAAACACTTCTGACTCATTTGTGACGTGGCAGATAACACCGATTTTGACGCTATCTCTACACAGGACAGTGAGTGGGATAACTAATTTCGTGTTCCTTTTGGGACACCCGAGATGTAAGGATTAGTCTCCCCTGACACACGCAGTCGCATATGAGGCGCCAAAAAAGTTATCAAGCGAGTGGATCAGCGCAGAAACATATACACTTCGCTTTACTTTTGCATGAGCTGTGAGTTGAAGCATACTCAAATCATTACATACCTGATGAACGCGATGCGCACTTCCGAGGTGTCGTCGCAGAGCGAAGCGGTCAGGTTGGCGTCCTCCATGAAGTAGTCGTCCAGATACCTTTCGGTTACCTCCTCCATGTTCTGCAACCAATTCGATTAGTTTTTGGACCGGGTTGGAAGAAAGCTTAAGTTGATCACAAAATACTCGAGAGTTCGCGGAATGGAATTAATAGTGAAAATCGAGAAGGAAAGAACGGAAATGATTTATGTCTTGAAGCGAGGGCGGGAGCGCAGTAAAAAATGACAAGTTCAATACATTCTTGATTTGAGTGGACCTTTACTTTTGTCGACCACTCCCCCATTAGTAGTAGCGACCGTCTTCTGGAAAAAAGAACCCAAAAGCATGGGGGTGGGTTTGGGCAAAAGTGCTGTGCGAGCAACACTGAGCCGGCAGCTGGTAGGCGTGGCCTGAAGAGGCCGGCGGGCAGGAAAAAACTTGCCAAGTCTAGGCGGTGCTTCTTTCCGTTGGTTTTCAAGGTTTTAAGAGGCACCCTAAATGAATTGTGAGATCGGATATCTGGCTAGAGCAGCGTTTATTGTGAGCTGGTCTGATGGAGAAAAATGGAACGGATTTTTGGATACTAATAAGCTTTAGAATTTGCTCCAAAGTGATTTCCGATCCAGCCTCGGCTAGTTTTCCAGGGAAACGAAACGAAGCGGGCGCATCAAAATTAAAGCTGGTCGATCAAAAACGACGCGTTCCAGAAAACAAATGGGAAGGCTCTCGGAGCAGAGCACGAAACTGGAATGATGCTGAAACAGACATCGTTGAGCGCGAACTTTTGTATCCTAATGAGTTCTCGAACGAAACGGAAAACAAGACACTTTTGTCGAAGAGCATCTGACTCGGCGGAAGCGACAATTCACATTTTCACGTATACATTTCTTCCGTCATAAGACTTGCAATCACTTTGTCAGAACTTGTCTGGAACTCTTCTGAATTGCTCAAAGTGCCTACTTAGGAAAACTGAAGAGATAGTGGAAAAAGAAGGGGGAAAACAATGGGAATTGCAAAAAGAAGAAGTGCTCGGATTTGTGTTGTTCATAATTGAAAATGAACCAAGTTTTTAAGAAAGACTCAAAGTGCATTTCACTGAACTTTTTGACCTACCAAGAATTTAACTAATACAACATCTAATAAACAATTCAATGAAATGACAAAGCGACTTGATGTCATCTTTACCAATATTACTCCTCAAAAATGCACCATTTTGCTCTTGCTCTTAATCATGTCAGAAAACGAAAAAAGGCCCCGTGAATTCGAATTAATTTCAAATATTGGCTAATATTAAGACTCCGAGGTGGGGAAGGAAGAAAATGAAGAAACAGGATGTTCTCTAGACGATGAGCGTAAACCACGCCGTTATTATTGGCAGTGGAAAAACACACACACACACTTTTTTTTCCATCTCTAGAATTTCCATTTGAACCCCACACACACTTCTTTCTGATCCGGACTTGAGCCGTTTTAATGGAATTTAAAGAAGGAGGGAGAAAGTTGGTACGGGGTTGGAAAACACAAACAAGAACGAGAACGAGAACATTTGATAACATAGTGCAATGAAGTGTGACTTTTGTAGTTAATTCTAATCAGAATTCACTAATTCTGAAGTCAGTGGCTCGAAATAATCCGAATTTTTTGTGTGTTTTGAAACTATAGGAAACAGGTGATTGGGAAGAAAGCCGGGGACGTCACACAAGGCTTTTCAGTGAAGTGTTCATTTTGGATAAGTTCATCTTACCAATCCATCATGAAACATTCCAAAAGATTATTGGTCTTCTCCATTTCCCTCTCTCCCCTCTACTTCTACTTGAAATGAGCAAATAATGGAAGTGATCTTGAAGAAAAAAGGTCTGCTCACCTCAACGTCAGCCGGCTTATATAAAACATGTCGAGACCGGAAATTTGATTGTTGGTGGGGATAACACAATCAGTGCAACCTATCGAACTTTTGACAAACGGTGTTCAACGAAAGGTTAGATTTTCTAGATTGACTCCACTTCAGTAGAATTTGATATATGGTCTATATCAAGATGTGACGTGAAAAGAGCATTGAGAGCTCAAAAAATGGGAGGAAAGTGACAAAAAACAAAAGAATGTTTAGGTTGAAGTTTTTGAATAACTCATAAATAGGGGTAATCAAGGAAGTCGAGTGCTACTTGAAACAAAAAAGGGGGCGGAAGTTGTAAACGTTTCCACGAGCTGCAATTAGTGTCACCCGGACAGGAACAAAGCGACAGCGGTCAGTTTGAAGTTCCAACAAACATAAACACAAGGCTTACTTGCCTTTTCTATTTCAGGATCAAATGTTTATTTGGTAAACCAAACTTATCTCCTTCAAAATTATTCAAAAAATGGCATGTTTGCCTACCTCCTGCTGTAAAAACAAAGAGAAAGGGGGAATGAACTATCTGAAAGAATGGGGGAGAGAGCTCTATAAAACCACAATGCTTGACGATCTGCTAGCTGCTGTTGGGGGATATAAAAACTAAAAGGTATGTGGGAGTGGGACTGGACCAACTCATCTGAAAAAAACCACGCAACTCGAGAAAAAATTTCAGTACGAACGAGAAAAAAAAACGGCTGGAATCTTTCAAGCGGACAAAAACTGGCTTATTGTGTGGTCGAGTGGTACTCTACGCTTTCTCAAAAAAAAACAAGACAAAAAAGATTGATCAAACCGGCTACTCGAAACTCTGAGGAACTAGTTGAGAGGCTCCTCGAGCATCCACTCAATCACATCTGCACTCTCTTCACACCCTCCAGGAACCGCGCGAGATTAGGAAAATACATGGTATCTTGTTAGAGATTACCCTTTTTTGTTTTTTAGACTTGCTTCTGAGAATAAGAAAAAAGACTATACCATGGCCTGCCTCGAAATGTAAAAAGTTTGATAATTGAATTGAAATGGATGACGAGGGCAGAAAAAGGAAGACACGGCCACATTTTCACTTTGTCTCCGGTTTCGCACATTTTCCTAAACTTATTAGCACGGTGCAAAGAAGGTCCAACGTCCAACGTGAATTTTTTTCTCATTGAGGAAGAAAAAATTCGGAAAAATTTGAAAGAAGCGTGAGGGAGTTACTCTTCGGGAAAATCATGTTTCACGCAGGTGCGATTTCCGGATATTGAATGGAAGTGTTTGGAGTTTGTGAAGGTGAAAGATTGAACGGAATTTGAAAGTTTTTGGAGGCAAAATGGCATAGTTTCTCATTGTTAAATGTCGAAAGATTCAGATTTTAAACAGGAAAACTGTTGTTGTCACGGTCAGCAGTTTGTTGCGGAGGCGTTAACATGATCAATGAGGAATGTGAGCTTAAGAGCCTCAACCAACCATCTGATTGATCGCGACAAACGCTACAAGCTGATTCAGATCGGATCTGTGCAGCTGAAAAATTAATGTTTAATCAAGAGTCGGCATCTGTTTTAAAGGTGAATGATATTTCTTTCAGACATCACAAATGTATTGTTCTTATAACTAGGTATTGGGACTCCGAAAACACCTGTGCACATTCAAGAACATGCTTTCATGAAAGTCATGCATTGGTTAAAAAAAAACTTTGGATTAGTTTCAATACGCAGAGGGCATTACAAGAATTTCATTGTGGTCCAATTTTGCAATGAAAGACGGTCAAAAATATGCTTATTTTCAGTGGTTTTACAGCGGGTAGAGTTGAGAACATTCTTTTACAAAAAACAAACATGCCTTACTCACAAAACCGCTGATTCGTTTCAGCTTGTAGAAATTAGTACAGAGATTCCATCGTGATCCATTTTCAGAAAAAAGACAGTCACAAATCTGTTCAATTTGTCTGCTGGTTCACAGCTCTATCAGTGAACACCGTTTGTTCCAGTAAATCATATGTACACCAGTTAAGAACACTCTTTGATACTAGTCATAGACTAATTTCCAACAAAATCTACTATTTTTTAGAATTTACTCTATTTTTGCCATATACTCTTCATCAATTCCTACACAGGGCCAAACGCCCTTCCAAATTCATCAACAGCAAAAGGTGTCTCCCCCATTCCTCCTACCTTTCGCTAATTACCCCCCGCTACTCCATTTCATTCTCATAACGCCCTGCGACAAACGCTTGACTACTCCTCGCCCTCCCCTTCCACTCGCCCAAACCACATCTGCGTCTCCGCTGTTCCCAACATGTCACCGGGCCCGCTGTGGTCTCAAATGTGCGGGGGTATAGCTCAGGGGTAGAGCGCTCGCTTTGCATGCGAGAAGTCTGGGGTTCGATTCCCCATACCTCCATAACTATTTTGCTATTTTTTTTTGGATGAGGAGAGAGAAATAAAGCGTGAGTGTAGGTGTTGTACGTGGTCCAGTGAAGTCTAATATGAAGTTTGTTATCGCTTTTTGTAGCATTAAATTCTGGCGGGAGTTTGTTTGGTGAGACTTCTGCTATCAAAAATTTGGTAAGTGGAAAATTCTCACTCCGATATTTATTTGTTTCTGTTTTAATTTTCCATACACTTTTTTGAGTTTTTTCGCCTGAATTCTTCTTCTCAACACTGTTTGTCATCATTTAAAACTAAAAAATGTCTCAAACATTTCTGACTATTGCATCCACTCAACTAGATCAATCTGAAATCCAGACAACCTGAAAATCCCAGCAGAAAATCATTCTGACATTCAGACCTTCAAAATTCAACTAGATAACACAACCTAAAATGACTTGAAATTTTATATGGCCACAGAACAATAAATATAAAATATTCAATATAAATTATGCTAGTACAAACACAATCTGACCTAGAAATAATGGTTAAATTCAGTAATTTTACACAATATACGACATTGGAATGTGAAAAAACACAAGTGTTCGTAGAAATTGAGAAGAAATTGACGAGAAATAAATTAGAATTCTTAAATGGAAAATTTTACAAGATTCTTTTTTTTTGCCTCTTTTTCAAAAAGTGGTAAGTTCATCAAATTATTGCTGTGACGGGGCTTTGGAAAAAAGTTTTGAAGTGAATTGTTGTTCTTTTACAATATAAAAGGATTTCCAGAATTTGGCACTGTAAATGCAATGTTGCGGTGGGGGGAAAAGACAAAGTTGTAAGTGATGGGTGGGAGAATGTACTTTGAAAAGCTCCTATGGGAGTAAAAATGCACAGTTAAGGGGTGAAAAGAAGTTGGGTGACTAATATTAACCGAGAATGAGCAATTTTGACGTGGGCGAGCAGTGGGAAGCGGGAAATCGGAAGGAATCAGCATCTGGTCTCGTACAATCCGGATCGTCCAATGTAGCGGACCCACTTGATGACGTCGTGGTCAGAGTAGTTGAGCTTCGGCTCGAAAACCTTCAGGTAACGCACCTTGAGGCCAGATGGAGCGAACGGAACCTGGAAAATAGTGGTAAGGTCAGGGGATTAGATGGGATTTGATGTACCTCAAAGTTCATGCTGACTGGTGGACGGTTCCACTTCTTCTTCTCGACATTTCCGGTGGAGAGCAGGTCGATTTCCGCCGAGATTTGACTCTCTTTCATTCCAGCCATTCGCTTGATTCTGCAATGTTTTGGTTTGATGTCATTTCTATGGTTGGAGTGAGGGAAAATTACTAGGTGAAGTCATATTAAGCAGGATCATGAAAGCTAGACGTTTTGTTCAGATCTGATACTGTTTCAATTTATCAACGTTCCTAAAATTGAGCAGTTGAGCAGTTCTCAGCTATCTGAGCTCTTGGTCAGGTTACGGAAGAGCCTTTTCAAGACGTTTGTCGAAAAATTGAAGATTCTGCTTTTTCATTGGATATTGTTGCTTCCCCCAGCCAATACATAATCCCAAACAAAAACCTATACACTTTTATATCATCTTATCCTAGTTTAGTAATCCTCACCACCCTCCCTCCCCATTCCCGCTGATTGCCTCCTCTCCCCTACTCCCAAGACAACTTCTTCGTTGCTCACCCCCATGAGCCGTAGTCTCCTTTTAATCCCACCCCGCCCTTTTCCCCAGACTCACTTCCACACAATGGCATTCTCGCCCGCCTTGTACTTGGCCTTTCCTTTCATGCAAATCAGCTGCACACCCGAGGTGTTCGGCGGCGTTGGGATTCGCACCTCGATCTTTTGAGCCAACAGGGACGGCTTGAAGTTGGACTTGACGACGACCTGCAACATGTTTGATGTAATGACAAGCACAGTTTGGTTTCACACTCACCTTGACTTCCATCTTGTTGCGAGAGACTTCGCGGACTAATGGGATGACACGGAATGGGAGTTGGATGTCCTTTGTCGTACGGTATCTCATGAGTTCGTACTCGCCGTCGGGTGGGATGAACGAGATGGCGTGCTCCGTCTCGAATTTCGTGAGCTTCACGCACTGGTGGAACTGGCAGTCGTCAATTGCCACCGCTGCACGGCTTCTGCAAACACTACATAGTATTGATTACAAATGAGATTTCCTTACGCTTTATTCGGATCATCGGTGCCTGGCTTCGACTTCCCTTCGATGGTGATCTTGTCATTGATACCGAACTTGCACTCGGGCATTCCGCTCAAGTACGACTTCATGGCCACCTTTCCAGCGACATGGGCGGAGAGCACCTGTCCCTGCTGATTCATGAGCAGGTTCACGTACTCGATGACATCGAGGAACAGCTCGTTGCGACGGTACTTGATGCCCTCGCGACGCCATCCGATTTGTCCAGTGACTTGAGAAGTAATCTGCGACTGCTCCTCTTTGGTCTGCAATGACAAACATTGGTCCCTTGGGAGTGGAGATTGCAATGAAGCGTTTCATTTCCAAATTTTTGGTGATCATTGGAAAACGGAAATTGGAATGCGATAGAGGGAAAAATATTCTAATCATAACACACTTCCTGTAAATAGAAATCGAAAATAAATAGAAAAGAGGAAATTGTGCTAGCACATCAAAAGACAGTGAAAAAGGGAACTGCCACGTCACTTCACAATACTCAAACTCACCACAGGAACCGGAGTATCCTATAACAACATTAGAATAAGATTATGGCTATATTACTCTAAACAGAAGTAGACGGAATTCGCTCTTACCGCAGTGCGAACTCCTTGCTGGGTGATGAACGTCTTCAGCACTCCCGGATCCGTGTTTTGCGGGTAACCAAAGTCGAGAATCTCTGAAAAGCATCTCAATCTTCCCCCTGCTCAATAAGCAAAGCCACAAACCATCAAGCAGCTCATAAATGAGCACAAAGTTGTTCTTGACGTTTTCCTCGTTCAGTTTGCCAAAGTAGGACTGCATCGTGTCAGCGAACCGCTTCAAGAACTCGAAGACCATGGCGGCATTCACATTCTGACGAGTCACCGCACAGATCCACACGTTGCCACGTTTGACGTGGAAGAAGGAGGTGCGCGCCATGTTGGTGACCGGGGAGCGGACTTGTTGGCGGGCATGGATCACGTTTACACGGAAAGCATCCACGGCATTTCGGCTGGAAGAGGATGATGTTTAGAGTTTGAAAGAACTGGGAAAAGTTAGCAGTGTTTGTTTGGAAAACGTAGCGTCTCTTGGATTGTTTATGGAAACTATTGATTGATCTGTTTTACTAGCATAACGCTATGATAACCCTTTCAAAGGTGATTTTGACTACGGATTTCACAATTTCAAGTCCCTTAGAAGTTGAGTTCTTTGCTTATGTCAATCTATGAACCACTTATCGTTCACTAATCCATTACTATCCATCAATCATCTATGTTTTCCACCAGTCTTTCGGATCAACAAGGCGAAAAGTAAACTCACGTCACATCGTCACGATAGATCCGCGAAATGAGCACTTCTCCCTTATGGTTGTACACAAACAATCCGCCAATCATCCCCAAAGTTCGCTGAAATTGATTAATCACGACATGAACCCCGACCAAAAAAAGAAGAAGACCGGAAATGAGCGATCGTTAAAAACGTATTGGTTCTCTTTCGGCGGTACGAGAAAAAAGGGGAAAAAGGGAAGAGAGCGAGAGAGAGAGGCCAAGTTTCCACCAAAACTGGTCCGCTGGAGCGCCCTTCAAAATAGGAGACGCGTTGCGGTCGCGTCGCAGTCCACCTCATCCTTCTTTCGCCGCAGCGCTGTTTCGTCATATGGTCGGGGCGATGGCGAGAGGGCGGACACGGCGAGAGACGCAGAGAAGCGACGGACACAGCGGAGAGACACACTCCGATGTGCCTCTTTTCTCTCTACCCTTCTATCTCTCGCCTCTTTCTATATCTCGTTTATGTTGTGTGTGTCGCTTGCTTTTTCGTGATTTTTAATTGTTAAAAGCTTCTCTTTTATCACCGTGATGATTTTTGAAAATCAGCCGGGGCAAAAAAGTTGTGAGCGATAGGAATGGGAGTCTTTCAGATTTGTAGTTTGCCATTTTAACACGACATTTCATCAAACACAGTCGTCTTGTTGACATTCAAGTCACTGTACAGTCTCGTTTTTTCCCTCTCATACTTTTAAAGTTATCGTACGTTGGATCTACAATCTTCTCTTTCAGTTTCTAATCTTCTTTTCTCACCTTCAACAATTTTTCTTTAACATTTGATATTAATGATATTAAAGATATTTCATATTAAAGAAAAAATGAAAAACACAATTGACCTAGATAAAATAATAGAGTCAAGCAGCGGAGAGAGAAGATATGATGATCTTGCCATACAGGTTATTAGTCATCGTGTTCTTCTATTCCTTCCGACGTGAGGTGCTTGAGAATTCTGGAATTGCAATTGGTATTTGGAATTTGGCATTCATTTTCATTTCGCTTCTGGGAAATTGGCCGAACAATTCGTTTTGTTTGGTTTGCTCTGTCCTCCATGTTTCCAGTGTTTTCCATCGCATTACTGTTGGAAAACAACAAAAAAAAGGGAAAACAAATCGATTCGACCAAGAACGATTATCGTATTAAATTGTATCTCAAAAGGTATAGTCGGCAGTCCAATTTAAGTCAGACTGATATTAATGTCGAGTATACTCCCACTCTCTTTCCATTTCCCCCCGCCTGAAACCGGCTTTCACATAATCGATTTGGCCAGACCGAAAGGGCTAAATGGGTGCTAGTCACTGTAATTTTTGGGCCCACCCGTTCGCTATAAACCGGGTAATTTTGAGTCCAAATTAGTGTGTTAGTCATCTGTGATCAAGCTAGAAGGAATAGAAAGAATTTAGGTGAACAGTTCTCTATTCTGTCCCCCTCATTCAGAGGCACCATGTGACCTATTTGAGTGGGGCGAAAACCAGTGTGTATTTCTGTTGCTATTGACTAAAAATTTCCAAAGTGACTGACAAATATTTTCAGTTTTTCAGTTTGTCAGTTGCCCCGTTAGTATTCAGTCCCATTCTGTACGCTGGTCAAATATGAGATGGGCATTATAAATTAGCCGCAATCCTTTGTGTTGAAAAAGAGGGAGAGAGAAAAAGAAGACCGAAATTCAATCTCTTTTAGCCGTTTTTTGTTCAAAAGTTGAAAAGTCTTGTGTCGCTTGCTTCCATTTCCGTCGTCCCAATCTTTGTTTTTCTTGTTCCAACCAATCCGCAGAATGAAAAGAGAAATAGTTCTCCCTTGAGCCCACGAGATCAGTTCGTGTGCCCTTCAGGAATCCAGATGCACTCTGAGTAGTTCAAACTCCGCCCCCTTTAACCCCGTCCGCTTCGCACCCAGTCTCATTCGACCATGCTGTACCAGGTTCGGTCTGTCTCAAATTGTGCCAACCTTTTGTTCGGCACCTATCGTAAACAAGGCGCGCCTCTGGCTTTGACGTCATTTTTTTCTGGTGGAGCGGGGTTCTGGGCTTGGGTACGAACGTATTTTTGAAGATGACTGAGTCCTATGTCACTATGACTACAAATTGATGGTTTGTGATAGGAGATTTGAGAAGATTATGATTATGAATCTCGTGCCTTTTCCTAATTCTTCCACATATCCGAAGAGCCCGATAGATCTTTGTAAATCTAACTGACCAATGCACACACACCCCCATAAAAATAGTACAGCAGCACTATTCCTCTCTTATCACGGCCTGGTCAACGGTAAGGCGGTGCTCAATTGGTGCAACCGATCCTGTTTTGGCTCCTTCGCCTGCTCCCCTCAATTCTCTGTAGTCTGTGAATGTTTGCCTGCTTTGTCCCGTCCGTTTTCGGTTGAACATGTCTTCTCGCTTCCTCGTTTTTTCAGTTCCCCCTCGTTCGTTAGCTCTGGGTGCTTTTCGCACCTGCTCTCGCTTTTAATGACGTGAAGAGCCCGTGGCGTTGATTTGATAAGTCGTGGCGAGGCGACTGGATTTGCAATTCAAAAGCTGCATGAACTTTTGGACGTCTTTGTTGAAGAATGGGAACCAATTCATATTCTTCCCTCCCCCTTCTCCTCCTTCTCCTCCTTCGCTCATTTTCCATTTTCCACTGTCTGACTCATTTTGAATTCCCTTCCATTCCCATTTTTCCTCCCCTTTTTTCCACCCCGGAAAATAAAAACACGGGAAATTCTCCCCACCACGTCTTTTCCTGTGTATGAAGAGGAAATAACCTCGAACTTTTTCTCACTTTGCTCCCCAATATTTCATCGTGCCGGGGGTTTTTCGGTTTCTCCACTTGGAAGGCAAACAAAACTTTCGACCCTTAGGCCAGTTTTTGTGATAAATGCTGCTACCCGGCTACCCCCACCAGTTGCCTCAACCCCTTCGAAGGTTATTGAACCGATTTTCTCTTTTTTTTTCTTGTCCATGTCTTTAATGTTCGAGCGCTGAAAAAAAGGGAATGGGCATTGAGATCTTGTGGCGCAGTGCGAAACGAAAATCAGATTAGTTCTAAAATTAAGAAAAGAAGCCCTCGGTTTCTCGAGTCTTCTTCTCTCCCTTATCATGTTTGCTATCCAGATAGTCTGATAACACTCCCCATTTTGCGTTTTGATTTCTGAGTTGTTCTCGTGAAATTGTAGCGAAATTTTCAAACGATTCGTATGGTTTTTGTCTCATTTTTCGATTCCAAATGACGTGGCACTTCGTTTTTTTTGTTCTCATGCCCCTCCGCTGCATCTCATCTCATTTGTTTCAGTGTTTCGGAGTGTCAGAAGGATGCAGTCTTTTCGCAAAATTTGGAATAAACCTCGTCCGGACGACTGGATGCCGTTGGCGCGCTTCTACTACGCCGACTCGACGTTGAACGATATCGGTGGGTGATTTCTGAAGTCGTCGGCCACCTGCGCCCCATTATTTCTCATCAATTAACGTGTCAGCCTTGATTTTTCACATTTTCAAATGAGGAAATGAATCATAGGGTGGAAAACACTAAATCAGAATAGAATGAGAACTAGAATTAACAATTGGATAAGCAGGCGAGCAAAACAGGCGATAGAAAAAAAACAAAACTAATCCTGGAGTATTGGTGCTGACGTAACTCTGCGCTGTTTGCTCTGCGTTCGGAGACTGGAGAAGCCCAAGAATGGGCAATAGTCCTTGTTCCTTGTTTCCAATTTTCGAAACAAATTGCCATTTGTTTTGTACCCCCGGGCAAACACTCTCAACCGATAAGGTTTTTTCGCGACTCTTCTTATTTACCATCAAACACACGGAAGAGTAAGAGTGGCGCTTATTTTGGCAGTTCAACCAGAAAAAAATGCATTTGGCATCAAATGTCACTGACAGCAGTCGCTTCATAACATACCAATATTCATACAAAACAAGAGTGCGAGTAGGAGAGAAGACGCAATTTCCCTTCCTTTTTTCCGAGGATCGCAGGGTGTAATGAGGGCATAGAAGCGTTCGGGGAAAACATCTCAATTTACAGCGAGTGAACTCGATTCGTTCGACGGCCGACGTGATCCGGACAGATGCAATACACTGGTGACACGGCTGCGGATTGCTCAAGATCGAGTATTGCATATCATAAGTGAGTTGTTTTCAGTTGTTGTTCACCCATACTTCCGGGAACTGGAGAGCTTTCGCATGACTAACACACTAACGGGTTCAGCGAACAAGTGCGACTCTTGAGCTGTACTTGTCAGACGGCCGACGCACTCTGAATTAGACCCCGAATTTCCGAGTACTTTAATTGAATTTTCTCGAAAGTGCAAACACGGAACGATCTCCTCTCTTCTCTCTCTTCCCCAAATGAGAAAATGAAAAAAAACGGTGGCGCTTTTGGTGTAGAGGGGATCCGAGCATAAATATTTGTCGACTCAAGTTCGCCAGATTTTTGACCACCAAGCGTCAGCGACTTTTGAGACACAAACAAAACGCGCCGCTAAGTCTGCGAGTTCAAGGGGAGATGTTTATGACAATTTGTTGTCGCTTTCAGCCGAGATGCTCGTACACTTGTATCCGAGGGAGCAGGATCGTGCCTGCCGAGACTTCCGCATCAAGTTCCCCGATGAAATTCTACACGACACTCTGCCCGGACAACTTTGGTTTGGCGCCGAGGTGAGCGGTCATTCACGTGATAAGTATTGCGTATCACTCACGGCCGGAGGTCACTTTTTTCTTCTTAAACTTGAATGAATTACAGTGTCTCTCCGCTGGCTCCAATATCATTGATCATGAGACCGAGTCTGATATGATAAGGCCTTTGGCTAAGGAGGTGACAAAGCAGCTAGATTTGTTAAGGGATTTGCTCAAGGTACCAATGAACCTTGATATTGCTCTACAAAAGATACGATTTTCAGAATCAATCGCTACGAGATCCATCTGCATATAACCCTGTGATTAAAGAAAACTTATTGAAATTTGATAGGCTATTCGCCGAGTTCGAGTATCAATATGTTTCTGCCATGGTGCCTGTCAAATCCGTCAAAGAACACGACTCCCAGCTCGATGTCGCCGTGCTCTTCTCAGAAGTTCTGTCATTGGCCCTCGTCAAGGATCTCATCACACAAGATCAAATCGACTACTGCGATCCAGGAGTGATGATTGCCATTCCACGCCTCGGAATCGTGTGGGGACTCCTCGTCTACTCGCAGGGAGCTCTCAACGTTGATGTGCCCGCCGACAACCTGTCGGAGATGTTCCGCCCGTTCTACTCACTCCTTGTCAAGATCCGCAACTTGCTGAGAATCCTGACGCCAGATGAGCTCACCAAGCTGGAGACTGTGCTCTGCAAGGGAGAATCCGCAGTGCCAGAAGACACTTCGAGCACTTTGACGATGTCCGACTTCCGCACGGGTACCACCGACGAGGAGAAGGCAAAGAACAACCAGCGCGTGTGGATGTGCGACATGCCATCCGACAGCACCAGCTCTCTCGACTCATCCGTCAGAGACAGCGAGTCGACGTCGCTCGCCTCCTCGGGACTCACCAGCCCAAACTCTGGAAGCGAGGAGAATGTGAGCCGAATGGCAGACAAGTCGGATGAGGACGAGCTCGAGGAGGAGGCCGGCATGAGAGCCACCGAGGAAGCGTCGTCGGAATCAGAGATGTCGGAGGATTCGACGAGCAGCGAGGAGAACGTGGAGGTCAAGGAAGAAGAGGTGGTTGAAGAGGAGATGGTGCCAGAAGAGACGATTTCGGAGCACATTCGGGTGCCTTTGTTGGAGGAGAAGAAGTACAGAAAGGGAGAGAAGACCATCATTCCAATGCAAGTGGATCCCAGGTGAGAAATTGTTTACGTTGAAATCAGAGAGCGAGGAGAGCGGGGGTATAAACAGATGGAAAATTTATCTTTTGCGTTGTGATCACTTGTTGTTCTCCCTTTCGTCGCTCTAGGTTGTCAGAAAATATTGATTTTCATTCAGATTTCCTCATATTTTTTGCTTTCAGAGCTCAAATCGATCCGAAAAACTTGCGATCTCGCTTCCGCTCATCCGAAGACCTCGTCCACCGCCTTTTCGTCTGCATCGCCGGAGTGGCCGACCAACTGCAAACCAACTACTCGAGTGAAATCCGAAAAGTATTGAAGCTCATCCTCCAGCCGTCGGAAGTAATTCCTGTTTACGAAGTGGTAAGACACCTGAAGACTGTATGGTGATATTTCTCAGGTTCAGGTCAACGCGCAAGTGGCCAATTCTCAGACCGAAGGAGAAGAAACCGGCGTTGAAGCACAGGAGACGCTGCCTCTTCCAGCGTTCATGGGTGAGTCGTGTCCGCCTTTCGATAATCCCTTGTCCCCCCACCGCTTCTTCCACTAACAATTTTGTGTCCCGTTAACATGGAACACGTGACTATTTATAAACAGTTTACCCAGGCGTCCGTTGGGTTCCCGATGAGGACTGCGAGCAGTGCACCGCGTGCTCCATGCCCTTCAATTTCGTGCGTCGCCGGCATCACTGCAGGAATTGCGGAAGAATCTTCTGCCATCGATGCTCGTGCAACTCGATCAGCATTCCGGAGCACGGATATGATAGAAAGGTATCGATAGTTGTTTGAGTTTCTTTTTTTCATTGCATTGTCAAATTCCAGGTGCGTGTGTGCAACCTCTGCTACGTCCATCGTCTCAACCCATTCGGATGCAATGACCAAAACCAGAGCTCCAACAACTCTGTGGCAGTGAACACAGAGCCTCCAGCTGCTCAAGCCACCTCTGCCTCTTCGTGATCGCTCACTTCTACCGTTTAGCCTTACTGTTAGTTGCCTTTTTGCTCCCCCCTATCCCGGTAAAAACCTCCGTCCACAAAAACCGTTGTGATTTCACCTTATCATTTTCAACTCGTGTGTAGAATCAGGACCAAATCGTCCCAATTTTCTTGTAACTCGCCTTACCCCTCATCATCATACTCACTGGTCATTCACTCATTGCTTCCTTTTTTGTAAATTCTCTACTAACTCTATTCAAACCGTCTGTAAGTTTTTCCAACCTGTGATATAGAGCTACTCTTCCTCCCCCCTCATTGATTTGACGTCCCGAAAAAATGAGCACTTTGCTGGTCTTTTGTATTTTGTTCTATATTATTTCTTTCATTTTGTACCATTTACACACAACTAACATGTTTCTGTGAATGAATTTGTGCTTCCTTGTAATAATTTGTTGGTGTCAAAACATGGGATTCACAACGACACTCCGCGATGCCGCGACGGCGTGCTCGACTTCTCTAATCCTCTTATTCTCTCGCGCATGGCTTTATGAATTTTATTCTTCATTTTCCTTTTCGAAAACGTTCTTCCTTTGTTTTTCGTGAGTCACCAAATCGATTTGACTCATTCTTTTTGGTGTTTTTTTCAGCTTTTTTTCTTCAAACTATAGAAGGAAAACGGCAGAACTGTATAAAAAATAAGCACGATAAATGTGAATAAGTGCGATGTGGCCTAAAATTTGAATTTTCTGTATTGATTTCGCGTTTCCATGGAGTTTTGTTGCATTTCGAGCTTCGAGTTTCTCTTTCACGTAATACTAGTATGACGAAGAATTGAAAAATGAAAAAAAATATCTGAAACTGATATCAGTCCACTCGCATCGCTGAACCAGAGCTATTCGAGATGATGACAAATCAATTTTCGGAGATTTTTTCGTCTGAAAAAGCTGTAGAGCATTGAAAATCGCTGTTTTTGTCCCATAACCTACAATTAGTTCGGCGAAACTCAATTTTGATCTCCGATAACTCGCCCCAACGTGATCTTCAGTTGAACAAACCGGAGAATGTGTTTAACTGTCCGTGGGTTTCGAGCTGAAGCACCTGCGGACCAATTCAGACTAGTTGACACAGTTTTTCTTGGCTTCGGGGAACCAGGTGTTTTTTGTAAATAGGATAATTTTTCTCTTTCGGTCGGGAATATGACCCGTCCGAGGTTTCTCGTCAATTAAAGCGGTTGCCCTTCCTCTCTTTTTGTGGCCTGTCGGGGGCTGCCATTCTGTCGTAAATTTCGACCAACGTGAAGGGTTTGATTGAACGATGTGGCCAGCCCAGCTGCATTTCTCGTCAAGGAGGATCCTGCTTTGATTGGGGCTCTCTTCACGACTCCGCTCGCACCGATTTTTGCGTTCGGCGCTGCACGCGCGGGGTGTCGCTGACGGAGGCGTAGAGGAGAGCTTGGGCGAAACCTGTTGATCTTTTTTTGCTTGTTAAGGGAGCCGAACATCGAACTCAGCGTATTTCAAGCAGCCGATCCTGCCGGAATTTTGACGGTTATTTTGTATTGGAAATAACCGTCGCTTGAGATCGAGCGTCCTAGGTAGCGACAACCCTTTTGAATTGGGCCTCCGTCCACGTTCAGTCCGTTTAGACTCTGAATTTTCGAGAGGAACACTAGTTTTGAAGGGGTTGAGAGGACAAAACTGGAGCAACGCCTCTTTGAAGTCCAATGGCGCATGTGGATTTTGTCGGCGTCACGACATCGTCTACAAATTTTAGTTTTGAGAATGTGACGCCATCAGATTTGTGCGCAGCGTTGACTTTGGTGAGCTCCGATTGCAGAGCCTGTGCGAACAGAGAAGGGCTGAGTCCCCTTGGCGAGCTCCTCTGAACTGGAATATCGGCGGAGCCGGTGGACATGGGTATTTCGAAAAGTTCGCGTAGGTATTCGTCAGCTCCGTCTTAAGCGAGGCTGCTGAGAACGCCTCCGTGAATAACTTTTTTGAACACGGACAAGAAGTTTACAAAGACCACAAAGATTATTATCCACGGGAGGTTGTGTTTATAGCACTTCTAGATTTACTGTGCGACAACCTAGATATGCTCAGTGCAGTTTCTGTCTTTCCAGATAAGGTCTGACGGGAAATGGCCGATAATCTCTTGAGATTGTAGTCAAGACAACAATCAAAAGAGAAACGTGCCATTATCCCAGTTTCTGCACATTGTCGTCAAGCTCTGTGCATTCACAATACATTCATATTTTCGCGCCGACAACAACAATATAATTCATTTCTAATACGAGCCGACTCTCCACTTTTAAAATTTTGTTTTGACGATTTCGCACCGCAAAACATTTTCTTTACTCCCTCATCAACAAGTATCCTTTTTCCGCATTCACAATACATTCACATTTTCGGTGCAGCACGCGCGGGGTGTCGCTGACGGAGGCGTAGAGGAGAGCTTGGGCGAAACCTGTTGATCTTTCTTTGCTAGTTAAGGGAGCCGAACATCTGACTCAGCGTGTTTCAAGCAGCCCATCCTGGCTGAACTCTGACGGTCATTAGATAGCGACAGCCCTTTCAAAGTGGGTCCACGTCTTCGTTCAGTCCGTTTAGATTGTGAATTTTTGAGAGGAGCCTCGTTTTCAAACGGTTGATCGTGAGTCCAGTGGATCAGAACCTCTTCAGAGTGTGTAGTCGCTGATGAATTTCGTCGGCGTCCGTTCCAAAGAGCATGACATCGTCTACGAATTTTAGTCTTGACAATGTGACGCCATCAGTGCGCAGCGTCGGCTTTAGTGAACGCCGATTGCAGAACCTGCGCGAGCAAAAAAAAAATGAGGGTGAGTCCCCTTGGCGGGCTCCTCTGAACTGGAATGACGGCGGAGCCCATGAACATGAGTATTTTGAAAATTTTGAGTAGTTATTCGTAGATTTCGCCGTCGGCAAGGCTTTTGAAAATGTCTTCGTGTATAACTTTTTCGAACGCGGACAAGAAGTTTACAAAGACCACAAAGATTATTATACACGGGAGGTTGTGTTTATTGCACTTCTAGATTTACTGTGCGACAACCTAGATATGCTCAATGCAGTTTCTGTCTTTCCAGATAAGGTCTGACGGGAAATGGCCGATAATCTCTTGAGATTGTAGTCAAGACAACAATCAGAAGAGAAACGTGTCATTATCCCAGTTTCTGCACACTGTCGTCAAGCTCTGTGCATTCACAATACATTCATATTTCCGCGCCGACAATAACAATGTAATCTTCACTATTACTAACGGACAAATTCTGTGTATTTGTCCGTGTGTCTGTGTGGCGCTAACCCTAGCGCCGTCCCCAGCCATCGGAATGAGCCCAATTTTCGGTTACGGCCCTTATTTGGTGCCGCGGTGATGCCCGTCCAAACTAGAAGTTTATAGCTTTAATTTGAAGGGTACTTCACCTGGAAATTTCTGAAATGGGCCCTGCGAGGGGGTCCCAAAACCGCGTGCACATGTACGCACCTGCGCTGCCCCATTCAAGGGTGTCGGGGTAGTCCCGGCGGTTACGCGGGCGGATGGTGTGCAGAGGGTCAGGGGTTCGATCCTTTTCGGGTCCTCTTTTTTTTTTCTTTTTTGGGAAAGTGTATTGGGACATTTAGGCGAGTTCCCACCCCATAAGAAGCCAGCCGAAGAGCTGCGCAGCAGCTCGACCGGCTGGTTCATTTCTAATACGAGCCGATCCTCCACTTTTAAATTTTTGTTTTGCCGATTTCGCACCGCAAAACATTTTCTTTACTCCCTCATCAACAAGTATCCTTTTTTTCCGTTACGAGAACCAAAATTCCTTGATTAAAAGATAAAAAAGTTTTTTGTCGATAAATCCCATTTTCAACTTTTATGTGAATTCTCATTGCCTTCTGGCGTGTCGATTCGTGGCTTGGTATCGCGAATGATTCATCTTCCTTTTTGTTTCATTCCACATTCACAAATGAATATTTGTCATCAGCTTACATCTTTAGTTCGGCGTAATTACTTTTCAGTGGCGACAACGAAATGAAGCATAATATATTATCTTTTGCTTCGTTTTTCGGAAATTAATATCAGCCTTGTCGCATCGTTGAACTTTTCGAGATGATGTAACCTAATTCATGAACCGAAGAATTTTTTGCTGATTCCGACGTCAGAGCTTTGTTTTTCGTAAAATTTGCTTCAAGCTTCAAAAGACCATTGGAAACCGCTATTCTGTGTCCCCCAACGTGCAATTAAAACTTCGAAAAGCAACCTTAATCTCCCAAAACTCGCTCACATGAGATTTCGTTGTAAAAAACCATCGATTTTCACATTGTCTGCACATTGTCGTCAATTTCTACGTCATGCACTAGTTTTTCTCTTCGCCGACTATAAAGATATTATTCGTTCTCAAAAACGAGCCACCCCCTCCGCCTATAAAATTTTTCTTGCCGATTTCGCAGCGCAAAACACTTTCCGTCGCTGTACTCTTTCAAAAACAAGTATTTTATTGTTTTCGTTGCGAGACCCACTGTATTGTCGATTTACGGACAAGTCACTGGGTCTTGCAAGGAAAAAAACGGGAATGAATCATATTCATGAACAAAGATTTCGTCGTCAGAATTCATTTTTATTTTTGAGTCATCGCTCTTCCGTTTCTGTTGGTGGCCTTTGTTTTTTGACAATCAGCAGCATAGCTCTTTTGCTTTCACAAAAAGATTTATCAAAACCGGATGGATAAATTAGGGATTCATATGATTTTTGCAAAGTTAGTGCGGTTCTGTATATGCTCTCACCTGATCACAGCCAAACCATGCTAAATTTTCAATTTTTTACAGCCAAAATGGCGGACTTCCACACAGTTGCCATCAGAATGGAAAATTCGGTTCAAATATTTTATGAAACACACGGAAAATTTAAGGATGTGTCGTGGTGAGTCGTCTATCATTTTTGAAAAGTCTGACCCAAAATTGACACTAAATTTTCAATTTAAGGAATGAGGAGAAGTCGACCGATGGAGCCACAAATACCTACAAGTTCTTTTTCGACTGGTCGAAAAAAAAAATGGAGAATCTCGTGGGAATCAAGGGCAACATCCGTTCCACGATCAACTACCATTTTGACCCTTTCATAGTGGTTGACAACACTCTGTTCCACATTGAAGACCCATTGAAACCCGTGGATATGAGCTTCCCAACGGCGCCCTACATCAAGCACGAAACCTTCGTCATTCACATCTACCCCGTCACCAAGTATTCGATGTACTTCTTGACAAACACCTGGATGGACGAGAAGAAGAACGATGCTGTGCTTCTGATCGAGAATCAGAAATTCCCTGTCATTTCGAGTGTAAGTTGCTGTTTGAGTCATTGTGATGGGAAAGATGATGAGAATTGCAGATCCTTGCGTTCCACTCGAAGTATTTCAAAAAAGTCTTCGACTCAAAGGAAGACAACACTCCGATTGAACTCCCGAAGGGTACTCTCTACTATTTCGCGTTCCTCCTCCGCACGTTCATCTCCGATATTATTATGCCAAAAGGTATCAATTTTAAATTAGAAATATTGTGTTATATCTCAAATCCAAATCAAAACTAGTTTTCTTTTGTCAAAATTATTGAAAATTCGCTGGAACCATGCATTTGAGTTCACTGTTCATTTGCTACATTGTAAATCTTTACAAGTAATGTGTTTTTGGTTAGGCTTTGAGAATTTTCTATAAATTTGGTCACTGATAGTTTCGACGTCGCTGATTCTGAATCTGAAGTCAGAATTTCTGTAATTGATCTCATTTTTGAGAAAAGATGTGTCAAAGCCATTTTCAGTTTCATTTCCCTCCATGTTTTCAAGTGTTTACGTGTCGACATTTTTGATAGTTACGAAATAGTGGAGAAAATAGCACTGAAAATGGCTTTGACACATTTTTTCTTAAAAATGAGATTAGTTACAGAAATTCTGATTTTAGATTCAGAATCAGCGATATCGAAACTATCAGCGACCAAATTTATAGAAAATTCTCAAAGCCTAACCAAAAACACATTGCATGCTAGTCCACTTTTTTGAACCCAGTCTCAATTCCCACCTGGCAGGACTATATCAAAAACCCATATCTTTAGACCACGACATTGTCCCAGTCCTGGAGCTTGCCACGTTCTACGGGATCCCATTGGCGAGCAGAGTCTGCGAGACGGCTCTCATTGAGTGCAAGTCAGAGACCCTTGCCAAGAAGCTGATCCTTGCGAAGACCCACAATCTGAAAGCTCTCTTCGCTGAGTGTGTCAAACGAATGGACAACGGCCTCTGCAACGCGAACACGATCAACGAGCTCAAAGAGTTGAGAGACTCGGAACACTTCGAACATCTTCCAAAGGATGTCCAAATCGCAATCGATGTGATCATAGCTATTCCAGCTAAGGAACAGGGGGGCACGCTCAAGGTGCCGAAGAGCACCAAGAAGAAAACCAACGTTTCATGGATTGGATACGTCATGCTTACTGAAAAAGCAAAACTTGATGCGATTGCACAATCGTACAAGCCTAACAAGTTCACCGATTGTGAGATAATTATAGATGGATACCGTCTACATGCTAACAAGCAGGTAAGAGTATTCTTCTCAATACACCAAAGTCATGATTTTGTTTCAGTGTCTCGCAGTTCACTCGGACTATTTCCGTGCGATGTTCAGCAATGACAATTTCATGGAGTCTAGGAAATCGGAAGTTGAAATGAGCGGCTTGGACAGCGCCGATTTCCTGCTTCTTCTCTGGGCCATCCATACGGACGGAGAGCAGCCTACAGGTTAGCCTTGACAAACTATGCAAATTCAACCACTTGTATTGCAGAGAAAAACGCTCTGAACGTCTTGTGTGTTGCGGACCAGTTCGGATTCCTCCAAATTATGAGTATTTGCGAAAACATTGTGATCAAGATGAAAGAGATGAACATCGCCGAGAAGCTGCTGCTTGGAAATCAGTACGAGTTGAAGAAGCTTCTCAACTGGTGCACGGAGACTCTTTTGACCGGACACCAGGACAAGAAAGCGCTGGCCGAGTTGCTCGAGTTCACTGAGAGTGAGGATTTCAATCAGTTGCCAGAGAAGTACCAGGCGAAGGTGAAAGAGTGTCTCGAGCGTCCACGTGAGGATGAGGAGTCTGGAAACACGTCTTTCCTTGCCAAGTCTTTAAAGTTCTTCAGAAACATCATGAGAGTTTTCAAGATATTCAGATCATAATTGTATCCTATCCTCATTTCCCAACCACTTTTCTTCGAAACCATTGAAATTTCCCAACCAAAGTATAAGCTTTATTCTTGGACCTAGTGCACTAATAAGTGTTTTCCCCCCAATTCCTTTCCTTTTTCCAATGTGATCAACTCTCTTGTTGTAATATTTTTATTTTGTGATGATCCATTCTTTATGACGGAAAAATTAGGTTGTATGGCTCGGGATTTCTTTAATTTTAAATTTATAGAATGCTGACAACCAAGGTATAATAACAATTTTTCAATCTCATCTAGTGCAATCATGAGTATTTTTCCCCGTTCTCTTTCCCTTTCCCAATGATAGATTTTTCCGGGATTTCTTACTGTAGAAATGTTCTCTCTCCGATCTAGTTCAAATATAAGTATTTTTGCCCATTTCCTTTCCCCCTTCCGAATGTTCTCTTCTTGTATTTTTTCCTGATGATCCATTCCTGATAACATGAAAATAAGGTTGTATGTCTCAGATCGGGATTTCATCACTTTAAATCCATAGAGTACTCACAATCAAGGTTCTCTCCCACCGATTGCAATTTTTTGTATATTTTCCCCCGTCCCTTTTTTTCAATGTGATCAATTATTGTACTTCTTTTCTTTTTGTGATGATCCATTCTTGATGACGGAAAAATAAAGTTGTATGGCTACACTTTTGTAAGTGGGCGAATGACGCACTTGCAGAGCAATTGGAGATGTGTTAAAATGGAATGGGTTCGGTAATGTGCTGTACAATCAAGAGCTTTTTGGTGGGGATTTTGCAGGGAGCACTGGGAAAGTGGATGACGTGGTTGTGATTGCAAAGAGAATTGAGAAGGAAAAATTAAGTTGAAACCAGGAAAAGAAGACGCTTCGGACTTGAAAAGAGAAGAAGAAATTCTGATGGATCTGATAGAACGGTCTTTAAGATCCAGGACTGACAATGAAAAATTGAGTTTAAGTAACGTTTCCTCAAAAGAAGAATAATAGCTGCAACTAAAAAGTTTGCGGTAAGTAAAAGTTTGAATTCACCTAGAAAAATACCTTTACCTTACACCCTTATGTGTAAAACATTCACCGACTTCAACATTTGTAATTTCTGCTTACTAATACTTTCAGGACGATAAAGAATACGAACTTCCTGGCTGAAATTGCTAATCACAAATATCTCTGTTATCCATCTACAACCTCCAATATCTCAAGCGCCACATTTCATTTCCTCTGTAAAAGGCATGACATTGATTGATACCACTGTATCCCCATTTCCGAATCTCGTCTTTCTCGAGGCCAGTAATTTCTCAAAAATTCGCCACGACTCATTTATATTTGCTCCGTTCGGTTCTTTCCCCTTTCATTCTCCAAATTTTTCACGAGACGATGCGTGAAACTTGCCCTCTGATTCGCGAAGAAGAAATTTTGCGGAACTACCTTGCCCTGTTTTCTTGGATTCTCAAACTGTTCACTGTTTTCATGTAAGTATACTGATTATTTTATCATTATCAGGTTAACCATCCTTATTGCAGATTAGTGGCAACCATCCACCTCCACAAGCACATGCAAGAAGAACGCGAGCTCCGTCAAGATTCTCTGGACATCGCGAGAGCTCCAGCTCCAAGACGCCCCCGTCATGTCTTCTACCGTGGAATGGGCGGACGACGTGGCAGATTCTAATTGTCTTCTGCTCTTTCGTCACCATGAACGTCACAAAAATAAACAATTTCCCGAAGTCATAAGATAGAAGAGCCACGTATCCCGACTATTTTTTGTATGAAGATAGGGGGAATCGTGATAAAAAATGTAGTTCTGAAGACAATTCCTGTGAGAAAAACGAAAATGTCATCTCATCACGCCTCCGGAGTTCAAGCAGAAGCAAAAAAATCACGTTGACAATGACGGGGGGAGTCTACATCCGAGTACTGAAAAAAGCATAAATCAAAGTTGCTACGGAGAATTTATGAGCTCGAATTTTTCAAAAACCAGTTTGTGAACTAGTCGTTTCATGTTTTCCATGGTGACGTGTTTGAATGTGTGTGCAATATCTTCGAATTTTTTCCTCGAACCAAGTGTGCAATTATTTTTTTATTGGCTCGTTTTTAGGGGCCAGCAATTATGAAACAAAAACATAGAAACCCATAAAATAAGCGTGTCACCAGAGAGAATTAAATTGATTTTTTCCTCCTGCCTTCTTCCTTTTCAGCAGAGCTTGGTACAGTATCCCATGTTCCTTAGAATTCATTACGTAACACTTTCTTCTTTTCCAACACACACTTTAATTCTCTGAGATCCCATAAAACGCCGCAAAGCCACGCCTCCTTTCTTTGGCCTCACCGATACAATCCATTCGTTGGCTCAGTCAGTTGAGAGCTTCAAATGGGGCTCTCGCTTCTTCCCTTTTTCGACTGTTGAGATTTGCGGTTTTTTGGTCACTTAAGGGATGGGTTAGAGGGGAATCACTGTCTTTTCTATATAGACTTTGCAAGTTTAACAAAGACGCTCTTTGCGCGAGAACTCCAGGGTACCATTTTACACATCACGAATCCCTTCAGCTCCTAGTACGTCGTACTTGATACACTTCATTGAGCCTCTTTTCTCAACTCTAGAGTCACTATATCTAGATTCAGGAAGGCTCTTCTGGATGACAAATCTCATGCATCCTTCACTCCCCATTGCCGGAATCCTCATTTGGCTGGCTCTGGTGCTTGGAGTCTTCACAACAGTTGTGCTCTTGTAAGTTGAACTTGTTTTTGGGACAACAAAGTGAGCAAAACGTGGGGGGAGTGACGTGGCATGGGTCTCGACGCGAAGAGAGGGTGATAGGGATATAGTGAGCGAATAGAAGAGAAATCAGAAAATAAGTGAGCTCAAAAGGCGCCAATTTTGCTGGCTAGAAACAATTGCAAATTCGCAATGTTTTGACCTACCAGAGATAAACAGCGCCCAAGACCTTAAAATCTACTAGACCCTAAAATAATAGTAACTAATTCCAAGGATAAGGTATTTTTTTATTTAAAGTTATATCTTTGATCGCAAACTGTTTCCTTTCCTGCAACAGTGTATCCTCAAATCTATGTTTTAGTAGCAAATAGGTCTCGCCGCAAAAAAAGCTGTTTTGGCTACTGTAACAATCATTTCAAAAGCACCTCCCCAATTTCCAGCGGCTGCATCTTCATCCTTCTCATTGAGCCCTGCCTGGAACGCCGCCGATTTGCCCACGCAGCCAGAGTTGCCGCCCGTTTCAATCGCGACGATGACAGAGCTGTTCTCCTCTCAAGACACGTTACTGACGAAGTGACACCGATGTAACAGTTAGTTCCTTTTTTGGTCTAATCAGACCAGACAGAAAATTGTTTCTTGGTCGAAATTGTAGGGGCAGATTACGAAAAGTACAAATTTCACTTTTTCGGCTTTTTTCTGCCCATAAAACACACGAATTTCGCATTAAGAATGTACAGCTACAGTATGCACTCATGAGTAGTACAATTGCACTTGTTAATGAAGATTCAAGGGGTACTGTAGTTAAATGCTTTTGTAATGTTCTATTCTTGCCAATGTATTACTTGCCTTTTCTTCTATCGTGCATTTACTTTCCAATAACACTTTACATTCCCACTTCTCTTTCTATTTCATTCTTCCAATCGGTATTCCTACCGTAATCTTACCTGAAACATTTCCTCGCTTTTAACCATAACCAGGTACACCTAGAAACATGAACGAGATTATTGGCGCCCTCCTCGGCATTTCCTTTGGAATTCTCATACTCAGCGCAATGTAAGAACGTCGTCTTTTGACATTAACCGTTCCTTTTTCACACTAGGCTTTGTGGCCTTCTTTGGTGTCTCGAGGACCGTGACAATTCTAACGAGGTGTCTCCGTTTGTCTACCAGAGCAACGCAGAGCAGTTGGAGGAAGAAATGAACCAAAGTGGTGACAATCCAGCGTTCGAAATGTCGGTGTTCAAGGAAAACGAGGTGGAGAGGAGAGAAGAAGAGGAGTGAAGAGAGGAAAGGGACCGTATACAGCTTAATAGTAATTTTACTGTAGGTTTGTAGGAAGGGAGTGGAAATTGACAAAAATTGGAACTTGATGAAATTGAGCGTTGTGTACCTGTCTTTGCGCATGAGGTTGTTGCTAGATCGCGATCGACTTTTATTTGAAATTATCGTTTCAATTTAACGTTTTACTTTAAATTTTATGTTCAGTTGAGGTTTTTAAGAGCGTCAAATGGAAAAAAACCTTATAAACAACATAGTAGCATGAATCTTTGCACCCCCAAAAACGGGGAATTCAAAATTCGGCAAGGGTCAATCCACCTCAGCAACAACCATGCGAAACAGATGGTTCACACAACAGTAGATGTAATGATCATGCCGTTTGGACAGTTGTCTGCTTCTGGAAATTTGACGTCTTCCAATCTAACCTTTGGCAACTACTCGGAGCAGAGCCCGTAAAAAGGACGCCTTTAGCAAACTCTGCTTCAAACTATTCAATTGGAAGCCGTTTCATCTCTAAATGCATTTCAATCAGCAAGACTCGAACATGCCTGATTTTGTCAAGTTCCAGTACTTGTCCATTGCTACTTCCCTTGACTTAAAAAACCTTTACTTTCCAGCAACACTTGCCAAATCACAACGACTACGACAGATCTTCATTCTTCCTTCATTTTTAAACCATTTACTTCTACCCTTTCTTTCCTATCCATTTATCATTTCCTGCGTTGACCAAATACTCTGCAAGTGTTGTGATATGTGAGTAATAAATACTTTCAGGGTGGATGGAACTTGTCACGGGAGCACTCTTCCTCCTCTTCTTTCTCTTGGGCCTTTTCGGAGTAGTGGGGTTTGTTTGGAAATTCGTGCACCTGCATTCACAAACCTTTAGAGCAATATACGCTTGCGACCAGTATCGGGAGTGTGTGCTCGATGTTCCACAGAACTTCCAAGTGAGACGTCATCCAGAAGCGCGGAAGATGATGTCGTCGGACTCTGAGGCGATTGAAATGACCGAGTTTCGACCTAGAATTGTCGCTGAGAGTGAGCTCTGAATGAAATCATTGTCTGCTTCCATATCCTGACAAACTTTCCCGTCTATTCGCATGCCCCAGTGATAAACAATTCCCGTTTTGTTATGAAATGATATTGATACTTTCACGGTCCATACTCCGTGTGCCAATACTTTTGCTTTTAGTGTTTGTGCTAGTTTTCATTGATTATTTGTTGAGGATGAAGAACCTGATTGACAATCCAGCGGTTCAATTTCTACTCGTCGTTATCATCATCTGCATTCTGGCGATAGCGTAGGAGAAAATTGAACAGGAGTTGAAAAAATTTCCAATTTTGAGGTCCTGCGTCATAATCGAGAAAGTAGTGGGGAACATGTTCCCAGCGACGGATTACGAGATCGGTCGTGTGGTGTACGTGGCACCACCACCACCACCAGCGATTCCAAGACCACCCATTGTCATTCACGTCCAGCCACCAGAGGATGATCCAGTCGGAGTACAGAAGAAAGAGGAAGAAGTCAACATTCTCTCATGAGCAGGTGCGCCTTGAGCCAAGTCCTTATGATAAAGGTGCCTTTCCAGCAATGTTGATGGAACTCGATGTCAACGATGAAAAACAAAAATGAAAAACTGAACCTTAATCTAAAATTTCACAAAATCTTGGAGAAAGCATACCATTTCTCTCAAAACTTGAACTTTCTTCAATACCACCCGGTTTCTACCGTGGCTCTCATACCTTTCATACTTTCAATCCGCTTTGTTTTAACCCAAAATTCAGAATGATAATCCCCGGTGTGATCGCTGCCTTCGCCTACTTCTTCCTAGCAATTGCAATCACAATTGCGATGGCGTTGTAAGAAACGTTCTGCTCAATTTGTGAGACCCTAAAACTTGATTGTGCTCGTTCCCACATGAGAAAGTGAGTGTGCAAGTGTGTAATACTAAATAGACCGTCAGTGACAGTGAGAACAGTAAGAGAGGGAGAGGGTGTTAGGTTTTAAGGTCTCTGGAAAGAGTTGAACTGATTCTGAGGTATCTAGGAGTAGGTTTGTCAAGTTTCTGTTACTGTAAGAGCTCGAAACTTGCTCCAAATCTGTGATACTGTAGAATAAGTTCAGAATATTTTCAAACTTGACAATACTTTTGTACAAATCAAATTCAGCTATTGTCAAGTCTTCGGAAAGATGACGGAGGACGAGCTGCAGTCCGAAGGGTCAAAGAAGAAGAAAAAGAAGCATATCATCAAGACAAAACGAACAGAAACTGTAATCACCATTGAAGTCGATGACGATGGTGCTATCACCCGCCAGGAACGAGCTTGACCATTTTCAGCATAAAACTTTCCTTTACTTCTCTTCCTTTTTCGTTTCCACTTTTTTCATCGGTAGACTACTCCTACTATCTTTACTCTGTGCATGACTCTTTTTTCTAACCCTTTCCTAGATGATCTACGCCTTGAACTCGGAACTCCCCACCATTGTCATCTTCCTTCTCGTCGCTCTTGGCCTCTTGTGGCTCCTAGTAGTGTGAGCCTATGAACAGTCACATTAACACTTCAAATATGAGATTCAGGTCGTGCTACATCACCGAAATCATCTGGGCGGTGTGCATTGCTCGTGTCTTCAAGCAGCAGCAGAAGGAGATGCAGCGTCAGCGCGACGACGCGGCTCGTCGTCCGTTTGTTGTAGGAGGGGAGACCAAAGACGTGGAGGCTGATGCTCTCGGTCTCGTCTTGCCGGTTTAGAAGTGAGCAAGGGGTAAAGTGCGACTAGGTGAAGTATTTTTGTAGCCTTCTGACTCTCCTATCAACTTCATGTCCATCTTGCTGCTGTCCTCTTCTATCGCTTCTGCCACATTCCGAATAAAAGTTCACCGTTACCGTTAGATAGATGTTCATTTTTATTGATTTTATGGTTATGCAACCATATACCATATCTTATACACTAATTTCTACTCGTTAAGTTTTTCCTGTATCTAATACACTTTCAGCTTTAGGGTGATGGAAGCTATGGCTGCTACCAACCTGGAAGTCCTGAGACTAGGCTACGCACTGATGATCTGTCTGTGGGGAGCCACGTTGTAAGAGCCCTGGATACACCACAAACAAACTAGAATGATTTTCAGCATCATGCTGTTCCACGGCGTCGTCAAGGACGTCTTCTTCCCGAAGATCGATGAGTTCGAAGAGTTCCAGGACATTCTTGCAAAGGAGCCATTGAAGCATGTGGTGTTAGACGTCTCCCAGCTGCTGGAGGATCAGGGAGTGGAAGAGGGGAACTTCAAAGTACAGTATCATGACGAGCATCCTCTGTTGCATGTGTGAAGTGGGTTTAGCAAAGGGGGCTATTGGTAAATTGGGTTTTACAGATGGAAATAGAGAGAATGAGAGAGGGAAGAGAGGTAGAGTAAGTGACATTCACTTTTCAACTAATTATTTTGAATATCAATCATCAATAATATGAACTTTACTATTTGGATTCATTTCTTCTTCATTTTTTTCTGATTCCTATACTGGTTTCAATCCCAGTTTCATACCTCATTTCTTGTCTCATTAACACTTTTGCTCCCCTGTTTTTCTAATCATACAGATGGAGAACGTCATTGAAGTCAGCAATCTAGTCCCCACTGTCTATCTCGCACTTTTCTCCATCTTCTGGCTCATTGCCTTGTGAGTCTCCCACCCTCACTTTAAAGGGGGTAACAACTAATTCTGAAAAATGAAGTACTGAAGTCGTGATCAGCACAAAATTCTGCGTCGATTGATATATGAAACTCCATTTTTCAGAATTAGTTGTTACCCCCTTTAATGACTTTTCCCAGTTTTCAGCGTCTTCCTGGCCGTGGACTTCTTCATGAACCGTCAACACACTCCCATCGACGACCTCGAGATCCTTATCCCGGCCGACGAGTCTCCAGAAGACACGGAGAACTGGGAGTATGACCCCCAGCTCACTTTCCGGAAGGTCATCATTGATCCGGAGCAGTTAGAGGAGGAGAACCCTCTTTTCTGAGATCGTAACCAGATCCATCAATGATAAAGCTTTTGTGAATAATTTTTTTCTATGTGCTCATAACTAACACGGTTGCCATGTCCGTTCTCTTATTTCTCTTGCTCGTCTATATGCTTTCTTTGCTCAACTAGCTTTCAGTTAACTTTAAGTTCAATGGAATCGACCACCGTAGAACCCGCTCCATTCCACATCCCACCATCCTACATCTTCTTCGTTGTCATCGGTGTCAGCATCACGTAGGTGTTCCGATTGAGTTCTTTGCAATGCGAATGCTTTAAGAGTTGCATGCACCATAGACATGTACGTCCAGAGACTGTTCTGCTTCCGTAACATCCCGAGAAACAACGCGGAAGAGCCGAACCGTGCGAACCGCGAGGAAGAGGACGAGGAGGCGATCCCTATGGAGCCGCTCGCCAACAATCGCTATTTCTTGCCGTAGCACGGTTTTGTTTGATTGAACCTGTCTGTCGAACAGAGAAAGAAGTTAACAACTAATTAGGTTGAATATTGCAGAAAAATCATCACAACTTCTTCCCGATCTTCTCTGTCCTGAATCCCGAATACTGAACCATTGTGAGCCGCAAATGTTGAGTGAGTTAACTAGAGTTGGTGGCTGGGGGACGAGGAAAAAAACTGAGGTTGGGAAAAGGCCTAACTTTGCCACTGTCCTCGGCCCCCAGCCACAATCGCCTATATCGTGTATATCCACTAAATGAAAGTTCTCTTTCAGATCTCTTCCCTGACTTCCCGAATCTTCTCCGACTTCTCGAATCTTCACAAACTCGTCGAAAATAATGCTATTTCTCACCGTAACTTAACTTATTCCACCCTTTAACTTAAAACCCGACGATAAACTGTTCAACTGGCAAAACACTGTCAAAAAGCTGGGGAACCACAAAAAGCTGCGCACAGCCATTGCGCTCAACGCTGTCTGCGTCTCTCTCATTCAAACTTCGTCCCTCTCTTCAGTCAGCAATGTCTTCGCACTTTCTGCCTGTACGCCTTCCTTTTCGTCTAATGAATTAGTGCTCCGAACCAGTGCGTAATAAACCGCGCATTAACAGATGCGCTGCACCTGTGAACTTTAACAGCTGCGCGCGAGCAGCCCAAAAAAGTGAAAATTTTATTGATCTCGAAAATGGGGTGAAAAACTGTTGAACATGTGCTCGAGACAGATGCGCGTCCGGTTCATTAGGTTTTTGTACATAATTTTACCTCATGGTTTCGAAAAACCTATGGAAAATAAAAATTTTTAATCACTGAAATTTGTTTTGGCTGCGCGGTGGCGATAAGGAGTCGGACGAGCAAAATTAAAGCGTTTTTGACGATTTTTGTTGGTTTTTTGCGAAAAATTGCCGGTTTTCTCGGTGATAATTTGAATTCAAGCAACTGGACCGTGTTTTTACCTCACAAAAAAACTCAAAAACTATAACGAAAACCAAGAAAAAATCGAGAAAATTGTCCAAATCTGAATTGTTGCCAGGTTTTTGAACTCCGCGCCGATTTGTTGTAGGCGAGTGCGATAGGGCGCATTTGTAGATGCATATATTTGGCCGTGTACCTGTTTCAGTTCTCTATTTCATTTCCCACAAAACTTTCGGGGACCGATTTTCGAAAACGCTCTGAAATTCTTATGGATTGGTGCTCCGAACCAGTGCGTAAAGAACCGTGCACTATTTTGGAACAGATGCGCTGCACCTGTGAACTTAAACAGCTGCCCGCAAAAAGTAAAAATTTTATTAATCTCGAAATGGGGTGAAAAGCTGTCTAACACGTGCTCGATACAGATGCGCATCCGGTTCAGTCCGTTTTTCGTACTCTCCGCTGTCCACAGTACTTTTGAGAATGTGCCTTAAATCATTTTACTTTCCACATAGACTCTCCGCACGCGAGAGTAAGTGCGCTCTACTGCACAACAGAATTTTTTCGGCCACGGTCATCATCTTACGCGATAAAAATCGATGGCCGCGGTCGAGAACACTCCAATTTTCTCTTCCATTTCAGTCATTTTGCAATGGAGCGCACTGACTGTTGCGTGCGGCGCGTACAGCCCTTGGAACCAAACCCCAGGAAAAATTCTGCGAGCCTCTGTGCTCTGAAAAACCAAAAGCGCAAAGTGGCGGCAGCTTTTTGTTTATTGATCATCTATCGACTGTCCGCCGCCGTCCATTAGATGAATTGGCACTTTTTTACACTGTCCCCTCTGTCAACTTTACCTCCAACCGTCCTGCACAAAACGCACTTTCTTCCTCTTTTCGATCATCACCCCTCTTCGGCCCAAAAGTGCAAGTCCCCCCTCGTACCCCTTTCTCTCCTCCTCTCCCCGTCGCGAGAGACGGTACGACGACGAGAGCACTGTCGGGCTCCGCCCCCTTCTCTCCCTCAGCTCGGCCGCTCATCATTCCTCATTCAGAAATGGCTCCTCGTCACCTCGTCTGTCTCGGGCTTTCCGCCCTCCACTCTACCGTGGCTTCGTTCCCCCACGCGGCGAACCATATCCAAGTCGTCGCCAAGGACCTCGCTCAGCTGAACCCGGACCACCACCACTACGAGCTCGAGTCCCAGGACAAGCCGAAGCACTGCATCGACGAGTTCATGGTGCAGAACAAGGAAATGGTCGCCTTCACCGTCTTCTCGTTCATTGTGTGAGTGACATTTTTGTTATTTAGACAGCGCTGCGACTAGAGCATTACAGTAAAACAGTCACAACCCAATTATTTTTCAGCATCGTCTTCATTCTGGTGATCCAGTTCGACCGCGTGCGCCGTGCGACCAAGAAGATCGTCATGGTTGTCAAGAAGCCGGCTCCGATGAAGGTGTCCTTCCTGGTGGATCCGTGCTACCTCCAGCCGGTCACCAGCAGCGCCGCGAAGGCTACTCCGCTCGTCGCGAAGGGCCCGCTCGTTCCCCTGGCTTCGGAGGACGAGTTCGAGACCGATGTCGACAACGTCAGCGTCACCTTCGAGGAGGACCTCCACCTGATCGTCTAAATCGCGAACCCCGCTTTCCTCACCCATCTGTTAACCTGTTAATCACCCGTTTCGGGTAACTCCTGTTCGTTTTTCCGCGTTTTATTGTCCCCCCCCCCCATTCTTGTGCCCCAATTCCCGTTCCTTACCTTTAACGTCTCATGTTTTCACCGAGTTTTTATATTGCTTCGTATTTCGTTTCCCCACCCCTCTCAAAGTTCTTTTGTTCTCAATAAACGCGCGTAATATTCAAACGAAGTTTGAAAAGTGCAAAGTCGGCGACAAAAAGACGAAGAAATCGCATGATAGGCGAGCGGTGTCTTGTGTTAATCACAGGCGGCTCTCCTTTCGACTGTCCTCTCCCTTGTCTCTCCGTCCGTCCCCCTGATTCATCCATTTGAATTCGAATTGGGCACTCTCTCTATTCAAATAGTTGCCTTTTCGAAGGTGATAAAGAGTGTTAAGAGGCCATGGCATTCCCAGGGTTTAGAGCGGTCAAAGGGTGCGGAGTACGGTACATCGGCAACTGCGAACCTCTGCGTTGTCAAATAAACGAGGAAAGGGGGAATTGGAAAAAGAAGTTGGCAGCAGTTTCCAGAAAATCAATTTCCTGAAAAGTTCGGCATATGTTTGGCAGATTTTTCCCAGAATCGCCGGCCCCCTTTGATCCGAAGATTTGGCGGTCACATTCTTTCCGCTGGAAATAATTGAAACTGTTGGAGAACTAACACAACAGATGTTTTCGTTTGCCGTCGGTCTTTTTCCTCTCAAAGCTCCCAAAAACTTATTTTTCATTGAATTGACCCACGTTTTTCAGAAGCCTTTCTCAACATGAAAACGTCTGTGAAGATCGTCCTCTGGACGATCGTGACGGTTCTGGCTTTTTGCTGTGCGCTGACAGCGTCTGCCGACATGTTCGCGGTAATTTTCAATCAATTTTTTTGGCTGATGACTCATTCACTGGATTTCAGCAATATGAGGCCGACAATTCCATGTTCCCGAGCTTCCACGACGGAGAGCTGCCCCTCAACTTTGTGCTCGACGTCAATGAGTACTACAGACCGAGTGACTCCTTTTGGAACGTGCCACTGGTGACGTCATCTTCCACCCGATCGCGTATCCCCGAAATCTTCCTTACCCTCTATGTCATCACCCTCATGTAAGATAAAATGGTCCATCGTCGATTACATTTTCATTTTTCCAGCCTGCTCTTTGTCTTCCTCGCCTACATCAACAGCGCCAAGTACCGCTTTGCCGTGACCGACCGATTCCGCCACATCGACCTTGTTGTGGACGCCTCTTTCGACGTGATGGCAGTGATGAACGTGGCCACGTGTGAGATGGACATCTCCAACCACAAGTTCGTGCCGAGAAGCGTCTACGGAACTCAGCTGAGCGTGGTCCGCGAGAACTCGCAGGAGTACGAAAATCTGTACCCATAATTTTCTTTTCCTGACAGCTTTTCTATATTTTCCCTTCTTTTCCTTCTCATGTCCGAATCCGAATTTATCAAGAATCGCATAATCTCTGTCATCATAAAGTGGTTAACTTCTGTATGAGCACGTGTCGTCCACACCTCCAGACGACACCCTGCGAAATAGTGAGAGAGCAAGAGATAGAGCGTGAGGAAGACGTGAGGTGCGGAAGGTAAAGAGTGCATGTCAAGCCACGCCCCCCTTTGCTCGCCCCATCCTGCCAGCCCTCATTCCTCACTCATACCGTCTTCAGCTACTGTACGATGTCTGCTCTCTTCGTGCAGCCCGACGCCCTTCGCGCTCTCGCCGACCTCATGGCCAACTTCTTCCTCGTCTTCATCATCTTGTTCCCGTGAGTTTCGAGAGGCAGAAGATCAAAGAAATATGATATTTTTTCCAGGGTGTTGATCATCTTCTACAGTGTCTACTTCCTCGACCGCGTGCTGGCGATGGAGGCGCTCCAGGAGGAGCTCGAGTACCACATCAACCTCGCCGAGGAGCTGATGAGCATGAACGTGCTTCGTGGAGCCGCTGGTGTGGAGCCGATTGTCATCAACATCGACGAGGAGTTCGAGGGACAGGACGACGAGGAGATCCCGCACCACGTTCGCCTCTTCCTGGACTTCGTCACCGAGCCGCTCGAGATTTAAAATATCGTACCGCCCCTTGCTTATCTGCTCCCGTTTCCGTCTCCCCTCTCTCTTGTTGTTATCACTTCCCCCCCTCCTCCAATTCTCCACTTTCTTCTTTATCCTCACACTGTCCTCTCCTTGTAACTCTCCCCCTCTATTGTAAGCGTTTGTTTCTGAATAAATACCCAAAAGTGATAAAAAAGCGGTGCCGACAGTTCGCGCGGACAGTGAGACGCAGGCGGCGTAGGCGGACGCAGACCCTCTCAGACGAGCGCGCGCGCCCTCCGAGCTGCGTGGCATCATTTGCACTGTGCGGCCGTCATGCCCAATTCGACTCGCTTCCCACCATCGTCTTCTCCCGGGGTATGTCACTTCTACTGCAGTATCGTTGTCATGGAAAAAAGAGGGGGGACCATAATAAGGGGGTGAATTTACGACCATGTGCACGAGCGCCCAGAAAAAAAGTCCTCGAAACCACTCGCACATTTGCAGACTATGCCGCCGCCGGCCATGCCGAGGCTCTCGGAGAAGGAGTCGCAGCTCATCTTCTTTGTGGTCATCTGCGCCTTTTTGTAAGGAATTATTATCAATTTTGTGAAAACTTCAAAAATTATGTCTTGCAGGATCTCCTACTCGCTCTTCGGACTGTTCCGCCGCTTCTTCTTCCGTATGACGTGGGGCAAGGCCTTCATGGTGGAGCACGAGAACCCGGACGTGGAGAACGCGAACCGTTCGTTCCTGGAGGACGACGTCGACAGCAAGCCAAAGAAGGCCACCGTGGTCCGCTTCAATCTCGACGAGGGCCGTCTCGAGGAGAGCGAGCTTTAATTATTGAGCGAGTTGATGTGCTAAATTCCTGCCAATAAATGTTGTGTTTCCAAGTTATCGAACAATGTCGAGAAAAGTTTCTCTCTTTTTTTCCGTTGCTTTCTCCCTGACTCTTGCTGCACGCTGCTTTTCACGGAGAACAAAATTGGAAGGAGAAGAAAAAACACTGATTCCAAAGAAAGAATCTGAAAAAAAATCCAATTGACCATTTCCACTTCCATTTGACGCCGTGCGAGTAATGGCCAGCGAATGATTTTTATGAGCCACATACATGGAGCGCTGCTCGCTTTCGACACTACTCCTATTCCGAACTAGCCATGAGAGCTGTACTTCTTCTCCTTCTAACACTTCTGGCAGTGGAAGCCAGCGTTCGTTGCGTGGTGAACGTAAACGTCGTGTATAAAACGGTGAGAGATATGACAGGCGATGAGTCATGGCACGTGATGTTTTCCAGGACTGCGAGAACATAAAGTCATCATCGGCGTTGCGACGTCTCGAAAAGTACATGTTCTTCATGCTCCGCCACTTTCTCTACGTATGGTTGGTCGTCAACTTCTACCGGGCCGGTGTGTTCCTGCGCCGTCGCTGAGAGTCGTCTTTTATTTTCCGTTCTCTCTCATTTTCTCCTGTTTTTCATGTTCACTCTTGATTTCTCCTGATTTCTCCTAATTTCTCCTGATTTCTCCCCGCTTCTCCCATTTTCACCCATCTTTTCCCATCTTCCCCATAAATTATGTGACAAAAGCTGCCGTCAATTTGTTTATAATACAGTGCCTGTCACAAAGCTCGATGATTTGCGGTGTGAATGGTTTATGATATGTCACGGAGTCATTTGATACTCAGATTACAGGTCGTCCGATAGACCGTCCGGTCGTAAAACAGCTGGCCCCTTCGGACGTTAGGTGTCAACAGCTTCGCGAGAAAAGTTGCGCAAAATGGCGAGGGGTCGAAGGGGGACGACCTTGCATATGTTTCGCTCTTCCCAGGAAAGGGCAACTTTCACTATGGGAAAGCGTCAATATCACACCTGGCCTCCCCATGTTTTTCAAATTTGGCGTAGAACTGCTTGGCATATGTTCCATGCTTATGCCCTCGCTCATTCGACACCTTCTACGGGCTGCGTCTCGCGAAATCTTACTCTCTCGCCCCTCGGAAAAACAACATACAGTATGGCGGCTTTTCATTTCTATTTTCTTTTCGACACTGGATGGTCAAAATCATTTTCTCTCCGGATTTTCCTCTCTTCCTCTATCTCTCTCCATCTCTCTCTCTCGATTTTCTTGCAGAAAAGATTTGTCACTTTTTCAGAAACTCCCTCACGCAGTTTCCCTGTCTTGCCGTCAACCACCGACAATGAAGCACTACCCGGTAAGCAGGTTGAAGGCAGATTTTTGCAAATTCAAACATTTCCAGGCCATGGACGAGCTCCTCAACCTCAAGCCGCCGACCACCACCGTCGCGGTCATCGCCAACTCGACCATGCCGTTCTGGCCGCTGTTCCTTCTGCTGGTGCTCTTCGCCATTGTCGCCTGTTGCGCCCTCTGCTTCCTCGCGCCGGTCAGATCGTGCCTGAGCCATTCGCTCTGGAAGCTCGACAACGCCGATGACGAGCACGACGGCCACGTCATCCTCCAGGACATGGTCCTCGCCGAGGAGGGCCTTCGCGCCGACAACTGAGCTGTTAATTTTCCACGACACCTTCCTTATATCCCCTCTCTTCTCCCCTTACCTTTTCTCTCCCCCCGTTGCCATGTGTCCCTTTTCCTCCAGGGTTCTTTCAACCCATCCCTTCAATTACCCATCTCAAAAAATCTGAGAGCTCCGGCCGAGAATCCATTTTCTCGACCAGAACCCTCCGAGTTTCTGAAATAGGCTCCCCTTGTCTTGACCCCTGCCCATTCGGCTCATTTTCAAATAAACGTCGTCGTGGAAAACAAAGAATGATAACGAAAACATGTTGACGGTTCACACTATTTCCCCTAAAACAGGCGAAGTTGAGTAAACACTACGGGATGTCAAAAGGAGCCGTGCAAAAAGGGCATGTGATACGCGAAGGTGGAAAACACCGTCGAATTGCGAAACAAATCGTGTTTTTGCAAATATGGGAGATGGAGTCTCGAGGTAGTCGTGGAGAGCCATAGCTCACAGCGTTTTATGGGCTTTTCCATGGCAATGGGATTTGGTTGAATCCTTTGAAGTTACGGAAACCGAAACCGTGTCTCGAACAGTCGATTGTCTCGTCTTTTGATGATTGTTTGGGCGCAAGAACATTCGAGAAGCCATCGAGCTGCAAGAGATCGGAATGTCTCCTCAGATACTTGCAAAATGATTTTCTTCCCCGTGCTGGAAAATAATTGGATATTTGCAGAAGGGGGCGCCGATATCATGTAGCACTTCCCTTCGAGAAACTTCGAGTCAGCGCCGAGAAACAGCGGCGGCACGAGAGAGTCGAGAGAAACAGAGATCAAAGGATCTTTTCCTTCGCTGCGAGACCTGCAAAAAATTTTTGGACATGAACCGAATTCTCCTCAAAAATAAGCACTACCACTTTCCCAATCCTTTCCCAAAAACCCTTCAGCCTTCAGTGGGCCCAGTCTCATTCCCTTTCATCCTTCCCAAAAAGTGATATAATGTTAAGAAAGTGCAAGGGATACGGTAGACTCGGTGGGCTCGGTGCTGGGTGACGAGGTGGCCGAGTCACAACGAGACACTGTGTGCCCCTCAAGAGACCACAGACATGGACGGTTGAATCACCGGCCGCAGGGAGTCGTGTGGGGCGAGAAGATGGCCACGTTTCCTTGCAAAGTTAAGTGGTGTGTCTGGGAAGGGATGGGGAGGGAAGGGAAGCGAGGGAATGGGAAAAGTTGGCTAACGATTGGGAAAAGGGGCTATGGGAACTGGATATGGAACATTATCAGTATATGGAGGCATACAAGGAACGGATGAGCCTGTAACATGTCTGAAGCATTGATCAAAGAAGCCGCCAGGACATTCAATTTCCCCCGAATCGGAAATTTTGAAAAGTTTTCCGATTCGGGGAAATTGTGTTCTCATGCCCCGTTTTCAGCGAATCCAGCATCAGTTTCCCAGTTGTTTATAGCCCTTCCTAATTTGTTCATCGACCTGATCACCAATCCATGTGTCCAACTGGCCCGGTGAGGTGTATCATATTGCCATTTACCCGTCATGTAGGTTGCAGGAGTCGTCTGGGATTTGTTGCGCAACACAATACGGTTTCTCGATGGTGCAATGAGCATCCCAAGTAACATGTGTCTGTGGCCCTAGTATTCATGCTTGCTATTCCCAAAGTTTGGGAGAAACTTGGTTGTTTGATCGGAATTTGGTTGCAGCATGATAATGAGTCATTGCGATCGAGATTTGCAAAATTTATGCTGTCTGCCACGTTATGTTTTCGTGTGTGGATGTTCACATGAGTCTCTTTGTCTGCAAAACTCGTGGTAAATAGTTTGCAATCAATTGTGTTTCACAATTGGCCCAAAATGACGACATATTCACAGGGCAATTGTGTTTGCGCTATGTTAATGTGCCAGTGCTTTCCATATCCCGTAACACCATATCATTCCATCACCTCCTCTGCAGAACTGTTGGGCTCGCGCCGAATGCGCTGCGTATCGACCCATTGTGATTGTCGATACGGAGTCATATGACAAACCAAAACCCATTCGAGGATTGGAGGACGCACTCTTTGCAAGCCAGACAGACACTTTTCGGAAGACAGACGTTGTCTGTCTATCTGTCTGTCTGTCTCGCAAGCAACTTACTTCATATCATCATTTCTTAGGCAAGCACGCGTATGGGCACCTCTCCCGTCTCTCCTTCTCATTGTCTGGGACACCTTTAGTTTCGTGATTTCAGTGCCTTCAAATCAATTTATATGAGTTCTTAAAGTCCCCTAGGCAGCGCCCGTTCCCATCGTGAATTGTGTAAGGAGCGGCTCCCTTTCATTCTACGCAATCCTTCCGCCAATCCACGCAACACCTAAATTGGATATCTTTTTGTGTGGTCTATGGGGCCGCTCCTTTCCATTTCCCAGCGACACCTTCTTGCGCAATCCGCCTTCCCCGCCGACTCCCCTGGCACGCTGCCAACTTCCCTGCCCTCGCCAATCCTGTACGCCCCGCCCACGGCGCGGCTCCACCTGTCACGCTCCGCCCCTTTTCGACAGGGCCAAAAGTCTCCTCGATCAGTCAATATGCATGGGCGCCCTCGTGATGGGCGGTGTTCCCCCTCCTCCTTCTAGACGGCTATGCACATGACTCAGTTGATTTTCGAAAGTAGTTGTGAAATCGAGCGCGATTTGTCATTCCCTCCACATTATCTCCCTATTAGCGGTGGTTTAGATAATTTCGAGTGTGTGTGAGTGAGAAAGCAGCGATGATATGAGAGCCTAATCAAGCCCTCAAGAGAGAGCGAGAGAGTGTCATGTGAAGGCCGCTTTCTCGCAGGACGTTTGGTCGCGCTTCCAAATTAAGACTTTCTTCGAACAAAAATATTTATTGAGTAGAAGCATAGCGTGCAATAAGTTACGATAACTGCATAAATTAATAGCCTGGTGGGGTTCTTGGGGTTGGGCAGTGGAAGCAGTCTCCATTTGGTCCCTTGGATCCGAGTCCTCCCTGTGGTCCGGCCTCTCCCTTGCGTCCTGGACGTCCCTTTCTTCCGGCGTCTCCGAGTGGTCCCTGTGGTCCTGGGATGGTGTTTCCGCGACGTCCCTTTGGTCCTGGCTCTCCCTTGCGTCCCTGTGGTCCTGGCGCTCCTGGGGCTCCCTGTGGTCCGTTGATCTGAAAGCCAATTGGTATTTAGACATTGATATAGAGGAAATGAGGAGGAAGCTTACATCGATGACACGTCCGTCCTCTCCTCTCTTTCCGGGTGGTCCCTGTGGTCCCTGCTCTCCCTGGAGTCCTGTTGGTCCGACCATTCCTGGCTCTCCGCGGCGTCCGTCGATTCCAGCGAGTCCTGGAGATCCGCGTGGTCCGGTTGGTCCCTTCTTTCCGGCTGGTCCCATTGGTCCCTGAGCTCCTGGTGGGCAGATGACGCATGGCTCGCTCTGAAGTCCCTCGGATGGGGCGACTCCTCCGTCCTTTCCGTTCTGGGCGTCAGATCCAGCGGATCCGTCCTTTCCGTCCTTTCCGTCGTCTCCTGGTGGTCCTGGTGGTCCGGCCTTTCCTTGTTGGCAAGTGCAGCACTGTGGAGCTGGCTCGGCGTTGACGACTGGTCCGTATACGTTGTTGGATGGCTGCTCGTATCCTCCGTGGGATGGCGATGGAGCTGGGGCATTGTAGGGTTGCTCGGTGGCTGGTGCTCCGTAGTCCTCCTTCTCTCCGGCTCCTCCTCCGACTCCGCTGTTTGGCACCCACTGTCCGAAAAGCCATCCTCTCTTCACACGGTTCTGTCCTCCGGTGTGGTACAAGTTCATGAGCATGTCGCGAGAGCGCATCTAAAAGTAGAAGATTGCTCTGAATCCTACTAGAATCGCTCACCTTGCAGTAGTTAGTCTCGAAGACAATCTCCTGCTGGAGGTTCTGCACAGAGGTGAAGAGCACTGGCAGAATGACGATGGCCGAGAAAACCGAGGCGCTAGCGACAATGCACGCCGAGATGACGACCTTGCGCATGTAGCTAAAAAGAACTCGAAAAGTCAAATGAGAGTCATTGGAAAACTCACCGATGCTGATCAGTTTCCTTGCCTTCCATTGTGACCAAGTGGATGATAATCGTCAGCCAGTAGACACCTTTTATAGTGTGTCGATCAGGTTTCCCAATAGGCGGGCAGCCTGGAAACTCGAAATTCGCATGAGATATGCAAATTCCACTGATAATGCGCCACTCCCTGATGATATCGCTGATTTTTCATAAGTTGCGGGGCGGGTGACGTCAAAATGAGATAGATTTGCATTCTCAGCGGGATGGATATTGCATATTATCTTTGGGAGAAGTGAAAATCCAAACAATCTTTCTTGTTTTTTCACGTAATATCAGAAACGATCTTGCACTATCCATTGAAGTGAAAGAGAGATTAAATGAAGTTGATGGAATAGAAGGAGGTTTCAGTGCAGGAGAGGCACCAGGAGTAGTGTTTCAGCTCAGAGTGGGACGATAAGCTGTTAGATCACGGTGATCTTCGTTGAGAGGATGGCAAATGTCAGAGGTTCTTGATCGGTTATCGTGTTCATATACAGATAAGGGGGTTGCTTTCCCAAGAGTCCAATTGGTCCGGTCTCTCCCTTGCGTCCTGGACGTCCCTTTCTTCCGGCGTTTCCAAGTGGTCCCTGTAGTCCTGGGATGGTGTTTCCGCGACGTCCCTTTAGTCCTGGCTCTCCCTTGCGTCCCTGTGGTCCTGGCGCTCCTGGGGCTCCCTGTGGTCCGTTGATCCGAAAATCGATGGGTTTTAAGAAACAGAAATCGGAGTAGTGGGGTTGAGCTTACATCGATGACACGTCTGTCCTCTCCTCTCTTTCCGGGTGGTCCCTGTGGTCCCTGCTCTCCCTGGAGTCCGGTTGGTCCGACCATTCCTGGCTCTCCACGGCGTCCGTCAATTCCAGCGAGTCCTGGAGATCCGCGTGATCCGGTTGGTCCCTTCTTTCCGGCTGGTCCCATTGGTACCTGCGCTTCTGGTGGGCAGATGACGCATGGCTCGCCCTGAAGTCCCTCGGATGGGGCGACTCCTCCGTCCTTTCCGTTCTGGGCGTCCAATCCAACAGATCCGTCTTTTCCGTTCTTTCCGTCGTCTTCTGGTCGTCCTGGTGGTCCGGCCTTCCCTTGCTAGCAAGTGCATGAAAGGAGGGTGGATGTTAGAGGTCCTTGAGCAGATATCGATTTCTTGGTGTATTGGGTTCAAACCCTTTTAGTTGGCAGGGTCTTGTTGTTTTTTCCAGTTTCTAGCCTCAAATCATCCCATAGAATCAGAATCAATCTGATTTTTGATAAAAGATGTGTCAAAACCATAAAATCCTTCATTTTCTCTAAAATGAGATCAGTCTTTTCGTGACACCTTATGAGACAGTCAACTGATTCGAGTGCTCCAGCCGAACTGTTTTACTCTTCGGATGTCAGCTGCGCTCCTCTGACCATCCTCCTTGCCAACTGTTCTCTTGTACCGTACGCTATAACTATTTCCTTTTTTGTGAACGTCAAGTTACATTGTGAACGTGGTTGCAGAGTAATGGACGTTACTGCGAACAACTGCTACTACGTTTGGTCTTGGTATCGCATGAATGCCTCCCCGGGTAATCTCGGTGATGTCCAGAGAGAGCTTGCGCAGCAGATCAACATCGTGACTCTCCTGGTATGTTGGAAGAATTCAATTTCAATTGATCTTTTGTTATTTGTAGAAGGCTGTATCTTACATCAAGCGCGAGACCCAGGAGAACGGCATTATCTTGGTAAGCTACCAAAAATTCAAACGAGCCCAAAAGTTAATCTTGTATTTCCAGGAGCGTTGCATCGCCATCTTCACCACGCTGAACCTGCCACGTGTCGGAGCCATCGTCAATCTCGAGCGCTTGGTCAACCCCACCTACCGCATCGCCTACAAGGCGATCTCCACTGGCGGCACCTACAACGACTTTTTGGTATGTTTTACCAATCAGGAGGGCTAAAATTAAAAAAATCTTTTTTCAGCCTGACCTGCGTCGCCTCGTGATCAATGTGGAGGAGATCCGCAGACTGTTCGTCGAGGTCGATATGGACATCCAGGCGGCCGTCGGCCGCCAGACCGTCTCGCAGTTCCTGGCCATGCCGCTGTATGCGAAGAGGGCTTTCTTGGCCGAGGAGATGGAGAAGATCGAGGCGTCGGACATGCCGAACAAGATCGAAGTCGTTGGACATGGCTTCCCGGCGGAGTACGATCCGAATGCGAGAGCTAGAATCGAGCAGACCGTGGAGTTCCAGGTGCTCCGTGCCCGTTCCAGATTCTAGGTATTCCTGTCCCCCTGAAAGTGTCCCCCGTCGTCCCCCGTCGTCCCCCATCCAGCATAAAACCAATCTTTTGACTATCCTTAAATTTAACTGAATTTTCTCGAAAAATTCACCCCCCCCCCCTTCTTTCGGTTCTCTCTTGATCGTCATTTCTTTTGTAAGTTTTGTAAGTGTTCCTTCCCTCCCTTCCAATTATCACCCATCCTCCATTATTTTAATTTTCTTATTCATTTCTCCTGCTTTCAGTTTTCAATTGATTGCATGAAAATGTTCATTAAATAAAGAAAAAGTCGAGGAATGTACAAAATTGTTACATAACAGGGGGGTTCCAAAAAATCAGACGGCGGTCGCATTGGCAGCGCCGATCATTCGCTTCTTCCTTCCATTTCCATACGGGTCGTAGAACGGCTGAGCATGTCCGCAGGTGGAGCACGCTGGTGGCTGATAGCAAGTCGTGCATGGAGCAGGAGTCGTGACGATCACCACGGGTTGGGTGTTACAGGTATTGCATGGTGGTGGTGGCTGATAGCAAGTGGTGCACGGGCAGGCGGCTTGTTGAGGGCACGGCTCTTGTTCGATGGACGCTCCGGTGCACTGAAATTGTATTTGTTGATGGGTGGATCAAAGTCAAAATTGAAAGTGGGAGAAATTCTCACTCCAGATCCACAGCTGCACTGTCTCGACCTGGTAATCGAGCCTCCCGTTCCGCAAGTGACTGAGCAAGTCGACCAGGACGACCACTGAAACAAGAAAACTAGTTGTCAACCTTGTTGTCTCAACCTTACCGCAGTCCAGGTACAGCATGGCTGAGCATTGCAAGCTTGCGACTCGGCGGCAGCTCCGACGCATTGGCAGGTCGAGCATCCGTTATTGCAAACACGGCTTCTCGTCATCGTACCGCCACCGCAGCTGGCACTGCAAGTTATCAATCGGCTATAGTGTTATGAGTAAACAAGCAACCGTTTTCGAATTGAACTCTGAGAAAAACAAACAGTTCATTTGGCACCTACCTGCAAGCGCTCCAACCTCCCCAGGCTCCCCATTGCGGTTGGGTTGGCTGCGGATCATAGAGGACGCATGGCTTGGACTCGGTGGAAGAGCCGCCTTGGCAGTTTCCAGATGGGCAGAGGCGGGTGCGGGTCTCCACTGGTGCTGAAAACTCTTGGCTAGAGGAAAATGATGAAAAGAGGCTCACTTCCAAATGCAGAAGAGCACGAAGACCATTCTGTCCAGCCACTCCACTGTCCGGTTTCACCGCAGACATTGCATCCGCTTGGATTTGCTTGCACTCCGGTGCCAATCACGTATGAGAGGGTTCCTATAAGAATATTCATTTCTCTCAGTTTCAGAATAGTACTAACCTTGAAAGAACGTCAAAGCAAGAAGCAGAGCGAACATGATGATCTTCGTAGATTGAACTGTTGTCCGATGGCAATCCAGCGCTCCTCACTCGCTTAAATATTACCTAGCTCCGCAAATATTACCTGTCAGTAACGGAGAGAGAGAAACAGTCGCTCAAAGTGTATATTTGCTTCTTTTTTCGCAGCAAAAAAGCACACGCCCTCGGCTAGTAGTTGACGAAATAGATATATGACGGGAGAGATGCCAATTATAGGTGAAGCCAAGACGACGGCCGTCATCGTAAATCCTACGATTCGGGGAAGCTGTAGTCGTGGCAGCGGCAGCAAAAAGGCTTTTTTGCTGCATCCACACGAACCTAAATATTAATTGGTCGCCGGGTGAACTTGGCGTGAGCAAACAGCAAACAAAACAAAAACTAGACAAGGTAAGATCAACCAGTGACTCACTGTTCGTTTCAGCTTCTATTTTCAATCCTCCCCACTCATCTCTCCATTACTCATTTTTCAAACTGATAAGATACGCCCACAAAACAATTATCATGACCAGAAGATTTATAAACGTAAGCAATACTAAACATTACTGTGTGTCAACTGAAATGAGACCGGCTCAAGATCAGCTTTACAGCCTGATTAGAATAGATGAATCACATTTAGAAATGAAACAATTAAAGATTTAAAAACATTTTGAAAAATAATGATAGATTTGATAAAGATTTTTTGAACAGAAGTATGTGGTGTTGGGGTAGACAGAAAAAAAGTACAGAAGAAGTTTTGATTTTTAGTTTTTACAAGCACTTTGTGTGGTGTGGCCATTCAGAGTCAGGATTGTTGCTTTTTGATTTCAATTACGTCCAGAATTGGTTGCCGTTTTGTTTTGTATCTGAAATTTGCAAATGACTTTCTAATTTTGGTTTCAGGTGATGTCACCTTGTTTTTTTGTTTTGTTTTTTATTCGATCTATTTTTGGTTTGGAAATTTTGATTGATGACGGGAAAATCATACCTTCTCTGCAACTCTCGAATCTCCTCCTCCATTTCCGAATCCAAACTTTCTTTTCTTCTAATAAGCTCTTCCAGGGTGATATTTCGGAGCTAAAATTCAGCATTTTTCATTATTTCACTTCATTTTTTGGTTTTATCACTTACAAAATCAAAATCCCCGTCGACGACAGCTCGTTGGAATCTGTTCTCGTATTCCGCCTCGGTGTTCACTGTAATTTTGTCTTATTTTTGTCAATTTTTCATATTTTCTGCTCCGTCGCACGCAAGATCTGCGGCAAACACTATTTTTTCTGTTGTTGTAAAATCAACTCACAAGGATTATAAGTCGGCTCTTTGTAACTGCTATCATCGGATCCGATCGAAAAGTTGGGTCCTGTTCCTCTGTCCTGAGCGAAATGCTTGGGCGCGTTGTCCGAAGCATTTGTCGTGTGCCCAGGAGGTTGTACTCTTGGGGAGCCGCCGTTTCGTGAAGAGCCTAGAAAATTTTGATGGAATAGGTGATGTAGGAGGAGAAAAAGAAAAAGATGGGAATTGAGAAGTACCATATGCAGATTTAGGGATCTCTCCACCAATCTTCAAGCTTTCCATCTGGCTCCGCAAATTTTGAGCTGTCACATAGTTCTCTGAAACATATGCAATATTTTCAATGATTGGGGGATAAGTTAGCTCTTCATTTAATGAAAGATCCTATCAAGTTAGGTATTTCCAGATTTTTTTATTTTTTAAATAGCACTCATGTTATTCCGAAGATTTTTTTAGATCGCTCAATGCGCATTGGGGTGGGATTTACGATTTCAGTACCGAAATTTGGGTTTGAACAAGATATTTGACTCTAAAGTGCAAAAAGAACATGTATTTTGTCAGAGATTTAGTTTGAGCAAAGTACTCTGCTAATCCGAGTAAACCCGTTGAGGACTTTGGAATCAGAGTACCCTTCTAATTTTATACAAAATTTTCCCTTTTTACTCAAAAAATCCACAAACACTCACCACTGTGTTGCACCAGCGTCGCGTCGCCACCATCGATCATTGTCGACATCCCCTCGCTACAGATCGTGGCGTCGCTTGCATTTGCCGACTGAAATTATCACAATTCCCACTTTATCTAATTCATCTTGCTCTCTCACCGGTGGAATCTGTCCGAGAGCAGCTTTCTCTTGCGCGTCCCGAATCATTGCTTGCAGAACTTCCGATTCCGGAGCATTCTCAATAAATGTGTGCTCACAAAGCTTTAGAGCAGTCTTTCGCTCTTCTGGCTTCTTGATTAGACAGCATTTGATGAAGTCGTTGAAGTCTGCCGACCATTCCTCGGGTTTTTTGAACGATGGTGGAGGTTTTGTTGGGATCATGAAGATGGCTCTCATCGGGTGGATGTCGGAGTACGGCGGCCGTCCCTCTGCCATCTCAATCGCGGTGATTCCAAGGGACCAGATGTCGGCTTTGGTGTCATAACCGATTTCTTCGATGACTTCGGGCGCCATCCAGAAGGGGGTTCCAATTACTGTGTTCCTCTTCGCCATGGTGTCCGTCAGCTGTCCGGCTACTCCGAAATCGGCGAGCTTGGCGATTCCATCAGTGTTGAGGAGAATGTTACCAGCCTGAAAAACCAAGAGAGTTACATTTTGATCTTTTAGTTTACCTTGATATCTCGGTGGATCTTCTTCAGGTCGTGCAAATATTGCAAACCCTTGAGAGTATCACGGAGAACGGCGCTGATTTCCAGTTCGGAAAGTGGTTTCCGCCTGGCACGCATGATGTCGGAGACCGAGCCGGCGCCGCAGTATTCCATTACTATCTGCAATAAGTTATAATTTTCATTTTCCTCGTTTCTTTGGAAAAATTGTTCCTCCTTTTTGCTCTGTGCGCCCTTGGCGTTTTCCTTGTCTTGTTCCACTCTATTTTTCACATGAAAACCCGGAAAAAATCTCACCCATAGATCGGAATTCTTGAAATACGATCCGTAGTACTTGACGACATACTTGCTTTTGCACTGCTGCATGATACTGATCTCCTTTATGATCTCCTGAAGATCAGTATCAACCGGCACCTTTTTTATCGCCAAGACGTGTCCGGATCCGCGATGAATCGCCTTGTGAACACTTCCATACGACCTGAAAACGACATTTCCTCCTGTTGTTCGTTATTTCACAAGGCACACACCCTTCTCCCAATTTGCCGACGATGTCGAAGACTTCCTCTGGCGGTTTGTTGAGGGTCGACGAATCCAATTTGAATCCATCGCTGAAGCACAACATTTAAAGGGGTCTTATTGTTAGTACAACTAACCTACAGCCCTCCTCCGAGTTTCGACGAGAACTTTCCGTTGACGGAGGCATCCCTGAAACTGAAACTGAATACTTGTGTGTGTGTGTGTGTGAAGTAGCAAAAAGACGTGATAATTGTAAACTGATGGGATAGAGGGAATACGACGAGATAAACGTTGAACGTTACGAGAGAGGAGAGATAAAGAGAGAAAATGAGAAGCAGAGAGGGAAGATGAGAGAGAGCCAGCAGATGTTGTCCGTTTGGGAGAAAAGAAACTGGGGAACGAGAAGGAAGGCGAAGCAAGACGGAAGAAAAGAGAAGATAAAACCTATCCTTGAGGACACATTAGTCCCGTTTTCTCTACCCCCCGTCCTCCTGCTTGACCATTCTGCCTCGCCACCCTCCCCGCTTCCGAGGAGAACGTCAACAGTGCATGTATGGTCAGAAGGGGGTGCGAAGAGAGACAATCGATCGGGGGTGGGGCACGAGTACCGGGTCATCTGGCGACGGCGCGCACTATGAATAATTGACTCCTGGCGATTGTTCTGTTGGCAGCATAAAAAACGAGACGAAAAACGGACCAATCTTCGCTATTCATTGAAAAGTGCGCTCGCTTTGATGCTGCCATTGATTTTTTCGTTGGAACAAAAGTTTTTTCGTTGGAACAAAAGAGTTTTTGAGAGCAGTGACAGGCTAATTGAACTGAATTTGCTAATTTTTAGATTAATTTTTTCTAATTTTCATTGCGAAATCCAAAAAGCAGGCAAAAAATATTGAAAAAATGAAAGAAATGAGAAATCCAATAATATTTCCTTCAGTTTTTTTGCCTTTTTTCACCTGGACACATGAAAAAAGCATAGAAAATAGAGGAAAAATGCGGAAAAAAGCGAAAAACCAAAGAACGCAAAATATTTGATAGTTGATAACCTCGCGTAAATACTATCGGTACGCAAGCACCACATTTGACGAGCAAGTGTTGTTTGGCCACAACCGGGGGGTCTCCTTCACCCCTTCAAACATAGTCAAATATTTACGATGGCTTATCAATGTCAGTATCAGTATCAGCGTTAGTATCACTGCCTAATGGTAGTAGTAGTATCAGGACAACTAACAGTAAGAGTTGACCTTCACACAACAGAGAACAATTGGCTACCCGGGTCGATGAGAACCCTTGTGTGCCCTCCTCAACGCATTCACCCCCCTCTTGCACTTGGCATCTGGTGCCATTGAGCACCCAAAAGTGTAAGAAAAAAAGGGGGAATGCAGTTGCAAAGGAAGCGAGATGTGGTTGGGTGTTAGTGAAACATTGGAATAGTTTAAACATTTGAAGCATTGGCTACCGCAAAAAAATTGTATATGAGAGTTGGAAAAAGAAAATGGGGGTTACAATATAACATGACTTTTAAGATTTGATAGTTTTCTACCTTTTTCCAACGTCTATTAGCCACCACCTCCCAAATGCACAATGAATATACCTGATCTTTTGAGATGATCAACTCCCTCCGTTATAATATTCGTTTTCACAACGTGTCGCCACGACTTTCACTACTTGTCCCTCCCGCATTTTCCCTCTTTTCCTCAGCAAACAGTCGAGTTTACTATCGACTTTTCTTTTATTTTCCCTTTTTCGCCTTTCTTTCAGAATTTGGCTCGGACAATTCAACTCTCTCAACTCACTTACACCATGACTGACAAGTCCAAATTCGACGTTTTATCGCATCTACGAGATATTCCAATGCTTGGCAAACAGTATGTACCTGGTAAACCGTTTCAATACTATAAAAAAGTAAGAAGCAATGTTTCAGGACTCTGGAGGCAATTTGAGGAGAAGACGGAGCCGATGGATCAGAGAAATGTCACGCCGTCAACGAGTACACAGCCGAAGGGGGAGAGAAAGGAGAACACTCGCGCGCAAATAACATCATTTTGTCGGCCTATTGACAAGGTATTTTGTTAGGAGAAACGAAGTGAGAAGTTAAAAAGCACATGTCGCTTTTTTCAGAGAACCTCTTCATTGGATTCTGAGTCAGTGCCACCAGCCAAAATTTTAAGGAGGTTGTGATTTTGTTTCTGAATAAATCGATAATTTTTGATGGTTTTCAACATTGAGACAAAAGAATAACTTTATCGTTATAGATGCCACGTGGCAAGAATTGGGAATTTTAAAAATTAAAATGAAAAATGTAAAAAATTGAACAATTAATTAAACATATGAACTCGTTGAAATAGGTAAGGAGATCAAATTTTGACCAGGGAAACTTGGAAAAAAAAATTTTCAATCGTATAAATTATTGCATTTTTTAAAACTCAAACAAAGATTTCACAATCTACTTGATCGTTGACCATCGCCTCGAAAGTCATCCGAGTTTCGTGAATATGCAAAGACGCGGAACTATTCGACATACCAGAGCCCCTGAAATCCATTTCACTGCTATCATTAGCTCATTTTCACTTCAAAATACCTTCTCTTATCATTGCTACTCTGTGACGGTAGAGTGATCCCGCCAATGATTTCGGATGATGATCTACGGATACAATCGTCGGAGGAGCGTCTGGAAAAAGGGGTTTTCAACGGATTTTTTGAAGGATTTGCTATAGGTATCTTTTTCTATAGGTTTAGGAACGATATGAAAACACAACATAAGAAACGAGATTGATACACTCCTACCTAAACTGGTTGAGGTCTCGATGTACTAAATCTGAGAATTTTGTCTTGTTTTATACTTTGTCCTATGAAAATGCCTCTTTACCAACCTGAAAGTAGTGTTTCCACCAGCGGAGATGGAAATTCGGTTCGGTGAGATCTCATCAATAACGATCTCTGGCTTTTGCATCGAGATCTTCCGGTTGTTCATTGGTCTGAAATCTGACAACTGTTAGAGTGAGCAATGATATGGTTGATGTTTTCATTTCCAAAAAAGGTTCCAGTCGACATGCTAATCTAGGACATTCGCATAGAAAAGAAGTGAAAGAAGTGGAGGGAGGCAAAAGTATAATGAAAGTTTTAAGGCATTCGATTCAGCGTCGTTCTTATTATCAATCTAACGGTCCCATGCGGACGATCACTGCGCTTTCATATGAAAGAAACCTTTTCAATTTGTTTATTTTCACTCTTAACGACTGGCCAGAACTTGACGTTTCAGAACTAAACTTTTCTTTGTTTTGTAATGTGTTCTTTACTGCTACTTACCCAGCAGAGCTCGTTTTCCTCAGCGGGCTTTTCACAATTTTGTGGAAACCGCAGCCGCATTTTGCAGGGCCTCTGATAATAAAATAGCTATGAATATTTTAGTTGACCGTGTCTAACCTGCTACTATCCCTTGGCGGAAGCATCCATGACTTCTCTCGCTGACGGCGGGACGATCGACGGAAGCCGAGAAGGCGTCGGAATGAGTGGCGGAATTTCTGAAAAACTTTTTGTTTCTTTGGAGCTCAGAGTCTCAATTGAAATGAGTTGCATACCGGGTTGATCGTGGAGTAAATGAAGAAATTAAGAGATGAATTCAAGTATCCTAATGCGGTGAACCAGTGGAACCAGATTTCCAAATCCGCCGACCAGACATTGAAGATTAATTTGTAAATCTTAATCATATTGAGCGTGAAGAATGGCAGCCAGCACACCAGAAAGACCACTGGAAAAAGTTACACTTTAGTAGTTGGACCCTGCTGTTTGGGTACCCATGACAGTGGCGACAAGCTTTGTTGCTCTGGTTTCTCTGCGAATTGCCATTCCTTGCTTTGATTTCAGTTTTGCAAGAAGATCAAGAGCCCAGTCCTAGAATTCACACATTTTCAATTTGTAACAGAGAAAGCTGTTACTTTGAGACCCGCTAGCTTCTTCCTGGCAATATAAACACTCTCCCTTCTCGCGTACAAGTACATATTGCTGATTGAGCTTCTTGACGGACGCTCCCAATCCGATATCATCTCCGAGAGCCTTCTCATTTTCCGTTTTTCAACCTGCAAACAAAACGAAACGTTTTCTATCCAATGATCACAAGATGATGTTTGCAAGAAGGCAGCCATTATGAAAAAGCAGTGGTAATCAGCTAATCAGAGCTGCATCTTGTAGTCGTTTCTCCTCAGGGTGCAACATGTTTTGATTTTCATTTCCTAAAAGCAAAGCTAACGAAGGTACTTATCTAACGCTCACGTGCTACCGATTGTATATACACTTTGCTAAAAAGCAGTTATAAATAGCCGGCTAATCAAAGGAAGCGAAAGATAGGCATGCAAAAGTACACACGATAGGAGGATGAAATCACTGAGAAAGTGTTACTGGTTGGTTCGAGTTTCTAACTCACAAATTCATCTTTTTCATATGTTGAAGTGATGGGAAGAGAACTGGTTGCGTTCTAAAAGGTGTCGAGACAGTGGAGAAGCAAACTAAACAAGAGAGACTTACCAGCGTTATTGAAACTCAAGAAATTCTAATGGTTTCATGCTGTTTTATCAGCTATCTTTTTTAATCAGTTTTGTTCTTTCCCCCCCTTTCCTCTCTTTCCCTCTTCCTTTAACTTCAGCCCTAACGCTTGCTCTCCTTTTTGTCTTTTCGACTTTAGGTCCAAAGACCTTGTGACTTTCAAAGAAGCCCTCCCTTTCTTTTCGACTAACCAACGGAGGCTTCAGCGAGTGCAACTTTTTGGACTCTTCGGACGTGACGACTTCCCGATTTCCCTGCGGCTGATGCGAATGTCTTCGCTTCCTCGACGCAGTTCCAAAAGACACCGACTTCATTCTACCACGGCTCGAAATTGAATTGACCGCATCAGAGAATCTGCGCGACATGCTGCAACACAAATGTTTTTTTCCTACGACTTCTGTCGAATGCGCACTTTTTAGTGTACGTCGGCCGGGGGAGTTCAAGAATTGGCCCACTGGTGTCGATCTCGCATTTTAAAGTGACGGCCTCCAAGAGAACAGAAGGGGGTCGGTCGGGGTCTTCCTGCAAGCAGAAATCGCACATCTGAAAGTGATTTTCGGACGCACCTCGATTGTTGTATTTTCCTGACTGCCTGAAGAAGACGGGTGGACTGCTTCAAGTATCGTTTGGAGCTGGAACATAAACAATAACAATTGTGTTCCGCGGAAGCGCTCTTCTCAAAACTGATGACTCATTGAGCATCCGCTTTTAGATGGAAATTTCTCTATCTCAAAAGGCATTAATATCACATTCATATTTCCCGAGAACTATAAAACGGAGCAAATTCCCTATTCCGCGCGAAACGTCGAGTAGTATGAAGACGCTTGAATTTCTGATGGCAACAGTGAGAAAATCTGCGTTTCTCACCTGCTCTCGTTCACTATCATTCAGCGAGCTAGCGTGTTCTGCAGCAGTTTCTTCAATCTTTTTCAGCAGCGGCTTCTCCCAGGTGATCATGTTGCGGTTCTTGGGTGCAATGCCAATGACGGATTGGATTGCCGAGGTGGTGATGTTTCCCACGTCCGCACCAAAGCCGAGGAACTGACCACCAGCCATTTCCTGGAATAAAAAGTGTTTATAAGGACAAAAAAGTGTGAAAGTACCTGCAGCTGTATAGCTCTCAACCTTTTCCGTAGAGTATAAAATATATAACCGTAAGTGAAGATCATAATAAGACAAGGAAGGTAAAAAGCGAATATGCTACTTCCAAGCATATAAATTGGGTTGTAAATCCCACAATGATGCTCAATGACCAGAAAGTGACTGGTTCGAGTGTTGAAGCCAGTTCCCAGTGGCAACGAGAGCGCGATACTGAACAGCCAAGTGATTGCAATCGCCAAGTACACCCTCTTCTTGTGTTTCATCGTCTTGTACTCTGCAGGCTTTGTTGCAGCCACCAATCTAAACCCCTTCTGGTCAGTTTCTTTCTACTTTTTTTAGTTTCTTACCTGTCAATGCTGATCAAAACGAGATGAATAATTGACGAGGTGCTCGCGGCAACATCCAAAACGCAGTAAAAATAGCAAACAAACAACGGGAGGTGCCAGTGGAGACCGTTGACCTGACATTGAGCAAGAAGTTATGAAGGGGGGAGTGAACTTTGGACCTTACCGAGAGATATATACTGAAAGGCATTACAAATGCACCGACGATCAGGTCAGCCATAGCCAGTGACACCTGGAATCATTGTCTAATGGTTTAATTTGAAATAATCAGGGCTCACCAGAAGATGATTAGTTGGAGTTTGCAAGCTTCTCGTTGTCCACACCGCCGCTACCACCATCAGATTACCCAAGATACAGACGAGCGGAACGATGGACAGAATCAGATAGCTCCACTCGGGCTGGAGCAGCTGATCTTCCAGCTCCATCGCTGCCACCGCAGCCTCGATTTCCGATTCGTTCATCAGTTCAGTTCAAGCCTGTGAAAAAAGTCGCATGACCAAAAAAGTATTGATAAACGAATAGGTATGCAGAAGAACAGAGACCACCAGTAGTGAGAATGTATTTTTTGTTATTTCAAAATAATGACTACCTAGGAGAACGAGAAACGAGCTCATCTGGAGGGTGAATCAAACTAGACACCGGGGAGTGGCCTCGGATTTCGTTGGGGGGAAAAACAAGTTTTTTGTCCTACTAGAATGAGAAGCTTTTTGGAATATTTCATGTTCAGAAGTGAACGTGATAATGTTCAGGTCTAACGTCACAAGAATGAGAATGATGAAGGTGTCGCAAGGACAACGTGATCTTGTAGTCGTGCGTGATTTCTATTCATCTCGGATGAAAAGTACAATATGATTGGAGCGCTCCATGTGCGTATGAAGAAGATAGAAGTACAAGAGTCACATTTTGGGGGTGCGGAGGTTCAAAGGATGAAATGAGGAGTGGCACAAATGAGGAGCAGAAAGAAAAAAGGAAGAGAAAAAGAGAGAAAAGGGTTCGTTTCAAGAGCAGGCGGCAAGAAATGAGGAGAGCGGAATTAAATGAAGCGAGCAAGGCTTAAATCGGTTAGGTTGATTAGCGTAATTTCTGAACAGTGAGTGCCTTCTCTTTGAGTGCTTTTGGGCCCCGACAATTCGCTGAGAGGTTTCGGTCTCGGTTTCACACGAAACCTTCTAATCACATTGTGGGCAGCGGGAAGTGTGAGTAAGAGGTGCATGAGGACCCGCGTCGACAAAAAATTGAATTCCATAACAGATAGCGGGGCGCGAAAATCGAATATTCATATCAAAAGACGCTCTTGCACACGGAATCTTCTGGAGAGAGACGGGGGAGGGGTGTGTCCTTGAGGAAGAACTACGGTGCTCGCGGTGATTGAGAAATACCTCGTGCTCCGGGGGCCGACACATACGCCGGTGGGAAAGAAATATTCATCGCGCAGGCCGGAGGCAACATTTTTCATGATTGCAATAATAATGATCCGAAAAGGAAGATATGGAGAGAGAGAAAGAGTAAGAAAGAGGGAGAGAGAGGGAGTCCGTCAATTAATAAAACATAAATCGCAGTCATACGGAAGAGATACTTTTTTCCATAAACTCTCGGGGGAGATAACCTTCTCATTCATACAAATCCTTAAATTTTGGAAATTAGTGAGGGCACAAAATCTGGCGTCAAATCTTCTGCTCTAGAAGTTTTCCGCGGTGCGGCTTGTCAGAAATTCATGAATCTTTTGTCTTTTGCGGACTATTGTTTCTTGTTTCTGGTCACTTTGTACGTACGTCATTCCCAGTGCTGCACTGATTGTCCATAACTTGATATGACTTCAAAAATTTGGAGTTCTCATCTCCATATTAGTGACGTGTGCGGAAGTGGCAGGTGGACCACGTTGAGAATTACCCAAGTTATTAATAAGGAATCAAGAAACAGAGAGAGAAAGCTTTCTGATGCTCATACTTTTAGATCTCGCACGGAAAATTAAGTTACTCGAGATCCTCTCGGAACATCATGTGTTTTGTGAATAGCTCACTTGATTCTGATTCAAAAGGGTAATACAATACAGCAAGTTTTGCAGAATGTCACGAAGGTTGAATTCGTTTTCAGCAGAAAAAGAAGAAGAAGAAGAAGCAAGTATCAAAAAGTAAATTGAGAACTTTGAGAAACCAAGAGGAGTGCATCCATATGAATAGTCCAATCAAGATGGGATGTTACAATTAGAATACATTATCAATACCTTCTCTCTGTGCGTCATGAAAAATCCTAACTTTCCCGTTGGATTTCTGGGAAAGAACGAACAGAAAAACCTGAGATCTGATGGAGTGAGATTGGGAAAAACTGGCGGAAAGACAGAAGTAGAAGACGACAACAAATGTACTTTTTCTCCGGATTACCACTTTATATTCTGTGCTGATTTGAATTCTTTGAATTCTCACGGTGACCAACCCCCCCCCCCCCCCAAACAAACTCCAAACTCACCGCATCCAGAGAGAAGAACAAGGAAAATAAATTAAGGAAGCGAATCGACTAGGAGAAAAAATAATTGCGTGGGAGGGTTGTTTTCAATTTTAAATTTTCTCCGCTTCACTCAAAGGTTCGCTGAATTAGGCTTAAGTTTTAGACAAACACCAAAAAGGGGAAGGGACACATAGTACAACAACAACACCAAAACAATGGTGACCGCCGCGGAGAGAACTCTAAATCGGGCGCACTGTCAATATGGTAGTCTTTTGATTCTTTACTCTTACTTAGAGTTGACTCACTGCCAATGTCTGATAGCGTGACTTTTGTAGCGGACTGGGGAATGGAAGAATACAATGGACCAGGAAGAATGAGAAATTATTCACTTGGTAATGGTAATTGTAATTTTCTACGTAATTGTGACGAAAACAAACACATTATCAAAGGCTCTTCCCAGAAGCAATGAGTCCCTGATTGAGTGCTCAACTAGCGGAATAGTTGGATCTGGGCATCAAAGCTTAGGTGCTATGCGCAGAAAAAAGGCGAGAAAGGAGGTCCGTCGGAGGGCAATAAATTGAATCAAAGAGTTGCAGGAGGCAGAAGCAACAACGACAGAAAAGATTCACCGATGTTCTGATTAGACTAATCAAGTTGTGCCCTCCTCTCCCTTTTTCCCTCTTTTCTCCAACTTTTTTCTCTGTTTTGGCAGCGCAGTCACATGGGATTGTGAGAAAAAAAACGGCGAAGAGGATAATTTCAGAAAAATACTCTTCTGGGGGGACTCAAACTTAGTAAAAGATCCACTTGCACTTCTATTTTTGCTGATGTTATTAAAATATTTGAAATTGAAAATTGGAGAAAATAGAGAAAGAAATGAAAGTATGAGCTCTGATTTCACAGGTCATGAAAGGGTTAAACACACACATGATTGAATATTTTTGGAAATGGGATTGAGTTCTTAAGAAGCTCTTGAACGTGTGGGCTCCCTGAGTGACCATTATACGATTTGTCATGCCTGGAAAACATTCGGAAACTACTTGAAAGCGGCGATGAAATGTTCCGGAGAATCAAAGAATACTTGCCAGCGATATTTTTATACACTGGCGGCTGTACTTTTTTTATACACTGGCGGCTGTACTCCGGCTCTAATTTGGCATGATCGTGAGAAACTACTAGATCTCTCGGTCACGCGGTGGAGAAACTATGAATGGAATATCCGCTGGATTCTCATTCTCACACACTGCTGCTACTGCACCGCTTCTTTTCAAAGTCGCAATCAGAAGAGATTGAGAGAGGGAATTGAGAATGCACCTGCCCAAGAGGGCCGTGAATCAGAATATGAAGTGTTGTCTGGGAGAAGTTTAGTCGAAAACAATGAAAAACTACAATGAGATTCAGGAAAAGTAGAAGACGTGATCATGAAATCGTATGTAACGATTCTCGAAATAAACATGCACTTAACAGATGGCTAAAGTGCAACGGGTGACAATTTTTTGTATTTCATCGGATTGTCGAGAGCTTCAAATTCTTCTTTTTTCTTGACAGAACAGAACATCTTTCTTCGGAACACTCTAGAGTCCTTTAGTCGTATCGTTGGTGAGAATGAATATGAGATTTTTCGTTGATTTTCAAGTTACTTTTGACATTTCAATTTTCACAGGCTTTTTTTCAATGGTAATCAGTTTTCGAGAAATGTGATATTTGACTCGAAAACTGAAAAGGAGTGAGGTGCAATTCACTAGGGTTTATGGTGGAAAAAAGTATTGATAAGCAATTGTCTGAAAAACCGAAAGCAGTAGTTCATTCCTGTGTTCAATTTGAAAAAGTGTTATCATTGAATTGTGTGGCTTTCATAGTAGTAGATAACGTTATAAAGTTTCAAAATGCAAAATAACTACTTGGTCCAAGTTAGGGTAGGTCAAATGGGAGTTAAAAATTGTGTTTTTGAGACAAACGTCCACTAATTAGTTTGAATTATTGAGCTGTTCTTATCAATCGACGTTTTCTTTTGTGCTAATCAAAACTATAACACATGGCCAAGTCACAGTACTTTGTGAGCTAGCAGAACTTGACCAAATGAGAATTTCATATACAAAAAAACCACAGTTTCTTATCAGCCAGCCATTTTGTGTCTAATGATCTTAATAGTCTAGTTTTTTTTAAAAGTTAGTTGTCATTCCCGATAATGTGTCGAATGTGTGACAGAACACTGTCTCTACCCCGTTTTTCATCCCAATCATCAAATTTCCACTCCCAATCAGCTTTCTCTTGCTCCTTACCACACAAAGAACCCTTCTCCAAACAATCAGTTTGACCGCAACTGCCAATTTTACACAGCTTTTCTCCAACACACCATTTTCTCCCGCCACTGTTACTTAACAGCTTCCCAGCTCGTGTGACTTCTAGAAAAAGCCCCCACCACTTCAAAGTCTCTCATGACATTTCCAGAGCTTCTGATTAGTTAACTGATCATGAGAAGGTGGCCCCAAGGGAGGCACCTTGAGAGCCTGTCAACACCCAATAACAACTTGTTTCCATCCTGTTCCTTTATACCAAAATTGAGCAAGAGAAAGTGGGAGAGAGTGGGAGAGAGAAAAAACCAACAAAATATTCTCCCAGGATTTTTGAAATGAATAATTCACCGCGGTGCCCGCCCGTAGAAACATGACTAGTCGCATCCGGTCGTCCCAACTTGGCCTCATTATTTGCAGACAAATTTTGCACAGTATTACAACCCTGTACCAATGACAGCTGCACAAATTGCCTCTGCGGCGGTTTCAAATTGGATTCAATCACACGCGAGAGATCGTCTCGAGATGGAGACCAAGTTCCTTCCACACGCAACCATTCTCGCACTTGCCCTGGTTGGTTTTTTCTGAATTTTTGAAATCTGAAATGAAAAAATGTTAAGGTGTTCGCATGGTACTTTGAACAATTTGAGATTTTTGGAAGCGAACCGAGAAAAAGTGCGAACGCGGTTGACGAATTGTTAAAAAAGGTGAGTAAACCTCAAAGGTACCGACTTTTTGTTTCTTTATACAAACATTTCTCTTTTTTTCTTCTGAATTCAAACTCACAGAAACACCAAGTGGTTGGGAATGAGTGTATTCCCGAGACGACGACCTGCTTTCTGATTGTCGACTCCTATTACCTGGAAAATAATAGGTACGTATAAGCACACGCGCTCTCTTCCTCTCTCTCACTATATTTTCAAATGTCAAATAGATATTGCTGACGATGCCATTTTTTCGTCGAAACGTTTTCTTTTCCTTTCTTTTCCATTCAAGGACTCATGGACCTCTAATGGGTGGCTGTTGGATTTTATGAGCTCCCATGTCGGCAGTCTTTGTTCGAGATTTGGACCATTTGCGATTTAGTTTAACGGGAGGACCTCTAGAAACAAGGGGTTCATGGGGTGTCAGGGATCTTTAAGTTAGAAAGGGGCAAGGGATTTTACTTTTGTCAAAGTTAACCACTACTTGCAACCAAAAATAGTTTATTTTCCCTCGGGGCCTGAGCCACCTTTCGAATTCCGCGTGATGGGGGCGTTTGTTTTCAGTTATCATAAACATTTTGCGCTTTTCGTTTCACCACTCTCTTGCTTCATTTCCGCATTGCCCAATCACCAAGCAACATTTGAAACGTGGGACCCAAATCCAACACGACCTTGCTTTCCGTTCGCCGTTCTCATTTCGAACGCAGCTGCATTCCCATTCTCGTAGCAGGTGCCAATGTTCTCCCCCTCGCCCCTCTTGCACTGCTTCCAACTATCGCTGCGGCGACGCGATCGACAACTCCCCTTCAGCTCCGCCCCTTTTCTCTCTCCCCCCTTTAATCAGTATCTCCCCAAAGGGTAAGCGGAGCGAGCCGACTTACTTCTACTTGCTATCATTCTGATTCTCGTAAGGTGAAAGTGAAAGAAGCAATGGCATTTTCCCACATATAATGGACCGACGCTGTGCCCATTCAGTTCGCCCCTTTTCCTCTCTGCTCCCCCCTTTTCTCGTTTTCTCTGTTTATTTCCCGATGATTTTTTTCGTCTTTTGCCCTGTTGGAAGTGTCTACACACTTTTTTGAACTTTCAGATTGACTACAAAGAGAGATCTCTTGCTTGCGGAACACAGCGACTATTCCTTAACAGGAGTGGAAATTCAATCCTCCAAACGTAAGACTATCAGCCTAAATGAGTCTTCAATAGATTCTTGCAGCGGTGTCCTGGGAGAATCTCGACTCGAGGTACTGGCCCGTCAACAAGCTCGTGATCAACGCCCGATACGCACGGCTTCTCGTTGCTTCTGGTTTCATTATGGATGTGAGTCTGTGTGCGAGTGCAAGTGTAACGGGCGGGAGGGGATTTCGTGCGCTCTTATCCTGCCTATTACGTTTGGAGTTGATCTCTTGGGTCTTATTATCCAACACGGGTTGCTGTCGTCAACATCATCGTTTTTATAGTCAGAAGGTTTTCTATTCTCAGTTGGAGTCGTGACTTTTTGGCGAGAGAAATTATTAGTAAATCGCAAACGGATTGTAGCATCAACAACAAAGATGTCTTGAGGGACGTAATATGGCGCATCTGTGAAAACAAGACATGTGCTATTACTGTGCATCGATGAGAAGCAAGGGATAGTACTTGATCTTTGAGAGCCTACATTTCGAAATTATACCTCGCCAGCTCCATGAAAACAAATCTTAATTATGTTGTTGGCGAATACACACGGCTCACGTGTACTCCCAAACGACAAATGCACAACCTCGTGTTTAGTCAGGAGGACACGGGGGACTATTGAGAGTTGACAAAAAGCCAAAAAGTCAGATTGTGTAAGACATGCCATTTGGAAAGCATGACTGTTCTCAAACAATGCTTCCATGGGAGCGTTCAAATAAAACGTTACACTTCATAGTGGGAGACAAACGCAAACAGTTTGTTCTTATAGTTATGCACAGTTTGGGGGATTCACAGCATAGTGGTGTCTATGTGATGGACCACAGATACAAAATCATAAGAAACAAGCGCATGATAAGTCAAACTGAAAATTCCGTCAACTATTTCAATCAGAAAACAGTGGAAAATCGACTCATGACTTTTCCATGACCAAAATCAAAGATAGATGTACTTGGCAATGTGCCAACACCTACGAAGTCCGCTCTGTGTTACAAACTGCAAATCTCAAGACTTGGCACCATGCCAACTAAACCCACCTTTTATATAACATGATAGATCACTCCCAAGACTAATTGTGTAGAACAACATGACTTTTAATCTACAAAAGAGAACAACAAGGCAAGAAAACAGAAAATTACAACAAAAATATCCTCAGAACACACCACTTATAAAAAGAACAACAAAAACGTACGCAAACGACCTTCAATGCTATGCTACCCAACCCCTTTTTTGTTTATTTTTTTATCCCATATTTTCTATTTTTTTGTTTTTTCTCTCCAATATTTCTTTCAGTTTTACTCTATTCATCTATAATCGAATTTCATTCAGAGCTTAACATTCGATGAGAACGATCATCAAGATGTACTGGTGGCAGGACTGGGTGGCGGAGTGATGAGCAACTTCTTCTCTGAAATTTCTTTCCTGAATGTAAACCTAGGAAGTCATCACACAAAAAACATGGAAAATTTAGATAGACACGGTTGTCGTAGAGAAGGAAGAGTTTATCATCAATATCGCAGAAAGTTATTTTGATCACTTTGAGACTGACAACTTAAAGATTGTGAATGCTGACGTAGCGAAGTATCTTCGAGATTGTTAGTTCCTACATTCTGCATGCTTATTAACTAGAGATTCAGATGACAAAAAATACGACTTGATAATAATGGATGCTTGCGAGAACAATGTGTCGGATGTAAATGTCATCTGTCCAGCTTCAGAGATCTTCCAGGAAGAAAACATTCTCCTTCTGAAAAAGCGACTGACCCTTACTGGTACCTATTCATTTTTTCTTTAGATTTGAAGATTTACAAGGAAATCTTAGGAACTCTTGCTATCAACGTCTACATTAAACAGAACAATGTGAAGGAAGAAGAAACAATACTGGAGATGTTCTCAAAAGAGTTTAAATCCTGTTTTTATCTCGAGTATTTCAAAGGGAAAAAGGTATAGTTTGCAACAGTGTCATGTGTGTTTGCCAACATGCCTATTGTCGGGCATTTTCATTTTTCATCATTAAACACACATGAGGTGATTCGCAAAAAAAATGTTTTCTGGCTTTAACATTTTTCATAATCTTTCCACTTCAAAGATATTTTAAATATTTCTTTCTTTTTTAACATAGCGAAAACCAATTTTGAAACGATTCCAAAGTTCTCCCATCTCTTGAATGTAAAGCGTTACAACAAGTGAAGTGACATTTGTTTTGAGCCACAATCCTAGAGGTCACAGAGAAGTAGCACATTTCTGCTCTAGCACATCGATTTTTGTTTTGCAGGTCCTTCTCTGTTCGAAAAGAGACAACTGGAGATGGGAAACACAGAAAAAGCGTTTCCTTCAGAACGTTGCAATCATTGATGACATGTTTGAGTTCAAACTTTCCAACTTTCTCGTCTAATTTTCCATTGTTATGTTATGCATTCCTCACTAATAAAGCTCTCTCGAACCGTTAAATGGTGCAACGCAGCGTGTTGGTGTTTGCGTACGCCTAGACCACCCGTCCCGTCAATCAACTCGTCTCTCTCTCAAGTTCATAGCGCGTTCTCGTTCTTCTTATTACGGCAACATAAAACCCCTTTTATCGATCGGCGCCTCACTCGCCTTTTTTCAGTGTTTCATAAAACTTTTTCAGCGGCTTCTGCTCCAGGCAGACGCGGAGTTTCTCGACGAGTTAGGCTTGTGGATACTCCGTCTACGAATCCGACTAGTCCAGTTGAGAGTGAGTTAATAATTACTGTTAATTACAAACTTATTAGTTACTAAACAAAAGTATAAAGGAATAAAACATCAGTGACAACAATTCCTATCCAAAACTGTAGGAGAACAGAGTGAGTGAATGGGGGCAGATGACCAAATGATGCGCCTGTATCTCACGCTAGACAAGAGTGTCCGCGCGGCAATTAGATTTCCTTCGACCTTGCACGCACGCATTATCGATCGCCTAGACAGTGGTTTATTTGCAAGGTGGTTTCTTGTCCTCCGCTTAACTAAGCAGTCGGGCTTTTATAATTGCTACGTGCGTATAAGCTGCCAAACGTTATAATCCTCTGCGTTAAGCCTATAGTTTCTAGAAAAAAAAACGTTCCATGGTGTAATCTCATTCGTTTATTCTCTATGGCGTCTTGCGTTTTTTGCTAAATTTATGAATAGATATGAGTAGATTTAGTTTTGCACGTTTAACATTTACGATTAAAAAAGTACATCATTGGAAAAAGTACACTAGCAATAATCATAATATTTTGCTTTTCTCCTCATTTTCCTTTCCCGACCAGGAACTTTTTTGGATCCAAAAAGAATAACACCCAGAGCGTTACCACAGCGCCCCTATGATCATAACAGCGGCGGCCAGACATAAAACAGCGTGTGAGAAAGTGATGTTTTGACTCTTTCCTCTCACTTTCATAATGATTATGTGGTGTTTTTTTCCACATATTATCATTGGCGTTAATTAATTGTTTTGATAATTTTTTTTGTTTGAATGAGAAAGGAAAGTTATAACAAAAATTAACTGACTCATTTTTGCTATCTCAAAAACTTTGCGCTATTTATATCATCTGACGCAGAATACTTTAGGGGATTCGTTTTCAAAGTCCATTTGTCATTCAAAAATTCTTCTATTCAGTTAAAACTTCTTGTTCAAACGTTCATGTAACCTCTCACCTTCAATGATTCCAAGTTTCAGCTTGATATGCTCAATCAGCCACAGGGTCAGCTGATCAATGTGCAGCGGCCCCACCAGATCCAGCCCCCGGGCCAGCATCGGCTGGTGCCCGGCCAGGTGCTCCAAGCCAATCAGATGCAACAGGGCGGACAGCCAGTGCAAATTCGGATACAAGGCGATCCCATCAATATTGGCCACCCACAAATAGTGAACATGCAAGGACAACGGGTACAGCAGGCGCCAATGGGACAGCAATTGCAACAGCAACCCAATATGGGTATGAATATGCAGCAGATGCGACAGCAGCCACAACAACAGCAACAAATGATGAACCAACAAGGCCAGAGTCAAAATCAGATGCAGGGTGGGCAGCAACAACAGCAGCAAATCCGTGGGAACATCAATCAAAATCAGCAGCAGATGAGAATGGCTCCCCAGCACGGGCAACAGCAAATGCGCATGCAACCTGGTCAGCAGCTTAACATAAATGGCCCGCCACAACGCATGGGAACTCCGAATATGCAGCAGAATCAGCAGCAGATGAGGATGGGACAAGCTCCGCAACAACAACAACAACAGCAGCAGCAGCCTCAGATGAGAATGCAGCAGCACCAGATGCAGCAAGGACAGAATATGAATGCTCAGCAAGGACAGCAGGTTAGTTCTTGGTTGAAAGAATTTGTAGAGAAGACTAGAGGTCTTCAAGTGAGTTAAAGATGTTAAAAAAAGTCAAAAACGGGCCTGTGGGTCATAACGAAAATTGAGATAGGAAATATGAAGATCATTTTTATATTTTACATCTCGGGATCATTTTTACACTAGATCTAACAAAAATAGTATAATAGAATGACGTTATTTTCACTTTTAACTTTGAAAACTGAAGAATTGAAGATGAATATTGCGTGTATCTAAAAGATGAATTGAGTTTCTATAACATAAGAGCCAAATGAAACATTTGAATTATTAATAACCATGTCAGAACCACATAAACCACCGAAACATTACTCCCAAAGCTACCAATTCATTTCCAACCTTTAATAAGTTTCAGGGACAGCAAAATCAGCAGCAAATCATGCGCGGACCATCGCCTCAAATAAGAATGCAGCAGCAGCATCAGCAACAACATCAGCAACAACAGCAGCAGCATCAACAGCAACAGCAGCAGCAGCACATCCAACAAGAGCCTCAATTCCAAATGCAGCAAAACCAGCAGAACATGAAGCAGCAGGTAAAATTTGTCGTAAGCTCCTCAAAAATTTATGTTTGTTATTCAGATGCATCAAAATCAGCACAACCATATGAACAATCAGCAGCAACAGCAGCAGCCGCAGCAGATGAGAATGCAGGATCAGATGCAACAAGATCAGTCGGGTCACATGAATGGTCCACAACAGCACCAGCAGCAACAATATCAGCAGCAGCACGTTCAGCATCAACAACAACACCAGCAACAGCAGCAACATATTCAACATCAACAACAGAATGTTCAACAACATCAGCAACATCAGGGCCAGAATCAACAGGTACAGTAATACTTCTATCCATGTGAGCCAACCATTGATAGTTCCAGATGCAGCAAGGACAGCCGCAGCAACAAATGCGACAGCCCCAGCAACACATGCAGCAACAACGTGCCCCGCAGCAAATGCAGTTCCAGAATCAGCAGAATGTTCAGCAAAATGTTCAGCAGAATCATCAGCAAGGCCATCAACAGAACATGCAGCAGAATCATCAGCAGAACCATCAGCAGAACATCCAGCAAGGCCATCAAGTCCAAAACCAACAACAACAGCCAATGGGCCAACAGCAAGGACTGCGCGGCTCCATGCAGAACTCTCCACAACCCATCCGCATCAATCCGCAGCCCGCGCCACAAATGATGCAGCAGGGCAGGCCACAGGTTCAGCAAACTCGTCCCATGCAGAATCAGATGAGGCCGCAGCAGAAGATAATGCAGGTACAAGGCCAGGACCATCAGATGCAACAACAACCTCAACAGCAGCAACAAATGCAAATGCAGCAGCAACCACAGCAAATGCAACAGGTTCAACAACAACCTCAGCATCAGCAACAACACCAGAATCAGAATCAACAGGTACAGTAAAAGTTCGACTCTTGTGAACCATCCATTCCTAGTTCCAGATGCAACAATCCCAGCAGCAGCAACCACTTCAGCAGCAGCAAATCCAGACCGTTGTCATCGAAAACGGACAGACAATTCGTCTCAATGGTGATCAGGCAATCATCAACGGGCAGCAGTTCCGGCTGATGCAAGTGGATCCCCAACAGCAGACTGTGGATCTCTCGCAACTCCGCCATGTTGGCACTACAGTGGTCTCGGAGCCAAGCCAGTTTACTGCGCAGCACATGCAGAATGACGGTCAGCAGCAACAACCTCAACAACAACAGCAAAGGCCGCAGCTGCAGCAACGGAACTCAACTCATCAGCTGATTCCCATCACCAATATTCATACTCAACAGATTGGAATGAACAATCGTCAACCGCAGATGATGCAGCAGCAGGTTCCACAACAGCAAATGCAGCAGCCTCAGCAAGCTGTTTCGCTTCCTCTTAAAACTCCCAAGCCGAGAAATCGAGGAAAGAAAACTACTGGAGACCAGCAGCAGCAACAACAACAAAATCCACCGATGCAACAACAACAGCAGCAGCAAATGCATCAGCAGTCGAATCATCAGGATTACCAGCAGCAGAACATGCAGCAGCAGAACATGCCACAGCAAAACATGCAGCAGCAGAATATGCAGCAACAGAATATGCAGCAGCAGAACGTTCAGCAGCAAAACATGCAGCAGCAAAACATGCAGCAGCAGAATGTTCAGCAGCAGAACGTGCAGCCCATCCAGATCATCCGGCCAAACGGACAGCAGATAATGGACAGCCCCGGTGGAATGCAGAACGTGTCCAACCAACAAATAGCTCAAAAGGGACGCCAACGACCCATGGCACCCCCACCCATAACGCCAATCAACCCGAAGAACAACCAGAACTTCAACCAGCCGCAACCAACCATGGTACGACAAGGGAAGCACATGGTGATGGTTGGTGGTCCTCCGATAGAAATGCCGCGACAACCACCGCCTGGGAACGTGAGGAACAATCAGCCTTTGGTTAAACGGGTCAACGGACCACAAATGAACCTCCCATCCACCTCATCGCAGCCTTCGACGTCTCAGCAGGCAGAGCTGACTACTATCAAGGACGCCATTGCACTGCACCTTAAAGGAGAACGCAGAATGACTCCTGAGTACATCGAATACGTGTGTGCACAGCTCACGAGGATACAGCATGAGATGGAGAAGGCGGACTTGAGCAGTGACTTTAGATACAATAGCGTAAAGAAGTTGCTGGCTGCAATGAAAGGTAAATTCACTAATAGTTGAGAATTTCTAAAGAAAATTATAATTTCAGGTGAAGATTTTGCAAAAATTGAATTCCCGAAAAAACCGCCAAGGCCGATTCGGCAGCCACCAAAGGAGGGACCACTCGACGATGAGCCGGAGAATGAGACTCCAGAGGAACGGCAGAAGCGGTACGATGGGTACATGGAAGTGTTGAAGAATGCCTATCCCATCAAACAGGATAATAGGAAGTACCCGAGGATTCCCGACGAAGTAATCAGAAAAGAAGCGGAGTTCTAGTAAGTTACACAGGAAACATTGAGTATTTCATTCGAATTTTCAGTATGAAAGAGGACATGAAAGCCCGTGCCAACTACCTCAAAGAGAACCTTGACAAGATACCAGAGGAAAAGCGGACTAAAGCCAAGATCGAGTACCTTGGGCTGAATCTCATTGAGCTGCAGCAAAAGGTCAGGAAGGAAGTCGCCGCGACTCTGGTCTTCAAGCCACCCACCGAGTTTCTCATCAATCCGTGGTCGATTCGAAGGTCCAAAGCCGAGTACAACCAGGAGTTGAAACAACATCCGGATCGTATGGCTCTTGAGAAGAAGCGGAGGATGACGAACAATGCGCTCCTCCAGAACCTGACGAAGCACTATCGAGAGTTTAAGGATTTCCATAGGAGTCTTCTGGCGAAACACACGAAAATCCGGAAAACTCTGCAGACGCAGTTCAGTAACGAGGCCAAGAAGAAGACACGTGAGGAGATGAAGAACGAGAAAATCAGAATTCAAAAGCTGATTCTGGAAGATGAAGATGGGTACCGTGCGATGTTAGATGAGAAGAAGGATCAGCGTTTGGTGTATCTCCTGGAACAAACCGACGGCTACATCGAGAGTCTCTGTGATCTGCTCAAGGAACAGAAGAGCTCTGGCGACAGCATCCGCCCCATTGTACAAAAGGATTCTAACGGATTGGTGAGCGGTGCCAAAGCCAAGTCGATTCTGGCGAAGGCTCGGAATGAGGAAAACGACGATGAATACGCCAACAAGAAGCTGAACTTTGACGACTACTACACCACTGCTCATGCTATTCGCGAGGAGATAACAGAACAGCATCATATGATGGGAGGTGGCAGTGCGTCTCTCAAGTTGAAGCCCTACCAGATCAAGGGTCTTGAGTGGATGGTCTCGTTGTACAATAACAACTTGAACGGAATTTTGGCAGACGAAATGGGTCTTGGAAAGACTATTCAGTCGATTTCATTCATCACCTATCTCATGGAGAAGAAGAAGAACCCCGGCCCGTATCTGGTTATTGTGCCGCTATCCACTGTGCCCAACTGGCAGAACGAGTTCAAGAAGTGGGCGGAGGATGTTCAACTGATTGTGTACAAGGGATCCAAGGAACATCGCAAAGCTGTAGAGCCCATCATCAAGTCTGGAAAGTTCAATGTGCTGCTGACTACATTCGAGTATGTGATTCGTGAGAAAGCGTTGCTCGGAAAGCTCCGTTGGAAGTACATGCTGATTGATGAGGGACATCGTCTGAAGAACCAGCACTCCAAGCTTACGGAGATGTTGAACTCAAGATTCCAATGTCCACGTCGACTTTTGATCACGGGAACCCCTCTGCAGAATAACGTGAGTTTCATTTCATTTTATTGAAATAGTTTTTGATGTATTGGAAGTTTCAAACTCTTTCGAACAAAAGTCAATTTCAGCTGCCGGAACTCTGGGCGCTTCTCAATTTCCTGCTCCCATCCATTTTCTCGTCATGCAACTCATTCGAGCAGTGGTTCAACGCGCCATTCGCAACGACGGGTGAAAAAGTGGAGCTGACGCAAGAGGAAACGATGCTCATCATCCGACGCCTTCACAAAGTACTGCGGCCATTCCTGTTGAGACGCTTGAAGAAAGAAGTCGAGTCCGAGTTGCCTGACAAACAGGAGTTTGTCGTCAAGTGCGAGATGTCGGCGCTGCAGAAGGTGCTTTACAAGCATATGCAGAAGGGATTGTTGCTCGATGGAAAACAGAACACTGGAAGTCGCTCGTTGATGAATTCTATGGTTCATTTACGAAAACTCTGCAATCACCCGTTCCTTTTCAACAATGTGGAAGACTCTTGCCATTCTTACTGGGATGTCAAGTACATTACTGGCACGGATTTGTATAGAGTTTCCGGAAAAATGGAGCTGCTCGATCGAATCCTGCCGAAACTCCAAGCCACTGGTCATAGAGTTCTCATGTTCTTCCAAATGACATCTATGATGACGATCGTTGAAGACTACCTGGCAGTCAAGACCATCCAATACCTCCGACTCGACGGTAGCACGAAACCGGATGAAAGAGGAGGTCTGCTCGACAAGTTCAACGATCCCGACAGCAAGTACTTCCTCTTCATGCTCTCAACCAGAGCGGGAGGACTCGGATTGAATCTGCAAACCGCCGACACTGTCATCATCTTTGATTCGGACTGGAATCCTCATCAAGATATGCAAGCACAGGACAGAGCTCATCGTATCGGTCAAAAACAGGAAGTTCGTGTGTTCCGTCTGATCACTGCCAATTCGGTGGAGGAGAAGATTCTGGCGTCCGCCAAGTTCAAGTTGAATGTCGACGAGAAGGTCATTCAAGCTGGAAAGTTCGACAACCGATCGACTGGAGCCGAGAGGAAAGAGATTCTGGAGCAGATCATCAAGTGAGTAGACGCATGCACGTAAAATCAACTAATTGATTTGATTATAGGGCAGAGAACGAAACAGAAGACGATGATGATCTACCCTCCGACGAGGATATCAATGCGATGCTTGCAAGAAATGACGAGGAATTCGACATCTTCCAGAAGATGGATCAGGACAGAATTGAGCATGACCGATTCCATGGAGTGTAAGTTTTGACGTCGTCGCTATAAAAAATTAATATATTCAATTCCAGAAAGCCTCGACTAGTCGGAGACAACGAAATCCCCAAGGACATCCTTCGCGCTGCCGATGAGACCGAGTACCAGGAGAAGGCTAAGGAGGAAGGTCGCGTCGCCTACATGGAAGTGATTCCAGGGTCCAGAAGGAAGAGGAAGGATGTAAGTTCCACAAACCACTCATACATATTTCTATTTTTTACGTTTTCAGGTAAACTACTCCACTGACACCATGTCAGATGACAAGTTCCTCGAGACTCTTCTTGATGGAGAGGATCCGACTGCTATCCGCCCTGAGCCTGAAGTCATCCAGCTCACTCCTGAGAAGCCACCCGAGCCTGCTCAACCCAGTTTCACCTTCAAAGTGCCTCGCTTGACCATAAAACTTGGCGAGGACCCGAAGAAGAAGCATAAGCACAGTGAGAGCGACTCGGAGAAGCATCGGAAGAGGAAGCTGGAAGAGGTCCAGGAGCCGTTGCAAAAGCTCAAGATCCGATTCTCCGGAGAGCCCATCGAGAAAATCCGCAAGAATGACTCGAGTGAGGAGACTCCGGAGAAGAAGAAGAGGAAGCGTCGCGACAGTGAAGAGGGCAGCTCTGAGAAGAAGAAGAAGCACAAGCACCACAAGCACGATGACATCGAAGAGTCTGTAAAGAAAACACCGAGCACAAGCTCAGAGCCAGAGATCCAGCCGTTGAAGTTGAAGCTCAATGTCCGATTCAACCAGACGGATGAGGTGTTTGCAATCCCCACCCGCACTGCAGAGGAGCTCGAGAAGAGTGAGCAGAAGAAGAAGGCTCGGGAGAACGAGACCGAGGAGGAGCGTCGTGCACGGAAGGCGGCGAAGAAGGAGAGAAGACGCTTGGAGGCGTTGGAAGAGGAGGCGCGGCTGGAAGCGAAGAGGGCTCGCAAGGAGCAACGTCGTCTGGAGAAGGAACGCCTTGAAGCTGCTGGTTCAGCATTTGGTTCGGCAGCTGGTTCTGCTTAACCATCCTTTTTTATCAGTTTAGTTTTTTTTTTTTTACATTTTTTTCCTGATTTGTTTTCAATATTTTTATTTCTTTTTCCACTTTCGTGTTTTCTTTGTAATTTGTCTTACTATTGCTCTTGTACCCACATTTCAAGTTAATTGCGTCTCCCTGTGATACATTTTTATTCTAAAAAGCCATTACATCTTCTGAGAATCTAAAAGCTATCTTTGTAAATCTCATCTAAAATCGACATCTCTATTCAATCACCAGCGAACTACTTGATTACGCCTAGTCTTTTTACTGTCATAACGTGCGGTCATTTCTCCCTAATGCTTAAAATGTCACAGATGCCTTTTTTGTATTTTTATTTTTTGTTTTGAACCAATAAATATTTGCCCTGTAAATGCGCTTGCCGGCTGAACTGGAGATGGAGCAATTCCCAGATGAATAAAAAATGAAATACGGCATAAAGAAACGAGAGAGAGAAAGAGTGGACAACATTCCGGGTCCGCCTCGCTCTCTCGGACACAACTTATGGACAAATCAAAAAGCACTCTTCAGAAGTGGATTTTGAAAGAGGTGAGCACCCCACTCTCCCTAATTCATTGCACGTATTCTTTTGGATATTTGGATTTAGAAAGACTCACCTTTTTATTCTCCAAATTTCCATTTTAATAGGGAGCTTATGGCTAATGGAAGCAAATGGCACACTGCCGAGAGATTAGTGCAGAAATTAATATTCATTTTTCCTCCAACGTTACGTTTTTCGTTTTCGCCCCTTCTACTTCTTTTCCATAGTATCCGCTCGACTGAACCCACCATAATTACTGCAAGTGGCATTCTCCTTCCCTCCCCAACGTGTTTAGTTTTGATGAGGACCTCCAGGTGCCCTCCTCCACTGCTCTTCCTCCCCCCATCTCATTTGGCCGAATGAGGCAAATCCGAGTAGTCGCGTCCCAAAACCAATAAGGCGTGCAATCTCGCATGCTCCTTGTCCATCTATCCCAGTCAAAATATTCGCCACGACTCCTGGACGTGTGAAGATGGGAGGAAGCGGAGGAGAGTGAGAGAGAGTTTCATGAGCGTTATACTATAGCTTTCCGAATTCACTTCTTCTTTTTTTCGGCTGTTACTAATTAGTTGTCTTTTTAGTGCATCTTTTTTGAGTTAGAGCTTGAGAATCTAGAGAAGATCAAAATAAAATGATGAAATCTATTTTGTATTGTTGTCTAGAACCTTCTGAAGTGATTTCATCGCAACACAAACATATAGGCAAACAGGTAAGACTACATTGTAGCCGTACTCTGATCCTCCCCGCCAGTTGTTCACTAAACACTCTCCCGGCGATCGGCCTCTATTCGTTCTCTCCTTTGAAACAGAAATTGGTGACTCCTTCTCGCTCCGCCTTTCTCTCCATGCCATTTTCGCCCCAAATTCGCGCCCCGTATTCGCAATTTGATTGGCTGCTCTTCTGCTTTTTCATGACCGATAGCAGGACGCCCTCTGTGTTTTTCGTGGACATCCCCCCTTTCGCCTCCCCTCTCGCAGATTCATTCTTCCTCCTCGGTTTCTGTTGCTTCTGTCTTTCTCTTCGCTGCCTCCTGTCGCCCTTGACAGAGGCAAACAGAGAAGGTGCGCAAAAGTGTACATTTTCCAATTCTCCTTTGTGAATTCAGAGTAACTTTCAACAAAAAAATTTGCGAAATTTCAAGAAAAACACTGCAGTGAGAGGAAGAAAGGGAAAAAAAAGTAAAAAAGGAAGCTTAGCTCAATTGCCCCCACTTTTCAATTTTCCGTTTCCCTATTCTGGCACCGCGTCCTAAACAAATGCCACTTTTCAGATAAACAATGGGTGGTTATATCTCGTCGCCACAAGTGCTTACACGCAAAGTGTCGGGTCCTTATCTAGTCGGGTGCAAAGATTTGATGATCGATGGAACTGTGCTCGGCGATCGAGGCCTTTTCATGCGCCTCTACTTTCCAACCGACGCCAAGGTATTTCTTGACGTCACTTTTCTTTTCAAAGGAAAATCGTTTAGGCCGCCGACATCTCCCAATACCCACTATGGCTTCCCAGGCCACAATACGCACACGGGCTCGGAGAGTACCTTGGGCAATCCCAACAAAAAATGAACCTGATTCTGTCCACAGTTGTGGGGGACAAACGGTAGACTGGCCACAAAAAAGAGAGACTCTAATTCTCATGAATTTGTAGAGAGGATTGCATTGAGAATGCGCAATTGTCTTCGAAAAGTGACAAATGGCCGATTGTAGTGTTCTCACATGGACTCGGTGGTTCGCGTACTTACTACTCGAATTACTGCACGTCATTGGCTTCTCATGGATACGTGGTAGCTGCCGTTGAGCACAGGTACATTTCCAAGTATGACGCGTTTAGAATGCGTAAGTTTCCAGAGACCAATCTGCTTGCTGGACGTATCAATTGGTGGAGAAGAATGGGGAGCTTGTCGAGCAGCCCATCAAGATCAAATTAATCGAGAAGAATGATCGGCATGAGTTTAAAATTCGAAACCAGCAAGTGGGAAAGCGAGTTACCGAATGTGTTAAAGCTCTCAATGTCCTGGAGCAAATGAATCTTGGCACAGTGCCCGAGAAGGTGCTCATCGGAGCCGACTACAACTGGTCCCAATTCAAAAACAAGTTTATCATGTCAAGCGCCGCTGTCATCGGACACTCTTTCGGAGGTGCCACCGCAGTCGCCTCCTCCGCATACACCACCGATTTCCAAGTGAGCCTCTGACACCAAAAGAATAAAAAACATGACATGTTTTGTAGAAAGCCATCGTCCTTGACGGCTGGATGTTCCCGTTGGATTCGACGCACCAAGAGCAGGCAAAACAGCCAACATTGTTCCTGAATGTGGGCAACTGGCAGTGGAACGAGAATCTTGACGCCATGAAGCGAATTGTGCCGCACAACGAGGAGAATTTGGTTCTCACGTTGAACGGAGCAGTTCACCAGTGCTTTTCCGACTTTCCATTCATCTTCCCACACTGGTTGGCGAAAAAGTTTGGAGTGCAGGTAGAGAAGACGTTGTCGAGCGGAGATGTAACTTTTAATTTAGGGATCAGCGGACCCATCTATGTGCGTGCAAGCTGCTATCGAACTGTCACTCGAGTTTCTGACAAACGGGAAGGAAGGAGCCAAGCAGTTGAAGGATGAGAAGTTCTCAAGTTTTATAACCGACGAGATTTTTGGCCGCGAGAAGTTCAAACTGTGAATCAGAAAATTATTTCGATGTAGTACGACGGGTATTACAAATGCGACTTTGTAGTATTGGCGTGGTTCATTCCACTATTTTTTCTGGTTTCTGAAATAAAGACATGTATTTTCTTTTATTTCTTAACTGGGGAGATCACAAATAATCAGAGTTTTAAGTAAAGGGTGAAACGGGAAAAAATTTTCAAACAATTTGAGAGAACGGTGGAGATGAATTAGAATAATAATAATAAATACAATTCAGTTAGAAAAGTCCTATTTCCTAGGTGAGATATATGACAGCAAAGTAGGATTCAAATAGGGACGGATCACTGAGAAAAATAATGGCCAGTGGAGGCTTTAAAAAGCAATTGATATGATGCGGGGAGACCAAATAAAGAAAAAGTCGACAAAGGGCTCATTCAAAGACTATTTGAAAATTCAAATTAATTGAAAAAATATATATGGAAAATCAATAGAACTAGTTTTGGTATGGAAACACCCGGTGAAGAGGATTTCTGTGACGGAGCACAGTGATTGGAATTCGATCATACACCAATGTAAACTCATTGGAATTCGAGTGAATCAGAGTGCCTTTCAAGGACACGTTTTTTTCCGGCGTGCCAGGCCCATAGTATTGTGTGAGCACATTGGGAAGAACGGGATTCAATCTCTGCTCCTGAGCAACGGCTTGGTTCGAATAATTTTCATTCTGACCAAGTGATTGTTGATGCGTTGCTGATGCCTGAAAATTGGTTGGTTGAAAACTGGCTCGCTCAGTCAATGGTCATCAGTACTAACCAAGTGAGGCTTTTTCACAGGGACCTCCCCTTCCTGAGTGGACACACGTTTCAAAGTATTGTTCTGCTCCGTGTGCTCTTGATTATGTCCCTTGAACTTGTTGACCGGTAATTTGTGATTCTGCTCGTGGCTCGGCGCATGGATCGACTGCTGCGTCAATTGTTGGATCGGCTTGCTCGGTGGGTGGCTCGGCGGGTTGCTCGGCAAACTGATTGGCTGGTTGTTGTGCTTGTGTCTCAGCGGCTGAATCGGCTGGTGGAGCGGTTGGTTTTTCGGCTCAGCGTGCTGCATAATCATTGTTTGGCCGTTTCCATGATGGCTCGCTCTGCTGATCTGGGGGATCATGTGGTGACTTTCCTGGCAATTTTGATGATGGACTGGCTGACCAACAGTCCTGCGAATCGGCTCTTTGCTTGGTTCGACTCTCCCCTGACTGCCTCTGGTCGGTGGATGTGCCGTAGTGTGCTCAGGGAACAAGGGGTCGGAGGGTTTTCCGATCTGAAAATGAACAAGACAAAAATAGACAATCATTTCCAATTAACTCACTTGTGCAATCATCGCATCGAGCCGCTTTCTTTCCGACGACCGTTGGTCCTGTAAGCCGCCCATCTGGCGAATCAGGTTCAGCGGCATAGCTGCTGATTGCGGCTGGGCGGTGATGTTGTGGCGAGTTGAACTGTTTTGGAAACTGGGCTTCTTTTGTTCCAACTGCAAGCCATTCTGATTCTCGAACCCTCCATTGCCCTTCTGGAAAAATAGAAAAATAATAATCACTTTTAAATTTGTCAAATTCTGGCACTCACGTAAGCAAAAGACACTTCTTTGCTGGAAACCGCGAGCTCGTTCCGCATTTCCTCCACACAACTCTCAGCGCCCGGTTGGAACTGATTCAGATTTAGTCCATACAACTTATTGACAAGCTCTTTATCCAGATTCTCGGTCATCACTACCACCTCCTCTCCAACGGGAACCTGATCTTCAGCAACTAGTCCTCGCCAGGCGGCATCAGTCGATTTATCTTGATGCACTGAATACTCAACTCCATTCGGTTGGCCAGTTGCAGTTGTTGTAAACGTCTGTTGCGTAGAAACAACTTGACTATCTTTTTTGGTCTGAAAATGATTCTAAGAATCTGTTAAACCTGATAGTTTCTCACCAGTCTGGAAGGCACTGCACTCTGAAAATGAAGTGGGTGATGTGCATCAATAGGAAAATTTGCAGATGGAGCTCCACTACGACCAGTGCCATTGGTGAGTGTGTGAGGAGCATCAGTGGTGTCCACGGTGAATCCTGGATTTCTGGATTGATCGGACTGCACGGTATTGTGGTTGCCAGTTTTGGAGGGTCCAGTACGATGTGTGGGACGTTTGTCGCCAATCTGAAATAGTAATGATAGAGGTTTTTTGAATTTTTAAAGCTCTGGGACGGTTCACAAACCGGCAATTTGAAATGCACTCACCTGCACCGTAGATATTCCTTTGGCGAGTCGTGGCACGTTGTTAGTCACCAATCGTAAGACATTCGACCGATTTGGACCATTTCCATCCGCAAGACCGGGTTGGCCGTTCGTGATCTTCTCCGGCACGTCCATGAGTGACTGATTTTGCTTTTGTCGCCTTAAATACGCGTTTTCTGCAAAAAAAACACTATTAACGCGTTAGAACAAGAGAAACAATGAGTAAAAACCGTTGCAAATATAAAAACGAGCTGACTTATGGGCGACCACAGGAACACCGGACTGTCGCATATCGAAGGGACCTTTGCAGATGTGCCCCGTACAGTCTGTGCAGAAAAGGGCAAGAGAGAGGAGACACAGAGCAAGAAGGTGTTCCGAATGAAGAGGGATTTGTTTCCTTATTGCAGATTCCACAGTTTTGCTGCTATTTTTCACGCTTTCCTCGTTTTCACATCATAAACTCCAAATGTTACATGCAATTCTCTTTATTTCAATTACAATCAGCTACACCCAGTAGGACTAACTATCAAATAAAGTGGAGACAATTCAATTCAATGCACAAAACAGTCGTCGAACTAAATGAGTGAATAGAAAAGTGTTTTTGTGGGAAGAGATCGGTGCTTATTGCTGAGTTGCCAGGTTTTTGAGAAGCTGCTTGTTCTTGAAGTACATTGACAGACGATCTCTTCCATATTCCTGCAAAAAATTTAATTCAATAAGAATGAATCATGTTACGTACCGCAAAACCAAATCCAACTGGAGACAATTCAACTTGCAAGAGCCCCCAAACTCCCCAGAAGAAGTGGGAGACTGGAACAAACGGTAAGGTTTCTTGGATTAGTTCCTCTGCCTTCTTGTAGAGCTCATTCTCTCTGGTGTGTCCCTGCTCGCGAAGGTAGTTGACAAAGAAGTCGAGCATCTGAAATGAGCAACACTTTGCTTTTCAGGTATGCCTACCCTACCATTTCATTATCCGGGAAGTTTTCTTCTTGTATCTTGTAGAACGGAGCCTCGTCGATATCGTAGTCAATGGTCCATTCAACGAAGTGGTTTGCAAAGTCAAATGCTCTGGAAATGTATGAATCGGACCATCACCTTCTATTTTCTCTTTACCTGTAATTGTAGCTGGCGTACTCAAAGTCTATGAGCACAAGACGTGGATCAGCTGGATTAAAGGCTGAAAGACTATTGCCAAGGGCTTGAGTCTCATCAGATAACGAAGGCATTCTGATGTTTCCAGAAGAGGCTTTTGGGAGGAGAATATTCCCCTCTTGAAGGTCGTTGTGACAGAATGTCACTGGACTCTTGCTCAGGGAGATGTGAGCTCTTAGAAATTCCAACTCGTGAGCCAGATCGAGGCAGTTGATACTGGACACTCCGCAATCCTCGGTTAGATCGAAGCGATGCTCAGCAGCTACTGTTCCTGTTAGTTGTTTCAACCATCTGCAACTTTTAAACTCAAGGAGATCCATTGTTCTTTATGTGAAACCTCTGAAGCGCCTCGCAGAGATAATCGGGTTCCTTCCAGATTGGCACTTCCAATTGATGCACTTTCGCAACACGCTTCGCAATCTTTGTCGACATGTGCGACAATGAAATCTCATGGCATGACAAAGGACGCGACTGAAATGAGCGGAAACCGAATTAGCAAGTCAGTCCGACGTCCTACCGGAATGTATTCCTCCAAACGGCCGCCACTGAAGATGCCATAAAGTTTGGGTCCCAAGTGGCGCTCGGACAAAAGTGTGAAGATGACGGATTCGGCGACGAGGTGACTCTCCGTTTCCGGGTTGAAATATACACGAAGGAGCACTTTGTTCGGCTCGTTGCGGATTGGCGGGTACACCTCGGAAAGGCGACACAGAAAGAGCATGTTGCTCATTCCACCTCTTCAATGTCAATGGGATCAGGATTAAAATGATAGCGGAACTCACTTGATACGGCTGATTCTCAAATGCTCCAAGGGTACCGTCTTCCATGCTCCGCCAAGGAATCTCGCGCAGAGCATATGAGCCCGCTCTTTGAGCTCCGGGATGGTGTTGGCGTCAGTGTCCAGGTCCATGGTGGAGAGCAACTCCTTCATGCCTCTGAAACATGACAACTATCAATGAGAAAAGAGAAGAATTCTCTTCATCTACATCCCAAACAGAATAGAATAGAAGGCAGAGGAAGACCGAAATGGCGTCGTTTGGCAGAGAGAACCTCAGCTTTTATGTGCATTTATTGCATATTCTAGAGAGTCAGTACAAGATTGTTCTCCCCTTCTGGCCACAAAAAAACGAGCGCATGAATAGAAATGATGAAAACCAAAATTAGGGAGGAGTTTCGCTGGTGCTGGCGCGAAGAGAGTTCATCTGGATCATGCACTTTTCTTGAAGCGAGAAAAAGATGGGGAACAAATCGAAACGGGAGAAAATTACACGTTCTCCTTGGAAATTACAGCCTTGAAGACTGAAGCATTACTTTGACTTTCGAAAGTTGTGCAAAAGTCAGAGCGGAACAAAATTGACAGACTTTGCAAGCGTTTTTTGTTGCCCCAACTTCATTTTCATTCGTTTTCATTTGACAATTTTCTCAGGATATTAGCCGAAAAGCAAAGGCAGAGGCTGGAAAAGATTTGTACACTCTCCAAGAGGCATCGTTAATGGTTTATGGGATGCTCGTTTCCATGGTTGCAAACGTTCTTTTAGGGTGCAATCTTCACCAGCCCTCTGCTTTTCTTCTCTTTTTCTTCTCCCTTTCCTTCTCTCTTCCCTTCTTTTAATCTTATGACAATAATTTGGATTTGAATTTGAATTTGTATACGACTCCAAATACGACTCCAAATCCCCCCAACGTCATAATCTGACTCCAATTACATCCTTCTTCTCCCTACCTGAAGTGTCCTTCGGCGACGAGACTCATGTTGGCGGCGGAGGCGAGTTCGTCCTCGTCGTAGTGCGCGCGAGAAACTCTGAAAAAAACTCATTATTCGGGGGAGCTCTAAATCACATGAGAGATGGGAGAAAAGGATGCGATATCCGTGAAACCAATTTATCTTTTTCGCCCTTCAAATTTATTGCCTTTCACATTTCTATCCCTTTTTTCACTTTATTTTGGTTTATCTGAAAAACGAGAAGAAAAAGGAGATAAAAATTTCAAGTTTTCTGAATTGAATTCGCCTGAAAATTGAAAGCCATGGCAAGAATAGGCGAAAAGAACATCGAAAAGACAAGACGAATTGTAAATCGGTCCGATGGGACTGCTGGGGGCAGCGAAACAACAAAGACTTACTTTCGGGAAGACATTTTCGAATAATATAACTTTCCAAAAAAATGAGTGACGTAATATGAGAAGCAATACTAGTAGAAGCGCACGACGTTTTTTTTTTTCGCTGCTCCTTTTTCGGGGGGAAACGACCGAAATCCAGAGAGGGTTTTGAGGGCAGCGAGATTCACACGAAATTGGTGGCTATGAGCTGGTGCAGCAGAGTGGGGGGACGGCTTGTGTGTTGGGGGGCTCTTTCACCTGGTGCCTCTTCGATTCTCTTTCACACTCATCCGATTGGGGCGCTCTGTGAGAAAACGGGCTCTTCAGCTTGACAAACACTGCGTACAGCTATTTAGACATTTATTACTCGTGTTAATTTGTCATTTACTTTTCCTTTTGTTTTTTCTGGGTTTTTTTTCCAAATTTTTATATGAAAAGTGCAATGAAACATTGCATTTTCTTGAACACCGTGAAACTAACAGAAATGAAGCTAAAATCCCAAGCAAAACTCCAAAAAAGGCAACATAGCGCAAAAAAAGCAAAAAAAAAAGTCGAGAAAAGATGAGCAGCAAAGGCGAAAAGAGGGATCGTTTTCCAATGCGTCTTCTAACTGAGAAACGAGAGAAACATGGAAGAAGAAAGGAGAAGAAGGCCTTCTGGAAAATTGAGACAAGCGCGTTGGTTTTTCTCTTGTTCCTTGTACATCTTTGGTGAGCCAGGATTTTGCATTTTTCCAACTTTTTTTGCGTTTCGCGGATAACCGCATTTTCTGTTTTGAGAAGAAGGAGGAAGAGGAAAGCGTTCTATTCATGGAAGCTTTATTGTGAATCACAAACGTTAGACAAAAATGTATAGTTGCACAGCAAAGATTCTTCGGCAAAAAGCATGGTAGGTCAAATATGACCCGAAGCAGTTTTGAACCCGTTATTCATCATTATTCCAATACGTCTTTCACAACGATCCACATTCAACATCTTCTTCCTCCATCTCCGGACTCACACAATACGCGTAGTTCACAAGTTGCTGAATGCTCATTCCCGTGTAAATTTGCATTTCGCTCTCTCTGACTGTGGTGAAATCGTAAACATCGTTATCTGAACATTCCAGATCTTATCAACATTTGTGGTGTATAGTTTACCCGTTGCCCAACAGTTGCAAATGGCCATATTTCTTCCGAGCGCACTTTTGAACAAGTTCACGATTTCCTGTGACATTTTCAACTTGCTCTATCGCTGATAGGGCGTGTACCTGGTCAGTGAAGATAAAACGGTCATTTGGGAAGTAGTAAAGAAGGGCGAGCGTTTTAATGTCGAGTATCTTGAATCGGAGACCGTCACCTATAGGGAAACGTTTGACATTTAGGAATGATGCGACTTCTGACCTATGAAAGTGATGATAGTGCACGCCTGCGGATCCATGCACAATCGGAAGAGGAAAGACCACAGCCATTCGTACGCTGAATTTTTGTTGGAAGAGATAAAGTCACAAAATTTGGAGATGAACCGAGATCAGCTTTCATTTTCATACATAAAAGTTCATGGTTTGTTTGGACCCGGAGACCACTTACAATGCCTTCTCAGGTGACACTTTCCGGCGTAGAACTCCAACCAACCACGGTACATGATAGAGGAGCGAGTTGATAAGCCAAAGAGAAGAGAATACGTTTTCCCCTATACAGCAACAAACGGCCGACTGACTCAACGCGCCGTTTTCAGACTCATCTTTACAAAACAACTATTGCGGGGGAAAACAACAAAAGACAATAGGAAATGAGGGCGTTTTATTGTTCGGGAGAAAAAAACTATTGTACTGCTTTTGAAAAGTTGCGATCTCATCTGGGATTTTGGGAAATCTGGAAACAAGTAGAAAAAATATCAGAAAATGAAAAAACAACGAGGAAAATATCAATGGGCTCAATCACTGTTATGCGGACTAGGTGCCTGTGGAGAGTTGGAGGTGATGTCTGCATTGTCTCTGTACTTGAGACCAATGTCAAATGCGAACTTTGTGATGAATTCAATGCTCTTCCCGGTCAATGTTTTGAGATCATCGTAGGCGAATTCCGTAAACACATACGAGTACGTTCCTGAATTCAAACATATCAAAATTAGCTTGAATCTGATGACTACTTACTGCTTCCCTTCATTAATTTCCCTGTTTTGCTTTTATCTTTCTTTGCGTACTTCTCCCTGATTGCTCTGGATAACTTATAATAATCCATGTCCTAGAATTGATGACGTTTCATTAGAAAGCGGTGCAACCTCTCACCTTCGTGTTATGTTTCCTATTGCCCCACATTTTCGCGACGAGTTCTTTATTGATAAGGATGAATTCGAGACCGTTGCCCGTCCACCGCAGCGCTTTGCGTGCTCTCTCATTCATTGCAATATCAACCAAGAAACCAATGAGTTTAGATGGGCCTTTCACTGAAACAAAAATGTAATGAGCAATAAAGTATGGATTTCTTACTCTTCATCAGATCCTCATCAGACATCACTTCATTGTCGACATTTGGCGCTGGGTACACTGGAGAAGGTAGATGGAATTGGTTGAAGTTGAATGGAGTAGGCGGTGTGGTATCTGCTGTGACATTCGGGATATAGGAGAATGGGAATGTGAGCGTGGTCATCGGGAGATTGTTCAATTTGTCACTTGTGCTTTGAAACTTTGAAACTGAATGCCATCGAGATGTGATATCTATCGGCGTCTTTGGATCATTGTCATTTTGCCCTCTGCTCTGGAAATCAGTCATTGAATACGCAATTTTTTGAATATTACAACTCACTTGATCAATCTCAAATCTCGCTTTCTTCCTCCTAATTGGCTCCTCTGGCTGGTTGAATCTCGTGAGCATCTTGAGTTTCTCGAAAACTAATGACGTCCGGACAGCCTCGTTCTTCTCTTCGGCGGTTGCAGCGACGACCTGATAGTGGAATGGAAGAATGAATGACGTTAACGGCGGAGGGAAAAAAGTAAGATGGTCAAAAACACTTTTCTACTCTTTCTTATCAAGGTAAGTGAGTCATGAATTAAAAGCTCAACAACTCAGCTCAATGTAACTCGAACTATAGTTAGTCAACCTTTTCGAGACGTGAATTAGTCATAACTATATTGAATTTTATTTCGAAACAAGTGTTGGTATCAATATTATTGTTTTTGAATTTGAAATTTGAAATTTTAAGTTTAAAAGTTGCAGTCTCACTGCGATTAACTGGAAGTAGACGATATCAATTGACGAAGAATGTTATACTAATCACGATATTAGTAACCTTATAGAAATGAATCATTTTGTCATGTAATTGGAACTCGAGAAGAATCCCGTTGGGAAAAATTTGAAATCAAAAATAGAATTTTGACTCATTAATCTGGATTTCTGTCTGAATAAGTCTCAAATTTCAGTTAGGTGTATTTGAAAACTCAAGTACTGAAACTTTTGTTTAAAGGATCATGATTTGAACCACAAAAATCCACATAACTCCTTAAATTTTGAGTATCATATGGATAAATCCTAATAATCATGTTCAGAACAATATTCTGCATTGATTCATATAAAAATCTCTACCACTAAGCACCCCTTCCACAAAAACAGTACTAGAAATAGCTAGTTTGTTGGAAAGAAACCAAACAGCCACAAGGGTTATCAGTGGAACGAAAGTAATTTGAAACGGAATAGATGTTTACTCAAAAAACTCATTGTGAAGTTGACAGGCAAAAGGTTATGTTCATTCTTAAATTTCGAAACTTTGTTTTGTTATTAGGAAGAATTCACAATAGTAATAAAGAAAACGAGCTGGACTTACATGGTTCGCTGCAGAAGACGACGACGACATCTCTTCAAACATTGCGGACAGTGGTGGAATATCACTGGAGGACGATGAAGCTTCACTCGGGTCTTTCTGCTTGGCTTCTTCCACTTTTCCGGAGAATGGAATCATCTAGCTCTGCAATTATCAGTATTTGTAAAGAATTGGTCACTTTTTTTCATGAGTCACAAGATGACGTGACGGAATCTGTTTTATCAGCTGATGTTGAAATCTAGACTCTGTGTGTTGCCTAACCGCATTTACTAATACAGTGCCATGCAGAAAGGGAATGAAGGGAGGTCTGATAACAAAAACAACCGTAATGTGTATTCAATGCTCCGTTGTATTTCCCCAGTTGGGAATATTATTGAGACTTTCTGGACTGTGGGCTAGACACGCGTTCTGAAGGGAATCGAGAACATTCGGTGAACTCTACCCGTTCAACTGATATGGTATTGATTGAAGTTAGAAGATGAGTTATGAACAGCGAGATTGGTAACCAAAACCACAATAATCGATAAAATGTTTCCCATCGGCACTAGTTTTTTGCAAACACTCACTGATAAAATGTACATGAATACGAGTTTCCGGAAAAGAAATAGTTTAGAGTGCAAAAATAACATAAAAGTCGGTGGCCAGCAAACCCAAACCGCAACACGTTATCACACTACCTTATCTCCTCCAGACGTTACCTATGCAACACTGAATTTAAGCAGATGAGTTCCGCCTACAACCGTGAATGTGAACTTGGAATTATCAAATTCTTCATGTGGTCAGCGAATGTTACAGCCAAAAAAAACGCCCTTTTCCACCCGAATTTCAGATAAAATTATCCGAAATTGTTTGTTTGTCTTTTGCATCACTTTTTCTCCATCGTATTTCCGCATCTCAACTTTTTTTTGCGGCGACGTGTCAAAAAACGTCATGTCCCGTCATTACAGCAGCTGTGTAAAATACTCAAAGCCGCTTCACATCCGAATCACTATGTAGTGATTTTCTGTCGGACCCACCAGTTGCTCGGCTTCACTGGCTGGTGTTGAGTCGAGTGGTCTCGTCCGCATTGATCTTTTTTGAAGTTTAAACGCATATGTATTCGCACAATGCGTCCGACTCATTTGACATGGTAAGATTACTTTGGAATCATTGCTTTGATTTTGCGTTTGATTTGAGGGGTCCGCGGACAGCGACTGCTCTACGCTGGAGGATGTCATCCCAATGGAAAAAGACCTGACATTGGCTGGACCTCCGGCTTCTGATGATGAGACAGAGATCGCTGAAACTGAAAAACCTTTCTTCAAAGTTAGTAAAATTCAATTTTTCCTGATGAATCTCAATATTTTCAGTTAGCAAAACGGATATTGCCTCACGTTGGACTTGTGATCCTCTTATTCCTGTATCTCATAGCCGGTGCATTTCTTTTCCGATATCTAGAAGCTCCAAAAGAGCTGGAGGTACTGATAAACAACATTCAATCCAAAGCAATACTAATCATAGACCCGAAACTATGAAATCTCAACGATATTGGGGCTGCGTGACGAGTTCCAAGACCACATTTGGAACATCACTCAAGACTCTGAGAATCGAATATCACGAGAAGCATTCAACGCGATCAACCAGGAATACTTTGAGCATTTAGTGAAGGAAATGTTCTCCGCCTATAGGAACCAATTCATCACCTCAAAGCACCTCCTGAACAAAACAAAAGACGATGAGGTGCTCTGGACATTCCCGAACTCGATGTTTTTCGCGGCCACAGTTATCACAACGATCGGTGAGTTAACAAAAGGGTGGAGTCGCATGATGATGAATTTGCGGTGACAATAAAGAAAGTGACGCGTAACCGCAAGTCTCCGACGCCCTTCATGCACACACACACTCAAAAAACAAAATAGTTACGAAATGCGGGGGATGCGTGTGTAGGCGAACACTGGTGTGTGGAAAAGTTCATATGTGTCTGTGAATATTCTCGCATATCAATAAGCCCGCGTGGCCTAATGGAGAAGGCATCGGTCTTCGAAACCGGTGATGGGGGTTCGAGTCCCCCCGTGGGCCCTGACTTTTTGGGAAAATGAGGAAATGAGAAAGAATGAGAATATTTTTCAGGATATGGAAATCTGGTGCCTATCACAGTTGCGGGAAGAGTTGCGTGCATCATATTTGCATTGTTCGGAATTCCACTTCTTCTTGTAACAATTGCAGACATTGGAAAGTTTCTGTCAGAGTTCTTGAGCTATCTGTACAAATTCTATCAAGAATTTCAAAAGAAGGTATGTGGTTTTGCTACGAAATGTTCAGATGAACTAGGGATTGTTTGATATAGGTGAGTTAGACCTACTAAAGACAATAATGGCTTAAAAAGAAGGCCTGAAAGTAAATGGAAAGAATTTACAAGCTCAAGACTGTCAAATCAGTTTCAAAGATCTTTTGACAAAACCAATATCCCTCTCTTCATTGTAAAACCAATTATCACTAGATTAGTCTAACACAACTCAATAGAATAGATATTCTCTATCTCTCCACATAAAACCGTTTCAGTTGGTAGCAAGACGCCGAAGTAGCGTTGCGCACGCGGTAAGCCCCTCTCAATACATCCCTTGGTTCGGCTCACTAACGTTTTCCTATGTTGACAGCTGAAGCGCTTGTCGTTCTTATGCATTTCTAACTCATCTTTTTTGGCTGAAAATTCTCCGTTTCTCTCAAAAACGTTGTTTCACTTTCATTGCATACCAAAGCGGAAGTTGTGTGTACACTGAATTCTAGATTCAACAGAAAACATACATATCAATAGCAAGGACTACTGTGAAATTACAGCTGCGTCGTCAATCGCATAAGATTGCCACCCAGTATCGATCCACATCGCAATCACGGTCCAACTCGGTGATGGGCTCATCGAAAGCTGGATCTATGAACCTACATGATATGGAGTCGGAGACGGAAGACTCGGAAAAGGATACACTACGAATCCCAGTCTTCATGGTGCTCCTCGTTCTTCTGGTTTACACTGCACTCGGCGGGTTCTTGTTCCAGGTAGCCTCAGGTTTATGAAGGTTTCTCTTGCTAATTGAAAGTTTTCAAGTCCTGGGAGCATCTGGAGTACTTCGAAGCATTCTACTTCTGCTTCATCACCATGGCGACTGTTGGATTCGGTGACATTGTTCCGAACGAACAAGTTTATGTATTTTTCACCATGGCTTATATCATTTTTGGGCTATCATTGTGAGTTCAGAGCCAGAGAATGTGACTTTAAGTTGATTGGTTCAGAGCAACAATGTGTATTGATCTCGCTGGTACGGAGTATATTCAGAAAATTCATTATCTAGGTACTAAGATGGAGGATGCAAAGGGTGCTGTGATGACGTAAGTGCTTCATTTCTGTTGACTTGCTCAAAAAATTAGCTAGTTTAGTGGATTACAAGCCGGTGAGCACTTGCTGAAGCACACTGGAATCGAAGTGATCAAAACTGCTGGTGGCAAACTTGTACAGGGTAAGTTCCACTCAACTTTTCCTTCTTCCTGTTAGTGTTTCCTTTCCAATTGTAAAATCTCAGTCCGCGGAGCAGTGTTAAGCTCAAAAGAAGCACGAGAGCTTGGAATGAGCTATCTGCTGCAGTTCAACTATAAAAACGTGCTCTACGAGCCGCTGACTGGAAATCTACTCAAAGTTGTAAAAGAGGCAAATATCAAGGCGAGTCAATCATTTTTATCGCGTTGTTTCAATGGTGTTTGCCACTTGCAGATTCTTCCCGATGATATCACCGAAAAAGATGGGTACATTGTGCAGAACAAGAGTTACGATCGGCCTGTGTTGGGAGAGAAGAGATATGTCCGAGTCAATGGGAATGTGATTAAGAGAGTGATGATTCCAACGAAGAGCCAGACAATTTTCGTCCCCTTGATTATACAGAAAGAAACTGATGTGTAAATTATCATTTGGCAAATTTATTGTTTCAATTTTCAATAATAACATTAAAAAACGGGTGAGCAAATAAATTTTGATGCGGTTTTTGATCATTTCAAACTATCCAAACTCTCTGGATACATCACTGAAGCGTTCGATGACTCATTCTCTCTGAAATCATCAATTTGCAATGTTATCAGTTACAGTCTCACATTCTCGCTAATTCCACTGATTCTATCAGCTCCTCTATAATCCACGTGTCAATATAAAGGCAATTGATATGTGTCATAGATTTTGATCTGAAAACAAAACACACTTCTCATGATGATTGTTGAAAACTTTAATAACCTCTGTAAAGCGCACTTGCACTTGGCGACGATTACAATTTGAGCGAGCCGCTCTAGCAGTTCTCGCGCCTTACTTGACATCTGGAAGATAGAAAAAAGAAGAGCATTGACCAAGTGTATCAAGATTGCATGGTAAAACATGGCAAATGTTTGTCATCCGATGGGTTGGTCGCCGATGCACTGGTATGCATTTGTGATGTGAAACTGGAGATCTCGGGAGCTGCACTTGTTGCATTCATTCCTTTCGCACGTTGTCGCGAGGTTTCCCCGCTCCAGAAGCATGGAGATTCAGAATCCGTTTCAAATCAATTGGGACAAAACCGCCGCGCAATCTTTTCATGACTACTTCTTCGCCAAAATTTCCGCTCATGGCAGCAACCTGGCTATGGTTCGTTGTGTTAATTTTAATTTTGGTGAAGGATATGTCAATTTGAGGTTGATGTGGACACCGGGAAGCAATGGAGATACTCAGAGATTCGTAACTGGTGCGAAATGTGTGCGACTCGTCTGAGAGAGTTACAAGTAAGCCCTTAATCAACATCAATTGATGTTTCAATTATTTTAGGTCACATCCGGAAGTCGTGTCGCTGTGATCACGGGCACTACGGGACAAGCAATCTTCGTCCATCTCGCTTGCTCTATTATTGGATGCTCCGCAGTTGCTGTAAATGGCTGGAGTACAGTTGGTAAGCCCCTGATACTTCACCCCTCCGTTATTCAGTAACCAAACTCAAATCTCCTTTCCAGATGAAGTGTGGACACTGGTGGATCTGTCCGAAGCAACCCATCTCATTGTGGAACACCAATTCATGCAAAAAGCGGATGACGTGCGACGGAAAGCGCAGATGCGTGGTGGAGGACGCATCAAGCACGTCAGACAGATTGAGGATGTGCTCACCGCGGAGAAAATTAATGTGGACAGTGCACGAAAACGGTAATTAGTCTATATCTTCAGGATAATGAATAATGAGATGGTTTTCAGGTCGATTGATGTGAAGCAAAAGTGAGTGACTGAGTGATGAGTTTTTGCCTTTTATTATAGCTATGTTTCAGACCCCCTCTTGTTAAGGAAATGTCTCTTGCTAGAATGTAAGTGTTGACTTCATGAGAATGATCATCATAGTAGGTATACATTTCAGAAACGTCGGAATCCTCTCAGAAGACGTGAACGATCTCACCTCTCCAATGTCGGAAATCTCGGGCCAGTCTAAAGAATGCAATGGTGAAGTGGAAGTTTCGCAGGAGAGTGAAGATGCACAAACTCCCCAACAGCTCACTGGACAGAACCCAATGCTCATATTGTTCACCAGTGGAACAACAGGATTGGCTAAGGTTTGTAGGGTCTCTTTTTTTCTTCGTAACTCAATAATTCATATAGGCTGCCGAGCTCAGCCATCGCTCTCTCATCATCAACATCCAACAAATCAGCTTGCCACTATACGGCCCAGTGCAAGCCAAGGAAAGATTTTTCCTCCCACTCTCCATCGCTCACATTTATGGGATTGTATCCGCGTACTACGCACTTATCAATGGAGCAACACTATATCTTCTATCCAAGCAGTCCAATCGTTTGTTCTTGGACACACTTGTCAATAATCAGGTACCCAGCCATTTTGGATGGTTTATAAGGGTAGAGAGTATTGTAATGTTCCAGATAAATGTAATGCACATCACTCCCGCTATTGTTCACTGGATGGCCACTGATGCAATTGTCGATGAGTACAAAACCCCTCATTTGAGAAGCGTCCTCTGCGCCGGTGCTCCAATAGACTCAAACCTGGCAAATGCTATGAAAACCAGAATGAACATCAAAGATTTCAGACAATGTAACTTTCTACTTTTTAAACATATTTCTTACAGTAACTGGAATATAATCTCATTCCAGCGTTTGGAATGACAGAGCTCGGAGGGATTTGCACCATGTCACCCTACATGGACGATAAAGTGGAAAGCGTTGGAAATCCCCTCCCCGGAATGCTGTTCAAAGTGGTCAACTGGGAAACCAAGCAACTGTGCCCTCCTCGACAACCCGGACAGATCATTGTGATGGGGCCACAAGTTGCTCCGTGTTATTACAAGAATCCAAAAGCCACGTCTGAACTGTTCGATGCGACTGGGTTTGTGAAAACTGGAGATGCAGGGTTCTACGATGAGATAGGAAGAATTTATGTGTTGGATAGAATCAAGGATATCATAAAGTGCAAGGGAACCTTGGTAACTTATCTAGGGGGTTCTATAGAAAGAAAGTGTGTTTCAGATCTGCCCATCCGAAGTGGAACTGGTGCTTCGTGCCCATGCAGGAATTGACGATTGTGCTGTGGTGGGACGTCAGGATCATGTAACTGGAGAAGTACCCGCTGCTTTTGTTGTCAAGAATGCTTCTCATCCACTGCTGGCCTCTGCAGAAGTTCGCCAATATGTTTCAGGTACCTTTAGTAGACAGTTCTCTGCTGAAAGGTTTGTACTTTCCAGGAAAGATTGCAACTTTCAAAGAACTCCGTGGAGGTGTATTCTTCATCTCTGAAATTCCTAGAAGTGTCTGCGGAAAGATTCTGCGAAGAAACTTGCGGCAATTCTGGGATAGAGAGCGGACAAACTCGAAAGTGGATAATTTGACTAATAAGGATGGGGCTAAGTCCGCAGCCACCGCGAAAACAACTCCTGCCAAGAAGACCAACGGCTCCTCGACGCCTTCCAAACGGCCGCCGTCCACCGGAAGACTGCCCAGGAAATAATGACGCTTTGCTTTAACTTTTCTCTCCGTTCTAGGAATATGTGTCTGTATTGCTTGCTTGATTTGTCTTCTTTTGTTTCTAGTAAATAAAACGACAACCGATTCGTTTTTGTTTGATGTGAGAGGTGAAAGAGTAAACTACTCAAACAACGCGTTTTTTCAACGATTGAAAAGAAGAACTCACATCGTTGGAAACTATAGAGAGAGAAAGTGATCAAAATTTATTGCAATAGAATACAAAAAGGAACAGAGAAAAAAACTGGACTACTTTGAACATTGAAGGGTAAATTGGGTAGATTGGGGTGTCACCTGAAGGGGGTCTTACAGAAACCTGGAGTTTCAAACAGAAGTTTTTGATGGAAAGGAAAGATATGATTCAACCAAATATTGGTTAGACGTATGAATCTGACTATCTTATAGAAAAGCATTGAAAGTGGCAAGGGATCTAAACATCGCTAATGTTTTATGTACATTTCAATATGAAATTTGCATCAGAATTCACGACGATGAACTTGAAGTGGAGCTTGGTGGACGTCTTCTCTTGGGGACCACGATCTTCTCCTGAAAATAGAAGCGATATAAAATGAATAGCTATTGTTCATCTTGTTCATCTCATCCCTGCTTAGATATGCATTCATTTTGGAATCACGCAATGACGCAAGACAACGAAAAACGGGTTATCCTTAATATTTCGCGCATTTCGAATCATTTTTCAAATCCTATAGCAATGATGGAACTGATATCAGGACCAGTCTTTTTTCTTTGTCTCCACCCCCATCATATTTTTGGAATATGCAGCTGGTAGGTGTATTTTGACCCGTCAATTTTGCGGTCACCCACAAAGACACCGGAAAAAAGACAGGTGCCCCCTGTGGCAACAGCTACTTAATTGGGCAGTGTTTCCCGCGGAGACAACAAGCTCGCTCTGTTTGCAGGTCAAATAGTCAAACAAGCGTCTCTTATTACGGGAGGGCTTTCCAAGATCATCCCGCGAACAATGTTTACAGTGTCAATTACACTACCTGGATTAGGAACACGTCGCCGTCCTCAATCTTGAAGTAATGGAGGGGCATGTTGTAGGAGCTGCTCGTAAAGTCTTCGCTGCGGCCGTCCCCGCGGAACAAGAAAAGTTTGATGCGAGTGTACTTCACGCCAACTTTTGGCTCCAAGTATCTGAAAGAAGATAGCTACTCTATCTAATGAATGTTGGTGAGAAAGAAGTAAAGTATGCGGGAAGACGTACTTCATGAATTCTAAGATTGTGGGCTCCAGAGAAATTGTCATTTCAGTATTCACATTTTTCTCCTCGCATTGTACCTTCACCACTGCTTCCTTCTTGGGTGTTAGGTCGATATTGACGAGTTTCTCGAGATTCCCGTGCTTCTCTATCAGTGTTTTGTACTGCGCTGGTTTCTCCTTGCGTTCCTTCAATGTCAATATGCAATCAGCTGATAACACGCGTCACCCACCTGATAGTAACGAATGAAGAACCGTTCTGACTGCTCTCGCTGCTCTCCTGATATTTTCGTCCCATTGAGCACGCGCAAGTGATGAATGCGACCAACGATAAGATGGAGGCGCTCTTCGTCGGAATGATTGTTGAGCAGTGGAATGTTGGGGATGCGGAGATCATGAATCGACGCCATTTTGGCGAGCTGGTCGAGACTGTCCCATGAGTTGATAGCGGTTTTGGCGAGATTCAGAGAGGTCCAGGAAGGCAGCAGATCAAAGTGTTTGCAGTGGGTGACGTCCTCCAAAGGATTCTCGCAAACAAACACTGAGCACACATTTGGGAATCGTCGCACCACATTCATCACCGACGACCATTTTTGGAAGCCGCACCTGGAACAGTTGTCGCGTGTTTTTATGTTTTCTCCCGAACAAAGACCGCCTCGTAACTGCCTCATTTGAATGACCATACTTGCCGTCCCACATTTACTGCCGCGTACATAATTTCATTTCCGTTTTTCGTTTCACAGAGCGCAACAGATTTTCAACTAGTTCCGGTGTGCATTGCCGTCACTTTTCGGCTCACTTGGTGTAGTGTTAGTTGTTATTATTATACAACAGAGCAGCGAGACTGAATTCGATACGAGCACGGAAAAGTGAAAATGGAGAATATTCATGTCAAGTGAAGCAGAACCTCCCTATGTTACTTTGGCTCGTAATTTGCTGGGAAAAAGTGAAAGCTGGAAGAGGATACAATATTTGAATCCAGTTTCCCTTCCCCCCCCCCTCTTTCTCCGAGGGGAAAGAAAAAATGGAACACAAATAGTGTGCGCAAAATTTGCATTGCGCCCCGTCTCTCCAAGGCGCGACTGAAACAAATACCTGTTGAGATGGATCGTTTTCACCGTGGCGCTGATGGATTCGTCGAGGTCGTCGTCGTCGTTGAACTGGTTGTCCGACATGTGCAGTTCAGTGACCTTTGGAAGAACAGAGAGAAACGACTGGAGGGTCTTGAATGGGAGATGGGTGCCGTTGAGGATGATGGTGTGTAGGGTGGACACAGGGAGCTCATGGTCGATCTGAAAGTGTGCTCTTTATTTTGAATTCCATTTTGAATTTCCTCAGAGCAAGGATCAACTCTTTGTGTATCCACTGTCAATTCAATACCCCATCAAAAAATAATATCAAAGTCAGTGCAAACACTTCTCGTTTCTCTTTCTCCCATTCCTTTCCCTTTGCTTTTTTATCATAAGTTTGCCAAAGTCACATGAAACTCGCAAAAAAATGTTCTATCACTTGACTTGGGACCAGAGGGGAGAGAGAGAACCGCGAAAAAAACAGCCCGAAAAAAGAAATGGAGTGTACCACGGGATGCAGCGGGTTGTGACCAATGTTCAGCACGCGGAGATGCGGCAGGTTCTCCAGGATGCACGCCACGTCGGACCACTGCGAGATTTGATTCCATCCGAGATCCGCCTGCAATCAAAACATTATCTTCTTATCATGTCTGTCTCGCATTGAAATTTAAACCATTCATCTTTTTTCAATGTGGCAAAACACATGTGACGTGCCGGGAGGGCCCCCCTTCGCTCAGCTGGCTTCAAAGACAACAAGAAAAGCAAGAAAAAAGAAAACAAGAGTGATTTTTCAGCAATTCTAATGGGCATGTTGGGGAGATGGTGGAGAGAACAAGTTTTCCTTTTCAACTTCCCTTACCTCTGAGACATGCGATGCCAATGTGGCCAACTTCTCCGAGTCGCCGATAGTGCCAATGTTCATGTTGTTCAGCACCAGCAGCTCCAGCGCTCTCTGACTAGCCATTTTGCAGGGGGAGCAACCGGTCTAAACAGGGCTGATTTCACAATCTACAGTTCCCACTTACAAATCCGGTAAAGAGGATCTCCTTGATAATGGAGTCGTCGTCATCGTCGAGGTACTTTTGCTCGAGTCGTCGGACCAGCGTGCTGCAACCTTCCTCCATGACGGTAGACAGGGACGCGGGCGCAGTTCGGTATGATCAGCTGAGTGCCTGCTAGCTGTCTTTGTGCCTCTGTCCTGCCCGTCCGTCGGTGCGTCTGCGTCTTGACGCCAGTCCGCAGTGCCTTCCCTCTCAGGTCGCTTCTCTGCGTCTCGCGCCTTGCCCGGTCCGGTCGAGTCTCCTCCCACTTACGATTGTATGATGCCGACGGCTGTTTCACGCTATTTTGCGCCTTCCTTCTCCTCAAATACTCATCCGTGAGGCTTCTGCATTTTTGCATTGACTACTTGAGGCAATATGAACTACTGAGGAAACACGCACATCTCGCGGAAAAGGGCGAGGAGGAGGGAGAAGAAAACAATTTGTGTAACACATCTGACAGACAACGTACGCACTTTCACGTGATTCCAAACAAAGATTAGATGCGTTTCACCAACCTCTCACTTCTGCACTCCGTTCGTGTCAGATGACTGAATAAATGAGGGTGTTTCTGAAGAAAGGAGAAATTCAAAAGACGGTTCCTCCTTCCTCTGCCTCTCTGTTCTACTCTCTAGTTCTCCTCACAGTTTGAAACAAAAAGTGAAACAAAGTTAAACGACTAATTTAAAACTTCAAGGGCATCTTTGCAGTTCAAGCGGAAGACGCTCAAAAAACCAAAAAAGACCATGCATTTCTAAACGTTGTACTGTTTTGTTTTCTCATCAAAAGTATGGTGTATCAGAAATGCATTTCCTTACATTTACAGATTCATGAATGTCACAAACAAATACGTCTTTCAGGAAAGTAAACAAGATCATGTTCTTGGTGAGCATTAGGGAAATTTGGAAAGAGTGTTATTTGTCAGGAAATTCGGTTGTTGTAAAGGCGATATAGTTTTGGTGAAGTTGAGAAGTTTCAAATAAAGTCGATGTTTGTTTTCCAGGACAAATTATAGGGTGAATACAAGATGCTGATGAGCTACTTCTTTTCCCGATTTGTACCAAGACTGTTAGTACCGTCTTCACACCATTTCCGGGTCAAATTAGGAACTTGAATCAATAATCCCAATAATTCTGTCTTATTGCAAACCCAGCTCTGAAGAAGTTCATCGAGAACTCGTCCGAAATTCCGGCTATCCAGTCGACTAACTGCAGTTTGATCAAAACAGAGTCCAAACTACAGTGTACACCCTTGCCCTTGAATCAAAACACCCTAATAACGCTGTAGGGTTGCCTCTTGGCACTATTTTACCAATCAATATCTATAGAGGTCAAACACATTGCATAGTATCAATAATTGGGGTGTTCGAGTAAGAGAGCATTCCAATCTCATTCATAACCACTCACCTCTTGTGTACTTGCTGCTATTATTCAACCATGAACATCGGCGACATGGCACCCACGCACCGTCTTCACTACGCCATGATGGCGACATTCCGCCAACGTCGTCTTCTCGGGTTCAGAAACACTTTGGTGCTTCTGAGCAATCAGCTGGATGGACTGTACAACGACCATCCAGCTCAACGAGAACCCATCGACCGCCTGCTCATCCGCCTCCGTTCCACTTTGGAGATCTGCGAGCGCTGGGCGGTTCGCGTTCAGCGCTACCGCGGAACACCGATCATCGGTGACTGGTATAACGTGCCGGTGGGCGAGATGGTGACGCACTGGCGAGTTGTTGATGGTGGGATTGAGTATATCCGAGGCTTGGTTGGCGACCTCCAGCAAGAGGTGACAGAGCTTAACGCTTTGTAAATAGGATAATGATTTTTTTGTGAATACTTTTTGGAACATATTTCGGAACTCTATTTTTATACTCTTTTTTGGCACATTATCCTATAAATAAAACCATTTTGTCTTTTAAAAGTGTGAGATTATTTGAAGAACAGAGCAAAAATTACAGGGTTGAATGCAAAGTGCATCATTTATCGCTTACTGAATTTTTGTGATTTTGGCAAACGGCCTTGTTGATTGAGAGTCTTCTTTTCAGAATTTCAGAAACTGCTTCGAAAAAAGTCACTGCTGTTTTGTTCGCCAAAGGATTTCAAGGACTTCTGCATTTTATCGGGAAATGATTGGAGCGAAGTATGACGCCTTCAATTGCACCAGGATGAACATATTGGTCTATTCTTTCAAATTTGCAGGAAAAATTGTTTGATGTTGTTGTACGCTCTTTTTTCTGTGAATAAACCACTTTTTCAGTCAAATACGTAGGTTTCTTCTGTTGTTTTCAAGTTCAACGAGCTGTGGACAAATTCTGATCAGTTGACGCCGTCTTTCCTAGCTTCGGTAGACCATGTGTTCCCTGAAAGTATGATTCCTTGTCTTCCAGTATGATTATTTGGCTGTTCATGGACTTTTTGTTGAGGAACTGCTTCAGGGTCCCTGTTTTCTGCATCTCTTCTTCAGACCGTTCCTCGGCTGATAACCTCTTCTAGCGTTAAAACACACATTTACCGTTTAGTGTTCGTCTCTAGGTATGGCTTTACCAATCAATATCCAGAGAGGTCAAACACATTGCATAGTATCAATAATTGGAGTGTCCGAATAAGAGAGCATTCCAATCTCATTCATATCTACTCATTTCTCCGTGTAGTGCTGGTATTACTTACTCACTTACCATGAATATCGGAGACATGGCGCCCACACACCGGCTACACTATGCCATGATGGCGACGTTCCGTCAACGTCGTCTTCTAAATTTCCGGAACACGCTGGTGCTTCTCAACAATCAGCTGGATGGACTTTACAACGACCATCCAGCTCACCGAGAGCCCATCGACCGTCTGCTCCGCCACCTCCACGTCGCTTTATTGGTCTGCGAGCGCTGGGCGGATCGCGTTCAGCGATACCGCGGAACACCCATGGTTGGTGACTGGTACAATGTGCCGGTGGGCGAGATTGTGACTCATTGGCAACTTGCTGATGCAGCGATCGACTACATCAGAGATGTGGTTGGCGACCTCCAGTACGAGGTCGCAGAGCTCCAAGCATTGTAAATTGGATAATGTTTTTTATTATTGTGAATACTTTTTGGAACATATTTCGGAACTCTATTTTTATACTTTATTTTGGCACATTATCCTATAAATAAAACCATTTTGTCTTTAAAAAGTGTGAGATTATTTGAAGAACAGAGAAAAAATTACAGGGTTGAAAGCAAACTGCATCATTTATCGCTTCCTGAATTTTTGTGATTCTGGCAAATGGTCTCGTTGATTGATAGTTCTGGGTATCTTTGCAGAGTTATGACTCTTTTAAGAATCGGGCGATCACTATTGATTTGTTCGCTAATGGATTTCAAGGATTTCTGCATTTCATCGGGAAATGATTGGAGCGAAGTATGACGCCTTCAATTGCACCAGGATGAACATATTGGTCCACTCTTTTAAATTTGCAGGAAAAATTGTTTGATGTGGTTGTACGCTCTTTTTTCTGTGAATAATCCACTTTTTTAGTCAAATACGCAGGTTTCTTCTGTTGTTTTCATGTTCAACGAGCTATAAACAAATTCTGATCAGTTGACGCGGTCCTTCCTAGCTTCGGTAGACCATGTGTTCTCTGAAAGTTTGATCCCTCGTCTTCCAGTATTACTATTTGACCGTTTATGGACATTTTGTCGATGAACTGCTTCAGGGTCCCGGTTTGCTCCATCTCTTCTTCACAAGTAATGTGTTTTTGGTTAGGCTTTGAGAATTTTCTATAAGTTTGGTCACTGATAGTTTCGACGTCGCTGATTCTGAATCTGAAGTCAGAATTTCTGCAATTGATCTCATTTTTGAGAAAAGATACCCCTCCTATTTTGTAACTATCGAAAATGTCGACACGTAAGCACGTGAAAATATGGAGGGAAATAGCACTGAAAACGGCTTTGACATATCTTTTCTCAAAAATGAGATCAATTGCAAAAATTCTGACTTCAGATTCAGAATCAGCGACGTCGAAACTATCAGTGACCAAATTTATAGAAAATTCTCAAAGCCTAACCAAAAACACTTTCCTTGTCAGACCGTCACCCGGCGATGACCTCTTCTTGCGTTAAAACACCTATTTAACGCTTAGTGGTTCCCTCTCGGTATGGATTTTCCTATCAATATCAATAATAGAAAGGTCATATTGATTTTTGGTGCGTTAGAGTAAAAGGACTCGCCAATCTCATTCATAACTACTCACCCCTTCTTGTGCTTCCTCTTCCTCTACTCACCCCACTCACCCTCAACTGCTATGGACCTTGCCGACTTCCCCCTGAACCACCGCCTCCGATTCGCCGCCATGGCGCATATCCGCGAGTGGCACTTTTTCCACGCCACTCGTGCTCTGGAGGATCAAACGCGCCAAGTTGCTAACTGGCAGCAGAGACACCCAGAAGGAGGGGAGGCCATCGAGCGGATCCACCGGCTCTTCCACGCGGCGTTCCACATTTCAGAGGTGTGGTGCCGCGTGGTGACACGGTACCGCGGCCGAGCCATCAACGGAGACATAATTGACGCAACGGAAGAGGAATTAATCAATCTGTGGAATGGATGCGATGAGGCTGTTCGTGATGTCCAGGAGATCGTGGATGATATCAGAGAGCAACTTGGACAGCTCGGTGTTAATTGAATATCTGTGAATGTATTGATCTGATTTATATATTTTTATTTTGCCTTATTTTGATAAAATTTTATTTTTTGTAAACAGATGTTGAAATTTGCAAAAAAAAAGCAAGTGAAATGAATCACTTCCCACTTCGGGTGAATGGATCAACAAGAGCTCTAAAATTTTTTGAAGTATTCGGCGGATTCATAGCAGCTATGAGAATGATCACTGCGAATTTGGTTGTCAGAAGGATTTCAGTCTTTCGTCACAGTCCACTGTCCATTTTCACTTCATCAGAATGCATAGAAAAAGCATTCTCAATAAAACTGTTATTGCGGATTCTTCATCATCAACGACTTGACTACGCTCGATCGCACACAACGGACGACATACATGGCTATCCCAGACGTTGAGCAAATCATTGGAGATGTCTAGTGCAGATCAGCATGACTTCATGCTTCCAATTTTTCGATTCCATTCGATTCCAGCTCTGTTTCATATCCAGACTTCCAGTTTTTCCATTCATGTGTGTGCTAATGTATGCTCACATATTTTTACATTTCCCTTGAAAATTTCCAGCCAAAACCTGTTAAGATAAACTTTTCACAACAATTCGGAGAAATTTTTGTAGAATTTGATATTTATGATGCTTTTTACTCACTGAAATGAGTTTTACAGGTTTAAGAGCACACAATCTTATGGAGCCCGATCACAGCTGATCTCCAGATCTAAATTCCAACAAGTTTTTTTTTCCTGAAACCCTGCAAACCGTTTGACTAACTGCAGTTTGATCAAAACAGAGTCCAAACTACAGTGTACACCTGTGCCCTTGCATCGAAACACCCCAATAACGCTGTAGGGTTGCCTCTCGGCACTGTTTTACCAATCAATACCTAGAGAGGTCAAAACAGATAGGGCGCAATTGCAGACAGTCTCATCTCATTTATTCTAACCTAACCACTTCCGTATACTGCCGTATTCCTACTCACCCACTAACATGGAGATTGACCAACTTCCCATCAACCACGTCGCACGCTTCATCTCCACGGTGGCCCGTCGGCAGAGACTGCTGAACAACATCCTCGTGATACTCGAACTTCTCAACGTGCAAATCTCCGAGTTACATGAGCGGAATCCATTGGCGCGAGATCTTCTTGAGAACTGTCAGCGGTTGCGTCACGCTGCCTTCGTCTACAGGGAAGAATGGAGAGGCTTGATCAGGGAAATTGGTCATTCGCCAGTGGTCGACCATATCTTGGTCTTTCCGGCACACGAGCTTTTCGAAGTGCAGCGGGACGTTTTGAGAGTGATTGATCAGCTTTATGAAGGGATTGACAACATCCAAGAAGAATACCTTGCGCTCAGAGATCTCTAAACTATGTATTTTGTGTATTTTTCAATCATTATTTATTTATTCGTATTTTGGTTTGTGAATAAACTTTCTGTGAAAAACAAAACGTGTAATCTTCAAGCATAGCAAAAATTCAGAATTCTGGACAAATACTATCAAATACAGTGCACAACACATTGTTCCCTCTTGATCGAAAGAAAACTGTTGCTGATTTCTAGTTCTACACTTTTAGCACAGGTTAATTGACACCTCAACAGATTAGTAGACGGTTATTCAGTAAATCATCCGACTTTAGCTGGAGGTAAAGCTAAAACTTCCATTCACATCGTTTTCTTGGTTCCAGTAGACCATAAAGGAGATTTCAAAGACACCCAAGCCTTTCTCATTCATGGCATTCCTTCCATTTCAGTAGATGCTCAAGTTTTTTGGCGATGAAGAGAGGAATTGTGGATTACTCGATGTTTGAAACACGAATTGGGATAAAATATGCTGCGTAAAACAAATAGTAACATTCTCTTCTACACATCTTTCAACTGCAGGTTGCTGGCAACCGACAATGGTCTGTTGGAACCTCTTGAGAAAGCAAGAAAAAAGTTGATAACCAAATCCATTTGAATACTTCTGGAAAAACCAAAAACAAAAGCAGTTTCAGGACAAATGATGGGGTGAACACAAGATGCTACTTTTCTTCCCAAATTGTACCAAGACTGTTAGTACCATCTTCACACCCTCTCCGGCTCAAATTGAGAATTTGATTCAATAATCCCAATAATTCTATCTTGTAGCAAATCCAGCTCTGAAATTTATCGCGAACTCGTTTGAAATCCGGGCTATCCAGTCGACTTATCGCAGTTTGATCAAAACAGAGTCCAAACTACAGTGTACACCTCTGCTCTTGCATCGAAACACCCCAACAACGCTGTAGGGTTGCCTCTCGGCACTGTTTTACCAATCAATATCTAGAGAGGTCAAAGCAGATAGAGCGCAATTGCATCACATTGCCTTGGTACGCTCGAATTGGTAGACAGTCCCACCTCATTCATTCATTCTACTCTAACCACTTCCTGTCCGTCAGTATTACTGCTAACTCTCCTCAATGGATTTTCTCGTTTTCGGCCTCCCCATGAACCACGGCGTCCAGTTTAGAATGATGGAATATATTCGTGAACGAGAACTGATCAACGTCACTCGCCTTCTGAATTTCTACACCAATGAATTTCTCCGTATGCAAGATCGGCATCCACTGGCACGACGCATTCTGGTCGCAACGCTGGAAGTTGCAGTCGCCCACATGAGATTTGTCGATGAATGGCATGAGATCGTTGCGATTGTCCGCGCAGTACCGATGAACGGCGAATTTATGGGTTTTCCGGAGGAGGACATTCGTGACATGTGGGACTACACAACTGTTCGAGTTGGGGATCTTGTTTTTATGACTAACAATCTTAGACGTCTACACGCAATTCTTCGAAATATGTGATCTACACAATTTGTGTTTTTTTCTATTCCCATTCATCATCTGAAACCTTTTTATTTTTACGTATTTTGTTCCAGCAATAAATTTTCTGTCAAAAACAAAAAAAGCTTCTTGAACTTGACAAAAAAGAAAATCACCGGAAGAGTACGAAGAGTTAAAGCAAGATGTCCGGCTCGTATTCTTCCAAATGCGGCTCTTCAGAAAATCCGCTGATTTGAACTGGACTACTGCGCAACATTGATTTGTCAGAAATACGAATTTCTACCTGAAATCTATCGATTCTGATCTTCTCTGAGATTAATCTGCTCCGCAACTCATTCAATTTTTAACAGACTCATCAAACCTGAAATGCAATGAAATGTTCAGCAAGACGATTCTATCGTCCAGCGTCTTCTCGGTGTGCTTTGAGCACGTAAAGATGATATGAAGAGTGCAAGAATATACGACGGCTTTGATTCTGATGGGGGGAGGGGCGTCGTAGCTCAGTCGGCAGTGGTGGCCGCTAAGCCGCGAGAGGTCACGAGTTCGAGTCCATGGTTCAACCCCCGGGTCCACCCAGCCTCTCATTGGGAAGTGCAGAAATGTACGAATATTGCCCGGTCACACTTCCTAGCCAGGACGTGACTTAAAAACTCTGGCTCAGAACGGTACACTATTTGGAAATACCGTGAACCAAAGTGCATCCGCGCTTGAAAAACGGATTGACTTTGTAATCTTTGTTTGTTTAAATTTTTCAAAACAGGCAATAAGAAACGATCATTTCATTTCTGGTACTCCAAATGACTGTCTTTTTTCTCCACCTCTTCCTCAGACCACCTACTGTTGCCCGTCATTCCCCCTTTTTGGTGAGGAAGGGACCTCTTCCCCCTTTGCTCTCACCTCTATTGTTGTATATCCATTGCTATCCCCCGACCAACGCGGCCCCTCTAGCTCAGTGGTCTAGAGGGGTGCGGTTGACTCCCGCAGTCGGTGGTTCGACCTCCGCTACTCTTCAAGAAAGCTCCCCGGGTACCTGATCCGCCGCGATGGTTGAGCTTAGTATCTTGAAACTCATAAAATCTTTTGCGTTTTCCGATTGTGATACAGAGATGTAAAAGAGATGAAATAAGTTGTAAAGTTGGTGCTCTTTTTTTTCAATTTTTCCAATTCACTGAAACAAAACGCTATCTAATAAAGTTTCTCCTAGCCAAGACGTGAATCAAATTCTGGCTCAGAACAGTACACCATCTTGAAATACCGTGATCCGCAGTGCATTCGCACTTGAAGAACAGATCGACTTTGTAATCTTTGTTTGTTGAAGTTTTTCAAAACAGGGATTTTAATTCTGGCACTCCAAATGACTGTCTTTTTTCTCCACCTCTTCCTCAGACCACCTACTGTTGCCCGTCTCTCCCCTTTTTTGGTGAGGGACCTCTCCCCCCCTCTGCTCTCACCTTTCATGTTGTCCACCCACTGCTAGCCCCCGACCAACGTGGCCCCTCTAGCTCAGTGGTCTAGAGGGGTGCGGTTGACTCCCGCAGTCGGTGGTTCGACCTCCGCTACTCTTCAAGAAAGCTCCCCGGGTACCTGATCCGCCGCGTTGGTTGAGCTTAGTATCTTGAAACTCATAAAATCTTTTGCGTTTTCCGATTGTGATACAGAGAAAGAGTAGAAATAAGTTGAAAATTTGAAACAAAAAGATATATAATAAAGTTTTCCAAAGTTTTGTGTTACTCAATGACACTCTCTAGGACGTGACTCAAACTCTGGCTCAGAACGGTACACCATCTTGAAATACCGTGATCCGCACCTGAAGAACGAATTGTAATCTTTGTTGTTTGTTTGTTGCCGATGGCATCGTTCTCATTGAACATTAGCAGAAAACGACAATCAATATTATAGAATAACTGAAATAAAGAAAAACTGGCCGAGACCCGTCAAAAAAACAACCGCTGTGCAAATTTTCTGATCAATGTGCTCTAAATTCCAGTAACTCAAGTGTGAACTCACCCTTTCCCTAAGGTGGACCTTCATCAAAGCTTTTGCAGACCGCGTGAGAATGAAGCATTCTTTACAGGAACCACAAATTGTTGATATAACATTAAAAGGCACCCTCACTTTTAACAAACGATGACTGAATGTGAGTAAGATGTTTCATCTTACGTTAGACGCACTCATTCTCAAACTCGCAGAATGGAAACTTTCCTAACTCTGGACAAATATCATTCAATGTCATGAAATCTCTGTCATCAGAGAGTACACAGATCGTTCTGCTGACGACGTCCAGCAATGTTCGGAGTCTACGAACATGGCCTATTTAAAATGTCGAAAAAGTAATCGCGGTCGCCTTGCGGTGACACAGGGATTTGAGCACAGCAACCTTCAGCAAAAATGGTGAATTGGATTTTGATGTTTGTAATAATAGACAGTCTTATTTTTGCTCATTTGTGGCTGCTCTTTACTGTGAAAAACCATCGTTATGCCAGCAAGTGTCAAGATTGGCAGAGTTAGAACTTGATTATGTTTCCCATTTATTTTGAAGCATGTTTGTGAATCCACAATCAAACGAGCTTACATGAACAACAGTCCGTCGTATCGACACTTTTGTTCCAGATACATTCTCGTCAAATTCAGATTGATTATTGTAGAGGAGTCTGTCAGAAACAGTATTACTCCACGACTATATTCCAACAAGTTTTTCCCAGAAATCCTACAAACCGGGCGACTAACTGTAGTTTGATCAAAGAAGAGTCCACACTACAGTGTACACCTCTGCTCTTGCATCGACACATCCCAACAACGCTGCAGGGTTGCCTCTGGCACTATTTTACCAATCAATAGGTCAAAGCAGATAGAGCGCAATTGCATAGTATTGTCTTGGTGCGTTCGAATTAGTCGACAGTCTCATCTCATTCGTTCATTCTACTCTAACCACTTCCTGTGCGTCAGTTTTACTGCTAACTATTCTCAATGGACGTTCAAAATCTCCCCATGAACCACGGCGTCCACTTCAGAATGATGGAAAATGTTCGTGAACGGGAACTGATCAACGTCACTCGCCTTCTGAACTTCTACACCAACGAATTTCTCCATCTGCAAGATCGCCATCCACTGGGAAGACGCATCCTGGTCGCAACGCTGGAAGTCGCCGTCGCAGTCATGGGATTTGCCGATGAATGGCATGATATCATCCAGGCATACCGCGCAGTACCGATGAACGGCAATTTTTTGGATTTTCCGGAGGAGGACATTCGTGACATGTGGGAATACACAACTGCTCAAGTTCGGGATCTGGATCTTATGGCTGAAAGTCTCGGACGTCTTCACGAAATTCTTGAAAACATGTGATCTACACAACTTGAATCTTTTCTATTCCCATTCATCATCTGAAACCGTTTTATTTTTTCGTATTTTGTTCCAGCAATAAACTTTTTGTACTATAAAAACAATAAAGTTAAATACATAATAAAAGAAAATCTGAAGAAAAACGAGGTCGAATGCGACTCTTCAGAGAATCCGCTGATTTAAACTTGACCACTGAGCAAAGTTGCTTTGTCAGAAATACTAATCCAGATCTGAATTCCGTCGACTTTGATCTTCTCAGTGAATTATACAAAGTCCGCCCCAAAACTTTTAGGTTTTTTTAACAGATCCTTCAACGTCGACATGCGATGATGTGTTTGCCAAGAGAACATATTGCGCACCACATATGACATGGAACGTGCTAACACTACGACGTCTACGTCTCAGATCCGCCAAAGACATCGTCTTCATTGCACAAAAATTGAAGACGGCATGCGATATGGTAAGATAACCTTTCTCATTTTCACGGACCACTATGGCCGTAATGAATAAAATAAAATAAAATAAAAATAATTGGTTTACAGACGCACACTTGTTGGATTCAAAATCAAAACTACTCTGGAACAATATTTCATATTTTCGTCTCAGTTCATGGCAAGAATAAGGTATTGTATTTGAGCAGACTCCTCAATTGCTGGAAAGGCAACACGACGTCGAGCGGTTTGTATGATTTGAATTCCGATGTTTCTGTTATGTTCTTAAAAGTGTTTTTTTTTACATTCTACGCTTTCACATCTCTTTCCTGTGAATAAACAATTTTTTGAACAGGTAGGAGGAACAATTACAGTTTATCAGCATATCTACAGATGTATTCTTCGCTTTCAAATTGATCATCGGGGAGAAGAAGTTTGTCAGAAACTACTATTTCAGGACTGAGTTCCAATGAGATCTTTTTCAGAATCCCGTTTATCCAGTCGACTAACTGCAGTTTGATCAAAACAGAGTCCAAACTACAGTATACACCCTTGCTCTTGCATCGAAATACCCCAATAACGATGTAGGGTTGCCTTTCGGCACTGTTTTACCAATCAATATCTAGAGAGGTCAAAGCAGATAGAGCGCAATTGCATAGTATTGTCTTGGTACGTTTGAATCAGTCGACAGTCCTACCTCATTCATTCATTCTATTCTAACCACTTCCTGTGCGTCAGTATTACTGCTAACTCTCCTCAATGGATTTTCTCGTTTTCGACCTCCCCATCAACCACGCCGTCCAGTTCAGAATGATGGAAAATGTTCGTGAACGAGAACTGATCAACGTCACTCGCCTTCTGAATTTCTACTCCAATGAATTTCTCCGAATGCATGATCGGCATCCACTGGCACGACGCATCCTGATCACAACGCTGGAAGTTGCAGTCGCCCACATGAGATTTGTCGATGAATGGCATGAGTTCATTGCTATTACCCGCGCAGTACCGATGAACGGCGAATTTTTGGGTTTTACGGAAGAGGAAATTCTTGAAATGTGGGACTACACAACTGTTCAAGTTCGGGATCTCGATATTATGACTAACAATCTTAGACGTCTACACGCAATTCTTCGAAACATGTGATCTACACAATTTGTGATTTTCCTATTCCCATTTATCATCTGAAACCTTTTTATTTGTTCGTATTTTGTTCCAGCAATAAATTCTCTGTCAAAAACAAAAAGATCTTATTGAACTTGACAAAAAAGAAAATCACCGAAGGGTTAGAGTAAGGTGTCCACCACGCATTCTTCCAAATGTCTTCGGAGAATCGGCTAATTTCAACTTGGTCACTGCGCAATAGTGCTCTGTCAGATATACGAATTCAGATTCGATTCTGATCTTTTTTGAGATTAATCTGCTCCGCAACTCATTCAATTTAAACAGGCTCATCAAACCTGAAACGCAATGAGATGTTCAGCAAGGCGTCCAGCTTCTTCTCGGTGTGCTTTGCTCAATTGTAAAGTATTGCCTTGGTGCGTTTGAATTAGTCGACAGTCCCATCTCATTCATTCATTCTACTCTAACCACTTCCTGTGCGTCAGTATTACTGCTAACTCTTCTCAATGGACGTTCAAAACCTCCCGTTCAACCACCGATTCCACTTTATACACATGGAGAATATTTGTTTGAGACTGACTTAGGATGGCTTCTGAATCTATACACTATGCAGCTCGTCCGCATGCAAGAACACAATCCAATCGCAGACTGATACTCGACCAATTGTTTGAAGTTGCACTGGAAGCGGTGGCATTTACCGACCGATGGGCTCAGATGAACATATTCCTTGAAAGACCACTCATCGGCGATTTTTTGGATTTTCCGGAGGAGGAGATTTCGTATAATCGAGGAGTTCAATCAAATGGCTCAGCTTCTTGGAAGAATGGTCGCAATTCTTTGAGAAGTGTGAATAATTTGTATCTTTTCTATTTCTATTATTTGAATTTATTTTTTCATATTTTGGTCTTTCAATAAATTTTCTGTTTTTTTACAAATAAGATGTCCGTCAGCTTAAGAGTGCCACGGATTTGGAGCTACCATTCCAACACGTCTCTCCTCAAAAGTGGCATGTCCTCCGGATCTAAGGGCCTCTTGTGATGCACAAGGTCCTCGCGAGACGTCCTGGCGTCGGGTTGACGTCGTGTCCGTAAAAGTCGGGCTGACGTCGTGTCTGAAAAGGCGGTAAGGAATGGCTGGGATTTGTAGTGGTTGGTGGGACTGTTTGACTGGGAATCCACGGATTCGTTTGGTGTCGAATATCATATCATGGGTTAAGACGCTCGTTCTTGCTCAGTAAAAGAGATGGTGATTTTCGGACATCCTAGGCTTCTGTTACTACCGATCTCTGAAATCTGAAAGCTGGTTTCAAAAAGAATGCTAATGCACTTCTGAATTCCGTCGATAAATGGTTTAAACCTTTTACAAATCAGTCGAAAGGACATTCTAAACCATGCTTGGTTCATCAGATGTCCATGTAAGTCAAATATCAGTCAGTTAAGTCAGCAGTTTGAAATTCCTCATCAAACAAAGATTTATGTAAATCAATATAAACTCAAAAAACTTGAATACAATTATGAAGTTTCTGCCATAAAATTCACAAAACTTAAACGGTTGGTCCAAAATGAACAAAAAAAGACCGTCCGTTTAAAACTATACACCACGTGGATCGCCTGCAATTCCAGTCGAACGGACTAACCGTATTGCACTAAAAAGACAAGAAGTATGATTATAATAATGATAATAAAGGAGAAGGAAGAGTCTCAAAGAAAGGAAATCGAGGGGAATGTTTCAAAATTATACATCCAAAGAGAACTGACACAGGGGGAATGGAGAATGGTTATAACATCTTGCTGACTTCCAGTTGCTTTGACTCCAACTCATCGTTGTCATCGAGTCCGCCGATCAAAGTGTCTGCCAGGGTGGTGGGGATGTTCTCCTCGATCCATCTCAAGTCCTCCTGTAAATTGAAAAAGTTTGTCAAGTTAATAGTGGATCAATGTAACCAACCTTAATAGCCTCATCCTTTCTCTCTTGCTCCTTCTCCGCTTCTCTCAACTTTCTGGTCTCAGCTCCAGATCCCGAAGTTCTGGCGGTCAAAATCTCGTATCCCGGGGCAAAGGCGTTAAAAATTTCATCTGAATCAATTGTTTTTCATTCACTGGTTCCTGAATACGAGCTCACCTTGATCGTTCTCATCCTCACTGTCATCCAGAAGAGGGGTGAATGCGTAACGTTGATTGTTTTGCGACGGACGCCAGAGAATCATAATGACGACAAGGATGAAGCAGAAGAGAACGTGCCAGAAGGCAGTGTCCACCCACAGCTCCTTCCAGTCCACACGGCACGTCGGGAAGATGTGATAGGTCATACTCCAGATCATGAAGATGACGGAGGCAATGACGGAGAAGGCGAGAGTGTTGGCAAAGTGTCTGTAGACGTTCAGCTTGATGTCGTTTCGCTTGAGACGGAGCATTCGGATGGTGGCGGCGAGAGAAGTGAAGATCCAGTAGAAAATAATCATTTCAGTGATCACCAATGGCAGCGCCGCGAACTGCTTCTGTCGGGTGGCTTCTACGGTGTTCTGAAAATAGTGAAATGTTAATTTTGAATAGGATTAAGGGTTCTACCTTCGAAACTCGTGCGATTCCTTCAATGGAGCAGAAGATGAAATATACGAGACCGACTCCTGCGACTTGGTTTAATGTCTGTCCCAGTCGTGGCTTCACAACTCCATATCCAACGCAGACGATGATCACGAGAACGCGAGACATTGTTTTCTTGGCGCATGAGACAATCTCGGCGACTTCCAGTATCCCATCGATACTCGATCCAGTGTCATTCATAGTGGCGTACTCCGACAGGAAGAATGCCTTCTCCACCATTCCCAACACTATCACTCCTCCGATCCAATACTGAATCCGAAGGATGTCTCTGTAGTACTTGATGCAGTAGTACACCCAGATCAGTGCCAGCGCCGAGTAGAACACGCACATGATCTTGTAGAATCTGAGGAGCGGCCAGTCGATAGCGGAGAGGAAGCCGTATGGCGCCTTCCATTGCACTGAGATGGTCACATTGGTATTGTCCTCTGGATTTGTAGGGAAAGACTTTCCAACCACTTTGATGATCATGTAGTAGATCCCATCGCGCGGGATGTTCTGCGCAGAGTGGAATGATCCCAGTCCGGTGTCTCTTTTCACTCGATCCACATGCACTGGAGTCACATTTTTCAGGGCCATAGGAGCATTGGCGTTCGGGAAGACAAATCGACCATGCGATCCCTTACACGACACCGTTTGAATCGGCGACTTGTAGTAGACAATCTGTCCATAGTCGAAAGCATCGGGTATGTGGTTCTGGTTGGTCTCATTGAAGTAGAACACCTATAATTCGATCTTGTTTTGCACTCTGTGTGACGTTTCACTGACCAGGTTCTGACGTCGCTCGTTTTCTTTTGTGTTGAAGAATTCTTTGTCGCATGGGGAAGAGCGGAGGACGAATTCGGTCTGGAAAAGTAAATATTAGGATTGGGAACTGATATGCTGATACGACAAATGTTGCGAAACTTTTGAAAATTTTGTGACACGTGGCAGTAACTCACATCAAATTCAAGTTCGACGTCCGGATCGCAAGTGAACTCCAGTTGAACAATCGTTCCATTCAGGGCAGCTTGTGGGACTCCAATCAGTTGATACTGAAAAAATTAATCCATTAATTTGATACCTTTTGTTTTTTTCTATTTTTTTTTCGCAATTCCAATAAAAAATTTCAAAAAAGAACCAACCTTTCCCTGTGTAATCTCGACGACCTCCGTGTAAATGCCGGGCATTAACAGGTTAGCGGCTGCCTGGCCGATAGTCGCCAGCAGCGCGATGAAAATGGCTCTCATACCTGCAAAATTGTATTTTCTACGTGCAATTGTTAAAAACAAATGAAAAATGCCGAAAAAACGAGAAAAATTGACGGAAAACGGGCGAAAATCAATGGTAACGAGCTGACGGCGGCGGCGGCGGTGAGTGTGCGACGTGAACGTCATGAGTGTTTACACCAGAGTTGACGACATGTTGCAGACCAATGGGGCAATGGAGAAGGAAAAAAAGACGACATACTAAACGCATACAACAAGAAATTTAAAGAACAAATGCTTTTTGGTTTGAAAATCAGTGATTAAACATAAAAAATGGATGGATAAAATGGATAACAATGTAACAAAAATTATCGATTTTTGTCTCGACGACCAAATAAACCCTTTAAACATGATTTAACTAAAAGAATATCAGTGGAATTGTTTATTTTGAAAACGGAAATTGGATCCTGGGGAAATTGGAATCCACATCATCAAAATTCAAAGCGAAACTTGGAAGGCACCGATGAAAACCACGATAATGAAACAAATTAGGCGGAGAACTGTCTTTCTTCTCACTCCCTTCCCCATCCTCATCCCCATTCAAGATGTCAAATTCGTCTGTCCATTCGTCTGTCCCACACGGGCCATGCTCATCGACGCCTCGTCCAATTTCAGTGTGCTAGAATTCAATTATAGTTGATCGTACCCTGTTGTAGGCTCACTTTCGTAGCATAAGTTTGACGTCGTAAATGAGTTGTCGTCGCAGAACAGAAGACGTCACAATCAACACCCAGGGGTAGTGCGAGTACATCAGGTCCACCATGGGGTAGCTGAAATTGTGTATGTTGAGCATTCTCTGATCTGAGCCCGTTGATCGCTGGGTTCAAAACACTCAAGACTCACGAGATGTCGTAAACTGAAAATATGTTTGTCATTCCGCCCCAGGAAATTATAATCTTGAGAAGTTGAACGGTTAAGTTCAGCATTAAAACGAAGAAGGACAAAATGGCAGAGATAAAGAGACCCCTTTCAGCACTGGCCTGCGCGTTTGACTTCCGGAATACCTATAAACAAGCAAATTGTTTACTCTACACCAGGAAGTAAGCGGTTACATTGTTAGAAGTTCGTTTCCAGTTCTTTCTCAAGATAAAGCTTGTGATTATATAACAAGCCATACAGAAACAGCAAGTGACCAGACAACACAGCCCATCAATATAAGCGATTAGCTGAACTTTCGAAGAATTTTCAAAATGTTCATCTTGTTGATGGATCCCTACCGCCGTGGAAACTTCATCATTGCTCAATCTCATTGCAGTTGAAGTGATGATGAGGTAGAAGCTAAACTCAGGATATGCGTGGGTAGGCAACACCCCGAACAGTGGAATCGTCCACTGGGTAAATGTTATCCATTTCAAAGTGGTCACTGACCAGACCTGCAAAGGATATGCAATCTTTGAAAAACGTAGCATTTTCAAAATGCCTCTCTGACAAACTGACTGAAATGTTCTCCTTATTCACCGCAGATACATGATATGCGCTGAGCAACCGGTTCACTGCAAATGACAGGTACCCAAAGTACACGACTAGCTGGAAATTGGTAATGTCGTCTTTTTTTCGAGCACAAAGCATACTTTTATGTAGTAATGCACTCCAGATATTACTCTCGGTACTATACCCACAAATTGAGTGTTTGGCTCGAAGAAAGTGTAAAAGTCGGTGTACTTTCTGAACCTCATTGTGATGGAAAACTCGATGAAGAAGAAAGTTTCCGCGTAGAACTGAAAAAGTGCTCTACAGACCTGAAAAGACTCTAGTCAACGGAAAACCTGCAGCTCCACCAATCGAAAGAAGGTGCCTCCAAGCATGGCACTATTTCTGTGTTTTCTCAGGGTTCTCAGAATCAGAAGATACAGTAAAATAGAAGTTAAGCCAAAAAGAAAGAGAAGCGACTGCTCAAACGGCATTTTTTCTGTCGACAAGACTGGTCTGAGCACAACACGACTCTCGAATCTAATTGTGTGTTTCGCCGTATCCGCAATTAAAGGAAAAAAAAAATTTTGATCTATGTCCTCGAAAGTTTTCTGAAGTTTGATTAATTCTTTTCGATTATGGCGATTGGCACGGAGAGCGTGTCCCGGTAGAAAAAGAAACGAAACACCTGCAAAAGGAATGCTTTATTTGGCGGGGGAAGGAATCATACAATAAATGATCCAGTTAAATATGAATGATTAGAATTAGAATGAAAAATAGAATTATCATTCACAGAAATCAATGAAATGCAATCACTCTAGGTGTTGCGCTTTGGTCCGAATGGTGGGTAGAGTTTGCCCTGCTCTCCAAGGCGCAGGAACGCTTGGCGGACGTGGTGTGGCTTCAGCGGGTGCTCCGCTTCCTCTGGCTTGGTATCTCTGATGTCCAGCGCTTCCTCGACGATCTCTCCGCAGAAAACCTGGAAATTTTCTTGTAAATTATAGTTGAAATGTCAAGTTTAATGCTACCTTAGCCAAACCGGCGATGGCAATCACAACACTCTGTCCGACGTTGACGCCTCCAGTGTACTGACTGATCAGACGGCGGATGGTGGACTTTTGGAACGAGGATCTAGAAATACACTGATCATTCAAAAAGTTTCGGAGATAATTGTTACCTTCTGTACGACTCATAGCGATCGAGCTGGTCTTGAGAGAAGTTGGAAAGGAGAAGCTGGGTCTTGAGGCGGGAGAGCTCGTTCTCCTCCTCTTCGTCGAGTTTGCGCGGGCGTGGGGCTGGCTGAGAAGACGTCGATGGACCAGCTCTGAAGAAAAAAGGAATACTATACTTTCCAACGTCTTCAGAAATCATTTTCTTACCCAGAGTCATCACTATGGGCCAAAAGGGCATTCATCTTTGCCTCGTTCAGCTTGCTCATGTCGAACTTCTCCAAAATGTCCGACTGATCATCTGGGATCTCTTCATTCTCCGTGAGCTTTCTCTTTTTTGCCGTCGAGCTGCTTGGCACGTCCATTCTAGCCTGCTTGCGTGGCGGTTCCGCGATCGCCTCGGCCAACTGAATATGATTGTGTACGTGGAAAGTAATGGCATGCACTTACACGTTTGCGCTCCGCAGCTTCAGCCTCTCTCGCCGCTCGTTCCGCAGCCTCTTTTTCGGCGGCCGCAGCAGCAGCGGCAGCGTTGCGTCTCTGCATCATCTGATCAATGTCCGGCATGTCCATGGTGTCATCGTCGTCGGAGAGCGAGAACACCACCGCCGGTCTCGCCGGCTGTGCAGCTTGCTCGACGACATTTTCTTGTGGTTTTGGCGGCGCCGCCACTTCTTCGTCCTCGTCACTAAAACGCAGAAATTTGTTACAGCCTAAAAATCGATAATCCACCTCAATTCGAGATCGGCAAGAATGTTGGGAGCCGCATTTGCAACTGGCGGAGACAAAACAGTTTCGTCCTCGTCCGAACTGCCGCTGCTGTCGCTGAGTCCTCCGAACAAATCATGAGCGTCCATTTTTTATCTGCAAAAGTTATTTTTACCGGCGGGAAATATAATATTTTATTGGCGAAAACGGTGCGGAGAGGAAAAAGTGACTGAGGACTGTGCAAGGAGGGACACGCACGCGTGCACGCGCGCGCGGAAGGGGGCACTCAGAGGTTCCCTTCAAATAGTGCGCCAGCAGTGAACCCTGACGTGTTTGCAGGTTTTTTTTCGAATTTTGCATACAACTTGATTGTCTGTATAAAAAATAGAAAAAAAAGAAGAAAGAAAGAAGAAAGAAAACAAAAAAATAATAATAATTTATATCAGCGATAAACAAGAAAGACCAAAAGTTATTGCGAGCAACAACCGGATAACTTTTTCCGTTGAAAAACCAAATATTTGTCACGCTCCTTGAAAGCCCCGTGTAAAACCGAGATTATCCTCTAAAAATATAACAAATCGATCGATCTCCATGTATCATTTCGAAACTCTATTCGTCGTTTTCATCGTCGCCGGGGAAATCGTCTGTCCCACTCGTATCGTGTTCACCGATGCGTCGTCGAGTTTGAATGCTCTGAAAACGAGAATTTCCGTGCGAAATTTCAAATCCCTTATGATAATTCATATTTGTAAAACTTACGTGCGAAGAAAAATTTTTGTGTCGTATATCATCTGCTTCCTCAGCACACCAGACGTGACCAGTAATGCCCATGGAAAGTGCGAGTACATCAGATCTATCATGGGGTACCTGTAATATCTGTGTTTTGCTGTTATCTGCCATGATCTGATAAGTATCAGCAAAAAAACAATTTGCTGGAATTGGGAAGTTGATTGTTGTCCAAAACGAAAGAAAAAAGCTTATTGGATTATGACAAATGTGGTTAAGGAGTGCGTCAATAAAAATCACGTGACTTACGAGAGATCCTGGACGAATAGTAAGGAAGTGGCGGCTCCCCATGAAATTACTATTGTTACCACTTGTACTACAGTATTCAGAATTAGCACTACAAATGATAGAATTGCAGAGATTAGTAGACTTCTCTCGGCGGCAGATTGGGCTGAATTCTTTCGAAATACCTACAAAAGAAAAAATAAATATTCGGTCCCAAAAGTTCATAAAATTCATACCGAGTCAGTCTTTTTCACTCGTTTCCAATTCCTTCGAATCAGAATACACGTAACAAGATAGCAAATCATGCAGAAAATGCACGTTCCAAGACAGCAAATCCCATCGATGTAAGCAACGAGCTGAAAAAGACATTTTTAGATGAGTGTTCTGCTTCAGAAGCTTCTGAAACACACCGCTGTTGATAAAGAGTCATTTGTCAATCTGATAGAGGTCGTTGTGATAATGAACCAATAAGTGAAGCCAGGCCAAGCATGCGTTGGAAGAACTCCTAGCAATGGAATCGTCCATTTGATAATTCTGATGTGTTTTAAGAGTTGAGGCGTCCAGATCTGCAATTTTTGATGTTTAATGAGACAATGCTACTTAACTTCAGTAAAAAAAATAATTCAAAAACACGGGCACACACGAAAAAGTGATGGGTAAGCAAAAATTGATAGTCCCGGGAAGATCTACACTCTATCACTATCACTATGCAAAGAAGATGACCATACAGAAAGATTCACGTTATTATATGAAGAAATGTTGAGCGCCGACGTGAGCCGGTTCACTGCGAACGTGATATAGCCAATGTACACGACGATCTGAAATCGTTTCATAATTACTGTTGTTCCAATGTTAACCCTGTACTTTGATATAATAATGTATCCCTGAAACGATTCTGGGGATAATGCCATGCAGTTCCGTGTTGGGCTCGAAAAACGAGTAGAGGTCGCTGTACTTTCGGAATCGCATTGTGATTGAGAACTCGATGAAAAACAAAACTTCCGAGTAATACTGAAATATCAACATTTGATCTCGCGCGACAAATCAAATCTTGTTAGACTTTCAGATCAGAAGGAACAATCTTCTTACCTGCATTTCAACGATATGGAAAAATGATCCTCCAAGTAAAGCATTCGAACGATGTTTTCGAATAGTGATGACAATCAGAGTGTAGATCAGTATGGATACAAGGCCTAGCAAAAAGAGCACCCATTGAAGCAATGGCATCTCTATTATCTGAAGCATTCTGTTTTTGATGACGGGGTTCACGGATGAATACTCTATCTTTTTCAGTATCAGTAGGAGCACAAAGTTTATAGAGCGATTTTCACGTAGGCAAAGGCAGGCAGGTTCATAAAAGTCACATCATAACTTCAGCTTTTTTTAATTGACATCAAAACCAGCTGATTTTCAGAATCATAAAAGACCGCATGGAAGTAAATGCAAAAAATGTGGAGCACAAATAGAATGACAACAAGCAACTCGTGGGGGCCAAAAAAAGGAAAAAACTGACAGTTTCTGATTTATAGAGTCTTCTGCAAAGCAAGTGCAATCACCGGATGACAAATGGGAAATAAAACCGGGAGAAAAAAGATCAAACGCAATAACTTTAGCGACTAAAAGAAGTGAAAGTCGTTATTCGAGAAATTCAATCAGGAGAGCCGACAATATAAAGCGTTTTCTCGCGCCCACTGGACAGCGATTGCTCATGACACTAGACATCAATTCATGTTTCGGAGCTGAACAAGGAAGTGATAATGCTCCAGATTACGGTACTTTTCAGAGTCCAAACTTTTCAGTGTACGTGCATAGAGCCGTGGGAAGAGTTTGCAAGGAGGCAGAAAGTCAACACAAATACCTTTCGGGTATAATGTGAGTAAGATCAGAAGATGCAAAGGAAGGGGAGCGAGACATTTCGCTCACTTTTTCAAAATTTTAGGGCGGAGATGTTGACATTTGTTCCGAGAAGCATGGAAAAGCGCCAATTAGTTCTACTCGGATAACAACATTTCAACTCACGAGGTGTGTTCACAGTACATATCATATACCTCGAAAAACTCATAGAAAACTGAAAGTTAACATTAAAATCATCAAACAGATTTATTTAAAATCATGGAGAATAAAGAATCAGGTCAGGCAATCGGCTCAATCCCCAATCTGCGCCACTTGATCCAGTTCAATCTTGCAAGGAGATCTGAAACTCTTGACCGTTATGATTTCATGGAATTGAGGGGGCTTTACCACTTGTGCTCCATGACGGTGCTCCTTGGTGTCCGCTCCGAGCCATTTGGACACACTTTCGAATGTATTTCCCCGAGTCCTCGGTGGTTCTGCAAGAGCTGCACTTCCAAGTTTGCATGAAAAAAGAACTACCTTAGCACGTCATCGAGCATATTAATATAGGCAATTGCCAAGTTCAAAGTGTCAATTTTGGAGAGCCGCTTCTCATAAGGAAACGTTGGAATGTAATTGCGGAGCTCCTGAAACCCTCAGCTCAAACACTCAAACATCCATTTCAAAACTTTCGAAACTCACGATAAATGCCACGTTGATGCTGCACATTCTCTTCCTCTCGCGCACCGACGCGGTTTGTCGCTCCTCGGGTTCGTCACAATAATACGGGTCGTAAGAGGGATCCATGAAAATATGTGGGAGTAAGGGGGAGGAGGGGAGGGAAGTGACAATGTGCGGCGAATGGCAAGCGACACCAAGAGGAATAAGAAGAAGACGCTGTCATTTACATAAGTGGTTCTGCTCGAATTCCCATTTGTAATTGGTCGCGGGCCGGGTGGCGTTGTTGCGAAGAGAAAGACCTGATGCATTTGAATTGGGACCTGGTGCATACTAGATACCGCATTTGACCTGAATCTAAACCTGAACCTGAACCTGAACCAGAAAAACAATCTTCACGCATTGATGCAAAGTGCATAATGTTTGATGGAAAGGAACGGTTGTCCTTTTCGGTCATTTCGTGGTAAACAAAAGTGCAAGGAGATAACAGTATACCTGCAACAATTCAAACCGGTTCGATCATCAATCTCAATATTTTTCTGATTTTTCAAAAGAGGAAAACAATTGTTGTTAGTTTGCAGGACCTGAAACAGTAAAGAATCTGCAACAATAACATTCTCACTCCCCACAAACAATGTTTCCCCTAATCAACAACTAATCGAAGCCCGGAAGTTGGTCTATTTTCGGAAAGGTCAGTCAGCTGTCGAGGACAGACCCTGAAGTTGTCCATGTGAACCTGAACTGTTTTGGATGTGATTTCTCGGTGGTCTCTTAGAGTCACATCATGTTTGTTATGCGATGAGTTCAAAAGAACACATTGGCCAAGTTCACGTTCAAAATGTGGGAACAGAACTTGGAGCGGTCCTAAAAATAGATTGCTTCTAGAAACTTGAAGAAACATTGGAATGATATCATTAATTTCAACTCTTCATTTGTGTTTGCCAGTGCCTTCTCTATCAGAGTTCAGTTTTGTAAGGAAACTGCGAACTTGTTCTCATCCCCCCATTGTTTCAATGCTTATCACTGATATAATCTTTGATTGCCTCTCCAGCTGATCACTTAACGGACTGCCTCGCCTTTCAAGGGGCCAAAGGTGACATCACGAAGTGAAAAACCAGTAAAAACACTGAGGTCAGCATCATCAGAAATAACCAATAATAATAGTACCTGTTCGGACGCCGTTTTGGAAGTACGCTCGCCTCTCCACTCCCCCATTCACTATTTCTTATCGTCGCATCATCACGATGGTCGTATACTTTGTCCTCGCCCTCTTCGCCCGATAATCGGAGCCACCCCGCCTCCCGGGGATCGCGTATAAAAGCAGCTATCGGCGCGTGTTTGGCTCATCAGCCACCTGATATCGAATCACTCCTGCAACTCTGAAACAACAATGTCAACTCCTAAACTTGTCCGTGTTGCTCAAACCGCCGTCTTCAACCAATTCATGACTCGGGAAGCGTAAGTATAGCCTTTGCAGCTATTGGATGCAACTTTTTATCATTTTCAGCATCAGCTCTGCCACTTTCCGCCCAGCTGAAGGAAAACTCACCGAGCAACAGCCAAAACCCAACATTCGCATTTACGACGAGTCCACTCACCTCAAATTCGGAACCCCGAAAATTGACAAAATCGGGAACACCATGTAAGAATAGAAGTAGTGATAGCCAATCCCCTTTTTATTTAGTCTTCCAGATCCTACGACGAGTGGATCCAACTGAACGCGGAGAAGTGGGTGAAAGAGGAGAAGGACCGGCAGTTTGCATATTTGAAGCTGAGCAGCCTCTCGTTGTAAACCCGTTGTACATTTTTCTTCTTCACTCGCTAGTCCTCTCTGTGATATGTGTTTGTATTTGTAACTTATGATTAGAACACGTTTTTCACTGCTTTACTTTTGTACATTTTTTTTTTGGGAAATAAATGACTTGTTTTGTAGAAACACATGTGTGAAAGACTAAAAAACAGGGAGTCTAAAGAATATGTTTGGTGCGTATGGCAACAGGTTTCTGGTTTGTCAGGATGGGAGAAGAAAGAGGCAGCATTTTGAATTTTAAAATTTTGGATACAAAGCAACGGGTTTCTGTCAGAATTGCTTGATGTTTTAATTTGTTTCATTATTTTCGCAGGGAAAAGGGTGGAACTATTAAAAAGGCAAAAATATACAAATGGAACAAGCTTTTTTAAATTGTTACTTGATGATGGGAATAAAACTTGGAGCATTTTTGACCTACCATCTTCCAGATCAAACAAATAGCCGTTTTTCCAGCTTTCTCCATTCAACTAATCCCTTTTCTAGTACTACAGTAACCCTGTTTGGGGGTTTCCCGCATTTTATCATCAAAACCCCTTATCAACCTCTCCGAAAACGTCAAGTCACCCCACTGGCAACCTCGGCTCATACAGTTTGTTGACGTTCGTCCCATCACGTGACATTGCAAAAACAACACATTATGCTGCAACACACCGTGCTGATCGTTCTCTGTGACAGCTGTTTGATATCGAGAGAATCACTAATTTTAAATTTAGCGACATATGTTTGCCTGGGTTGACAACGGCAAAAGTTATCATCACCTGCGAGCGCGTAAACAACGCGGGTCTGAAACAATGGAGAAATGTATAAAGAATTCCGGGTAACAAATGTGATCTGTTGCGGACAGGTGGTGTTGAGGTGTTTACCACAAGCTAAGAAAACTATTCCAGAAGCTTGAGCTAATTTGTGTAAAGTTAATGTTTGAACTGTTGTTTATAGCGCATTGTTGTTGATAGTCGGGAGTGATTTTCGGTCCACATTGATACTCGAGTCCCTCAGATTTATGGAGGACGGCCGAACAAGGTCGCATCACGTTCTTGGACTTTGTTCTGCGATACGAAGCTACACAAAGACAATTAGCCAGTCACATGTATCCCGTTTTTGATAAGAGACTACAGAAAATATAGGCTCGAGGTTTATTTACAGGGAGACAATGGAAAAATGAAATCATTGTAAAAGGGGAGTGGAGCTCATCTTATAGAGTTGTTTTTGGTTGAGAAAACCTATGAGGGAAGAAATTATAAAGGTTCACAGTTAAAAAAGTTAAGTTGATGTTAGCAATTTTAAAACGGGCATTTGATATTTTCGGTACTTCAAACGTTCCAGATCGGTAAAAACTTATGTTCAACTCATTAAAAACTTGTTTCACAGTCAATTTTATAGTTTTTAGAATAAAAAATAGTTGAAAACGTTGGAAAAATGTGTTCAAATATCGAAAAAACAGTTTCAAAGTTGCAAAATGTACAGAAAACATACTATCGTTCAACTTCAACTATTCATATTTTGACACATAATCGAAAATATGTAAAACTGAAAACTGTATTTGAACCAGGATAATCTGGACTATTATTTACACCAGCACCCCGTTCTCAACCCACTCCCAAATCGTCTCTCCTTTCAAAATGTGGAACACAAAACACAGTGGCACTTAGGAAGTGAACGTTTTGGGCAGAAAAACATAAGGAATTTTTGTTCAGGGTTTAGGTTTTTTCACAACAAAATATGCATAAATCAAGAATTCCTTATTCCCCTTCTTCAACCCGGTGGACCTATTTGCTCTATTTACATCTGCCGCATGTTTTCAAAGTTTTCTCCTCCGGCTTTCAGTCGCGAAGCACTGAAGACGACGGCGTTCGTGTGTCCCATGTTTTGCTCATGTTTGAGAAGATTTTGAGCAGAAAAATACTTTGTTTTTTCCTATCCCGAGGTTTTAGCCCTAAACATTTTGATTGCCCACTACTTCGTTTCTTTTGGTCATCTCATGATTCGGCACAAGAAAACCCGAAAAAGTCTCCTTCTCTCAGCGGAAGTATAAGCCTTTCCAAGCAAAAGATGAGCACAAGAAAGAGGAAACACTGGACCTTTCTTCTGACATTCACGTCAAAGGCCATCTAAATGCCTTTCATGTGGTGGTTTTTCGAAAAAAGTTGCGATATCTCTTCTTTTGTGCCCTCAACTTCTCGATTCCTTAGTTGTTGTGTTATCTTCCCAAAATAGATGCTTGACCTCTTTCTTTTTCTAGTTTCTAAAGTTTTCTATTTGGTTGCTACACTGTCATTGAAATATAAAACAACTTTATCATTTAAAAAAAACAAAAAAGATTTGCCGCCAGCAGGGGTCGAACCTGCGACCTTGGGCTTATTAGACCCACGCTCTAACCGACTGAGCTATGGCGGCCGACAAACGCTACGCTGCAAACTTTGTAGATATAAGAGGTAGGGGCCTCTGCCGCCTCTCACTGCCTCTCACTGCCTTCCTGCCGTTAGGCAGTGAAAGGTTTACTCGCTTGACACGTGTTTGACGTGTGATAATCAAATTCATCCGTTCTGGGGGCACTAATCAAATCTGACATTGCATTCCAAATCACATTGTCTATCTTTCCTCCTTCATCTTTGACTCCTACAAAACTCTTTTTCCTTCTTTCTTTCAATTTTTTATATATGTCGCTATACTTTGAGTACGTGCGAGTTTCTCCCCAAATTAGCATTATTATCAGAGCAGCTTTGTGCCATATATACTTCCCTTACACTTTAGGATTAGTCTTTATTCTTCTCCACTACTTTATCAAAGATTCTAAGAAGGGTCCATTAAGAAGTGTACTAATGTGGAAAAGTCCTAGAAGAAACCCCTAACCCAATTCCAATTCACTTGGCTCCGAAGCAGGAAATTAGAGGAAGTGATGAGATTGTTATCTCCACTCCACCCACTGAGAAAGTCTTTGGGTTTGACGATACTACTTATCTATAAGCCTTTCTGCCTATATTTTTGTGTTTTCTCGTGAACATATATTTCTCTTTTGATATATTACTTTCCTGTTTCTTTATTGTTCTCCTACCGAAAACTGAGAAAACCGAGAAAACTGAAGAAACCGCGAAAACCAAGAAACCAATAATCTTACAAAAACACTTGAAAACAAACGTGTTTCTTTTGTGTCTTTTGCTCTTTTCTTCTTCCGGGGTCTGAAAACAGCTATTCAGTGCCTCCAGGGGATTAATATCCATTGGGGGAGCAGGATGCAACTTGGTGCGCCACAAACACACTCTTTCATGTTTGTACTTTGAGCACTGAGGATGTGTGTGTGTCTGACGTTACTCACTCCACAATTATCCCGTGCTAATCAGGTATTCTGCTTTGGAGGTGCCGCTTCCTTTTTCTTTTCTACTTTTTTTCGTGTTTTTTTTCTGCTGGCAACGAAAGTGAATTGCTCTTAGAAGTGCAAATGGGTTTGGATGCTAAGAGTTCCTGACATGCTGATTTGTTGCACTTTCACTTTCCACATTTGCAGACCATGACAAAGGAAACTCATTTTGCGCTTACGTCTTCATAGCGGTCTAGACGATGATTTTAGATAGGAGTGTGCGCAGATCGTGTGATATTTTTCACTATTACGTGGGTATCAAAAAGTTCGAGTTCGCAAATTGGTTAAACTTATCATAATAATGTAGAGTGGTCGTTCAACTCTGAGATTCTGAGTGTTTGGTCAGAAAAACTATAGTATTTATATAAAACTATCTTTAAAAGAAAGTGCTCTTTGATTTTCTGAGAAGACGGAGTAATTGCTCAATTCACTATCACAAGATTATGATGATTGGTCACCTATAACCCAAGATATAGACCTTCCTAGATTGGTATTAAAACCTTTGACAAACTGAGAAATGTGTTGCATTTGATCTACATGATCTGTATTATTTTGAATATTGCTAGTACTGAAGATTCTTCTAGATTAAGAGCATTATAAGATAATAAGCATCATATCTTGACTCATGGAGCTATGTTTCTAAATATAAAAAAAGTTTTGAAAACCTTGAAACAAGTACTTTCGGACAGTACCATTCATATTAAAAAAGCTCATTTATTCTTTGAATCATCTCCTTGTGAAAATGACGGTAAAGTTTGCTTTTTGGTCATCTCATGACTCCTTTAACACAAAACGCAGTGACAGCTTCATATTCTTAGTTCATTATACTTCTTCATCTTCAGAATCAGTTGCTACCCCTTTCAAGATTAGATATCCCAAAATTTCATAACATGTTTCGTTTTTCTAGTACTTATTATAGGTTTCAAACCTCTTAGGTGTGTTGCGTCCTCATCTTATTATTTATCCGGGTAACTATGACAATCGTAGCGGAGGGCCGGATATAATTGTGCACACGATTCTCCCCCATAAAATTCACATGCCCCACCACTCCCCCGCCTTTTCTATTCACCTCGTTTTTTTTCCCATCATAGTACACAATCCATCCCAATCAACGCGAGAAGTGCAATCTCACGCTGGCGGATGAGGTGCGTCATACACCTACTGCAACGAGTTGTAGTTTGATTTGCATAATAGAATCTTTGGCGTGACATTGACTGACCGACAACAACAACGGGAAGTGACTGTCTGGAGCAGTTTTTTAAATGTTTTTGAGCTCTGACTATGTTGTTGAAAGCGTTCCAAGTTTGAAATTTGATTTTGGGCGTCAAAATTGGAACAAAAAACGTTCCCCCAATCAGAAGTTGTGGGAAAATGGTTAATCCTATTAAAATAGTTATCAGTTTTTTCGATTTCCATTTTTTTTCACTTTCCCATCATTTCCTCTCAAAAACCAGTCAAATAATGAGCTCAAAACTTAAAAGCTGCAATTCTCAATTAACGCTCATCACCATTTCAACTCGTCTCGCACTTCTTTGTTTTCTGCTCGTATTGGGAATTCGTCATAAAACTTGTCTTGTTTCTCAAACTTTATCTGTCTTTTTCAACGCCTTTTCCCTTCAAGTGAAACGTTTCAATTCCTTTCAGCCCTCTTCTTTTGGTGTCATTTTCACTCTTCAAAGGACAGGAAATGCATCCAGTTCGCAAACGATCGTCTATCTATCAGGATGTTGATTTGACCTACACTGTGAGTTTGGGGGCTGAAAAGGGGAAGAAGATGTATATAGAAGAATAGAGGAAACTTAATCAAGTTGGATAGTTGTAGGGAAATAAGCGCTCTATTGTATATTAGTTGGCAGAATGCCAAAAAGTGCAAATTCTAGAATTTGGGCGCGAAATTTAAATTATAATGCTCCAAACTCACTCCAGCAAATCATCCATTAATAATGGTACTAGAATCTTACTCAAATTGAAATTTACAATCATTTCATATTTACATCTTTACCCCTTCTCCTATATTTCAACCTAGTTATCACCTTTTCCCTCACCAACCACCAGAATGCATCCATTCTAAAAAACCAACATTTGGAGCACCAAGCTGAGTTCAAGAAGGGCGGGCAGTGACGTAGAAATAAAGCATGGAAATCAAACCAGCATTGTTGAAATTTCAATGCATCAATTAGAACAAAAATACAAAAACATCATCGGCTTCATTTAGGGTTTCTGGCCAGTCGCTTCTCTCTTTTTTCAAACTCTGATTTTATATCATTTTGCCTCACCTCTCTCTCACCACTATTTTCAGTTTTCAGTTTTCAATCCTCAATTTCCAATTTTCAATTCCCAATTCCAATTCCCAATTCAAGCTCGCATCTCGAATCTATGATCACCTGAATCCGTTCCGGGGGGTGACTAGTAGATGTCTAGTTTTTGACAAGCCATCGATCAAGAGAGGCACGCTCTCAATCCCACTTCTCCAGATTGACGGAATTTTTAGTTTTCACGTTTTGATAGCATGCACCACTCGACCTCTTCGCTCCTCTTTGCTTCCTTTCAACGTCATTCCAACGTGAAAAGTGACAATAACTGGCCGCCAGAAAGCTCGTTATCTCGTTCGAATATGCCCTTTTGCAAAAGAATTTCTAACAACGGGAGGCCCGTCGAGCACACCCCAAGAAAAACGCCTTTTTTGTTATTACACATGTTTTCTCTGAAAAGGGTGAGGGTGGAAACGTGTGAAAATTGATATCTGACAAGAATTTGAGCTGTTTTACTATAATTAATTGACGTTTACGATTCTTTTTTGCGGTTTCCTGAATCTTCACTATCTCCGACTTAAAAACTTCCGAACTGATTGCTCAAAGAGCTCAAAAACCTTGTCCAATACTTGGAAGTGAAGTGAATCAGCTAAGTGGATAGATTACGTGAGAACTCGGTGTACGAATACAACATGTGATCACCTCTGATGGGAACTCACCGACAAAATGACGACGGTTTGCTTTAAAAGTGCGGTTTTATGAAGCAAGCCTCCACTTTATGTCTGGCTGGGTTTTCATGTGCACAGCACTCTGGAGCAAGTTCAATTACTCGGCAAATTGTATCCCGTCGGAGGGAAAAGAAAACAATCTTATTTCTACCTCCGATGTTTCGTTATTATATATTCTCCCCTTCTTTTCCCTTTCCCCTATTCCATATTTTAAAGAGCTTCCACTTTCTCACTCTTCTGACTCATGAATCAGAAAGAAACCCAAAATCTTGTTCATTAGCTCTGCCTTCAACGTTTTTTTCCCACCAGTCTTCGCCTCTTTTTTTGGGTAAACTTTGCCACCTTTTTTCCTCGCGGCTCTCACAAATCGCGAAACCTCGTGCACTAAGAAAAGAGACAAAAATGAGATAAAACATGGCGGGGAGAGTCCTTGCCTTTTCATTGCAGTCTCGCCGTCTCAAATTCGACCATTCAGTCAGTAGTCGCTATTCAATTTCTTCATTCACCGTTTTTCGCCGAGAAGTCCGCACTTTCATTAGATTCCCCCTTTCTTTTCATTAGCCGAAAAAATTTTCTCACCTAGTCATCACAAAGTTCCTGCAAGTGAAAGACGACGTGTATCTTGGTTTGAAAAGCCGTGGCCTCTTTTCTCTCCAATTTGGGGCGGCTCCTCAGATTGCTCCGCTTCTCCAGCTCTCATTGTTCTCGGCGCTCCTCAATATATTGCTCCGCCCTTTTCGTGCACTGTTGCTTCATTTTTCACTTTTCTCGATAGTCATGCCATATCAAGCCGATGACAGTGCTGCTCTGAAAAACAAGCACCGAGCGGAAATGCTCGATCTAGACATGCCCGCAATCATCACGTTTAAGGTACCAAACATCAAAAGATTCTAGTCGAGCACTTCTAAATTGTCGCTTCAGGTGATGCTTCTGGGTGACAGTTGCACCGGAAAGACGTGCCTTCTCATTCGCTACAAGGACGGCGCCTTCTTGAACAACAACTTCATCTCAACGGTTGGAATTGATTATAGAGTGAGTCATTTTCTCAAAGGAGCTGGGCTTTGATTCTTCTAATTAGTGGGAGAAGTGTACTCTTCTGATCTTAATTTGTACTTTTAGAACAAGCTGATTCAAATGGGAGACAAGAAAGTCAAACTCCAGGTACAACTACCATTGTCTTCCTGCTATCCAGCTAAAATGTTTCAGATTTGGGACACGGCTGGCCAGGAACGTTTCCGCTCGGTCACCACCTCCTACTACCGCGACGCCGATGCGCTCCTTCTGGTCTACGACATTGCCAACCGCTCAAGTTTCGAGAACTGCCGTGTACGTCCCTGAAGCAGCTCTTCACATCGAGTGTTTTCCCCCGTTTTTTCAGAACTGGCTCTCTCAAATCAAAGAGTATGGGAAAGAAGCGGTACAAGTGACTCTTGTTGGCAACAAATGCGATTTGCCGCGTGCGGTGCCGGCCGACGAGGGGAAACGTCTTGCTGAGGTTAATATTTAGTTAGAGGTTTTGAAAGGGGAACGCTGGAAATTTGATTTTCATACCCGAGATTTTGATCTTTGAGGCTCTTACGTTTCTTTGCTCCTAGGCTTCTTTTTTCTGGATGAAAGGGGAATGGGAAACAAGAACAACCTTTCACATCAAAATGAGATTGACGCCTTTTGCCTCAGCGTTTAGAAGATTCACGCGTCTGATGTTTCATTGCCGCATTCGCAATGAATAATTGCTTTGCACAAACGTCCTAGAATCCCATTTTCGGTAGGCTCTAATGAACACGACAGGCTTAGCAGCTCCCAGCTCCCGGACAAAAAGTGACATCAGCGTGTCCGTCTGAAATTTGAGCCGACGTTGAGTAGTGGCGCTCCGTGCATACTACACGTTTCTAGTGATTATTCGGTATGTGCATAGGACTCTAGACGCGCTGGGAATTATTTAGCGAGACGTACTTTTTTCGGGCAGGGAGGACGGGTCTGCAAAAAGACGTCATTCGGGCCTGGGATGCGGAAATTAAAGAACGTGGACTGGACGGAATGATCGAGTGGGTACCGAGAAATGGAAAAACTAATTAAACCTTGAGAACATTCAAAGGGAACGTGAATTAACTTGAACGTTTGCAATGAGAGCATTGGAATTTGTACTTGGTCAAGTTTAACTGATCCATGGAAAAGGGGAATAAAATAAAACTGCGCTTTAAGTTTTCTTTGAATTCATGAAAAAGTGCAATGGTTGAGAGTTGGGTTTTGATAAAGCATCAATGTAAAGTGTTTTATAACATTCAAGCTTTATATTGAACTAAAAGTTAAACTATTTCCTTTACAGCTTTTGACCAATATTTTTTGAGTTTGTTGAGCGCATAAACCTTCAATTAAGTCATGTTTCTCAGAGACCTTTACTTTCAGAACTTGATCAAAACAGTTCAAAAGGTGAAAAAGAACAAACTACCAACACCTAGGGTTCAATATTTAGCGTGTCTAGTGTTCAACTTATAATCTCGTACCTAAAAGTGCTTTCTAGACTTAGGGGTGAAAAGTAGTCATGTAACATTGTTTTAACAGTGGTGCCTTGCTGTTTTCAAGCATTTCCCATGATCTGAAATAGGTATACAGCAATTATTGGATGGGTCATGACTGATACTTCTCGGAACTTGTAAATTTACTGACCAACTTAAGACATACACTTTTGAGCAGTAAGAAAGAAGTCTAATCAGTTTTGCAACAATTAAGTTAAAGTTTTCAATACAACTATCAAAAACTGATCCTTTCTAGTTAAGAACAACTTTGCAAAAGTTCCGATCCCTCGCTTTTTTTTCTTATATGAAAACTGTACGTTTTCTCTCGATGACTCAACATGTATTTCCTTTCAGGCGTACAGCATTCCGTTCCTGGAGACAAGCGCCAAAACGGGATACAACGTGGATCGTGCATTCCTCGGACTCGCAGAGTAAGAGTTTCCCGTACCTGTCAAAGATAGGCACCGTTAGTGAAACGGCAAACAGAGAACGATCGAAAAAACCAATCATTGACAAACAAGACACTTCGACCTTGGTTTTTTCAGGCGCATGCTCAAACTGAAGTACGGTTTCGTGCCTGGAGGCGAGATGGCAGACACCATCTCGGTCGCCGACTCCAAGAAGCCGGACGTCACCAGATGCTGCACTTACAATTGAATTCATTTCCGTTTTCACAACGACCTTCTCCATTTAATCCAACATTTCCCGTACATTCTGTCCAAAACTTTGAAAATCTCTTGCTAGTGCAATTTCCTGTGATCTCATTCTGAGTATCGATCCGATGAAAACGAAATATCCCATCCGGTAGTCAATTGCTGGTGTAGCCACTCAAAGCCATCAATATTGAAGCTGAAAACTTATGGGACTACGCCCCCTCCTATAACCATCCAATCTGTGTAAACAGCTGTATACCGTACCACTGATAGTTTTCATACTTTTTTATGTTCTACAGTAATCTCTCTTCTGGAAACTAATATCTTTCCCCTCCCCCTTTTTTTCCCTCTCTCTCTCTCTCTCTTTTCTCCCCTAAATATGAATATGAATATCAATCTGATATGAAATGATAATAACTTGTCAGAACAATAAATATAATATTTGGAAAACAAATTGTGTCTGATGAAGCTGGTATAATCCAGTTTGGAAGTTGAGTTGGCTCATTGGCTCACCTTTATACAAGTTAACCTTTTAAGCAACTTCTCACTCCCACATGACATTCTTTGTGATCTTGGCTCACAGCATAAGTGCATCCATATAATTTGATGTAGAATTTTTTTAAGGCTAGAAATCCACCTTGTTCTTAACTCCAAATCAGTTTGTTTCCCTATTATTGAAAGACATTGTGACCTGTAGTATAAGCCGTGCACCCCCGTAAGTTGCATAATCACAGTGGCTCACGCTCGTAATGCTCACACCGTACTGTTTGCCTATTATACAACATCTTTTCCACCGTATGACTTCATCTGACGTCGCCCGGCGTAGGCTGCGATAGATAGAACAGCTGTTTTCAGCTGCACTAGTGACGTGAGTAAATCTGGTTCTTTTTTTTGCGTTTTTGAAATCAAGGTCACAAGTTTATGATGTCTTTCGCTTTCTCGATCAGAGTTTTACTCTTGAAATATGAAATAGTTTACACCTGATAACGGATATTATATTTCCTTGCGGTAATCCCGATTACTGCGCTGGCTCGGGAGGGATCGAAATGAATTGAATTGGGTTCGAATGTTGGAAACAAAATCAAATTTCCTGAATTTTCATTTTCGAGAGTGCTGGATTAGACCCACTGCTGATAATACTTCTCATTTTCCCCCCGTTTCCCACAAGAGTTCCCTTTCCTCTTTCATTAACCTTCCTCCCATTCCATTTTATTGACTCTTTCCCTCACTTTCCTTTCCCCTCACTTTTATTTGGTAGAAATGCCGACCAATCTTCGCGTTCCTATCTTCTGTCGGTACTGGCAGTTTGAACAAAGAGTCGTACCAATCAAATAAGATAACTCGGAGAAGTCAAAGAAAGAGACGCCTTTGAAGTGCTAAGTACTCTTGGTGAGCATACCAAGAATAGCTGTCATCTTGTGGCGAAAACACGTTATTTTCAGTTCAGCTATTGTCCTTTCTCAAATCCCTTCCATGATGTGGTTACTGTAGACGAGACAGTGGAGCATAATTAGATGTGATTAGCATGTTTTATTAGGTCTTCCCAAACCAGTCTCCATAATAGACCTCCCAAGGATTAGAAGACCCTCGACCCGTTTTGATATACCATTCTTGTACGAGGATTACGGTAGCTGATGATCCATTTTGTTTTCTTCTGACTTTTAACATGACGAAGATGGAAAAATATTCTATATGTGTATAGATATGAATATGAATATTCCTCATGCGGAAAACATTGAGATTATGATTGAAGAAACTTTTTCTTCTTTTTCTTCTTCTACTTTTTCGAACTACTGTAACTTTTTTCATACTCTCACGTTTGAAATGTTTGAAACAATAGGAAAATAATCAGAAATAAACTGTTGTTATCTTTTTTAGTAAGATTAGTAAGAATATCATGAGTAGTATAATTAGTATGGTCAACATGATTAGCACAAGTTAACAACCTCAATCTTAAATTTGCCTCCCTCAAACAAAACGATGGCATTCATCATTTTGCCGTCTTCCTACCGTAAACCCTTTCCTCTCTCTCGAGTGCTGTATCGTCTTTAAGGCCTTTTTCCATCAGAAGGGCCCATAATTCCGACATTCGGAAGGACGGCCGCAAACGCATACACACTCAAAGAAGACAGCCAGCGTCTGTGCCCCCTTAAAGTTAGCGATTCTGCGTCCTCTGTGCCGTCTGCTGTCTCCCGTGCCCTTGTGCTATTCCTCCACCGTCTTTTGTCGCAGTCTTCGGCTATCTCCACTGATGTCGCTTTCTATAGCGTCTATTAGTGTCTCGTGCTCTGACCACCTCCGTCTCTTCGCGAGACGTGGTATTCTTTATATGCCCGACTGCGCACATAAATTGTCTTGTGTGTTTGTGCCTCTACGCGTCCTGCACTCTCTACCTCTGAAGCCGTGGCCGTATGTCGCTCGTCTCTCTCCTTTTGCCTACTCGATGCCTCGTTTTCCACCCACTGCTACGCTAAGACGTCTATATGTACACTGCGTGCGGATGGTGGGTTTGCGATGGCGCTCTGCCCGTCGTTTGCCTCTCGAGAGACACGCTATGCGCTCTACGTCTCTCCTCGCTTCTCACTATCTCGTCCCTGGTGGCAAATGTTTGATCCTCTGGGGAAAGAGTGCTACCTCGGCGAAGACATCGATCAAATCGGGGGTCTAGTCGTTCAATGGCCTAGCAAACCATTTATTCACCATCCAACTGGATCCAACATCTGAATCCCGCTAAGAAAACGGAATAAGTTACAGGAGACGGGACCCCGGGTAGGTCCCCCCTTGGCAGCACAGGCCTTGCTTCGCACCACCCTCTCTATGTCTCTCCCTCTCTCTCTCCCTCTTTTCTCACCACTGCCCACTTGCTGCATCGGACTTCTGAATCTTTGAGCTACAGTAGGCACGTGGTGAGTCACTGGCCCAATAAAACGGCCAACACTAACCACGCCTGAAAATGCATCTCACGCTGGAAAAGAAACGGTGGAAGAGGAGGGAGGACGGGGGGATGGAGGATTTAGGATTTCTCCACTTTTTCACAGGGATCGACAGCTTTCAGCTCTTTTCAAGCAGCAGATTTCAACAAGCGGCACGTCGTCAACAAGGAGCTTCTTTCAAATTTCCTGAATAACATTGATATAGATTTCTATATAATTTTTTTTCTTCCTCCCCCAGCTAATCCCAGGGAGAATGGTGTGATTTCTGACAACTCGTATTTCCTGGAAAACTAAAGAAAATGTTGCGGTTTGGTGTGTTTAACTTTTGACTGCTATCAAAAATGTTAACATTCATGTGTTTGCGGCAAAATGGCAGTGTGTAGGTGGTGGGTAGCAAACTGTAGATCAAAAGATTCTGGAGTTGGAATGATACGTTTGAATAATTTGTTTTTTTTTGGCGTCGGAGTGGGTGTGTTTTCAGCTTTTTCAGCTGTTATTTGTTTAGTCCTAACTGCTAAGCAACCGGTCCCTGAACTGCTCTTCTTAAAATCTCGTTTTGTTATTCTGCGACGCAAGATGGCGGTTCCCGATGCGACAGCGCGATTCTAAGGAACGAGGTCTTTTCTTTGCCCCCAGCCCCCGTAGAATCGTCGCCCCCTTCCCAACCTTGAATACGGTCCAATTTCACTCGACGGAAGCCTTGGGGCACTTTACCGTAGCGCAAAAGGGTCCCGTGACGTCGCCATTATTGCTCCACCCCTTCTGGGCTGCGTGGTATGGCCGTAAAAGGCTGTGTCGCATTGCACGGGACCCTCTCGCTCTGCTTTCGATGATAGGCTCTGTTGTCAAGTGACGCCCATCTCTCGACCCATGTATAGTCATGTGTTCTTGTATCTAACATCCTTATCTTGTCTCACCGTCATCCTTCCTTTAACTGTAATAATCCATGAACCAGAAACCGAAACCGAAACAGGAACCTGATCAAATTTTTGTTTCATTGAAACTACTTTAACATTTGGTCCCTTACCAACAAAAAGTGGAAACATTGTCGATTGGCAAAGGCACGGTTGAATAGACTACGTGACAGAGGGGCAGAGGCTGCCTCTTCTGTTTTTGTGCGGGGCGTCCAGTGGTTGTAGTAGTAGTTGAGTTTTACTATTGTATAGAAAATTGGTATACTGTAACTGTCCTCTATTTTTCACAGCCTTTTCTTCTACAGATGTTTTTTTGATAGAATTCAGGGTAAAAGACAGATCTTCGACATCTTCTTGGCATACAAGAGGTCCACCGTCTAATTTGCGCAGACAGGGAGAAGCACCACTCTCAGTCAGGTGGCTGAGCACTAGTTTTTTGGCCAGTTGGTCACATTTTTCACTCGCGTTCTGTAGCATAACAAAGAAAAAGCCTGGCATTTTTATCAAATCACATGGCGATTATAGTTATTTACCATACCAACCGAAAAATCCTATGAACAAATCAATTTTGGCGAAAAACGTCAAACGTCTCACCCAACTCGTCTTTCATTCATATTCATGACACTGCCCCGTTTGCCTAATCTCCGGAGAAAGAAGGAAGTATTTCCACCACGTTTTATTGATTACTTCAAAAATTGTCCCGTCGGCTGCTCCATGTCAACAAAAAACCCCCCTTTGCTCTCGCTCTCGCCATTTTTTTCCCCTCGATCTACATTGGTGTGATTTTTCCTTTTTTTCTCCCTGCTGACAATTTTGGCCAACTTGAAAAACCTCGGGTTTGTCTCTCTTGCCAAGTTTTGCTCTATAAGACATGCTGGACTCAGACTCGGACTCCGCCTCTCTTCTTAGAGCAAGCGCCGAAAGGAGAGTTTTTTATCCAGAGGTTTTTCCCCTTTTTTTGCCAGATGGGGAATGGGACAAAATCAATGGTGAATTTTTATAGTTCTCCGCCAGCAATGGAGTCTTTTCTCATTCCTTTTTCATCCATAAAAATTTTATTTGTATTCGAAGATTCAGCGTCTCAACGTCTCAACGAATGCTTTTTTCTTCCTTTTTTTTCTTTCTTTTTCCTCTAATTACTACATTTTTTGGGACATTTCTTACTGTAGAAAATCTCGGAATTGTCACGAGTTCACAATGTTGTTAGTTGTCAGATAATCTCTCTATAATACACACGACTAGTTCGACATTTCGAACCGGCTGAGCAAAATTTCAATTCCCCCTCATTTTTTCATTTCTCAAACCAAACCCCCAAAATTCTGTCGATCAATCATCATAAAAGCATTTTGTTTTCGCATGATAGGAGAGTGCCCGCCGCAGATTACAGTAATCTGTGCATTTCCTTAGCGACATGTGTTTTCAAGACTCATGTGGCGCCCAACCAAGGAGCAGATGCTGTGCACAATTTGCTTCATAATATATGCGGACAAAGGGAATGATCGTATTGATCGAAATTGCGACGACGGGGGACACCAAATCGAATGATTCAAAGGCGGCGACGCGTCTTCTTGTGGGACGACGGCGTTACTTTCAGGAGGCCCCCCTGGATCGGGTTTCATGTTCTTCTAGCATTTTTGGATCTATACTGAATTATTATTATTGTTATACGACTACGACTACTAGTAGTATTAGTTAGTAGTATCAAAATTCCCCTGGCCATTATTATTATCATTCCGTATTTACCCGAAGAAAAAATCTTCAGCTCTTCGTCCCTCATCAATATTTATATTCCTCTCAACACTCTAGAACACATTCCATTCCTCCAATCCCATCTTTTCAGTCGTTCGAAGGAGAACTTAATTAGAAGAGATTTTTGTAATGTGACTCATCCTTTGTTTTGTCTTTTCTTTCCTCCACGTCATGTTCACATCTGCTCTGACTTTCAACACTTTTCTTTCTTCGTTCTTTCTAGAACAAAACCTAAATCTTTGATTTTTGCAGGAGACGGGTCGTGAATCTCTGCTTCTGGCAGAGTTTACCAGCGTTTCTACTCCAATACCCTCCACGACGGACGCCATACACATACTGGGACAGCGAAAATTTGGGCACACATCGTCCCAGCGGCGGAGGTCGGCTCGACGGGCGAGAACAGCATCTAGGAGTGACCAGGAGGCGTCGACGACAGCTTCGCTGATCTTCTCATCGCGTTGTTAATTGGTGGCGATGCCAAAGCGCAAGAGTTCCGGACATTCCTCGGAAGCGAACTCGAAGACACCAATCACGATCGACGAGGCTCTCAAGATTCTGGCGCCGCAATCAGCTTACGTCGTGCCGCCGCATTTGAACCTGACAGCTGCCCAATTCCCCACGTTACAGGTTAGTTTTCAGCCAATAACAATTGGGGGGAACGGAAGTTTAATTGATCACAAACCAGAAATCAGTGGGATCAGTATCAGTAGCAGCGGCTAGCAGAAAAAAAAACCAATCCTCTTTGTCTTTTATCCAAGAATAAGCGGACTGCTTCTGCTTCTTCTCCTGATTCTCATTCTCCAGTAGTTTAACTTCACTAGTGTAATGTAACAAAGACAACCTGTAGATTCAATTCACACAGGTGTAATTGAGCAAGGCGATTTATTTCTTCTTCACGCCCTTCCCAGTGATCCACCATAGTTCTCTCCAACCGACTGTTGCGTCACTTTTCTCTTCTCTCTCGTTGTCTTTTTTCTGGTTTCATTAAACTGATAACCGTATTGATTGAAAAATGTTCCACCATTTCCCTCCATTTTTCCTTGCTTTTATCACCACCCTTCTCGTTTTGTTTTGCCATGCTATTGTTTGAAACAGAACGAAACAAAGCAGCTAGTAAAAAGAAACGAAGGGAGAATGGGAAGAAAATTTACGGGACGAGCAACTTTTGCCCCCCTTCAACCACCAATTCCGTTGCTCTTGGAGGAAGATGAAATAGAGAAATGAGGATAGAGAATGTCATTTTCTCAGTTTTCATCTATTTCCGTCTCGAAATCTCGTGGATTGCGGATGAGAAAGCTCTCTCTCTCGACATGGGCTTGTATGTTGTTAAGGGGCTTATGAGATGAGCCGTCGGCCATGGAGGCTACCTTTGCAGTTTTGTCTCGCCATCATTGCCTTGCTGATAAAACCTGTCAGAACTTTTTTCGTTCATAAACGGTCCGTGAACGACCTCGTCTCGTTATCTCAGCCAGTAGAACAGTATCTTTCCTTTTCATTTTCCATCGTTACCATTTCTTCGAAAGTTCGATGGGTTTGTCAATTGTGTACCGGCAACCGGCAACCAGCAACCGGCAACCAGCAGCCAGCAGCCACATCGAGACTCTCGAATTCCAAACAAAAAATGAAACCTGATAACCAAAATGCAATATGGGGAGAACTACGGCAGTGTTCAGTCCCAGATCGTATTGGACGAGGTGTAATGCCCCCATAGTGATTTTATCTGATTGAAATCCCATTCGTCTCATTACACTCGCCACTTTTTTCGGACCCTCGACGCTTTTCAAAAAAGATAAGATGGCGAGCAAAAAAGAGAGATAGCGAGCCGTAATGTCTATAAATTTCGTTGACTTTTTGAAAAAAAAGTCTGTTTTTTTTCTATTCTCAAGGAGAAGCCACTAAATTAGAATCGTTAACGTCAGGACCCTCTATCAGTCATCCCTCTATCGTTATCACTAGATCACAAGACATCTCTGACGTCTTTTTGGTCCCGTTTCCTTCTTAACACTGGTTCTCCTTCATTCTAACTCATTTCTCCAAGATTTTCCTGTCCCATCTGCCGAATTTGCTCATCCGGAGCTCTTTTCTCTCCCCCCTCTTTCTTCTTTTCTCTCTCGTAAGATCGATATGTGGTAAGTGGGACCCCCACGGCGAAAGAGAGCCAGCGAGGTCAGCAGTGCGCGCAGCGGCGAATCTGCGAATGAACAGCGTACACAGCTAGCAGCCACGTACTGTCTCCCAGCTGCGTCACTCGCCCATATATTTTCCGTTTCGGACGAAACGAGGGCCTCCACCACTGCCCTCCCTGTACATTCGACCCTCTGTATTTATATTTCCACGATGGGGGACTTCTCGCGAGACAAAACATTTACCTTAAAAAGGAGTCTTGAAGTTAGTTTCGTTCTTCCTCTTGTACTAGGGAATCTAAGTATCACATAAAAAACAAAAACTTAATAAAGAATCAAATAAAGTTGCAGAGAGTACCAGCATCGACCTCCGACAACGAGCAACGCGCCCCCAAGCGCCGAGCGAATGAGGAGGTGAGCAATGGAGCGGCAGAGTAGAAAAAAAATAATAATCATACGGATTACAGAAAGACGCTGTGAACAATATTCCAAAGACTTTGTTGACCACGACGATTGCCACAAAGCAAGACGTGCCGGCTCCGACGATTGGACCGGCCCACAAGATGGCGCCGCAGTCCGTCGCCACTACTACGAAAACGACAACACGAGGGAAGGCGTCCGGAGAAGGCGAATATCAGGTAACTGGGGTAAAAATGTTTGATAAAAAGGAAAAAGGGGGTATAGTGTCAGATCAGTGAATTGTGGCTTTGACAAGTACATGCTTTTTAGAAAGGCATTGATAATTTTCTAGAAATTTAGCCAGTGATACTTTCGACTTTGCTGAGTTTGAATCTGAAGTCAGAATCTCTGTAATTAATGACATTTTAAGGAAAAAGATGTGTCAAACCCATTTTCAGCACTAATTTCTTTACGATATAGTTACTAATGACAATGTCGACACGTGGAAATAGTACTGAAAACAGATCTGGCACATCCTTTCTTAAAAATGTGATCAATTACAGACATTCTGACTTCAGATTCGGAATCAGCGGTGTCAAAAGTACCAAAATTCGAAAAAAAAAATTCTCAAAGCCTTTCTTAAAACATTTACTAGTTATGGAGTGTGTGAGATTCAGACATTTTAAAGATGCATATTTCTCAAGAATTTCATAAGCTCGCATTAGTTTCTCACACAGAATTTTAAAATTATCATTTCCAATCGAAAAATAAGACATTCACAATGAGAAAATGCAATTTTCCCACTTTACGCGCTTGCTCTTTACCACTTTTTTCTTATTAATAATACAAAAGAAAAAAAATACCAAATGAAAGGAAAAGTATGAGGCACAAAAAGCGTTCAGACGCCTGCAAGTGACTAAAAGGTTATGCGCAACAAAGGCATTGCCTGCGTCTCTCCGTTAACTCAAAAGCCATGCACTCCGCACACATTGATATTGATTATCACTTGACACTAGAGAAGTAGAGAAAAACTCACCAATTTCTTTCAGCTCATCAAAAATGAAGTGCTATGTTCGCCGTACGGAAACCAGTACGAAGTACTCGAATTCCTGGGCAAAGGAACATTTGGACAAGTTGTGAAAGCGTGGAAGAAAGGCACAAGCGAGATAGTTGCTATCAAGATACTCAAAAAGCATCCAAGCTACGCGCGACAAGGACAAATCGAAGTGTCAATTCTCTCCCGGTTAAGCAACGAAAATTCAGAAGAGTTCAACTTTGTGCGAGCCTTCGAATGCTTTAATCACAAAAGTCACACATGTCTAGTGTTTGAGATGCTCGAGCAGAACTTGTACGACTTTCTAAAGCAGAACAAATTCATGCCGTTGCCTCTAAATGCGATTCGACCGATTTTATACCAAGTGTTGACTGCTCTTCTCAAACTGAAGTCCCTTGGTTTGATCCATGCCGATCTCAAGCCAGAGAACATCATGCTCGTTGACCCACAGCAGCAGCCGTACCGCGTGAAAGTCATCGACTTTGGAAGTGCTTCGCATCGAAGCAAAGCTGTGACGAACACATATCTGCAGAGCAGATACTACAGGTAATCCAAATGTCGTCAAAAACAATACTAACAGGTACTTATTCCAGAGCACCGGAGATCATCCTCGGTCTCCCGTTCAATGAGTCCATCGACATGTGGTCTTTGGGATGCGTTATCGCTGAGCTCTTCTTAGGCTGGCCCTTATATCCAGGAAGCTCCGAATACGACCAGATCCGATTCATCATCCAAACGCAAGGGCTCCCACCAACGTCAATGCTCGAGAGTGCCTCGAAACTTCACAGATTCTTCAAGGAGGTCAAGTCGGAGAGCCCCAACCACACCAACATCGGAGGCAGCTACTACCGTCTGAAGACTGTTGAGGAGTACGAGGCGTCGTCCTCGACGGCCAAGTCCAAGGAGACCCGCAAGTACATTTTCAATGTGCTTGAGGATATCTCTCGCGTCTGCTATGGATTCGAGTCGGACCCAATCGAGCACCTTTGCGACAGAATTGATCGTCAGGAATTTGTGGATGTTCTGAAGAAGATGCTGGTTTTGAACCCCGACTTCCGGATGTCCCCTGCCGAAGGATTGGAATGCAGGTTTGTAACAATGCCGCATATCAATGGTTACTCCTTCGCCAACTACGCTCATGAGGCGCACAAGAGAATGGAGATCTGCCGGAAGAACTCGACGACAGCGGCGACCACCTACCGTGCGCCAACTGTTGCCACACCAATCACCCCCGCCGAGAAACCAGCAGCTCCAAAGCTCCAGCAGCCAATGATTGCAGTCCTGCCACAAATCAACCCCCTTCCAACCGCCAACATTCCATCGGTACCAGCTCAAACTGATATCACGAATCTCATGCATCACTACACTCAAATGGCAGCAGCTACAGGAAACGCCGCAACGGCAGCTCAGTTCTTCTACCAACCCATGGCACCTCCACCGTTGTTCCAATATGCTCAACTTCGTAAGTGCAACACCCCTCTAGAAACCATCGAGAAAAATAAACAGTTTCAGCGCACGCGTTCGCCGCCCGCCCACCTCATTTTTTATCCCTGGCCACCCCGAGTCACATGGTTCCGCAATTTGTACCGGTCCCCATAATGGATCCATCAATGCTTCAGGGACAGTGGCCACCAGGGGCTGCGCAACAGTTCGCCGTTCTCGCAAATGACATGATGCGAGCACCCGCAGCGGCAGGAGTGCCACAACTCAACCCGCTCAGTACCATGTTTGGCACCACGCCACAGGGCTTCTCACTGCCTCAGTTCCTGGGCATGCCCACCGCGTTCAATGGCAATCCGGTGAACATCCCGTTCGGCGAGGATTACCTGGCAATGGCGGCTCAACAACATCGGGCGCAGTCGATGATTAATGGGAATGCAGCCAAGCAACCGAAGGTGACAGTGGCGCCGCCACCGAAGAAGAACTCGCCAGCACCGTCAGTGATAACCCTGTCGAGTGACGAGGATAGCAATGGAGCTGGGTGAGTTAAAGGTGGAAATGATTAGATTTACTTACCCATTTGAAGAATTTCAGGAGCAGCAGCGGTAGCACCACGAGAACCGGAGCCGTCAATCCCGTCCGTGGAGACGCTCTCTCTGGAAACGCCAACATCAAAGAAGAAATAGTGATCCCTCCGACAACCTTTGATGGTCAACTTCCCAATGTTCCCTACTTCCCGATGCAAACGTTATTTGACGCCAAAACGGTCGCCGGACTAATCCCCAACCCATTTTTAGACCCCATTCATCTAAACCGGACAATTGATTAATTAAAAATGAGACCATGTAACCACTTCATTTCTCTCGCTATCCTCCACACAATCTCAGCTTCCTTTCTATAATCATTTTTCTTCCTTCCCGATTCACTCTCGTCTCATTGTTGTTTTCTCGTCATTCTCTTGTGATGGTTGTTTGATTTTCCAGTCATTTCTACCATTCCACTAGCGCTACTCCTGTCAACTGGTACTTCTCTTGTTCTGTCTCTTTTCCTGGATGTCCCATTTCTGCATTACTCTTTGTCGTAATTTATTGTTGTGATATCTGTCATCTTGTCATGGAGCCAACATTTTTAAACATCTAAAACCAAAAAAAGGCCCACTTCTTCTATAACTTCCTCCCTTAGAGCTCTCATTTCCTGTCCCGATGACTATACATATATAATCTGTTTTCTCTTTAACTCTTTTCTACAAAAAGCTATTTCGTTTCAAATGATTAGTTCTCTCCACACGAGTACAACCGTTGGTTAAGCCCCTTCTCTCCTGCAGACTTTTATTTCCAAACTGTTCATACGCTTTTCCCCCTTACTTCTCAAGTTTTCTGCTTTGCAAATTTTCTTGCAATGTGTCTTTTTTGCCTACTATCTCCTCTATTTTGGGACACTGTTTTGCTTTGAGAGCAATTTGTATAATAAACCAAATTTTGTGCCGACTGACACAAAATGTCAAGCTAATAAAAGCGTACAAAAGTCTTTTCTATACAGAATATCACATACTGATTACATTGGTGAAAACTGAATCTCATCTTATTAGATATCTTTAACATGATCGACGCGATGAAAAATGGTTCATTGTGGAGCACTACAATGTGGTGCGACCTGTGCAATTTGGAAGTGGTATAACCTAGTGGTGGAACAAATGGATCATGATATGTAAGGCGATGCTACAAATTTTTGTATTCCTGTAAGATTTAGTTCAAAATTGGTTGCAAATTCTATTGGAGTTTCATCAAAATTTGATTCTGATTCATAAAGTTCGGATTTTCAATCTGATACACAAAGGTCCGATGGCACAGAACAACTGGTGGATGAACAACTGAAATAATCAACACAACATTAACAAAATCTACTCGAAACTTGTCGGAGTCACATAACAACCACTATACTGATCCCCTCAATGCAATAGAACAATTTTCAGTTTTCTTCCCCCCGTTAAAAGGACCTAGCAGTTTTTGCAGGTCTCACATCAAGGACACTCACGAAGAAAACTGCCAAGTTTAAGTTTTTTTTTCCATTTTGTTCTCATTTTGTGAAAGACTCTTGGATATATTATATATCGGAAAAATCCTATTCGTGAAGGAAATTAAAACCAACAAGCAAAGGGAAAAATGTCGAGAGAAGTTAGAAACAGATTGAAAAGACAAAATAGCCGTTCAGTTCTTCTTGTTTTCACAGTTAAATTGAAATTATATTTCTGAACAGCAAAATCTTTCATATTCACCACTAAAAAAATCCAAAAAAATCCAAATGCCAAACACCCTTCACTAATGATTGTGCAACAGAACAGCCTGCCCTCTCTCTTGTTGCTTAACATTTCTCGCAGGGTGGTTGGTGGAGAGCCCCATATAGTACCTCTTTCTATCGCCCTGCAGTTTTTACATGTCACAAACTTGGTAAAACTGTGTTTTTGAATGAATTTTTCTTTCAGGGGTTTATATCAGAAAACGCTGAATTTGAATTTGAGGAGTTTGCAGACCGCTTGGATTATTTTGCCGAGAAATTTCAAAAACTTGTTGCAAAGTGTGCTTTGCTGTGTCTTTGAAATGTTTCCTTCTCCTGAAATATTCCGATCTTGCGTGTAGAATGTAAACTTCGATGATCTTTTTCTACATTTGTCCTTTGTCGCAGTAAAACTACCGTTCATAAAGACTGAACCCATATTTTCAAACTCAACCTTTCGTTTTTAACATAAGATAAAGAAAAAAACTACACAGATTTGACGCAAAACACTGAAAAGTTTGTGATAGCTATATACTCACAGTGCATTTTCAACACGTCATAGCACTCATTTCGGCGTATATAGTTTTTTTTCCAATTGTTTCTATCACAGTTTTTCTAAAATGCAACACAAGTGTTCTCTACTCGTTTGTCAATCAGTCCAAGTGGCAAATGGAGCAATCATTTATTCAAAGGAGGTTTGTATACAGTTAATCAGATAGTAATTTTGAATGATGCTCTGTTTTATAAACTATTCACAACAAAATGCCTCACGGACAATAATAACCAAAGGTACAAGAAACAAAAGAATCGATTTGTGAGATATAAATAATATAAAAGATACAATATAAGTGTAGGCCCAGTTTTGATCGGATTAGCATATGAATCATTGTTGTGTCAGTAGAACGTTTATCAGTCTGCAAAAAATGTTATGTTTCATTTGGCTTGAATATATGTGAACCAAATTGACATACCATGAGCTTTGGAAGATATCATTTATGATCTGGGAGCATTTGGCCGAGATTCTTGTGTGTTGTTGAGCTTTTCAAGCAGTCTCCATCTGTTTGAGCATTAGATCCATTGTCAAACAGGGAGATATACTGACGATGACCTAGTGGCTTGTCCATGTTGCAGATAGTTTTGCTGTGTGCCTGAAAAACTCTGGGTTGGACTTTAGGACAAGCTAGGAAATCTCAAACAAGAGTGTATCCTACCTGCATATTCTTGCTCAATACCCAACGGTAGTTTCAGTGCAATTGCCAGACTGAAGTGAGTGGAGAGAAACTCTCTTTGTCCAGCAAGTCTGCGTTTCGATGAGCAGTTGACCTCTTCACATCAATCACAAGACACATATCGAAAAGGTGCCACAGGGAACATCACTAATAAAGTTGAGCAGCATTTAAATAGACTTGTGTCCATCAAAAAATGTGATGTTCAAGTGGACTGTCAGTAACTATCTGCTTCACGGACAGATTCTTGGCAAATCGGCAATTAATTCTTAGCCGTTCAACATTTTGTTAAAATCCTTGGAAGCTCAGCTCGAAAGTTTGTCAATTTGAATGCCTGAAATAACACGTTTTATGATCATACATCTTCAATGAACCACTAATTCTCAATTCATCGCAAACTTCAAAACGTCCTACCTGTATTGAAAGTGGCGGTCGAAATCACAATGTAGTCGCAACGATGAAAACTGATTCAACTCTTAAAGTGTGATTGTTGATTGCACGTGCTCGATGTGTCAATCATGGTATTGGTGATCTTATTCATTTGAAAGCATAACATTCACTCCAAATGACTTGTTTCGTGCGGGTGTTGTTCATATCATAATCACGGCATATCTAAGTAAGTAATCTGTCAACTGTCCAAACATATATCGATATACTGGTTGCGTCCATAACGGGAGATATATCAAGAGCCACGAGGTTCAGCACACATTTGTTGATGACAACATCACGTTAGTCTATCATAGAATTGTTGGCATCACTTTCAAATGCGAAACATACTCGGAGCTTCAGAATGAAGAGATATCAGTTGGATTGGTGTGATCATATGGATCCTGTCGGGACCTGTTGAGGCTTTATTGATCGTGCAAAGACTCCATCACTAACGAATTGAGTGATCCGAGTTAAATTTGATTAGAAGTGAAGTGTGCGCGAATTTCTCACTTGATCAAGTCAGTTTCACTTGATTTGATTGTTGTGGGTTTCCCTTCCCTCCCTCCTACCCACACCTCCACCAAAAAAGGCTCACGAGGAGCCGTTGATTCCATCACTTTCACGGAGTCGTTTTTTGCTCATCAACATCACACCATCACCGGTAACTGCACAAAACGAGTAGATCAAAACTGAGCGACACTTCCATTTAGTAAACTCGTGGATACCAAAGGAAATAGTGGCAATTGTAGTTTATGAACTCAGGTAGATCGACAAATTGACAAGTTTTCCATAACCATTCAATATCGTATCCTTGTAAGCTCCGAGAATTAGAGAACTTCTCAACTTGCATTCCTGAAACAACAAATCATTCTCAAACTACAACCATTCAAATTCCACATCTTTCGATTCATCCTAATTATCAATAAACATACCTGTATTCAAAGTGGTTGTCCACATCAACGGATCGCGCTCATCTGGTCTGTGACCGTTGATTCTGATTGACTCCTTGATGAATGAACTTATAGTGGTAGATTGGATTGGACACTCACACACTTGAAGTGATATCAGTCGCAATGAAGTAGAATGTCAAGATGGTGGGCGCACTCATGTCATCAGTTGATCTCTGTGTTAAACTGTTAACAACTCTTGAAATCTTTAAATCACGTGCGATGGCTCCACTACAATCGTACCAACTTCACGTAGCACCTCTCAGTGATCGAATTATTGTGGTCCGAGTTAAATCATGATAAGAAGTGAAGTGTGCGGTGAATTTCTCTCTTTATCAAGTCCGCTTCACTCAATTTGATTGTTGTGGGTTTCCCTTCCCTCCCTCCTACCCACACCTCCACCAAAAATGCTCACAAGGAGCCGTTGATTCCGTTATTTTCACGAAACCGTCTTTTGCTCTTCACAGGTAACTGCACAAATCGGATAGAGCTAAACTGAGCGACACTTCCGCGTGAAATCGACTCGAGACAGTTCATCCACCAACAGTAAACTCGTGGATACCAAAGAAGATAATGTTGTAGTTCATGCTCTCAGGTAGCTCGGAGAATCAGCAAGTATTCCATAATTTAGTATTGTTTAGGTATCCTTGGGAACTCCGAGAGCTCCGAGAGCTCCAAGAACTCGAGAGCTTTCCAACTTGCATTCCTGAAACAACAAGGTTCATCATCACACTACAAGCATTGGTATTTCTCAATGAACTACTAACTCCCAATTCATCTTAAACTTCAAAATGCCATACCTGTATTGAAAGTCGCTGTAGAAATCACAATGTAGCACTCATCAGATTTATAATTTCTTGATCTCACGTGTCTCCTCAATGTGTCAGTCATGGTATTGCTGATCATAGTCTATTCACTCCGAGTGGCTTCTTTTGTAATGATCTTGCGCACATCACAATCACGGCCTGTATTGATTGTGGTCCGAATCACAATGCAGTTCCAGTGATGTAAATTGATTCAACTCGTAAGGTGTCTGACTATTGATAGCTCCTAGCTCCTTGATGTATTAACTCATGGGTCGGGTATAATAAGTGATCTCGGTGGCAAAGTTTCGGAGTGCTTGATGTGTCAGTTGATGTTAGCCAACACACTATAAGTGATCTCGGTCGCAAAGTTTTAGAATGTAGAGACGGTTTTTGGATTGTTGTCATCAGCCGATCTCTTTTTTGAGCTCCCAAGAGCATCCCATTATGCGCGTTGACTTAACAATCACATGAACTCCAAGTTGCACCTCGCCATGCTCGAAATCGTGTGCTCCGTGTACAATTCTGACTTGTTTCGCTGTGCTGACGTTATTCTCTCTGTATTCACTTTGCATTGCTCGATCTTTGTGGGTTTATCCATCCCTCCCTCCTACCCACACACCGCCAGAAAGGCTCCAAAGGAGCCGTTGATTCACCATTCACAGAGTATTCGGTTTTATACACAAAGAATATCATCTGAAAATTGTATTTTGTCTAGATTTTGATTGATTCGAACAAACCTGGAAGCATCAAATTTACAAAAGACAAGTGGATAGTTGAAAAAGCACATTACATTTTGACACGTGGGGAAAGAGAAACAGACTATTCAGGGAACATTTTAATACTGTTTTTCCGGATTTTTCGGCATCCGATATCTCCCATATATGCAGTACATGTAGACTTCTTCAATGTAATGGGGCATTTTCTCATACATATCGACTTCGCCAATAAACTCCTTCAGGAACTGGGCGTCACGGCCGAGAACTTCTTGCGCCAGGATTGAGCTCTGTTTCAGCAGCTCGCAGTACAGTTCAGTGATATCAGCCGAAGGCAGGCTTTCGGCAAGCAGCTCCGCCCGAACTCTGAAGTAGTGGGCGCTGTCTTTCCATTTGATCTCTTCGAACTGCTTATCTTGCGAATAAGAAATCAGAGCATTGCACAACGGAGCTGCCTCAGCTGCAATTATTACTTACTGTTCTGCGATTGAACAGAAAAAAAAAGAAAGAAGAAACTCACTGTTCAAAACTCTGACGTTGCGTTTTGCTCTCAGGAAACTCTGGGCTTTCAAATAATGATCTATGTAGGTTTCCACATCGCTAAAAAAATAACTGACTAGTCCTTCAATAAGTCTTGAAACTTACATCTCACTGTCCCTGACTTCATGAAATTGTTCATCTTCCGCGATCGCGAGAATATTTTGCGACGTTTTCTCAATTGTCCAACGGACCTCCACTCCAAGTCGCTCGATTTCTTGTTGTAACAAGTTGATTTTTTCCTTTTTGAGGATTCCAGTCGTATCAACTTTACCGGACATCGTTTCCACCCTCTCTGTGAGCTCTTTAAGCTGGAGCAAGTTCTTATGAAAGCCTTCGGGAGACAGCTCCGGCTTTCCAAACAAGGTCATTCTCGAATTCTTCCGGAACTTGTCGACTGTAAGAAGATCTGTGTCGAACTCCCACTGGTCATTTCGATACTCCATTTTCGTGATATCAAAGTTGGCAACGTACACGCGTTTGCGTCCTGCCCATACGTTTTCTTTGAGAAAAGACGACAGCAGACGGATTTCGCCGGACAAAGTACTATACGAATTTCGCTGAGCCGTGTGCATTCTTTTTATGTAGATGATCTCTTTCTTTTGCTTGTCGCCGATCTTTTGCACATATTCCGCCTCGCCAAACGGGTCGTATTCCATTTTCGACATTGTCCTGAAGAATAAACTTGGAATATCTTTTGAAAATTGAAAAATCAACGAAAAGGAACTGATATTAAGAAGGAATAATGGTGTTGAGTGACAACAAGGAAGAGGTTTAGTGCTAGAACGGCCCATAGATGAAAACGCAAATGACTGTCGCACCGGGCCTATTACATCTTTTTCACCTCTATATCTGACACACTCTCTCGTCGCCTCTTGTCGTCGCCTGCGCGGACGAAAGAGTGCGGCAAAGAAAGAGTATGGGAAAGTAAGAGACTCAGACAAAACCAGCAATTTTCTGGAGAATCAAGTGTTAAAAATGTGTTGAAGATTATCAATTTTTTAGGCGATGTCAGATGCACATAAAACTTGAATATATATTAAAATGAAAGCAGGTTTTTAAAAAACTGATTTCAGAAAACTGAAGTATGTCAGAAACGCTTAAAATAGATGAAACAAAATAGAAATGATGCATGTGCCGGAACTGTTATCTGTTTAATAAATACGTTGTTGCTTAACTCCTTATTTTTTTGACAACAAATAGTTTGCACAGACTTTATTACATAAAACCTGTCAATTTTTCTTTAAACAATTAAAAATAGGGAATAGAATCTCCAACGTTCAATCATTTCTCACTGTCGACAAGATCACTTTCATACACATCGACGACATCCTCTTGTTGCTCATCCTGCAGATAACAGACTGATACGTGGTGGTTCAGAAACTTGCACATTGTGCAAACCACTGAAGCTCTCGGACATGGAAGATCAGAGTGGTGACTGAGACAGACCAGGCAGAGGCTGCGGCGGAGGAGAATCTCGATTCGTTGTATTGAGTCAGGGAACACATCACAGTCTTGCGATTGGTGGGGATTGGCGCAGAAAATGCACATCGGCATATTGAGGATGTATTCGGCAAGCATTTGATTGTGCGGGATGATCACCGACATTTCTGAAAGTAAAACTGTTTTTATGGGCGTTAAAGAAAAATGGGAGCAGTGTTCAATTAGTGAGTGTCATTTATATGACACCAATTTGAATTCCAAGTATCCCGAATTCCCACATTAATTTCCATTTTTTATCATAAATTCACAGTCCCTATCATTTTGCCTTTGATAGCTATGAACTCAAAACGTTTTGGAGGACAAAATGGAACACAGAATCGATAGTAAAAAGTTAAGAAATTCGAGGCATGATGCGAGAAAAAGGCCAATAAAACAATATACAACCGGACGGTTGCTTCCAGTGGAGGGAAGAAGAGGCAACTATTGCTCGATGTGACTCACCTTTAAAAAGAAGTGTAAAAACTATGGGAGTATTGCATTGGGAAAAATGAGGGTAGAATTGTCGATTCTGAAGCATTATATCTGAAAATTTTGCATCGCGTGATTTGTGAGATACACAGGTGTTTTTTTTGAAGCTACAAAGTTTGATTGCACTTTTTTGCGTGATATGGACAAAATATGACAGGAAATTACATTCACAAATGTTGATTAGTTGCTCATGAACTCAATTCTGGAAAGTTTTGGACTGTTTTGCATTGAATATCATTTGCAGGTGAAAAACTTGCTGATTTACTCTAGTTTCAATGCTTATTGATCTTTAAAAGCTTCATTCGACTATAAGAATGTTTTATGAGTTGATGGAGTCTTGTAACAAAGCGAGTTGTTTTGTCCAACTTGAAATGAACAAGTTTACAGAATGGTTTAACTGGAAAGATTAACTAATGATACTTAAATCATTTATTTTGTTTCTGAAGCACATGAGTCTATTGATATAGCAAACTTTTGTTTCTAGAGCAAAACTGTTCTAATGGTAAACGTTTTACCGTGCCATTCTAATCAGGTTTTATTACAAGTACATTGATTCTTCAAAACAAAATAATTAATACTCGAAACATCTCTGTTCTGTGAAATTCAGCTATACTCAAAAATATGCCCAAGATTTGTAAAATTACTTCTAGCTAACATTTAAACTAAAAAATAACAAGTACTGGAGGCAATCTATGTACTGGACGCAATTCGAGTAATTCAAAAAAACTTTCTCACTAATTTCCTAGAAGAAAAATGCACCAATTTTACAAAATTCATACTCTCTCATACTCTGACTCATTTCGTACAACTTTTTTTCAGAAACTCTGCCTCCATCGCGTATTCCGGTCAACCGACATCATTCTAAATTTGTGATGGGAATCTCGCCGTTTTTCGCTTTAAAATTCGCAGCTAATGAGATTTCTAGCGTTTGGTCGGCGTCACGCGATCTCCATTACTCTCTTGAAATTCAGCTAATTCAATGCGCCAGAAATCGAAATATTTGAGAGTCTGCTTGGAGCCGTTTTTCTAGTTTCTTCTTGGCAGATGTTGTTTTTCTCAGCATTACGTGGCTTTTTTCTCTGTAGAGCTCGTTAAAAATCTATAGTACTATGAATGTTAGTGACATTTCGAGAAATGTCATCTCTGTGTTCTTCTTTTTTCTGCTCACCCCATCTTTTTTGGGAGCCCTCTCACTCATCACTCATCATTTCGCCAAACTTTCCATGACGGATTGATGTCACAAAATGTCTACAAATAAACTTTTCTGCCACCGAGTGAATACGCGCCAAACGAGGGTCCCCCCAAACGGAGGACCTCCTCTTTCCGCTTCTTGTTGTCGTCATCATCTCCAAAAAATCTGACACTCATTCTTCCCCCCTTCTCCCTTGGTGTTTCTTTATCTCGTATATCAAACCTCATTAGGGTTCGGTGTGCCTCTATTTTCATTTTGTTTCAAGCAGACATGGAATGATACCCGTTGACAGCCCATGCAATAAGTTCATTGTCGAGGTACGTCAAAGGGCAATCCCTTTCTTCATTCGTGAAAAACAAAACAACCTTTAGGCGGTGTTGTGGAGCGGAAAAGTCACACACGCCGCACAAATCCTCCCCTTTTCAATAATAGCTTCCGTATCAGATTATGTTAACACGCTCACCCATCCATTCATTCATTTTTTCTGCTCAATCACATTTCTCTCATTTTGAAATTTTCACATTTTTAGATGGAAACCACCACTGAACTTGTTGACACCACGGATCACTCCATTTACGGCCTTGTCGTGTTCCTAGTGATTCTCATTTTCTTCGCCTCCCTCACCACTGGTCTCATCCTCTGCCTTCTCAAAATATGGTGCTCTTTTCATGAGCAGCGTCGGAATTCCACATTCGATCAGGTTTTGTGACGGAAAAGCATAGTTTGACAAGGGGTATAGTTTCAGAGAACCCGTAGGTCCATTGTTCGAAGTTCGCCAAATTTCGACACGGATAGTGAGGACGAGTCGGAAACACAGACAACGTTGAGCAAGCGACGTTTTTGTGAGTTTCTTGGTATCGTTTTGGATGATATCATCAATTATCTATTTAGCACAACGATTGATGAGCTATGTTACGAAAACACTTGACAAACGGGAGCCGCCAAAGGAGAACGTGAAAATCGACGTAAGCCATGATTTTTCTGATAAATTAGTACATAATTTGGACCTGACTTAATGAGCTTTCGGAAATATAGAGCCACAAAGTTGAGTATCGACCGTGCTATTTTTGGGACTGTATAGTTCATTTTCTATGGAAAATTCTCTAAAAAGTAGCCCAAAATTTCCACTCCAAACCTTGCATTGCTCTACTGACACTACTGACGTCCCTTTTCCAGGTAGAACAGCCACAAATCCACGGAAGAAGTGGCAGTGCGAGTAGCCGTCGCCTTCCCGCCATCAGCATTGACCCAGTGGGTAACAAAGTGCACCATGCTCACGTCAGAGCGCTATTTCAGACATCTGACGCCATGGAGACTCTGATGAAGGACCTCGAGGGAATTCCGAGCCGACGAAACAACTACGACGACAATGATCCGGCAAATGTTATCGATGTTTAATCGCTCTCTCTCTCCATTTCTGATTTTTTAAACACTTTTCTGTAACTTGAACTTTGTAACTTGCAATTTGTGATAGCCCATTTATTTACTAATTAGTCCAAAAAATCTTAACCTACATAAACAATATTGCTTAAAAGTCGCCGATGGGATTCAAGCTATCACAAAGGTAATGCGTATTAACAACGCAAGTCATAGAAAATTTGCGGTTTAATAAGTGAATTTACAAGAACTGGGGTGCGGGTTTTAGGGTTCACTAACAAAAGCACAAAAATATTCACATCTACTTTGACGAGAGAAAATATCACTTGTTTTGGGGAGAGTGGGGGCGAGTGTTCGCATGATGAACATGCTTTCTAGAGACAAAACTTGGGTGAATAGTTAATAAAGGGGAGTCGAGAGCACACGAGTATCGCTGGGAATGGAATGAAGGGACAAGAGTGTGTGGGTCGTGGCTTATTCCTTGGTAGCTCCACCACGTGGGTAGTACTTCTCGATGGTGGTTCCCGGAATACGCTTGAGCATCTCACGCGGGAAGATGCGGAGGAGTTGCCATCCGATGTCGAGCGACTCGAAGACGGTACGGTTCTCGTAGTGTCCTGGAAGCAAATCATTCAAATCTGGTAACTCATTACTAAACTGTACCTTGGGTGATGAAGTTCTTCTCGAACTTGGTGAGGAACTCGAGGTAGAGCAAGTCGTCCGAAGACAGGGCTTCCTCTCCGACGACAGCCTTCATGGCCTGCACGTCCTTTCCGATGGCGTAACAAGCGTAGAGCTGGTTAGACACATCCGAGTGGTCCTCTCTGGTCATGCCCTCTCCGATAGCGGACTTCATGAGACGCGACAGCGACGGAAGCACGTTGATTGGTGGGTAGATGAGACGATTGTGGAGCTGACGGTCGACGTAGATCTGTCCCTCGGTAATGTAGCCAGTGAGATCAGGAATCGGGTGAGTGATATCGTCGTTGGGCATGGTAAGGATTGGAATCTGGGTGATGGATCCGTCTCTGCCTTCGACACGACCGGCACGCTCGTAGATGGTGGCCAAATCAGTGTACATGTATCCGGGGAAACCACGACGTCCGGGCACCTCTTCACGAGCAGCGGAGACCTCACGGAGAGCTTCGGCGTACGAGGACATGTCAGTGAGCACGACCAACACGTGCTTCTCGCACTGATAAGCCAAGAACTCGGCGGCGGTCAAGGCGATACGTGGGGTAATGATACGCTCGATGGTTGGATCGTTGGCCAAGTTAAGGAAGAGGCACACGTTCTCCATGGATCCGTTCTCCTCGAAATCCTGCTTGAAGAAGCGAGCAGTCTCCATGTTGACTCCCATAGCAGCGAACACGATGGCGAAGTTGGTCTGCTCGTGTGGCTTGTCGGGGAGCTGGACGAGACCTCCTTGACGCACAATCTGGGCGGCGATTTCGTTGTGAGGAAGACCGGCGGCGGAGAAAATTGGAATCTTCTGAAAGCGACGCACATTTGATACTGATCTAAACCTCTGAAAGAGTTACCTGTCCACGGGCAATAGAGTTCATGATGTCGATGGCGGAGATTCCGGTCTGGATCATTTCCTCTGGGTAGATACGGGACCATGGGTTGATCGGCTGTCCGTTGATGTCCAAGAAGTCCTCAGCAAGCACTGGTGGTCCCTTGTCAATTGGCTTTCCGGATCCGTTGAAGATACGTCCGAGCATGTCCTCCGACACTGGGGTTCTCAAGATATCTCCGGTGAACTCGCAGATGGTGTTCTTGGCGTCAATTCCCGAGGTTCCCTCGAACACCTGGACGACGGCCTTGTTCTTGGTGATCTCAAGAACTTGTCCGGAGCGCTTTGAGCCGTCGGGAAGGGTGATCTTGACGATCTCAGAGAACTGCGGGAACTTCACATCGTTGAGGATGACGAGCGGTCCGTTGACTCCACCGACAGTCTGGTAGATGAGTCGTGGGTTGGTGTTGTAGTTACGGATGACGGCGGACTTGTGTCCGGTGATTGTTTGGTTGACGTCAACAGCGGCCATCCTGAAAAATCGATATTTAGTAAAGGAAAGGGAAGCCAAAAGAAGCTTAAAGTTGAGAGTTGGCAAGTAACGAATTTCTACAGTACCACCAGTAGTAGTACTAGTTGATATATTGTTCAAAACACCGGAAGTGATAGTGAACGAGAGGGAAAGTGCGCGATTGTGCTGAGCACGATGCGAATGAATGAATGATATACCAATTCGGCAGACGTTGCAAAACGGAATCAGTGTACAAAAAGACCGATGAACCACTGGTCTTTCGTCGAGGTCGTGGCCGCGAGCGCGTTTGCGTCCATTCGCTGCGAGACCCAATTGCTAGCCGCCTGCGCGCACTGTCTCGCCCCTCACTCTCGTCGTCCTCCGTCTCTCGCTCTCTCGCTCGCTCGCTCGCCCGCTCGCCCGCTTGCCTGCGGTTGCCGGCGGCCCGCGAGATGTCCGACGCAGAGAAAGAGGTGGCTATATAAACCCGCGGCGCACAGAGAATTTCGTTCTTCCGAGAACATATACTAAAATTGGAACAATACAGAGAAGATTAGCATGGCCCCTGCGCAAGGATGACACGCAAATTCGTGAAGCGTTCCAAATTTTTTTTGAAATTTGGTACGGTGGAACAAAGAAAGTGACGTGGGAAACGGGAAGAGGGGAAGGAAAACAAAACCTTATTTGAAATCCAACTGCTCAAACATGAAAGGTCACGGGAAAACAGGGAGAAGCAGGGGAAGAGAGAACGAGCGGAGGTTCATATGTGAATTTCGCGCAAATATCGTGATAAATTGTCGTTGCTCAGTGTCCTTGTGCTCCATTTTTTCTGCTTTCTTGTTTTCTTGTTTTCCACTTGCTCTTTTTTGTGCTTTTTCCCATTTGCGATCTTTCTGATTTTTATGTAATGGCTATACTAGTGTAACCTAGTAACGAACGCGCTCTCCATCTGCACACTGCTCCGTTCAATACCTCCGTTCTCATTGCGCCGTCTAATCCGTTTCAAGTTCAGCTCTCCGGAGCCATTTCCCTTCACTTCCCTCTTTCTCTCCATGACTCGCGGCTCCTGCAATTATTCCTTTTATTTTGTTTTTTATTTTAATTTTCTCTCCCTTTCTCCTTTCCCCTTTTCCATTTGCCCATTCTCCCATTCCTCTCATTTAATTTCACAATTGAGCCCATGTTATCCGGGCAGCTTTCCACACGTTTCATAAACATTTCGAATAATTCATAGATATCGAGAACACAACGTCGCATGCACCCAACAGGCGTTGAGAGCATGTGTCTTCCAATGCTTTTACTTTTGATTGCAAACAATGGTTGAAATGAAATAGAAAAAACGAACGAATCATTGTTACTTTCCATCCAAGTTCTGCCTTTCCCCCATTCTCTCCCCATTTCGCGAAAGATCTTTTCGAATAACTTCGAAACAAGTCTAGACGACTAACTTATCCGTCTCGCCGCTCATTGCTGTTCCTGCTCAAAGTACGGGTGCTCCTTTTTCTTTTTGGATGCATAACACTAAATGAGCAGCGGCGTTTTCCTTTTTCATTTTCTCTTCCTCCTTCCTTTGCAGTGAACTGAATGACACCAAAGAAAAACGAGCAAAATCTGACCTTTTTGTTCTCGTTGCACGCAATTAAACCGCGGTTTTCACAGCTTCTCCCTGGAAAATCTATATTTTTCTATATTTAGAAGCAGGGATAGGAAGAAAAAGGAGTTTGAGATTTCCATAAATTAGTCGTCTTCTGCATGAAAGAGTTTGAATGTTCAGGAGAAGCCTTATGCATTTTCTTCTTTTCCAATTAACGGATTTGCTCATATCCATTCAAATGTGCACTTTTCAGCTGACATTTTCTCTATTTTTAAGTTTCATCTGGCAAAACACAAAGTGCAGGTGACACATGAACTTATTCACTTTTTATTGCACCTTCATTTCATTATAGTCCCCCCTCTGAGCCGTTCATCTCCTTCATTCTGCTTCCCAGACACTCTCTGAAAGTAGCTAAATAATCCGCACATGTATATTTGAGATTATTAGCAAATCAGTGTCTTCTTTCTTCCTAATAACTCCTCGTCGCTTTGTGAACAAGTCAAAAACCTCTGGAGAAGACGAGAAGACGATGTCTTTCTCTTTGGGTACGACGCACTCACAATAATTGTCGGCTCTTTCTCTTCTCCTTCAGAAACGGGTAATTTTGTGGATTGGAAATGGACTCGTTGTGGGTTTTCCATATAATTTTTGTGCTCACAATGCCATTCAACCACCCGACAATTATTTGATATGTTACACATCTTTGTTCTCCTCTCCCTCTCTATGTTTTATTGTCCCGCCCCCTTTTTTGCACAGTTCACCTTTTGTTGCACCTATCCTCTTTTGAATCCTTTTATAGTTCTCAAGCTCTCCAAGTTTTAAAAGTATCCTTTCAGTGAATGTGATGTCGATATCAAATCCGCGAGGCAAGAAACTCATCACGGAGCACCAGGTCCCACTGATAAAAATCACTACGGATAACCAAAGTGAGGTACGATGATTGTTCTATTTCTTATTCCCCTGACAACCCGATTCACCTGCTCCATATTTCAGAAAGTGGTCAACGACAACGACAGCTTGGAAACCATCGAAAAGTTCACAGAGGGTGTAGAAGATCTACCACCAAGTTCAGAAGACCGTGCAGGGTTTCTTAGTAGCTTGCTGTTCACCTTTGTGGGGGTGTATTGGTGGAAGACCAGGAATGCCACGACGGATGAGGAGCTCATGGAGAGACCTTCAAGACGGTTCACTGCTCATTATGCTGGGAAGAAGCTGGAAAAGTTAGTTTATTTAACGATTTGATGTCTCTCTGGATCTTTAGATCTCTAAATCTCTTTTTTTCTCTGTGTCTCTAGATCTCTCGATTTCTTTTTATCTCTAAGTTTCTTGATCTCTTTGTACCTTTGAGGCTCTCTCTGTATCTCTCTAACTTTCTCTTTTTCTATGCCTTTCTTTTCCCTCTCCCCCTGTTTCTCTGTCTCTCTTTCTCTCTCTCTTTCTCTCTCTCTTTCTCTCTCTCTTTGTCTCTCTCTCTGTCTCTCTCTGTCTCTCTTTCTCTCTCTCTGTCTCTGTCTCTCTCTCTCTCTCTTTGTCTCTCTCTGTCTCTCTCTGTCTCTCTCTCTGTCTCTGTCTCTCTCTCTCTTTCTCTGTCTCTCTCTCTGTCTCTCTCTCTGTCTCCCTTTTCCTGATTGTCCTCCTTTCAGAGCTTGGGCTGTAAATGGAACCATCAAGGATCATTTCCTTCGTGGAGTATGGAGAGCCGCCAGATTCAGCGTCTCTGTTCACGCTTTCACACTTTGTCTGGAAGAGCTCACCCGTGTTGCTCAACCATTACTCCTCCGATCTCTCATGGAGCACTACGATGTCCCGGACATTTCAAATTTTTCGTACTGGTCGGCGATGAAAGGTAATTCATATCTAACGACTCTGCACTTTTCGATCAACAACCCTATTCATTTTAGTGTCCCTTTTGATCTCCCTACTCTCCTTTGTGACGGTGTTCATCCACCACCCATACTTCCATGGCCTATTGAAAGTTGGGAATGAAACGAGAGTGGGGACCGGGGTGATGTTGTACAAGAAAGCCCTCCGGTTGGCACTTCCATCACTATCCGAGACCAATAGTGGACAGCTCATTCAACTTCTGAATACCGATGCGGGTAAAATGGAGACAGCCTTCCTATTCATACACTACGTCTGGCTATGCCCGATTCTTGCGGTTTTCTATGGGTACATTTTATGGACGCAGTTTGGACTTGCTTGTTTCATCGGCTTCGTGTTCATGATGGTGGTAGTATTCTCTCAAGTGTACTTCTCGTATCAACTCGGATTGAATAGGTTGGGTCATTCAGATGTTCTCTGAGCAATAGAACGTTTCAGAAAGAAGCTAGGTGACAAAATGGATGCAAGATTGAAAGTGATGAGTGAGGTTATCAATGGTATCAAAGTGATAAAGATGCACGGGTGGGAGGAAGCGTTTGCCATCAAGATCAACGCGCTTAGAGAGTGAGAAATGTTTGTGAGAATGCTTCAACTAACTGTACCACTTCAGAAATGAAATCCGCTCCGTCGCCTGGTCTGCCTTCTGCAGTTCAATGGTCATGGGGATCTACTTCGTCACCTCTAAAATTGGCATACTCGTGTTCATCTGTGCATGCCTCTACCTTCAAGAAGACCTTACTACAAAATCGGTGTTTGCAGTGGTAAGACAAGCAAGAGATAACGGTAAACAGTGATTCACGTTACAGTCAGCGCTTTACAACTCGGTGAGACTGCCATTTGCACTGTTTCTACCTTTGGGACTGCTGTTTGGAAGGGAACTCATATCAACCAGTAGACGAATCAGCTACTTTTTCCGACTCCATGAGTACGCAAGACAGAGTGAGGAGAATGAAGAGTTGGAAATGGTAAATGATGGGGAATCGGATCATAACAACAGTGTCAATTTCAGCTGAGAAATGCAGCACTGCCAACGCCTTCCTGGATTCTGGACGATGCAAAAACTGAGAACGCGTACATCAAACTCTCAAATGTCACCACTGTCTGGTTCGATACTCTGGAACTAGAAGAGAAGAAGGAAATCCAAGAGATAGAAAAAGCCGAGAAGGATCTTGGCGAATTCGAAATGCATGAAGAGCTGCCACCATTCAATGTCATCTACGCCGTCAGAGGCATCTCATTTGAGTTCACATCTGGACAGTGCTATGGTGTGATCGGACAAGTGGGGAGTGGAAAGTCATCCCTTCTACTCACCATTCTCTCGGAGGCGCGTTTTGTCAGTGGAGACCTGGATGTGAGAGGATCAATTGCTTACTGCTCTCAAGAGCCGTGGATCTTCACTGGGACAATCCGAGAGAATATCGTGTTTGGAGGAGATTTTGATAGGGATCGATACGAACAAGCATTGGAATTGTGTCTTTTGAAAACTGACATGCAACAATTGACCGATGGAGATTTGACAGTGGTGGGGGACAATGGATCGACGCTTTCGGGAGGGCAGCGAGCAAGAGTCGCTCTGGCACGTGCTGTGTATGCGGACGCTGACATCTACTTGCTAGATGATCCATTGTCTGCAGTTGATGCACAAGTTGGAAAGATTCTCTATGAAAAGTGAGAATTCTCTATTTTATATCCATTTTACAACCTACTTTTCAGGCTGATTCGAGAGCACCTCTCGAACAAAATAGTTATCCTGGTCACTCATCAAATCCACTTCCTATCAACTGCCCACACGATAATCGTCATGAAGGATCAATTCTCAGTTGGCGCTGGAAGTCTCGAAGACCTCAAAGCCTGTTTTCCCGACGAATTCATCTCCCTGGAAAGTTCCACTCCTACAGAAGACGTCTTGATGGACGATATTTACGACAATCGACGTGCTTCCATGCTGATTCCATCTCCTCGAGACCCTGACAACAATGACACCGATAAAGAAAGCCCAATTGAGATGATTGCGTCGGAAGCTGAGCCACTGGTCGATAACAAGGAGTTGAAACAGGCAGATGATGTCAAGATTATTGTGAAAAAAGAGGCGAGGCAACAAGGAACAATCTCGTTGAGGACGTACTGGCAGTACACCAAGGAAGTGTTCCGGCCGTTCACATGTGGAACTTTGCTGGCGATTTGTGTGGTGGCAACTCAACTGCTGAACAATTTTGTGGATTGGTGGCAGAATAAATGGCTCGTGGCTCTTGATGACTGGAGGGCTAGGAACATCACAAATGACGCGGTGGATCGCATCGACGTGTTAGGAATGAATTTGTCTATCAATGATAACGCGTACATGAAGACATTCATGATCACCACAGTCGTCATTGTGATTCTCGGAGTGCTCCGCTCGGTGTGGTTCCGTAGAGCTCAACTCTCCGCGTCCCGAGCTCTCCACAACAAAATGTTCAACTGCGTCCTCAACACTCAATCAGAATTCTTCGACCGCAATTCAGAAGGCACCATTCTCAACCGCTTCACCAAAGACATTGGCCTCATGGACGATATGTTGGCGTTCACATACTTTGAATTTGTTTTTGTGAGTCAATGTTTGTACACGTAGAAAAATATGAGACTATGGGATTTCAGGGCGCACTGACCTTCTTGGGAATCATTGGACTGGTACTGGTGGTCCGGCCGATTGTATCAGTGGCTTGTATCCCTATAACAATGGGATTCTACTACTGCCGAAAGTTCTATGTAACTCGTTCCAGAGAATTGAAGAGGATTGAGGCAGCAGGTAGAAAATATGGGAATGATTTTACCGAAAATGGTATTTTTCAGCTCGCTCTCCATTAAACACCCTGATCACCTCTACAATTCATGGCTTGGCAACGATCAGAGCATTCCGGCGGGAAAGTGAGATGATTGACAAGTTCAATTCTCTACATGTAAGATCTCTTGGACTATTATAACTTTCAAATTCCACCATTCCAGGATGTCTTCATGGCTGCCTACAACATGGCGAGCCTCTCGGCCCGCTGGTTTGGAATCTGCATTGATTTCCTGGTGTCCGTTTTCGTGTCAATCGTCGCCATTGTAGTTGTTATGCAATACGGTTCGTCCCTCTGACCCCCATGGATATCCAATTTCAACCGAGATTTTGTAGAAATCCTCACAACCGGAGAGGTCGGTCTTTCTCTGGTGTGTGCTGTCCAGTTGAGTGGTTTCTTCTCCTGGATCATGCGGCAGAGCGCCGAATTGGAAAACGGAGTGAGTTTATTTTTTGCCGCTTCTTCCGCGCCCTCCTACACACACATTGTGTTTTGCGCCGATGAATTAGGTTGGTTAGAAAGGGAGAAGAGTTGCGGTCATCGGTCAAGCGCAAACTGACTGCTTGATCAGACCGACTCAAGTGGTTTGTCGCATTTTCCACACATCATAACAAACACAATTGGAATGTTTGCCCCCGCGCAAGCGCTAAATGAACAATTGGCGGTGTTTTTTCATTCGAAATGAGCACAATGTGGAGCAAATGTTGCAAGCGAATACTATGCGGTGTTGCAGATGGTGTCAGTGGAGAGAGTGCTCGAGTACACAAAACTGGAATCCGAGGAAGATGTGCGCAGACCTCATGACAAGTACCTCGACGAGGATTACGGTAGCTCGTGGCCCGAGAAAGGAGAAATTGAGTTCGAAAACTTGTTCGTCAAGTATGGAGAAACCTATGTTCTGAAGAATATCACTTGTGTGATTCATGGTGGTCAAAAGGTTTGATTGAATTTGAAACGAGTTATTCAGAAAAGTGTGATTCAGATTGGTGTAGTAGGAAGAACAGGCGCTGGAAAGTCCAGCATGCTCCGCACACTCTTCGGTCTGAAAGAGTACAGCTCCGGACGGCTTCTGATAGACGGGGTAGACCTCGACCATATCAGCCTGAAGTTCAGAAGGAGTGGAATGTCAATCATCCCCCAGGAGCCTATGTTGTTCTCGGGAACGGTCAGAGAGAACTTGGACCCGTTCAATAAGTATGATGATGCGACTCTCTGGGCTGCACTGGAGCAGGTAACAATAACAAATCATCTGAAGAAGCATTTTGAATCATCTCAATCATTTCAGTGCGAGCTGAAGAAAGCAATCAGCAAGGAGCGTGGTCTCCACGTGGAGATGGGTCAGCGAGGCGTCAGTCTATCTGTGGGACAGCGCCAATTGTTCTGCCTAGCTCGTGCAATGATCCATCACTCCAAAATCTTGGTGATTGATGAAGCAACCGCCAATGTGGATGGTGTGACAGACGCTTGCATTCAGAGGACTATTCAGAAGTACTTTGCGGAGTCCACAATCATCACTGTGGCTCACCGACTTCACACAATTATGAACACTGATCGGATAATGGTAGGGGAGAAGCTGGACAAATAGAGCTAATGTTTGCAAGTTGCAGGTGTTCGAAAAAGGAGCGCTGGTAGAGTTCGACAAGCCGGTGGCTCTACTCAATGATCTGACTAGCCGTTTGTCAATGATGGCTGCTCAGACAGGCGCTGAAAACTTCGAAGTTCTCCGGGCGGCTGCGGTTGCTTACGACCTGGAGAATAGTTCATCGGCGAGTTGCAGTGAGCACTAATCATTTTTTCTGGTTTCTTTCATTTCCTATCATTTTTGGTACTTAATTGTGTCTATCTTTTCTCTATTTTCAATTTTAGTCGCATTTTTCCCTAGTTGCTGGTGTTCCCATTACCGATTCCTTTTCACAACTTGTGAACTCATTGACGCTCAGCTCTTCACTTGGCATACGATCTCTTGTTGTCAAATTTGATGAATTGTCTGATGTATTTTACTTGAAAAACAAGCGGTTCTTTTTATCTCTTATTTTTTATCTTTTTATGTGTTCTCATAATGTTTGGCATAATGCCTTCCTTCTTTCTTCCTTTCTTGGAACTTCTGATGAAATAAATTGCTCCCCGTTATTTTGTTTTCTCTGTCTTGTGTTTGCACGGGAACAGTGATGATGATTGAGTGATAAAAACTGGAGAGGGAAAGGGAAAGCGACAAAAATGCCGAAAATGGCAATCTCAAGTGGTCCAGCGCCCGTCTCTAATTAGAAAGAGAGAAGGGTGGGCTCTCAAGTGATTGCGGCTCGCTGCCTTGAAACCAGGTGCGAATCGCGCTTTTTGTCGGATTTTCAAGCACGCCCCATGTCTCCTCTCGAAAAAAGACGGCGCTGGTATATAAAGCACAGGGAGCAGAAGAAAAGAGCGCACCCGTCGACCTCCGCCCCTCCAACTAGAGGCAATTCAAAAACGACCCGCACCTTTTCGTGCGTCGAGTGCTCTATTCAATTTGCACTCATCTGTGTTTTATTCGAAACATTCGATACACTCGGCGACTCCAATCGAAACTTTTGCGAAACAAAACACAAAAAAGTGCAGGATGGCCAGGCGATTGCTGTTCGTCATTTTTCTAGCGCTATCTCCTTTGATTATTTCTACGGCAAGTGTGGAGAGAGTGGAAAGCGAGGAAGTGGACACCGATACGGTAACTTTTTGTTCTTTTTGTTCGTTTTTTTTTCGTTTTCTTTCTCTGTTTCTTGTTTGCACTTGTACTTTCATTCAATATAGCCTGCCCGCTTCCGGTCACTTCGGAACTTTGGTAGCCATCAGGACGATGCCGCCGGGTCCAATGAGGACAACACGGATGACCCGGAAGCCGCGCCGACCGCTCCTTATCTGTTGAGAGATTCTTCTGTAGAGCAAGAAGAAGAATGTGTAGCTCTCCCGAACAGAACCAGGGTTAGGCCATCGTTCTTCCAGTGTAAAGAAGGTAGGAGGTTGGAGTTATTACCATAGCATGTAGGTCGTTTAGATACCAAACTGGAGCTTCATGGCGGAGCGATAACAAATGGCAATGGGGATGATGCGTATCCAGTGTCATTCAACTCTCCGATTCGGGTTTTCTTGGATGTCACAAGCAGTTCTAATAAGCGGTGTGTCATCATCTCTCTTTCGTGTGATCTCATACAGTTTCATTTAGATACGACAACCTGGGAGTTGAAGTCTCAATTTTCAAGCGGTCCACTGGGTGGTTCGGCTGCGGATGGATGTTTTTGCCAAGTTTCGGATTACTGTAAGTAGCTTCCAGCGCATCAAAACACATCCCGTTCCAGAAGCAACTACGACATGTGTGACGACAACCCTTCATGTCCGGTGACCCCCGGACGTCAAGTCATCGAGTTCGAGATCGACCCCACAAAGTTGTTTACCAACTTGTTCCGCATGATTCACTATGACTTGGTGGGTGAGAAGGTAAAAGTGGTGCACTAAGTATCGGAGATTGGTGGATTAACACTTGACAACCAAAAACCATGACAACTTGCTTCGCCCCTTCTATGATGTTGCTTCTATTTTCAGTCTGCTTATCAATTGGTGATCCGTCTTCGAGATAACCGTGATCCGTACCGCGAGCTGCTCTGTGCGACTATCCAAACAAGGATTGCACTGTAAAGAACCAGAAAAAGCATCGAAATCAACCAGTGCACAGTATTCACGATAACCGGGGACGACGCAGTTCAACTTATTTATTTTATTAACTTATGATTTTAAACCGAGTGGTTTTTATTCTGACTCTCTGTTACAGGTTATCATATGAAATGAATGATATTTACTCTGATTTCTGTCCATTCCCCTTGCTTGTAACTTTGATTCACTGGAACCGTCTAGAACAGCTTCAGTACAATGTCTGGATAACAGGAATCTCATGTCTCGTGAGATTCGATCCTGGATCTTTGGCTGGAGCATGTTTGTCGTGTGTTGGAGCAGATCAGAAACTCAAAAAACCTGAAAACATTCAGGAAATCTTGGAGAAAAACATGGAACAAATTGAAAAATATGGAAAAATCTGGTTGTAGTCGGCGAAAATTATATTCCCCTTGCATTTGCGTGGTGAGACTTCCGGATCTCCATTCCTACAAAACGCGAAGGACATTAACTCCAAGAACGGGAGAGTTCCAATTTCAACAAACTACATAACTCCTAATAAACTCGAAGGGCAGTGTCTCACGCCACATAGAAGTCCTTCAGATTTCTGGAACTTTGAGAATTTCGGAAAAAAACAACAATGCTCTTGAGCAGATTCTAAATAGCGGGGTATAGTGTGTGGGAATGTTGTAGTCAATTGGATGTGAAGTTCATGAGCGGGAAAGAGCAGTTTCCGGAAGAGTTCGTCTGGTGGGAAGGTGTGGAATGAAGGGCGGCGGACGGAAAGGGTGGGAGAGGGTAGGACATCTCTAGAAGTATCCAGACTACAGGTTACGGTGGAGGTGGTCAACAATAAGGGGATAAAGTGTAAACAGGAAGATTACGGTAGTTTTGACATTCAATTACTTGGTGGAAAGCTAGGTCTTAGCTTATGGCTTCATTTCTCCATTATATAGATCTGAAAAGTATCAGTTTCTCTACGAAATAACTTTGAAAGTAGTAGAGGTATACTGTACTGAGATCCTTTTTTCCCCCAACAAACAACTCCATTTGGGTCACTCCTAAACAAACCTACCGTAACACACTCCACTTTCGATTCGCATTCATTCATTCTAGAGTTCAAATGACCAACCATTTTTATTGAATCAAAAAGTTTATTTTAAACAAACTGCACTGTACACGTTAGCAAAACTTATAACAAAGTAAGTAGGAGTCTATTTACAAAAGGAAAAATAACAGTTGAGATCTGCAGAGTATAAGCTGTTCGGAGAAAATCGCTGCCTACTCCTGTGATCTCAAGTTATCCATTGTTGTGGTACGGAAGTGGAGAGTCGCCGATGGTGGCAACTGGGGAGACGGTGGTGTCGGACAGTATCCGGGAAGGCATGGGTGTCTCGCAGAAGGATCCGAGAGTGGGGGTACGCGACATGAGGAGGTCGTAGACGTCGGAAGACAGCTGGGGGTCGTTGAGTATCGTGATGCTCATCTCTGGAATGAAGAAATGTGAGTGGGTTGGAGGATGAATCAACGGAACGAAAACAAGATTCGGACGGAAGAGGGCAGGAGACGTAAAATGTTTTTGGTGGCTGCAAGCAAGCTCAAAAACTGTTGGGGGGATAAACAAATTATTCGCAAATCTCAAACAACTCGCACCTTATATACCGGCTAGACTTTCCCGCGCAAGTGCACCGCTAGGGTGTTCCATGTACTACTTGTTCTGTTGAAAAAGGAGAACAGAGAACACCATACACACTTTTTTCTAATTATTTTGTTTGGTGTGGAATAACAACTCGATTAATCAGGAAACAACTCCCACCGCACTTGAGCAATCTCCTCCCACATCTCCCAGCGGTATCTGATGCATATCAAAACACAACCGAGGTTCTGTCTTCTACGACGACTTATCTGAAACTGTCTAGAAGATAGCGGGGGCAGCAGCAGCATGTGACAGGTTTCAAGGTGTGAAACCAAAGCGGCATCTGCAAAATGCGATGACTGCAGAGACGCAGTGATTGGCTACTACTAGTTCGAATGGTCATTCGCTGGAAGAAGCGGCAAGGTCACATGAAGAGTGTTAAGTGAACTTTGGCCCGGTTTTACAAAAAAACTGATAGAAAAACGGTGTTGTTTGAAACTGGAAGTTGTGGAAGCTGTTATGAGGGGATGAATACCGCTTACTAAATCAAAATCTCAAAATCAGAGGCAGAAAACATGGTGATTTCATGCCTTAGTCACGTTGTTATTCGACAAGTGCAATCACTATATCACCTCATCTCTGATATCAATGAATAACAGTCAGCTTCTCAGAGTGCAATGTCTGGTTCTTTGGAAAAAGGGAAGAAATAAAGAGAATCGTGCTTTATACAGACCTTTTGGTATTTGAAGCATTGCATTTTTGTGGAACACAAAATTTAAAGCTATTGGCGTTTTTTTCGTTTTTGGCAAACAACTGGAATTTGGCATTGCCCCTCCAATGCCCCTCCAAGGTTGTAACAACATAGTAAAAAAAAGAAATAGTTGTGAAAAATTTGAAATGTTTCGTTTATTTTCTTTTGATTATCTACTTGAAAAACAAGCAATCATTTACTAGTTGATCTCTATAACCACTGGAACACGATCTTGATTTCATTGGCCTTGTTTTCGTGACTAAGCCTCGAGAAAATTTCTCTGGGGGTTTTAATATTTATAGTGCATCCTACTGATTGGATTCTCGATGCAAAGTGAGACGGAAGTTAATTGCAGAGAATGTGGAACGGCGAGAATCAGGAAGTTGACAAAGTTATCAAAAACAGCGTCTAGAATTTTCGGGATCAAATTTCCAAGCTTTAAGGAGTTTTATTCTAGAAAGAAGTAAATGTTTTCATAACAGCCATGTTTTTTGTTTTGTTAATAAGAGATCAAATGATAGCGTAACACACAGAAAGAGATCAAGTGGTTTTTGTGTGCCTAATTTTGGCAGACTTCGTTCTTCAAACCATGTTTATCAAAACACGTGCATTATTACTGTCAGTAGAGAAAGAAAGAAGGTGTAAAATGAAGAACAACCACCAAATAATAATAAATGTGTGAAGGCGTCGGAACTTGTAGAGGAGGCCAGCAGCACTACTAATTATAGCTAAAGACGACCTATCTCTCTATTTCCGTATGGGGGGAATCAGTATCAGTATCAATATCAGAATCAGTATCAGAATCAGAATCGGAATCAAAACCATAAAATGAAATTGAATTTCGAATTCTTGGCGGTCAGTAAGATGAGATGAGAGACGATAAGAGAGTGACCGGTAGGCGCCCCCTGGTCACTTATCAAAATTTGATAGGAGAGGGGTGGGACTCAGTCACACAGTTTTGCATTTTACACGATTCCAAATTAGCGACTCTCATAAGCTACAGTAGGCGCATAAACGTTCTCGAAGGGTTTGAACCAGTTTGTCGAACCTCTCATATGGGCAGAAACCATTACCATGTCCACTCTTTTATACGACGTCGTCCATGCGGCCCGCCGACTAATTGAGAAATCTACGTCAGCGCCTGAAGAGCCGCCTACAGTAACTCGCTACGTCACAGATCTACGTCACAACACTTCGCTTTTTTGTACGTCTCCGGGTGTACACGGTTTCGACAGTGTGTTCAAGTAGTTTTGAAGTTTCGGAGAAATCGAGCGAATTGTTTGAATCAGATGGTCGGAATCAAGGACTGTCCTTCAGCCCCGCGTAGACAATGATAATGAGGGAGATCAGACCGGTCTATTAGCAGGATGAGGTATCAAACTATGTATGTTTTTCTTTGCAAGCTTGCTTTTTTTAATCTGTAATTTTAAACTTTCAACAAAAGGTTTTACTTGAAAAACTAGAATCAGAACCAGTTTATTCAATCTAAAAATCTCAATTTCTAACCTAAAAGAGAAAAATTAGATAATGTGCACTTTGTTGAGCCGTTGACAGCAGAAAATCTGGAAAAACTCAATTATAGAAACATCAAACCTCTTTTGACTTACAGAATCCCTAAAGTGCTTGACGAAGAGTGTGAGGGCAATCGGAATATACACTGGTGACAAATAGTAGACGCAGATGGACGCCTGAAGCCATATGATCGGTCGAGAAACAGCTGATGCTTTTGTACCTGTAAGCCAATGCTGAAGAATGCGTGAAGGACGGCGTCACTGTTCTCCGATCCAGTGAGGACTACAAAGTCGATGTTGTCCTCGGCAAGCCGGAAGAAAAGGAAAATGCGGCTGATAAAGTCGATAATCACAAACACGAAAAGGACTCGCACCAGAGCTCTGTAAGTGTGAATGTACTGGGTGTGAATCTCTCTTTTTTCTTTTCATTACCCCTCTGTACTCACATGTTGTTGTGAAACAGGAGAAAAACAAAACTACTCACTTTGAGAGAGAAATGCTAAACCCAGGGTCATAATTCAATCTCTCTTTTTTAATCACAAGACAAACTGAGAGAAGAAGGAATGATATGGCGGATGGTAGAAGCAAGAGTGCAAGTCTGAAATTGAGAAACCGTGATAAGTGGGGAATGTGGTGTTTTGCAAAACTTGCCTTGCGTACAAGAAACTTTCAAACGGAAGGACCAGGTTTTGAATACCAGGGCTCATCAAAGCGAACGCAAAAACAAGAGGAGCAATGAGGAAATAGGCCAGCCGCTTTCTATTCTCAATGAACGGCCAATAACCCTAAACTTTTTGACGTTATACATCACACCCTTCTGATTCCCATACCACAAACAGACTGGCATATCTATCAAGCGCGATATACATTATCATAATCGACTGCAGGTCGAACATGGGCTGCAGTAGGTAGTCGGCCAGGTTTCTCCACACAAAGGACATTTCGTCGTCTTGTTGCGTCTCGCTCCACAGCTTCTGGAGATCTGTGTACATCTGAAGGGCAATGTTTTGTTTGGAATGGGGAAAAGGGGGAAAGGGCTTACATCGGATAGACAATCGAAGATGAAAATTGCTGTCATAAGAATAGAGGTTATTATGATGACGAGTAAGAGGAATAGTACAAGGAGTCGAATTCTGTATACAATTTCTAATTACAATGCAACTTGAAAGTAAATTTAAAAAAAACTAAAACTCACTTCAAAATACCATGTTTATTCCTTCCATTTACCAAATTTGCCACTAGAACCGTGATATTACAAATCAATCCTATAATCGTCACTGCTAGTCGAATAAAATCAAAGATATTAGTGTAGAGAAAACCAGGATATGAGAAGTTAATTGTCCTGGAGAAGATTTTGTTAATAATGGTTATAGATTAGTAACTCACGTGTTAATGAACTTGTTGAAGGTAACATAGTCAATTTGATCGAGATGGTTGTAGTAATGATGTGGGCCCATGTAAGACTTTTCTGTAGTTTGGTAGGAGAGGTTCCAGGAAGTGTCAGCGACCTCTGTGACATTTTGTTCTAGCTCCATAACTGATGAGGAGTTCATTATCTGAATTTAAATATCGGAATATGAGTGCAAACGGAAAGAGGAGCATTAAGACAAGATTCAATATTCACCACCTTGGCGTGCTCGAAATTCATCAATCAACTAATGGTCTGTTCAGGTATTCATCATGAAACAAGAGGCACAGATGTGTCATCAAACTTTATAAAACTCAAATTCACACACTGGGATAACACCGGTTATTCGGAAGATTACCGGAGGGGCGAGGCAGATTAACCGGCATCGCTTTGTCGATTTCAATTGTCCGGTCCTACCGGTGTACATCACCAAACTTTTTTGGGGTGGAGAGAATTATAAGTACACATGCTTCTCAACCTTCTTCAGACACAGTCATTATGTTTATTGGAAGGGAAACATGGCAAGAAAATGAACGGTATCCATTTCTGACAGAAGATCAAGTTAAAAAGAGAAAAAAGACGAAAAAAAGGAGAAAAGAAAAAAAAGATAAAAACTAGGTATGATGAAGCTCGTTGTTCTTAATATACGACATGATACAGTTATAAAGGAGAGAGACGAGATTCACGTAAACCACTCTGACAGCAGGTGGCAGGAAATAGAAGTTGATAAGTTGTGCCGGAGGCCAGAGCGTGAAATCGACCTGTAAAAATGAATGGGTTGTCTGTAGAAACACCGGAAAATTATGGCCGGAATTGCATAACAAGAAACAAGTTTCCATTGCGTTTCTAGGTGATCCGTGTGACGCGATGAAGTAGGTAAATCAAGTTTTGTGGTATTGTTTGAGAATACTTTTCCGAGACTACCTCATCATCTACTTCTTCGCATTGATATTTCTCAATTAATTTGCGTATTTTTTCGAGAGAACTAGTTTTCTCCACCCGGAATAAAGTTTTATTTTTGTTTTTGGTCATCTGCTTTACTTTCGGGAAGTCGTTAAGGTTTATGATGTAACAAAATGAAACTGGGAAACTGGGAGATTATTAACTGGAAAACCAGTTTTCAGGGATGTGTTTGTTTTTTTCTTTTTTTCTTTTTTTACCTTCCATATGTGCCACATCTTCCGTTGGTACTCCGCGAACGCTGCTCTCAACGACTTTCCTTCATAGATGGCGCCGACTGGAATCAAAAGTGATATCATTTGATAATCGAACTACGAACATGAATACCTGTAATAAAAGTGCAGGAGAAAAACGGAATGAAAGCGGTGTCCCATGCGAGTTTCTTCAAAACCCTTGTCTGTTTGGATCCTCGGAACTTTCTGGTGTCTAGAACCCGATAGAAACAGTGTAAGCTCGGGGCCATCACGAGTCCGATTGCTGACATTCGAACTGTAAATGCAGTTGTTATACAGGGGACTATTTAAAAAACTTGAAAGTTGATGTTTGCCAATATGATTTTTGTTATAAATGAGCAGTTTTTGATCTACTCCTAAACAAGAATTTAATTTGATCTTGATCAGCTTTCAGCGTCCATATCTTGGATGCTACACTTTTAATCACCTCAAATCAGCACAAGAGCTTATTACTATGAAAGTTCTTGTTTCAAATATACCCTTCTTATAATAAGAATCACCCCAAAGCGCTCATTCATTCAAGTATCTCCAGTCACTTCTCTTGATTACAAAAAACCTAAGAGTTCACATATATCCATTCCAATCCCGAATAACTACACATCAGCACTTTAATCTTCGCAGTTCTCATGATTTCCCCAGGGACACAAGACGCTGCAGATAATTAGTTCCCAAACACCGCAATTTGTCATTTGACACGAAGTCCAGCAACAATTTCATATAGAAAAAAGAGGGCTTACATGTTCGCCGCCAGTCCCATCCGTCACGATCCACATCTCCATTAATGTGCTGCTGGATCAAGTCGGCCGTTCCAATTTGGGCGCAACTTGTTCCGACGTTTGTTAGCAATAAGTGACGAGCTAAGAAGTTGCGGACGCGGTTCTAGAAAAAGTGCAATTAGGACCTAGAAAGGAGAGGATGCTTACCATCGACTTTTGAAGGTTTTGAAAGGGAGTAAAAGGACCCGGTCTGTAAAATTATCATTTCTGGTGTCTAATTACAAAAAAGGATACGTTTCCAAAGCGGCTATGAACAAAATTGACTAAAGAAGACTCAAGAATTAAATGAACAAAGAAGGCGACTGAAACAGAGAATCAAAATCAAGAAATGGTGCGATAAGCCCTTGCGAAGAGCGCAGTCAATTAGTGCGAGAGCCCGAAGACTTCTATTGTCGTCGCTTAGAAAAATTGGTTCGGCGAAGAACATAAAGTAGCAAAAAAGAAGAGTACGTACCTAGAAGAAGCGGCAAGAACACCGAAGAGACGGGAGAGGAAGCATCGAACGACTCGCGGGGAAACTGCCGATGGTATCACTTGCCCATAATTGAGTTACACCGCATTTGTGGATTCAATCCTGCAAATATTCAGAGTACGTTTCACTTTTTCTCACTTTGTTTCTTTTTTTAGCTGTTGTGGGTTTTTGTCGAAAATTGGTGATGATTCATGAAAAATAGAGAGGAAGGAAGGTAAGAGTGTCAAAACACAGATGGATTATGGCAACATTCATTTTCTGTGTTGAATTTTTGAACAAATGAAAGGGAGATGAAGATAGAGAAAAGGAATCTTGAAATCCATAATGTTGAAGTTGAAGTTGAAGCACTTGACTCAAAAAAAAACGTTGAGCACCTGAAAAAAGTTGAACTTTCTAGATAAATTGTTGATATGGAATCAACCGTGATAATTGATTGATTATTCTAAAAACCGATTCCTGAGAAGCTGTTATTTTTCAAAATTGCTTGTCTTGTGGATATTTGTCCTTTTTTAAATCTGTGTTTTATTGCAACGTGCATATGTTCTGTATGAGTTACATATAAGTTTTCACCTGCTCAAAATAAAATTTGTGAAGTGTTTTTGTAACTTCTTGAAGGGGTGAGATATTCATATTATTTGCTGGTAGATATTTCACTGATTACAACTTCGGTACTTTAATTTCAAATAGATTGTGTAAGTACTAAATTACTGAAGCCGTCTTGAAAACAAAATTCGGTGTTAATTCATTTATGAATGTTTTAAGATTACAAGCAGATTATCCTTCTAAAAAGTACCACTGAAAATATCGTTGACACCTTTTGTAGCCCCTTTTAACCAACCAAAACTTCTTGTCGCCAGACAAGACCCCACAAAGCGTAGTTTTGGGTGACTCACATTGTTTTGTGTGTGTAAAATATGCATTCTCTTTATTTCACAATGTTATTTCAAACTCTTCCGGTATATTTTGACAAAAATTGAATAATGAACAAATCTTGCCGTAAATCGACACCGGAAATGGTGCACTGTTTCGTGGCAAGACCCGGAAGATTGGCAGCTTTTAACAAAAAACTGCCAATCTTCCGGGTTTTTTTTTGAATTGCTTCGTTCATTTTATAAACTTCTGTCTGAATGTTTATTTATACTTCATCATCATTGACGTTAATTTTTTTTTAATTTTTTTTGTGCGATTCTATTAAAGCTTTGGTAAATTTGGGAAATCATATAAAATCTGAAGAAATCAGTCCGTAAATCGACATAGCTTTGTGGCGAGACCCAAAGCACCGCTTTTTGCAGCCTTTCTTTTTAAATTCAGTTTGCAATGTCTTTCTCAATCGTTCCCAATAGTGCCTCTCCTTCATATGCCCCACTTGATTGACTTTTTGATTGAAAACTGTTTCATCTCCCCCTTCCAACACATTCCCTCTTCTTTCCTAGTCTCCTTCCTCTGCAAAATCTGCTAAATTCTGAGAACACACACATCTCAAGTAGCTGAGATTGTTCCTCTCCCACTTGTAACACAAGAATCTACATGTTGCAGCCATCTGTTATTATACTTATTCATTGGGCATACGAACCAGAAACAGAATAAGAATAAGAATAATAAATGAGGGTTCGAATTTCAAAAAACAATATCCACCCGGAAGAGGAGAAGTTTGCGCGCTAAGTGCTTCTCGGCGTCAAGTGAGCTCTCCCCCCATATCAACTTTATTACACACTCTATCAGAGAGTGACCAATTTCCTTTCTCCCTTTTATTTTTTTTGTTCGTTGCTGAATAAACCCCCAAAGGAGGGAGAAATATGTATACATTCTCTTCTTTTTTGTAGAAAGTTGTTTCCGTTTTCTCTCGCTTCCTTTTTCTAAAAGATGTAACGATAATTAATCATGGTAGGAAAGCAAACACCTCCACTTTCTTTCTCTTTCTCTCGAAATCACTTTGCCACAACGAAATTCGATCCATTCGAGAACTTCTTTGTGGGTGGGTGATGTTGATCTAGCAATCTAAGCATCTAAGGGGGAGCATTTCCATTGGAATGTTTCGTGTTCAATACTCGTAAATCTCCAATGTTACACCCTCATCAGTTGTCGTGGGGGGGCCATTGCGAATAAACAATTCTGGACCCAACAGTCAAACGTTTCCTCTTATCTATTCAACAAATCCTTTTTCTTCTTCTTCTCTCACTACTTTTTTCCCCCGTCTTTCTTCACAAAATTTGGCTTTGTTGCGAGCACACACACAATTTGAATGCCCGCATACTTTCATGTAAAGTCCGACGGCTACTTGACGAATAGCTCGTCTATCTTCTGTTCCACTTTTCTCCTTTTTTTCCCCTCCTCCACCACAATTTTATTGGCGGCGGGCCAAAAAGTTTGATCTCTCTCTCTCTCTTCTTTTGGGCAGCAGTATTATATTCGTTTTTTTTCACGGACTAATAGAATAATTATCGGAAATTGAATCCCAGAGTGTAGCTGAACTTTTTGTGACCTTTCTCACGCTTCGATGCTTTCCCCACAATCCAAATGAAAACCCTGAAGGCCAGTGAGCATTTCGCAAGACAATATTAATTTTACACTTGTTGCTCGCCGCAATAAGCCTATTTTGCCCTCTTAATCTGTTGAAAATAGAGACCTAAGAATGAGAATAAGGATGTTGACATAGGCAAAACAGGCGAGAAAATTGCCAGAGACCCATTTTCCACTCGAACTGCGCTCAAATAGGGTCATCTTGGTGACGAAATCGCGGGGATTAGTGTGTTTTGCGTAATTTGTTCAGTTTCTTGGGAGAGACAAAAAAAAGGAAAAAGAAAGAGAGAGTAAGAGAGAGAAAAGAGAATAAGGAGGTCAGGAACATTTACCGTTCATGATAAGATAAGATAATCCAAATGTTCCAAATCCAATTTGTCTACCTTTTTTGCACTCTTCTCAACGTTAACTTTTGTCTCGTGGGCGGTGGGTTCGCCATCATCCATCTCTAAGAAAGCACTGTGACATATGACATTGGCGATCATCCTCAGGGCCTGTTCTCCTCTTGCTACTGCGTCTCCACATCTGCACACTCTTTCGCGTTCGGCTCATCTCTACCCACACCACTAATACTGGTACACCCCGTCCCTCCCCACAGCCGGCGATGAGATTGGGAGGCGAGGGGACGTCACACCAGTCACCAATTTGCCTTCTCTTCATTTTTCTTCGCCAGTCTGTTCGGCTCTTGTCCTTTTCACTTGCTTCTGCAATCAATGACGAATCGGTACCATTTAGACACACCTTCTGTAAACATGCATTGCAGCTTGTTTCCAATTATTCCACCGTTCCAATACTAGTGCGCTTTCACTTCTTATATCCTTCTATTCTTCAACCAAAGCCACCAAAACGATCCATTTTTTATTACGGCCGTCTGCGTCTAGGCCACCCTCTAATGCATGCGTATTCTAAGCACGTGTGGCCGCACACATTCGTTGCCACCACAACCACAAGACCAAGAAGTAAGAAGATGTGGAGAGGCATTTGAAATCATAAACGCGGGGTGCTAATTAACAGATGTGTAGTCGAGTCGACCCCCAAGACACTTCAACATTTTCCCGCCCTCAATAATCGCTCCATCACATTTCAATGCCAAAACGCTCTCATAATTATCCGCCACTTTTCTCTTTTCTTTTCCGTTTTCCGATTCTTCTAATTCTCCCGATTTCAAGGATAATTTACCACTAGAAGTGTGAAAATGAAACTCGAACTTCTTGCTCTGCTCGCTTTTGCATACACAGACACCGGTCGTCTTCCACTTTGTCCATTCTGGCTTGTTCCTATTGTCCTTCCGAATTGGAATTATTCAAATGTGTATCATTCATCGGCCGTCGGATTCCTTCCCTGCCTGCCACCCACTTTTATCTAATTATCCCTCTTTTTTATATCAGCTTCATGATTCCGGTCTGGAAGCTTAAGTCTCAAGATTGGCTGCGATAGCCATTATGAATGCCATGCGAAGATTATCCCCCCGTTTGCCTTATTTTTGCCGTCTTTCAAGAGAAAATCTGCTCAAATGACGTTAAGTTCTAGAGCCACCTGCGTCAAAGATTGATGAAAGTATACGTTTGTCAGTTTCGATGAATTTTCCGACTTGTAAACATAAGAAAAGTGAGGAGAGAGGGAATAATTGGTAATGGGTGTTGTTGTTGTGTCCCCAGTCCACTTCTCTCCCTCTCTCTCTCCCTCTTTCTTCACCAGGCACACTGAAGCAGGTGTTACTCCTCCGTAAATAGCTCTCATCAATCTAATGTTCTTAATTTTCCTTCTTCAAGATTTGGCACACATTATTTTGGGCAATCCGTCTTCTATATCTCTCCCCCACTCGCAGGGCTCGCAATTCCCATCATTTGTCATTGAGTCGTGTCCTGTCCGAGGGGACAAAACTTACGAGACCCCCCTTTTTGTTTCTCGGGCTGTTTCAGCGACGTCACTTGCAGAATATGAGAAGTGGCTCAGGGTGTAAAGTGTAGAATGCAAGAAGCAGAGTGTAGGGTGTAGAGTGTAGAGTGCGTATGAATGTGAAAGTATTCTGAAAGTATTCTAACATTCAAAAGTACAAATTTAGGGTGCGTGTACTTCTTCTTCTCTTGCCAAGCATGCCAATTTCTAGCTTCTCTTGTGATGTTTCCCAACTTTGAAACTTTTAAGTTAATAGTAAAGATTCCCATAGAAACATAGAAACATAAAACATAAACTTATAAAATATAAAAGCAATATTGAATAGTCAATGCGCGTTGCTACTTATTATTCCTCTCTCTCCCTACTTTCCCACAATGCCAGTTTTGGTGGTTTTATTTACCACGATTTGCTTTTATTATTCCAAAAGAGTTCTTGTCAGATAAGCGTAATGTACCGGAACACCACGCTTTGACATCTTCTTCTTCTTCCTTTTCTTCCCCACGAACAGATTGACATTGACCGATATATCCTAGAAAAATGTGTCTGTCGACGACGTCGATGCGCATTCTCCCCTTTTTTTGGTCTATCTCCTACTAATGTTGATTTTATCAGGCAGGGTATAGGTGTAGATGGTAGAATAGACGATGTCAATTACTCTTTTTTTCTCTACGTTTCTCTTAATCCGCAAATTCATCTCCACTTTTTTGCAGGGGGTGTTACATCCAAGGATTCAGAATGTCGGAGGACTATGTGATCGTCAAGTACGACTATCTCGCGCAGGAAGAACAGGAGTTGACGATCAAAAAGAACGAGCGGTTAAAACTGCTAGACGACAGCAAGAATTGGTGGAAAGTGAGTTTCGCACGCTACTTTCCCCATTTCGCAATCACCAATCACTTCTAGGTGGTGAATGACGCGAACAGTGTTGGCTTTGTACCGTCCAACTACGTGCGGAAGGAGTCGATTGTGGACAAGGCAAAGGGCACGATTAAAGGATTGGCACGAGGTCGCAACCGATCATCGGATCCCGAGCCGGTGGGTAAAAACAGTTGAAATTGAGGAAATGGAAGCAAATAGTGTCTGCAGACACGGCGTTTCAAAACCAGTCCTCCCACGTGGAGGGAAATCTCTTTTCCTTGTTGCCACTTTGGTTCTTTTCACTTCCATTTCAATTCAATTCCAAAGGCATAGTATAATAACACGTTTTTGCGTGTTATCAGGTTATCAAACAAAACTATCGATGTTTCCCTTCATTTTTCCCTTTCTGACATCAGTGCTCCAATAGTTTTGTTTCTTTTCCTTCCCGTTCCCTTTTTTTCCACAAATTTACTTCTCAAATACGCCGCCTTTATAAATTTCGCTTGTCATCATCCATGACAAATTTGTCGAAAAACTGGCATTACTCAGTCAATTCTATAGGAAATGATGAAAAAGGCCAAATAAAGAGGAATGCGCGTGAGTTATAGTGTATAGTGCACCAGGACAGTCCGAGTCCGCAGTGACTTATTGATTGCTCTCCCGCCAACACAAATGGCCCCTCGCCTACTCCGTACCCTCTTTTTGACAGCGTTTACTTTGCTTTTTCGATGCACTTTGTCGCCTTTCCACTCACCATATCATTATTTGAGAAAGTACGTCTCGTCTCAAAACGCGCGCTTTTTCCAAGGTTCGACGACCGTCATAAATGGCCGAAATATTTGTGTATGCGCTTGTGTGCGATGGCCGCCAACATACGTATCGTTGCAACCCCTTATCATGCGAGAGCAACGACAATGTCTTTTGGGCAAATGAGTCGGGGCGACGGTCTGCGCGCGAAATGTCTCCCCTCTCCCGATACGTTTTGTCTCAATCGCCAGCTTCTCTTCACCTTTTTCTCCCGAATCGTATTTCCCAATGTGTGCGTGTGGTTGCATGCACATTGCCTACGAGCTCAACGCTCACTTTGTTTGCGTTTCCGACTGAAGGTAGCGGGTTGGCTGCTCCTGTGGCCACGTACGCAGGAAGGCTCGCAATTCCGGCTCTTGGGACTCTTTTTTTCTGCTGCTTCTTCTCGAGTATGCAATTTAATTAACCGCTAGCAGGCAGGACTCTATATCCACGAAAACGCGTCTTTTTCGAGAGTATTGATTTTCAATTTTTCACTAGTGAGTTATGTAGAGAGGCAAAACAAAATGCAAGCATCCCCTTGTTCAATTCCTCAGTGCAAAAATTTTATGGCCACAGTCGTTCTATTTTCTCATTCCAAGTTCTAATTAAAATCATTACAGGAGGAACGATCCAACGGTATCGAACGCCTTGCCTTTACTCTCAACAACAACTGCGCCATAACACCATCATCAGCCAATAAACTTCCCATGATGAGCACACGCACTAAGGCAGTCGTCAAGTTCACCTACGAGCCACGACTGGAAGACGAACTTGGATTGACGAAAGGCGATTTCGTTTTCGTCGTTGAGAAGAGTACTGACGGGTGGTGGAAAGGAGAAGCCAACACGGGAGCTACCGGGTGGTTCCCTTCCAACTATGTCGAAGAAGTCGAGCAATCGGCCAATGGAAACCAAGGGAGCATCGAGAATCGCAATCCGTCAGTTCCAGTCCCGCAGCCGATCCAACAACAGCAGGCGCCGGCGGCCGCGCGGGCATCTCTCGAGGTGAGAACTTCACTTTCATAGGTTAATTCTATATACTTGCTCTTCCAGATCGTTGTCGCCCTCTACTCTTTCGATGCTTCTTCCTCGGAAGAGCTTTCTTTCAAAAAAGGTGAGCGGCTCGAAATCGTGGACCACCCAGCGCACGATCCAGACTGGTGGATGGCCCGAAACTCGCTCGGATCCACTGGTCTTGTTCCGCGGAATTACATTGAGGTAAGAGTTGAAACGTCAATATTAAAAAAATGTCTTATTTCCAGGTGGTCAACGACTCTTCGTCTTCAAGCAAAGCTCCCCAACAAGAATTCACCCCACAGTACTCTGGCAACGGAGAGATTCCGATGGAACAAGAGCCGTGGTACTTCGGACGAATCTCCCGTGACCGTGCCGAAGAACTACTTCTCCAGGGTCGTGATGGAGAGTTCCTCGTGCGAGATTCGGAGAGCAACGTAAGCGAATCAATTATTCCAATCAAACTTCATCATTTCCATTTCAGCCAGGTGATTTGTCGATATCGATGCGTGGAATTGAAAGGAACAAGCACTTCAAGGTTCTGAATGTCGGAGGACAGCTCAAAATCGGCAATCGCACTTTCATGAACATGAACTCTCTTATTGCGCACTACACCACTAACCCGATCTTCTCTTCCCCGACTGAAAAGTTGTACTTGACCGGCCCTCTTCCAAAATAAGTGATCATTTGCACCACTGATCATTCACTACATCTCATTCTTTCCCCCCAAACTCTCTTCTGTAACATTACTCGAATGTAATGATCATGTCATTCTATCAATGATAGCCCTGTGTCTAGTAAACTATTTTTTCCATTTGCCATCCAGAAACCGTTTTACACAACGGTTAACCACGGTTTCGAAGTGTCCCTCCATTACTGTGTACGTTTTTTTATTACTCTACTCCACTCTTATCCATTGCTCCATCCTTTGCTCTCAATGAGTATATGACTGAATTCCAATATTGCCTTTGTGATATTTTGTAAATGAAACGTTGGAGAGGCAATGAGTATTAGTTTCTTTGAGAAGGGGTCAATGTCATAGTTTGATGAAAAAAAGATGAGTTGTTTTTCAGAAAAATGACAGAAAATGACAGGGATACGAGGAGTTTTGGAACTCAAGCCATATAAACCGGTCGAGGTGCTGCTGTAGCTCTTTGGTTGGCTGTTTATGGGGCCGGGAATTTTACGAAATGTTCCAATTAATTTCCTCGAAAAAAGTGAAAAGGTTTTTACTTGAAAAGAATTCAACCCCTGTCCCTTTGCAGAAAATCTGCCCGCTTAACTCCGAGGACTACCCCGATACGCTTGAAAAGGGTGGCGCAAAAGCGTACATGTGCACGCGATTTCGGGACCCCTCGCAGGGTCATTTTCAGAAATTTTCAGGTAAAGTACTCTTCAAATTAAAGCTATCAACTTCTAGTTTGTACGGGCATCACCGCGGGGTCAAGTAAGGACCGTAGCCAAAAATTTGGCTCATTTCTATGGCTGGAGGCAACGCTAGGGTTAGCGCCACACAGATACACGGTTCGTCGGTAATTGTAAAGATACTCATTGAAAATGCAGAATACGATAAAACTTGGTTTTCTTTATCAGTGATTGGAAAGAAACTGATGATTGCATAGAGCAATGTCATGTGCAGTTTAATTAAAGTCGCCCATTTGGTCATGGTTCAGAAAACTCAGAGCCACGACGGGCCTTTGGACTAGACAAAGTTAACGGTTGCATGATCAAAATAGGAGGTGAAACATTAATCATGTGCTTTACAAAAATCGTCATTAATTCATTGTTCAGCAGGAGTACCCCGCCAAGCTCGAAAAAGTTGTACGTGAAACTCATGCCCAAAAAGACAAATTCCGTCAAGATGAAGGACTAAAGGCCAATTGCATAGTTCTTTTGAATTTCAATACTGATGTACAACATCATGACAAAAAAGTTGACAAAAGTGAAAGACGAATGCACTGAGGAGAGCTAATGTGGATTCCGAAGAAGTCGTAGTTGCACTGAGCACATCCAGACTGTTTCTCAAATCGTCGAGAAATGCATAGAGTTTAATATTAAATAGATAATGATTTTCGTCAATTTCCTTTCGGCTTTCGACAGTGTCAATTTGAGCACAGGTGACTTTCGACTTGTGCCCAACAGTTTGAAACAAGCTAGATGACTGCCTCCTGGACTACAATCGGAAGTTACAGATACCACTTCAGCTTGATGTCCGTCAAGGAGAATCTGCATCACCAGGCGGATCGATGGCAAGACCTCGTACTAATTTCCACCAACATTGTTGAAAATAAACAGTGCCTGAAAATCCTGAAAAAATGCAGCACAGAAATCGAAAAAAAAAGAAATCTTCCTCGAAGGTCAACCAAACGTTTTTGGCAGCCAACTCTATCATCCAAGCAAGCGGAATAACAAACTGGACCGCCAATATCAGCAGTTTGTTGTTGGTAAGAAAGTACAGATGGGCGGGACACTTGGCAAGATCAAATCCGCTCAGATGGTCGAAATTGACCACTTAGTGGCAACCAAAAATTGGCCAGAGGAATAGAGGAAGAAGCGATTGGGCGACGAGACGTTCTGAAACACCGCAATGACGTTCCTTCCCGCACAGTGGGGATCCCTGTTGAAAGAAGGAGACGTCCTGGTCCACCGAAGCCAGGAAAGACCGTTTCAAATCTTTTGATTTTGTCTATAGCTGTTCAAGCTCAAAATCCGTGTGAATGAAATGTAGGAGAGGGGCGCATTGCGCCAAGGATTGGCCGGGTGTTCCGAACACAATTTAAAACATTTGTTGAAACTGCTCAATTTATGAATTTTATTATTTTCCGAAGTTTTTTTTTCTGAAAATGTTTTTATCTTTTTCGTCTACCACCCCGCAAACAATGGTGAATGTAAAATAAATTTATTTAAATTTTTAAAAGATCATCACGCCATTCTCACTCCCTCCTGCTCTTGTCGTCTGCGTCTCTTCATATCCCTTTTGCGCAGGCTCCGCCCATTCACCGGACCATTGAACAATCGATTTGCCGCAAAGGAGTCTATAACTGCGTCTCTTCATCTTACACGCTCACTACTCTCTTCCCCCCCCCCCCTTTTCCCGACTCCGCCCATCCACCGCGGACCAGTATAAAAGGACTGGAGATACGCTCACATTCTTCAACTCTATTCCAATTAATCTCCTGTCGCCTTGGACTTTTAGCGCTTTCGCTGAATTTGTCCCGAATCGATTCCGTCTGTCGCTATGGTAAGCAATAACTTTTTGATAGGAAAACAGTTTAATTTGTAATTTTACAGTTTGTAAAGGCGATCGAGTCCTACAACTCGGAGCTCCGCGAAGACCTCGAATTCGAGAAAGGCGAAATTCTGCTCCTGCTCGAAAGACCATTTTTCCGCTTCGTTTTTGTAAAAAACAAGTTTGGGTCGACAGGCATGGTGCCTCTTCATCTTGTAAAGAGCCTTGATTCGGTGAGTGTCATTTTGAATGTAAAGGGACCCATCATTACTTTCCGTAGTGAAAAATCTTCAAATGCATTTTCAACAATCGTTTCATTATCTTGTTCCAAGTTCTAATTAAAATCATTACAGGAGGAACGATCCAACGGTATCGAACGCCTTGCCTTTACTCTCAACAACAACTGCGCCATAACACCATCATCAGCCAATAAACTTCCCATGATGAGCACACGCACTAAGGCAGTCGTCAAGTTCACCTACGAGCCACGACTGGAAGACGAACTTGGATTGACGAAAGGCGATTTCGTTTTCGTCGTTGAGAAGAGTACTGACGGGTGGTGGAAAGGAGAAGCCAACACGGGAGCTACCGGGTGGTTCCCTTCCAACTATGTCGAAGAAGTCGAGCAATCGGCCAATGGAAACCAAGGGAGCATCGAGAATCGCAATCCGTCAGTTCTAGCCCCGCAGCCAATCCAACAACAGCAGGCGCCGGCGGCCGCGCGGGCATCTCTCGAGGTGAGAACTTCACTTTCATAGGTTGATTCTAAATACTTGCTCTTACAGATCGTTGTCGCCCTCTACTCTTTCGAAGCTTCTTCCTCGGAAGAGCTTTCTTTTAAAAAGGGTGAGCGGCTCGAAATCGTGGACCACCCAGCGCACTATCCAGACTTGTGGATGGCCCTTAACTCGCTCGGATTCACTGGTCTTGTTCCGCGGAATTACATTGAGGTAAGAGTTTAAGCATCAATACTTTCAAAATGTTTTATTTCCAGGTGGTCAATGACTCTTCGTCATCCAGCACGGCATTCCAACAGTCACACGGTTTTGGAACGACTACGACGCCAGGATTGGTCGTGTACCCATACATTGCCCAAAATCACGACGAATTATCCGTATGCACGAACGAAGTCGTTTTTGTGCAATTTATGAAATTCAATCGTTCATCCGTTGTGACTCGAAGTGGCCGTCGGGGGTATGTGCCACTGCAATGTCTTTGCATTTTAGAGATGGCGCATCTTGAAGACGAAGAAAGTAAAGTGAGTGTTTAAACATTCCAACTGAAATCAGTGTTTTTAAATGTTTTCTTACCGTATTAGGATTTCATTTATTTAGGTTGAGTCAGTTTTTATATTTTAATTTCTCCAATCGTTCGGTTTTTCTTGAAATTTTGTTGCGTTTTACAATATTCCGATTAAACAAAATTTCAGTATTAACTATGAAAATGCATTAATAGTTACAACTTATTAGATAAATGTAAAGAAATTTTGAATAATTTAACTATCACGACTGATTCCCAAGTTTTTACTTTTTTCTCATCCTTTCTGGATCCTGTACAAACTCCGAATAAGATAACATACGAATAACTGCAAAACTACAAAAAAAAGCTTTAAGATCATTGACGTGTCATTGAATTCTAATTATTGATTTTCAGCAGAAGACGTCTACAAAGGCAGAAGAAGACTTCTACAAAGATCTCTGCGGAGCTGTAAGTTCAAAGAAATCACATTTTTTGCAATTTGCATTCCAATTTTCTTGTTTTATAGAGAGTGTTAGTGATGACTGCATTCAAGCCGATTGATACCGAAAAATTAACAGTCAGACAGGGAGAAACTCTTATAATTGAAAAGATGATCGACAATAATATGGCATATGCCAAAAACGTCTACGACATCCATGGATTAATTCCACTTTCAATAGTTAAGGTAAACATCAATGCGCGAACATTTTGTTTAGTCTTATTTCCAGATAATCCGCGAAGGAGAAATTCCGATGGAACAAGAGCCGTGGTACTTCGGACGAATCTCCCGTGACCGTGCCGAAGAACTACTTCTCCAGGGTCGTGATGGAGAGTTCCTGGTGCGAGATTCGGAGAGTAAAGTAAGCAAATTTTCTGCCACTTTTAGTTCAATGTTTTTCTTACAGACCGGAGAGTTCCAGCTGTCCATCACAACAGCTGGTAAGTACCTGCACGTCAAAGTGTTCAGCGTGTGTGGCTTGTTCGTCGTGTGGCACCGCACTTTCATGAACATGAACGCTCTTATCGCGCACTACACCACCAACCCGATCTTCTCTTCCCCGACTGAAATGTTGTACTTGACCGGCCCTCTTTCAAAATAAGTGATCATTTATTTGCTCCACTGATCATTTACAAAATTTCCCCCTCCATACTCTTTTTCAAATATGTCCCTGTGTCTAGAAAACTATTTTTTCCATTTGCCATCCAGAAACCGTTTTACACAACGGTTAACCACGGTTTCATAGTGCCCCTCCATTACTATGTACGTTTTTATTATTACTCTATTCCACCCATATTCATTGCTCCATCCCTTGCTCTCAATGAGTATATGACTGAATTCCAATATTGCCTTTGTGATAATTTGTAACTCGCTCGGATCCACTGGTCTCGTTCCCTGGAATCACATTGAGGTAAGAGTTGAAGCATCAATATTTTCAAAATATGTTATTTCCAGGTGGTCAACGACGGTGCGAGATTCGGAGAGCAACGTAAGCGAATCAATTATTCCAATCAAACTTCATCATTTCCATTTCAGCCAGGAGATTTGTCGATATCGATGCGTGGAATTGAAAGGAACAAGCACTTCAAAGTTCTGAATGTCGGAGGACAGCTCAAAATCGGAAATCGCACTTTCATGAACATGAACTCTCTTATTGCGCACTACACCACCAACCCGATCTTCTCTTCCCCGACTGAAAAGTTGTACTTGACCGGCCCTCTTCCAAAATAAGTGATCATTTGCACCACTGATCATTCACTACATCTCATTCTTTCCCCCCAAACTCTCTTCTGTAACATTACACGAATGTAATGATCATGTCATTCTATCAATGATAGCCCTGTGTCTAGAAAACTATTTTTTCCATTTGCCATCCAGAAACCGTTTTACACAACGGTTAACCACGGTTTCATAGTGCCCCTCCATTACTATGTACGTTTTTATTATTACTCTATTCCACCCATATTCATTGCTCCATCCCTTGCTCTCAATGAGTATATGACTGAATTCCAATATTGCCTTTGTGATAATTTGTAACTCGCTCGGATCCACTGGTCTCGTTCCCTGGAATCACATTGAGGTAAGAGTTGAAGCATCAATATTTTCAAAATATGTTATTTCCAGGTGGTCAACGACGGTGCGAGATTCGGAGAGCAACGTAAGCAAACTAATTATTCCAATCAAACTTCATCATTTCCATTTCAGCCGGGAGATTTGTCGATATCGATGCGTGGAATTGAAAGGAACAAGCACTTCAAGGTTCTGAATGTCGGAGGACAGCTCAAAATCGGCAATCGCACTTTCATGAACATGAACGCTCTTATCGCGTTGTACCCATCACCACCACCATCACTGGCATACCAAGAATCCGGATACTCTGCCGCCCCGTCCGACAAGTTCTTCGGAAAAGACCCGGCATTTGGAGAAGAGCTCCGTCTCAACGAAACATTCCTCTTCAAGATCAGAATGGGCGCGTGGTGGAAGAGCAGAACCGATTCTGACTTCAGCGGTTGGTTTTCATCGAATGCCGTGAGAATTCTGAACCTCGATGAAACGCCAAGAGGCGGCGATGTACGCGAGTCCGATTCCAGAGGTAAGAACTGTATTTGTCAGTTTGATATCTAACCATTTGCTTTACAGTTTGTTGTTGTTTCCAAAACCAAGCTGAGCATTGACAAAAGACAGAAGCTGCGGGTGCTGTACCAGCCAAAGGACTTGCCCCAGTGGTCGTGGGTGCGCGATTAATTCGGTGGCAAAGGACTCGTGTCCGACTTATACGTCCAGGTAAGCATTAAAGCGTTGTTGTACTTTCAAACAGATTTTATTTCCAGGTTGTCTCGTCATCTAGCAAGTCTACTCAGTCGGGCTCCAATGGTAATCCACACACTCTCCTTCTAGATTTCCAAAATTTCATAACTATCCCATGCCGGTTGTAGGCACTTCCACTTCCCCTCCTTTTAAAAGTTTCCCAGTCTTTCATTTCGCCTCTTACAGGCTTGCCCCCTTTCTCGAACAAGCTTCGTTTATTAAGTAATAGCAGTTTCCCGAAGATTTTTTGTAGATTTAAATATCATGTTTTTGACTTGTGCCTCTTCCCACGTTTTCCATATCTTGATTCTTTTGTTTTTTGTGGTGATCCACAAAGTTTCTCCCCTACCCCTATTGCTTTTCAAGATATTAAGATTTACCCCTCAATAATATGTTGTCAAATGATAAATACGCACAATATTAAATAAATATTGAAATTGAAGCAGTTGTTATGTTATGAACACTCTTTTAAGCGTATTCCCCAGTGTTGAGCCTGTTACATGCTCAAAAAATCTCGTGCTTTGGTGAAAAATCTGAAAAAAACATTACAAATTTTAGCTTACACAATTCTCTGTTATCTATAATCATCTGAAATCACAAGTTTTCCATTTCCCGACTCAAAATCACCAGTTTCCACTGCCAAACACCCCATTCGCTGGCCAGACAGCGCACTCTCTTCTCTCTAGCATTTCTCGCACACACTTTGCGCTGCGTGTGGCTGTTCGCTGTCGCTATCTTTTCGCCGTACAGCGCGTCTTCTCGCAGCCCTTATAGCTCAGTGGCAGAGCGTTGGTCTTGTAAACCAAAGGTCCGTAGTTCAATCCTGCGTGGGGGCAATTGCTTTTGTTGGTTTTGTATTGTATTGTTCTGTACTCAGAGGTTCATGGGATGTATAGCATTGTCCGTTATACTGAAAAGAAGACTCAGTTCCTCGTTCACTTCCAAATGAGAAGCGAAATCCATTACCACACTGCCCGCTTTTTGATTGAATGACGTGGCTATCCAATTTTACCCCCATCTTTTCAGCTCATTCATCTTGGACTCTGCACAACGTTCTCTTCCACTCTTCTTATTGCATTACTTTTTTGGCTTGTCTTCATTAGATTGTGAACTTGAAAATGACATACTTCTCACAAGGTTCGCTGTCTCCATTTGTTCACGGTGCCTTGATACAGACTTTTTCAGCCCTTTTTTCAGACTTTCCCTTTAATGTTCTCATGCGTGATTCGCGTTAGAGCCTCCACTTCGCTGCAAAAGGTTTCTCTCGTCACCCTGCCGAAGAGTCGATCCCTCAATTTCCTGTATCCCCTCATTCATTTCCTCTTCTCTTCTCACCGTTTTTCAATATTGAACTCTCACCGTCACCGAAACATTTCTTGGAAGGGCCCTCAGACGGTGCGTCTAATGAAAGGGCACAACGCAAACAATTGAATTGCATTTTTTTCGCTTTTTAGGGTAGGGGGTGAGGGCGACGTCAAGGAAAATGGTATGGCGTTAGGGTTTTAGGGCGGTGTGAAATGAGATTTTTGAGAAAACGTGCGGTATTCTTATTTTCCCCGAAATGGCTATACATTCAAGTTCCCAAAAGACTTGTGCTGCTGTACAATTCATTGGTTGTACTATCCATTAAACTCGTCACTTCCCCATTTCTTCCATTTTTCACACCCATTCCTTCTTTTCAAAGCTCATCCTATTAATTCATGGGTCACCCTTTTTTCTTCTTCCTTCTTTTTCAAATGGATTTCCAGGGGGCGTGGCTTCTTTTGGAGCTACAGAAGTTGATGTTAGTTTTAGTTCGTCGATGATGGATTGAGAGCACTTCAAAACTTTTTCAAACTTTTTTTTTGAAATGTTTTGAAAAATCACATGCCTTGAAATAGAATTTGAAATTTGAAATTTGAAATGTGGAATTCACTTTCCCTTTGTTGCCATGAGCTCCTTCACGTCACTTGCTCTCATTCCTACAGTAACCAAAGACTTCGGGCACATACTGATAATTTTGTGACACAAGGCGTGAAGAAAATCCCATTTCCTTTTTCTCGTTCATTTCCGCATGAACTCCTGATATCAGACTTTTCAGCCAACTGGCATCTAATTTAGGATGGTAGGTGATGCGATGATTGAAAAGAAAGTTACCTGAACTTGAAAGAGTATCAAGTTGATAAGGACATCTTTGACACAGGATGATATGTATACTGGGAAACCAATGTCTCTAGAGGATGACTAGAGTATAAAGGTCGTCTGACCTTAGATTTGGGAATAAGAGCTTAAATCAGCATTTAATGACTACACTGTCTTTGTCTTCAGTATTACCTAGCTTTCCAGAAATGAATGGACTCACAATCAGAAGCTCATAAGCTAGCGAAAGTATAGCACAATTAGTACAATATCATATATTCATCTCATCTATTGCTCTTGATCTCTGTCAAAATTTTGAGTGCCACCCCAATTTCTTAGCCGTGACGTTTTTAATTTAATCATCTTCCTTCTTTTTGGTTCCTCCTCCTTCGTATTAAAGGTGCGATCGCAGAGATCATAATGTTCATTGTTGCTCCCAATCCTTTCTTATAGTATGGCCTGTAGTACTCCGATTAACATTGCGGTGACCAAGGAGGAGATCATCAGCGATTTGTTCGTTGAAGTGGAGCTGGAGCTGGTATATCCTTACACTTTTTCGATTAAAAATATCACTGACTAATATTATAGGAGATGGTCATCGACAAGTGCGCCACTTCGGCAAAGACCTTTGAGCTGGCGGAGTGGGCCAAGGAGAGACATCTCACTCTCGACATGTTCGATAGTGTGGTCATGGTAGCGGAGAGTGGCGATGAGGTAAAAACCTTCAATGTTGGCTCCTAAAACCAATTCTTCCAGGCTTCCAAAGACTCGCTGATCCGCCGTCTCCGCAACTGTCTCTGCCGCGTCCGCTTCGCCAACAAGCTCGCCCAGTTCGGGCTGTTCATCGTGTACGATGGACCGGGAAAAGTCATCCCTGTGCCGGGATTCATTCTCCAGTTCTTCAAGGGGAACGTCTACGAGAAACTGTAAATTCCCAGTGGCCACACGCTTTTCCGCTTCTTTTTCTCTGTCGCTGAGTGTATTGCTTGAATCCTTGAATCTGAATTGCGCTGCAAGAATAAAATATTTGTACAAAGTTGAGTTGAGTTATTGGATTTTATGATTGGTTTTGTCCATCACGATTATCTTAACTATTGTTTGTTGGATTTTTAGATATATCGCGTTTTCAGGATACCCCATACAGAATACAGAATACCAATGAAATTGAGATGGAGTCGTGAGATAATAAATGCGATGTACATCGACCCTCCAGAGAAGATGTCGGATAAGCAGAAAGAAATCAACATGGAGACCATCGAGAAATTGAAAGTTGCCTGTGATGAATTGGTAATCAGCATCCCCCGACCTTAGCCTAAAAGTTGATTCCAGATGTTTGTGATCAACTGCCAGCCGTACACCTGGGGAAATTCGCACAAAAAAGCCCAGCTGCTCCTTCGCTACGACCAAACCTTCTTGGAGATGTTACTAACACGTCACTTGATTACTAATCATGTTTTCGAGGTTAGTTTCCTCATTCTCACGCTTGACAAGTTACGAAAGTTTCTGACTTGTTCCCAAGTTCAGTTCTTAAAAGGGCAAGTGCACTTTTTGCTAGCAACAACAACAACTTTCTCTCAGAACGACCAAAAGTGCTTTGCCCTTCTCATTCGAGATTATCAGAAGGAAACGGTCATCGAGTACAAGGCTTTGTACGATTTCGTACTCTACGCGGAACAATTTCTTGCGTTTGACGGGTTCCGTGCCCTGTTTAAGCTCCCAAATCCTTCACACCAGAAAGACGCGGAGCTGCACGAGCAAGACGTCATCCGAAGAAGGTATGATCCACGGCGGGACATTTACAAATCGGATTGGCTCTTCAAGTCACTGAAGGTTCATTCGGGCTTCCCGTTCATTGACTGCGTCCATAAAAGCAAGTTGTTGAAGCGGCTCTCATTCTGTTAGTGTTGGCTTGAATAAAACATTGCTTGCTCATCATATTTTTTGATCCGGATGACAGTAAGCTTATAAGTAATCGGCTTGTCACTTTTAACGCCCCCACTCAAGGGAAACACTTTAGCTGAATGAAAAAGAAAACGAGTAAGAAACCAAAGATTCATTACGGCGCGTCGGATATCAGAGATCAAGTGGAATTCACAGAAAACGGAGGATCACCAGACTAAATGGCGGTTTGGACACATCTCGCTGAGCACTTCTGTCAGGTCCGAGCGGCTGCGGTGGTAGAACTTGGCGTAGGCGACGAAGTACTCCTAAATTAACTAAATTTGCTCAAGTGTCTTCACATCTCCTCACCTTGAGCATGTCGATGTTGACGTCTCCTCGCAGATGAAAGTCGATTTCATCGATGAAGAAGTTGGTCTTGATCTGCATCACCTGGTAGAATTGCATCTGCTCCTCGTTGTGGTCGCCGACGCTGTTCAGGAAGTCGAGGAAGGTCTTCTGAATTTCAAAGGTGCTTGTCTCTTTGATGCAGAAGTGTGCTCACCAGGTTCTCGCGGAGCACCACGAACTTGTACTTCATGAACTCGAACTTGTTGGTAGACGACATTGCAGCAGTGGAAGCGACCATCACAACCTGGAAAATGAAATCAGGTTGTTGATAGGAGAAACCGAAAACGTGTGAGAATGCAATTTCCCATAGGTGTGAATGTGGATATAATCCGGAAATATGAATACTTTTTAATGATATTCAGGGCTGAAAAAGTGATGATCACCGTGGATAAAGAACACTAATATTTGTTATTTTTCACATGACAGATTCAGAAAAAGGCTCAGCAAGGATTAGGAATCAGAAAAAACCCGAGAACTAGTGCATGGGAAGTTAAAATGGAGCAAAGAGTTATGACTTCCTAAATGGGTCCACGTCACATTTATGGGAGCAGGAAACCGACGAACAGAGTGGCACGCCTATGTGTTTACGATTTTCCCCTTCTCCTCCTCTTTTTTTCCCACTGGATCATAATTATAAAAGGAGAAAAACTTTGCGGATTGTGTGAGAGAGTGCTCAACATAATTAGCTTTCCCCCCAAAAAAGGAGAAGTTTTCAAGGGAAAGTTAGAAGTTGACGGGAGGAAAGAGAGGAAAGATTTCCTTTGAAAAAAGAGCCTCCCTTCTCTTCGTCACCACAGAATCATCGTCATTTTTTCTGAATTTCAAATGAACGCGACGGGGCGAGAAGAAAAAAGAGTGGGGAAAAGAAGGGGAGGCTAAAAAGTTCGCTCATCGGTTAAGAAAAAGGACGAGAAAATGCAACTTGAATGAAGATGTCACACATTCAATTTGTTTCGCTCCGTCAGTCTCTTCGCCGCTCGTCATGCTCCTTAGCGGCGGAAAAAAAAACGACGAGAAGGCAGAAAAAATTGTGGAAAGGGGAGGAAATGTATAACGAGAGACTGGCCCCCCGAGTGTTTCCGTCGAAAAAAGGATTGGAAAGTTGCGATGGGTTCGAAAAAAAAGAGACGTGTCCGGAAACAGAATGGGGGTGGGAGGTGGTGGGCGGAAATGGAAACGTGATGGAGTTGAATGTGAAATCTGATACTATTCCTTTCGTTTTTCACTTTTCTGCTTTCAATATTTCTAATATTTCCTATATTTTCAATATCTCAGTGTCACATTGTTTAAGTTTCTCACGATCTTTCAAGTCATAAGGCTTCTATAGCTCCACGAGCTCCACGAGCTCCACGAGCTCCACAAGCTCCTTCAGAGCTCTCACGGAGCACCAAGAGTTCCAATAGCCGTGATCATGAGAAAGTGACACGGGAAATTGGAAACTTTAACCGGCCGGAAATTGGATTATTGTGTCAGACTGAATGTACCAAGTGGGAGGAAATATGATTATTGCAATAACATTTGGAATCAAGACTCATACCGAAAAGTGGAATGATTTCAGACTTTGAGAACTTATCCTCCTCATCTATCCTGTCATATGCTAAACTGATAAGCAGAGTTTAAAAAAATGAATTTCGTCAAAATGTGATAAGCTATCTAAACTCGACGATAAGCTGAGATTTTCGTCAGATTCTGGTTGATTTGATTCTGACTTCCTTTACTTTCCTTTTCCTCGGAATGATATTATGGGGAGAAAAGGGGAGTGTGGAGTGGGGGGAGTGGGGAGTGAGTATGTGTCATACCACTGAGAATTATATTTGAGATTGTATAATCAGAACCCTGTTGTACTCTTTTCTCAAGAAATACAGCTGCATTAGATCAAGACTGATGCGGTTCTTTAACGCTGAAATGATCTAGATGAAATCAAGAAGTCCATCCGTTTCCTGATCACAAATCTCCATTTCTAAACATCTTTTTGACGCAAAACGGCAAAAATAGCATCATCCAGCTCATCATGCAGTCAGAATTCTGAACTACTCGACTTCTATTTAGAGCAGGGTGTGGTAGTGTTCTGACATAGGTGGTTAGAAAACAAAACCGAGTACTTGGTTCGTGCGAATGCGTCACACTTGACGAGAGCGGAAATAGCATTTTTTGGAGAAAAACGGGAAACAAATATGCCGAGGAGGTCATCCGTTTCATTTTGGGCGGGAGGGGGGAGCAGAAATTTTCTCATTTCAATCTCACACCCTTCCGACTCCGCCCTGGATCAACTGGCGATAAGTCGGATATTCTAAATACGCACGAACAGATTTTCAGCTCTAAAAACGAGATTACCCGTGGACAGTTGTGTGATCAGCTTTTAGCTAGCTCTCTAACTGATTACTTTTTGAGTTGACGTAAATGGTTGCTGATCTCGATTGGAGATATTTTTGAGTGTGACACTGATTATCGGATTGATGAGCACTTTGTCAGTGATGAAACAGAAAGGAGTTGATGTCAACGTTTGGAACTATTTCTATTCTTTAGGAATTTGCGTTTTCAGGGGTTCTTGATAATTGAACACCAGCCGGTTGAGCTGCTGGCTTCTCATGTAGCCGCAAAAATTCTAAAATGTTCTAATACACTTTTCCAAAGAAAGCAAAAAAGTTTGCTGACCCTCTGCACACCAGCGTAACCGCCGGGACATATCCACGCGGTTTTGTGTCCTTTTGCAGAGGCATTTCTAAAAAATTTCAAACAAAGTACCCTTCAAATTGAAGCTATTAACATCTAGATTGGATAGGAATCACCGCGGGGTCGAATAAGGGCCGTAACAGAAAATTGGGCTCATTCCTATGGCTGGGGACAGCGCTAGGGTTAACGCCGCAGGGATACACGGACAAATACACAGAATTTGTTAAGAGTTTTAATAATTTTAATGAAAACAACATAGCCCCATGCTATTGCAATCACAGACAACTGTTGGTTTTTTGATGGGAACAATCGCTACCTCATAGACACAAACTACCCATGTTTTGATTATCAATTCTTCTTTTTTCTCACCACGGTACAACTCTCCGTCCGATGAAACCAGTGTTATCAATTCCCCGTTTTCGGATTGGAATAAAACATAAAAGCAAAAATGATGGTTTGTTCAACCCGGAATAAAAGTACGATCGCAAAAGGGACACATAAAACTGAACGCGGCGGTTTTTAGAATAAAAAAATGCTTTCAAGGATACAGTACCCGGAGAAGCTTATTCATAGAAAAGGGAAAATATGCAATATGCTGGATCTACTGTCAAAAATTATCCAGAACTGTGGAAGATAGACGTTAGGCAAAATGAATAATTTTTGAATTGAAACAGTTATATGAAAAAAAAAAATTATGGATCAACATGTTTGAATGCAAACATAAAACTACTAATATAACTACTCATTATCATTAATATAGCACTTTTGACGATTCTGAGATATATCAGTTGCAGCAACGATAACTAATTCCAAAAAGTATCAAGGTTTTGATATCATTCTATGCAGAATTGGTTCTTAATACTATTCACGCATGTCATTTTTTTGAGATCCGAATTTGTAAAACCTGAAGTTGATTCTCCTTTCAAAAGTATAACTATCAAGCAAACTTTCTCACTAAAAAAGCCTTAAAACTACGGTGGATCAACGACAGTCAAAAAACTCAAGAGTTGTACACCACCAAGTGGCTTTGAAGATGTTAGACACGGTGTTTGAATTTGCGGAAACAAAACAAAACTACAAAAAGAACCAAGACATTGTACAGACAATCGCTTTCTTTTCGTTTTGAGATCGTTTATATATCCTGTCAATCTTATCTTTATAATCTTATCAAAAATATTTGTATCACTTTTACTTTCCAAGAATCTCTATAGATATCCTTTATCTTTTTATCCTCTACCCGTTCAGTGTAATGGGAACAATCTGTTCTTCTTCCCAGCCCACGCTCTACCTCTAGCCAATCTGTGCACTAATTGACTGCTACCTCTCTCGCCACTCAGTGTCAGCTCGCCAGATGGTACACTTCCTCCAGTGTCCCCCTTCTCTCTCCTCGCCCACTACTTTCTCTTTGTCTCTTTACTTGCTGTGACCTTCTCCTCACACAGAATGGTTGCCTCGTTGGCGGTCACAAATGTCTGCGTCTCTTCGAGAGAGATGTGCATATAAACCTCCGCGAGGAGGCAATTCCTTCATTTTGGGGTGGCTGTTGCCTGCCCACATCTTATTTTTCTCAATGTATCCCGTATTATTCTGAACGTCATCAATTATTATTCTGAAACTTAATGAAAATTTTTCACATTTCACTAGAAATGTAAGAAAAAAAGAAATTATGAAATAATGTAAGTTTGCTTTACACGAAAATCCTATGAAGCAATATTTTTTCAGCAGTTTTCAACAACGAAGAATGGAGTGAATAGGAGAGCAAGAAATGTAAGTGCATTTTATATTTTGAAAAAGTTTACGATCACTTTAGAAATTTTGAGTTTAAAATGACTTTGGCCTAGAAAGGCACGCATGCGATAAGAACATTTGCCCAAGCAAACACTGTGGTTGTTCGCATTGAGGAAGCGTTTTGTGAGAAGTAGAATAACTTGAAAAACATTTTTTGTTGAGTGAACTAAGGCTACAGTTTAGTGTAGAATCTGTGTTTTTTTTTGTACGATGAGAAGTTAGTCCATTTTTTTTGTGCCTATTTTTTCAAAAAGAATGGACCTGAGGTGAAATGAATGATGATTTCTTCTACCAAAAATAAATCACTTCAGGACAATTATTCACTATTTCAACAAGATAGCAACTGACTGAGTCCATTCATTTCACCTTGGGTCTATTCTTTTTGGATAGAGCTCTTAAAGCTATCTATCTTTTAAAAATAGCTGAAAATCGTTTTTATAAAAATAGAAAACAGATTGAGATTTCCATAAACTGTATCATAGTTCCATTAATCTTCATGAAATCAACTAGTGACATGAAACTGAATTACCTGATGTTGTTATGACTGGCGCTATAGTTGACACAGTAGTTTTAAAGAAAAGTAAACTGATTTTTTCAATTGCATAAACTATTTAACGGTTTCCATTTACCAGCCTCCTAAAACAAATGTATTAAAGTGAATATCATTAATTTTGTAAATTCAAATGCCAATTTTTCAGAAAACGGAAGGAAAAGAGGAAGGATGAAGAGGAAGGATAAATAAAATGGAGAGTTCTGAAAACTTGTAAATTTTTGTAAATAATTTAATTTTCTTGTAATACTTCGGAATCTCATGTAGCTTTTTTTGTAAATTCAGTATTACTCAAGTAAAGCGCCAACTTTTTAAGTTTTTTCAAAATTTCTGTTGTAAGATTTCTAGTTTTGTAATGCTTCAGAATCTCATATTGCTTTTTTTGTAAATTTCAATAAAACGTCATGTAGAACATGACTTTTAAAGTTTTTTTCAATTTTAGTTGTAATGCTTCGAAATCTCAATTAGCTTTTTTGAAAATTTTTATTTTAATTTTGAATAAATATTTTAAATAATAAAAAATGCGTTTTATGTGTTCAAGAAAGTGCATAAAAACAGGTACATCTGAAAAATGTTATCATGAAAGAATACGAAGGAGTTGGAATGGATAGTTTATTTCATACAGAATGTTAAAACAAGGAACCGGAGATGTTGGAAAATACTGGTGCTTGCTAGCTTTTCTTGATGTCTACCAATGACTTTGAAATCCTTCCTAGTGGAGCACAATTGTATCAAAACAATCAGAGTTCCACAGAAAGCGTTATTAGAGTATAAAAATAAAAAGAATTGCAATTTCAAGAAATCAATTTTGATCAAAGTGCTAATTCAGGTCAAGTGGTTGAAAATTCAGATAAAATGGGGTTTCTGATTGGTATTTTTCATGATACTGAAAAAAGTGGAATCAAGCAAACTCAGTTCAATTTTCCAATTTTCTATCAACGGAAAAGTTCAACATTTCGAGTCGGAAAGGCGTTTAGACAGGTCGAGCTCTCTGGGTGGTCCAGAATGTTCCTGTGGGTGGTCCAAAATCACTTGCAACAACCAATTCCAACAAGCTGTAACAACCCATGAAGCTTCTGACTTCCATTGTTCCTCTCAAAAGTACATGCTGAGAAACGCGTGATCCGTATGATAAAAGAGTGCTTTCCCAATTAGCACTCCAGTAGTGCTGCGAGACTCATTTCACAGCATTTTCTCTTTACTTCAACATGCATTTGTTCAAAATATGGCTGTCTACCTTGCTAATCGGCAATGCTGCAAATCAAGTTGTACTGGATGAAGACATCTTTCCAAAAATGGTAGAGAACAAAAAAAAGGAATTTCATTGTGTCGACCCCTTTGTCGTAGGTGCAATTTTCATCATCTTCAAAGGTATGTTGGGGAGAGAAGTACAAGTACCATCAGAAAAATTTAGGTTCGGTGGTCCGGCAACTTGATATCTGGCTAGAGGAAGATAACTTGTTGTGCAAGCACACCTGGATTTCGATTGAGCTTCTTATTAGCTTCCGTCTGAACGGATATCTGACCTCCTTTCATGCTCGTGTTGCATTACTTGCCTTTAATAACTTATTGGTGGGTTAACATGATTTTGAAAGCATAGTGGGCTTTCAGATGATCATGTTGGTAACGCGACGAGTGAACAGGCTCTATAGCTATATAAGATATCATCGTCTGGTACTTGAAATGGAAAAATCTTTGAAAAATGAGTATTGTTGCAGCTTAAAAACCTTTATAAGGTATGTCATGCCTTCAAGAGAATTGCGCTCGCCCATTTCTTCTTCTGCTGTTCGATGTATCTTGCACACATGAAACTGAACGATGACTCCCTTCTCGGTCTCCAAGCTAAAGTCTTTGCCATGCTTCCATTTTTAGAACTCGGATTGGCCTTATTCTTTACGTGGCAGCTGTTCAAGATCCGAGAACTAGCCAGGGAGGAAGAGTAAATGTTTTGAGAACCTTTTTGCAACGTTTCGCTATTTCCCGCAGTTCATTTAACTGTGTTGTCTTATGTACTCTCCGTAATGTGTTATAATAAATCGTATGTCTTCAGACATTTTTCAGAACAACAAGGTTCCAGCTATCTCCAGTTGAATGTTCTTTGATCCACCAAAGTTCAAAGAAATATTGGCTCTTGCGCTCGAGACAGCAGATGCCTGATACGCCTGATATTCTTTAATCAAATTAATGAACTTACGCATTTTCGGATAGCCACATCAACATATTGAAATCACCCATAGCTCTCATGGAGAAGTCGGTGATACGACGAGCAAACTACATATTTCTTGAATGGATGACAGGGAGACTGATACACTGAGGGATACTGTATCTTTAGTTGAACGCATTCATAAGTTTTGCGGTTGTCACGGACAACCTAACTTGCCTCAACACCCCAGAACAACACCACATGTTTTTAATTCAACAGTATACAACAACAACAAAGATTACAAAGTCGATCCGTTCTTCAAGTACGGATGCACTGCGGATAACGGTATTTCAAGATGGTGTACCGTTGTGAGCCAGAGTTTGAGTCACGTCCTGGCTAAAGAGTGTCACCGAGTAACACAAAACTGTGGAAAACTTTATTAGATATCTTTTTGTTTCAAATTTTCAACATTTTTCACCTCTTTCTCTGTATCACAATCGGAAAACGCAAAAGATTTTATGAGTTTCAAGATACTAAGCTCAACCAACGCGGCGGATCAGGTACCCGGGGAGCTTTCTTGAAGAGTAGCGGAGGTCGAACCACCGACTGCGGGAGTCAACCGCACCCCTCTAGACCACTGAGCTAGAGGGGCCACGTTGGTCGGGGGCTAGCAGTGGGTGGACAACATGAAAGGTGAGAGCAGAGGGGGGGAGAGGTCCCTCACCAAAAAGGGGGAGAGACGGGCAACAGTAGGTGGTCTGAGGAAGAGGTGGAGAAAAAAGACAGTCATTTGGAGTGCCAGAATTAAAATCCCTGTTTTGAAAAACTTCAACAAACAAAGATTACAAAGTCAATCCGTTTTTCAAATGCGGATGCACTGCGGATCGCGGTATTTCAAGATGGTGTACTGTTCTGAGCCAGAATTTGATTCACGTCTTGGCTAGGGAGTGTGACCGAACAATCTTTGTACATTTCGGCGTGGACTCGAACTCGTGACCTCTTGCGTCTTAGCGGCCACCACTGCCGACTGAGCTACGACATCCTCCAGCACATTTACAGTTGATTGGTCGATCTCACTTCTTATAAAGCTTCTTTCTTGTGCGTGCTTCCACAAAGAGCTTTGAAAACTAGGATAGTTAACATAAGGATGTTCTATTTGACAGAACATATGCCACAAGACACATGCGCATTGAAACAGTTCTCATAAAAAAGTTGCTGTTTCTGCCTATATTTATAATAGTTAGTCCCTCTTTTCCACAACACAATTCCTATTGCCGACTCATGTCTCGACGATTGACGTAGGTGACTCTTGTGCTTTTGAAAACAAACGCGTGATAGGTGTGATACGCCAATTATGCTAATGAGCTCTCCAGAGTTTTTGAGTTTTCGAGGAGCTCGGTCAACAGATTATCAGTACTGATTGCTCACCCCATGTAGTCAATGTAGTCTCAATTCTTCCTGGTGTACGAACTCTTAAAATGACAGTTCTGTAAATTTCTTGGAATTCAGAAACATCTTTGTGGCACGGGAGTACCAAGAAGAAGAACATGTGACAATGAACTAAATCAGTATGTCGCGTTGAAAACAGAAGGCCATTAAAGTTTCGCAAGAGTTATCACAAAAACTATCCAATACAATCATCAGCATGTATGAAAGTCCAGTTCAGAGTACCATTTCCTTCAGTGGTACCTAGATCTTTCATGGCCCCGATTTCGAGAAAGTCCCTTGTTCAATTAGCTCACACTAGTTTAGATTGCCGGCCCACGTTGCGCCGATTGACGTAGTTGTGTCTGGTGCTCAAAACAATGACCGCGTGATAAGTGTGATCTCCAAAAAGACTAATGAGCTCCCGAAATTTCGGGAGTCACGTCACTGGTTTCGTATAGTACGATGAAATGAAAACAATTGAAGTCCTCAATGATTGTAAAGAGAAAGAACAACTACAGACTCTTATACAGTCTCTACAACAGACGTTCACTAGATATCGGCAAACTGTTTACCGTAATAAAACTATAGTTTCAGATAGATACACTTAAACTATTATCCAGAATGTTCAGACCACTCTGTTCCCAGTCCCTCTCCAGCGTACTCATACTCCATACGAATTAGTCAGTGCAGCTCTCACATATTGATAAACACACCCCATAATTAGTGTGATACTCACAAGCCAAGTCAGCTCCGGGAGATTCGAGTAGCGCACTCATTAGTACTACTGATAGCGGACTCTATCTCGCTCTTTCCAAATAGCCAGTGCTCGTCGAAATGATCATCTTTCAATCGTCTTTCTGGATCTTCCTAACCGTTTTGACTTGTCAAAGCGGAGCAGTTTCCAATAACTCATTGGAAACCCCAAACAAGGTCGTTGACTATACGGCAGTCTGGTTCAACGATTACTCCTCCGTCCATGGGATGGTCGAGTTCTGTCAAACATGGTTCATCGTTAGTGAGTCACATCTCAAACTAATCAGTACTATGAGCACATTTGATTCCAGAAATATTTTTCGATCTAATCCCGCGTTTCCCAAATCGTACAACTTTCAAAATCTCCTTGTTCGCTCACTTCTTATGTTTTCTTCTCATCATCGGCTCGGAAATAATTGACCCATCCCCGAGAAGTACCTATGTGCACAGCACGTATTACGCATTGGTGAACTCTTCGGTAATAGGAAACTGTAGAATATCCATGACAACGTTTGTTTCAGATTATTGTGATGGCGACAAATCAACTGGAGGTGATAAAAAGACGCCACGATATTGAAGTAAGATTCGTTTTGTTCTTATTCTTTTATCTCCTTTTATGAAATTTTCAGGTCAAAGTTGCACTGAAAAAACTGGCCATTTCGATGAATATCACATCGACCAATCTCTTCATCTGCCTCTTTATGACGTTTAAGGAGCAGTTCGGTACTGCCGAACTCATGTCAGTGCTCAGATTCCTGGGTACATATCGGCAAGATATCCTCTGTTCGACCGGATACATGATCGTTTCTGTTGTGGTCGCTTACATGACGTACCAAACCTGGGGTATGGTGTGGAAACAATTTTTGCCGAGTTAAATCAAAAAAAAATTTTAAAAACTGTTCAATTTCTATCTATTCCATTGTAATCTTATATCTGTATGTCTTTTCTCTTCATATACTATTGTCTCTCCGTAAACATAACAAGTTTCTCAATAAATTATTATCAAAAAGCCAAGAGTTCATCAAGAGCAATTGTGTGATTAACTGCGGGCCGCTATGAGCACCGCCTTCTCATCTCCTCATTAGCCATACCCACTTGCTTGCTGTCGGCATGTACGCTCTCAAAATAGGTGTCTTGGTGAGTTTGGCTACTTTGTTCTTTCTGGACAATAAATTCTCGACTACCTTGGAACCTGAGACTCGCCCCACTGAAGGTCCAACTATTTCAATAGTGGTTTCCTTCCAAACCTGGATCATTTATCGTAAGAAAATCAAGTTGAAATCATTTGTGTGAACTCAAATTTAGGAAATTTATTCGGTGGAGTTTATGCGGTATCAAAACCCATCTCACTCTTTCTTACAACTTGGGCTGCTTTACTTCACATCCCGATTCTCAGCTTTAAACCGTCATATAACCAAAACCTCTTCCGTAACGCTTTTAGCATGCTTGTAGTGAACCTTGTGGTGAGTCCCATGTTTTAAGGTGTAGAGAAGAAAAATAAGATTTCAGCTAACGTGGACAACTTGTCAGATACTGTGCGGTCTGGAGCATCGTATCATGAGAAGACAGCGTATGCCGGTAAACGTTATGAAGAGGAAAAGTGAAAATGTATAAGTTTTCAGTTCCGAAAAGCCATAGTGCTGTGTCGATTCGCATTCAAAATTTTCTTGAAAACATTTATCGTATCTGGTCTCATCTGTGTTGCTCAAGAGATTTTCGACAAGAATTCCGGAATCGCAAAGGCAGTCAAGTACATCGGTGGTGTCGCCATTGGGCTCCTCACAAATCGACTCCATTTGTTCTGCAGCAGACTTGACAATGTTCACAATATCCACTGAAAAGTTCCTTCTATTCTCTTGTGTGTGTATTTTTCAATAAACAAGTTCATATGACTCAAAGAAATCATACTTGATACAAAGCCACGAGTCCGTTGTCATGGGCGAAGATTAGTGCTCGCGGCCCGCCCCTCGCAGCCAAATGAGCCTCCACTCATAACTCCAGCCGAGTTGAGCAGCCATGTTTCTTCTCAGAATTGCTATGAAGCTGAGCATCGTCATTGGCATTCTGCTGTATTCGAGAGTGACTACTGACGAGCAAAATGAGGTGAAAGCCGGAATGCTCTTCATGAACATCGCCATGATCTTCCAGACCCTCGCCTTATGCCGTTAGTTTATTTTATGTTGAAAAAACTAATATGAGCCGTCCTTTGTGATAGTGCGCTTTATTGTGGTGCGTGTGTGAGAGTACAGCGTCCGGTAAGACACAGACTGTCGGAGGATCGGATTGGTCTAGGAAGAAGAAGGGTCATTATTTTGGTACCCTGTTACCTCAATAGAACCCTTATTTCTCTCTAGAGCCTCACTATCTCACCTGAGGCCGCGATGTAGCGCGATATATCCAATGAATAGAGAGTATTTAGAAATTTTCAGTCCAACTGTTTCGTGGAATCAGTAAGCTCGTGAACCGCCCCTTTCTATTTGCCGGGCTATTGTGCATCGTAATTCTCACCTTGGTCCCCAAACTGCCCCTTGTCAACGATCTCTTCACGAATGCAGTAATCGTCTCGGTTTTCAACTATTTCGTAGGTTTAACGTACACTTTTCCATTGTAAACTTTGGACTACAGGCAACCCTGGCTGCCTCCCTTGCACTCAACCTTCTGGAAATCAGAATCATAGCTGATCAACTTTCTGAGGTGGCTGATGAGTGTTATCAAAATAATTACCAAATTGCAGTTCTGCGAACTCCAAGATTTTTGCAAACTCACGAGAAAGTACGCGTTTATCACACTTGCCATGGTTGTGCAATTCATATATCAAATGGTATACGCGCCGGACATGTTGCTCACCCGCATTGTGATGCTTGCCGAGTGTATTGTGGTCGGAGTGATGACTGATCGAATTCTTCTTTGGGACAAAGGCAACAACGCCCGTCGTGGATGGACCTAGAGTGCCGATAAGAAGACGATAACAGCAATGAAGAACGTTTTTTAAATCCTATTTGTATTACCTAAACGCTTTTAACAGTTAATGACAATCAATAAACGTTCATAAAATCGGAACATTGGGGGACTATACAGATTCTCTCATTACTTTAGGGTGGCGTTCCGTTCAGATTTTGAAATCAAGTCACATAATGAATAGTGTGTGATGGAATCCAAGAACTGACTGAATCATAACAAACTAGGACCCTTATGAAGACAGACTGATTGTTTGCTTATGATATTCGTGACTGCCTTCCATGCAATACACTATACAATTACTATTACATTTGGTGGTTTCTTTCTCTCGTTATCATTTGACTCAAAACTCCCAGCTAAAGCAACATGTTGCTTTAGCTGGGAGTGCTGGGAGCCATCACCTCGGTTGTCATGGGATTACCGAGCCGCCACGCGCGATCATCGCGGGAGGACCTCTCGTATCAATATCTAGGAAGAAAATAAGGGTTTGGTCCAACATTTCCAGCCGCAAAAGAGCAAGAAGCAGGATTTCCCCGAGAGAAAAACGCAAGAACTTTCAGAAGAATCTTGTCTTGGTCCACTTTCACTAGGGACCACCAAGGATCGGCTTGTCTACCGCTTCCCGCTTCAACAAACTTCGTGTTTCGGGATAGTTCTAAAACCCTGGGCCAGACTACAATCTTTCGGATGAATTGATTTTTCAATTCCAACTTGTTGCTAGCCATCACTTCGGTTGCCATGGGATTACCAAGCCTCGCCTCCTCGCGTTAATTAGACCACCGCGGGAAGCTCTCGCATATCGATATCTCTTCCAAACTCCCGTATTCTTCTCCAAAATGCTGCTTCTCCAAAAGGCGATTTGGTTGTGCCTGGTGGTTGCGATTGTCGCCGATACACCCTGCGAAAAGTGCTCATCAAATGAATCCCATGCCTCCGTTGAAACTATTCATTTGTTCATCGCCATAGCCCACGCAAGTTTGCTCAGCGGTAGGTCAAAACGATGTTATACTTATTTGGAAGACATTTTGCAGCTGGGTTAATGAAGGGCATGGCTTTAGTAGACTCCTCGAAATCTGGCTACCTTTTGATCTTCAACTGCGTATTCTGGGTCCTCACTCTCGCCTGTGGTGATTACCTGGCCGTTACCATGTACCAAAACACCGCGATGTACGCGTTTGAGAACGCTGTGGTGAGCTCATGTTTCTGCGGTACATCTTCAAAGTGTTCATTTGCAGACCGCCATGGTAGTCTTCAAAGTGCTGATCAGCCTGAAGAGTCAGATCCAGCCAGATGATGCCGTAATGGTAACAATCACACTCTTTTTCTCAGCAAGAGTTCACGTTACAGTATCTCGACTGGATCTGTATTAGCCGCTTTGCCGTGCGTATCACTCTCGCCAACGTCATCTACTGCACCTTCAGATGTATCGGATTTGAACAGTACAAAGACACGGAACCAGTTCAAAAGGCACTATCGTTCTTGCTTCTCTGCAACATTGGAGCCTGCGTGTACAGCATCATCGTGTTCGTCTACGAGTTCACCTACACTAGCAACTTCCTCAACCGCACCTTGCGTACTCGTGTGGTCCCGTAAACCCGTTTGTGTGAACTTGATAAACCCTGTTAACTAAAGTTGCAAAAAACATTTCGCTCCCGGGTGGGCTCGAACCACCAACCTTTCGGTTAACAGCCGAACGCGCTGCCTATTGCGCCACGGAAGCCATGCCTCTCTCCGATCGGTTGTCCTTTGACAAACTGGCCAGCGTTGAGATTACACAAGAGATAGTGTACTCTGGTGGCGTGTCTGCAAAAACAGTGAAAGTGTGCTGCCCTTTCGTTTGAAATTTTGGGGAGAGTACCACTATAATCTGATTAGGAAGTGCAAAAGTGTAAGTGTTAAAATAATATTGATGATGCTGGTTAAGTCAACATTGTTTCAAGCTTGGCAATCTGGAATTGAGAAATTTCTGCTAATAGTTTGCTGATGACGTAGAATGACTCAGAAATTCTTTGAAATTTCGTTGAAATCATATTAATATTGATAACAATGACCATCTCTGACATTTCCAACTGATGAAATCATGCTCATCATCGTGTCTTCCCTCACTTTCACACCCAACGCAAAAATGTCGGTTATCGAGGGGGGCACATGATAGCACCAAGAAGATAACGAGGGGGGAATGATGTAGGAAAAAACGGAGAAAAAAGGGGGAGGGACGCGCCCCCTGAAACAAGAGCAAACAGGCCGGCGAAGAAAGAGACGGTAAAGAGCACAACAAAAAACGAGCTCGCCAACCTTGCTTTGTTCATTTCATTCTATCTATTACTTTCAATCAACCATGTCTCACTTTCACGTCCCGGTTCCTGACTATGACTTCACCATTCGTCAGAGGAATCCGTTTATTCCTACTCCAGACTATACAGTGAAGTTTAACAAGCCAAAGAGTCGCCCATCTCTGAACAGTATTGGTACCGAGTTCGCTCCACCAGTGATATATGAGAGTGAGCTTCCACCAATCACCATTCCTGTCGAGGTCCCACCACAATTCCCCAAGGAGCCGAGTTTCCAGCCGGCGAAGAAGGTGGACCGTCAGCTTTTGGCTCGTCCGGATGAGAATTCCAATTTTCCAGCGGTGAGTTCTTTTGTATTTTGTTTTTTGTCTTCTAAAAACTGAAATTTTAATGGAATCGGGTTTCGAAAACTTCACGCGTTTTATCATTTGCGTAACTTTCCAATTAACACATGTCCGATCAGCAAAAGAAGAAGATTACTGTTTTTGTTTGAGGAGACGCCTCTAGAAACTGGCAAACATGTTCCCAAAAATATTGACTCTGTGAAACAACATAATAACTTGTTACAGATCAAAAAGCACTCTTACATAGAGGACCATGAGAACTCGGAACGTCACATTTCCACCAAAGAGCACATCAAGCAGATCGGAGTTCCAGTGCTCCCCGGAATTGCTGCTCCAGTGTTCCAAGCTCAGCCGTTCGAAGGTTTGTTGAAAATTTTGATCTACATGAACTCGAAAGAATCTAGTTGGGTCATCCGACATTGGAATTTGCTCATTGATATGCTACTCCGCACTTTTTCTCCCTTTTTCATATTTGAGTGGCCGTAAAAAACTCGGAACCGGGGTGATAAGTGATAAGAAATCTGCCGTCAGCCCGGCGTCTCCTTTTTTCTCTAACTCTTCCTCTCCCCGACAGGCGAATCGTTTGAAACTCGGTTATCAGTTATCAGTAGCGCAGTGTGCGTAATTGAAATGTAGTTTGTCTAACTAGCAGCTCACTGACATTTCGTATTGACAGTCAAAGGCTAAAATTCATTGTACAATCAATCATTCTATCATAAACAGAAGTGATAAACACGTTTTACAGCTGCTCCCGTTGCCTCCGATCAAAACAGAGCGTTCCTTCGCCACTTGGAAAACCACAAAAAGTTCGATGACACCCTCCGTGGAGATCGCGGCATCGACGATTGTGAAATCTGCCAGATCATGAGAAAGCAGCTGGAGGCAGAGAACCACAACGTGCACCCCGGGTAAAAGTTCCTTCCTGTCTTTTGCATCCTCTTCATATCATGATATTGCCACTGACTCACAAGAACGCTCATGTTGCACTGTATTTGTGTAGTGGTGGGAGAGTACTCGGCTAATCTTCAGGGAAAACAAAAGAAAATTAACGTGAAAAAAGACAGTGGTCGTATTTCCTGTTTGTTTCCAGGCATCACTCGTGGGAGTCGAAGAGAGCACAGCCGGTGCAAGCGGAGCCAAAGCAGAATTCCAATCCGGGCACCAGGAAGAGAGCAGATGTGTAAGTCTCTAGTCATTAAAGTTACAATTTCAAAAAACACTTCCTGGACCAGCTGATAACATTGTCTAAAGAGCCATAATCAAAGTTTCAAATTTTATGAGGCCGTAAAATGTTTTGTGCAAATTTTTGCTCTAGTGACGAAATCGGTCCTTCTTCTCTTCAAAAACGTTATGCACATTCCAGACGCGACGTGTTCACCCGGCACGAAGAAGAAACCCGCGAGCCCGGAGTCTTCAACCAGGCAATCAGTGCCACAGCACGTCACAATTACGAAATGAAGCGAGAGGGCCAGATCAGCATTCACGCCATGGAAAAAGTTGACGTCCGTTTCGTTTTCTTTATTGTTTCACTTAAGAGCCTTAACAACACCGCTTAACACCTATTGATAACAACTTGCAGATTTTCCAACTGGACCGAGGATTCGCGTTGTGCCGTAAAGCAGACAACACCATCGGCTGGATACCAGCGTCCGTGTTCGAGTTGTGATAGACTTCAGTTCAAATCAATGTCCATTTTATACTATTTTTGTCATAACATCAAAATAAACCTTTTACAAACATTTGACGGGGCATGAGAATCGGGAAAGGGGCGACAGCAAGAGAGGAAACGTTTTGATTACAATTCTTCTCTGATTTCTGACCGGGGGAGTTTGCAATAAATACAACTAGGGAGAAGACTATAGAGATCGTTGAGGAGAGAAGTGGAGAGGAGTTCCATCCTAGTCCCATAATCCGCCTAAAACGTGGATAATCTCAAGGGATTCAGATAATTGACTCTTCACCGTTGATTGTGAACAGTGTGGGCTCGGCTTTCGAGCAGTCGATGAACATTTGGGGGAGAGAGGTTCTGGAAAAGTGAGTTTTAGTTTCAAAGAGTGAGCGAAATTGCTGCGGTTCTTACCTTGTAGGACTTTTTGGGGCTTCGCTAGTGGATGCTCCAACTTCTGCTCCTACTCCTTCAGATTGCTCCTGATCAATCACAATCACAGTTTGAGCCTGACGAGATGATCGTCGAGGCTTTCTAGCTGGATGTCGGCGCACTGGAGAAGGAGCACGGAACTGGACAACTGGAGAAGAGCTCGCAGATGGAGACGGACTTTCCATCACATTCTCCGCAGAAAGATAGATGGTTGAGGTTTGCACAGAGGTTCCGAAGAATGGGCTGGGTGGACTGTAGAATGGTGGAGGGGAGAAGCTGGCAATGTTGTTGTCCGAGACATAGTTGGTACGGTTGTACGCCGGAGGAGCGTTGGAGTTTCTGAATCCGATGTTGTTATAAATAAGAAACACTTTTTTGTGATTCTTACTCTGTTATCCGTCTATCTTCTATCTCCGCGCTTTCCTCATAGCTTGGAGGGTTCCGGACCATCATTGTTGGTTCCCCGATGAGTTGAGGAGGTGGGATTGGAAACGGTGGCACAAAGGATGGTGGATCTGAAAACAATCATATTTCTTCTCCCCTCACACCCATTCACCAGTATCCCCCAATAAGTCTAATTAATCCACTTAGTTTGCTTTCTCGCAAAAATAATTACTGGTGGTAACAGACGGGTGTCAGGTTATGGTGCAAGATGTCCATTGTTTCATTCGGCTACCAAGTGGCTGGGGGATGATCATCATTATATTGGCAATGATGCGGGACGCCAGATGTCAGCAAAATGTTCAATCTCAAGGTCGAGACTGTTTTGGAGCGCGCGCAAATAGTACGGTCCTTAGTGGGAAGGGGAACAGATGCGTCCAAATGTTGCCACTTGGTGACCATAGTGGACCATGTGTGTTTGTAGGGAAGATTAGTGGGTGAGCCTTGAATTCAATATTCCCTTTTTGTCTGTCCCATAAAACATATCAAATATTCAGAAAATTGCTTGTAGTAGACGTCACTAAATGCACAAATTGAACATACGCTTCTCAATCGAAAATCCTTTTGCGGCGAACATAAAGGTACTAAAGGGGGCACGGCAAGAGGGGACAGATGTTAAAGTGTGTATTGTAGCAGAAAGGATGGAATTATACCGTCTTAGAAGGCCAGCAATTTTGCAATCACTCAGAAGGGCTCTTTTCCTTTTCCCTCATTTTCTCTTTGAAAAAAATAATTGAGAGCTTTATGGACCAGTCAAGGAAAAAAACGTGATCTTTCTTTTTTTCCAAACTCACAAAACTTGAAACTGTTAATTGAATTCGCGTTCTCAAGCACTTACAAGGAGGAAGCGGTGGGCGATCCGGGATATTTGAAGTGCTGGGTCTCACGTGGTGCAACACCACTGATGGTGGCGGCAGAGACTTGTTCCTGGTGAGGAAGAAGGTGATCACCACGATTCCGACGCCAGATAGCGAGATTGCGGTCACTGAAACTATAAATTTCAAAGGTTAGATAACACTGAAAACTCTGAAAAATGATCTTACCTGTGAGTGCTGCGACGACTTCATCATTTCCTAGGCAGACGAACGAGAATACGGTACAAAGGACTGCTGCCAGTGTCACGATGATCAGCACCACCATCCGACTGGACGGCTCAAACGCCATTGTTGACTGAACTAGTCAGAAAGGGAGCTCTGGAGGCGTGGCTTCAAAAAACAAACGTTTAGGGGGAAGCGACGGGCTCGTAAATCTCAGTGCTACGGTATCCAGGGAGACAGGCCATCACTCTGACTTGAAAAATGCGGGAAGCGAATTGGATTGATGTTGGAAATGGGTGGAATGAGGAAGGAAAATGGAAGAAGGGGGTGAAAAGGGATGGAATGCAATCTCAATCTTTCTGGTGCAGGGTGGAAGAAGAAGAGGAGGAGGGGGGAGGAGTCATTTTCGATTGAAATATGACTTTCATTTATTTTCAGCGTTAGCTCCATCTGCTCCTCTTTTTCTTCTTTAGCTCCTTTTTGAGGAGCTTTAGATCTAGTAGATGAACCTACAGAAGTCAGAGGATAACATGGTTATAAGATCACTGCTTAAAGAAAAACAAAACAAAATGTATAAGTGAACCCAGCCTCCTTCCGCATGGGATCCGTGGAATGAGGGAGTCCTCCCCTTCCCGCGATGAGCTGCTACGCCCCTACGATGACAGATGGTCACATCGGTGCTGCTGCTACTGGTCATAAAGAATGTGATACCAAATTCTTGACGCAAACAGAACAGTGTCATTGTCGTTTAACGAAGACAAGCGGGGGGTGCACCGGGCGAAAAAGGGGGGAAGGATGGGTGTGTGGTGGGAAGAACACGAGGATACACGCCTCGATACAATCCATCATTCAATATGATGCACATCTGCTTCCATCGTGCGGACTCTATGATGAATTTTCGAGTGTCCTGGTTTTCAAAATCCCATTTGTTTTGTACGGCAGGGTGAGAGAAGATCCCAAGAATTGTACCTCCACCAAATTTTAGCGTCTCACAGCCACTCAATTTCTGCCCCACTCAAAAGGCATGCTCCAAATTGGGCCCCAAAAAACGTTGAAAATCGCTGACAATTTATGGTTTTCATTCATGAAAGACATTCATTCGACTAGATTGCTGGACACACACACTTTAAATTGTTCAGGACACATAAACTCGGAATTAGTCAGGGAGAGATGGTGGTAGTAAGGGGGCGAAAAGTCTTTAAATGTGATTGTGAATGTTGAAATAGAACATATTTACAATAGAATAAGATAAAAAAGGAAACAAAGCTCGATACTACCCTCGGAAAACCGCATGAAATCTACTAAAAAGCTAGGGGGACAGGGGGAGAACTGGAAAATTCAAAAATTTAAAAAGGGGAAGGAAATGCGAAAAACTTGTGAAGTGAATTTTGTGTATGAATGATTAGGAAAGGGTAAGACAATTCAAAACTGTTTGCTGAAAATGCTGGAAGTGGTGAATTGAGATGGATCGATGACGATTTCACGGGATGATTCAGACTTTTCGGATAATGGCGTTCGTTCGCGAAGATCGGCAAATGAGCGTTGATTTCTGCAAATGGGCAAAGGGGTTCATGAGTCACTGGATAAAGTTCTCTACCGTATTGATGAAAATGGTTGCGGTTTGAGTGTTGCGTAGTCACTGGATGATTGGAGGTGATGACGTGGCGTTGAAAGTGGAAGCGCCATCATGGCGACTATTTCGGCGACTTTGCTGCGTGCTGATGTGAGACGAGCTTTCAGGCGACCAATTTCCGTGTGGAGGTACGCGTGATCCTGTAATTTTTAAATTGTGTTGAATGGATGAGGTTTATAAAATCGTGTTTCCATGGTAAAGTTTCAGTGCCGGAGCTTCAGATTTTGATGTTGACCTCTTGATATGGCATTTTGATAGCATTCTTCAGAAACCCCTTAGGAACTTGTTTGAAATGACATCGGGCTCTATGAATTTTCACCAACATCAGGACTCTCATACTTCCCTGTCCCATCTTCCTCTATCCTTTAACCATAAAACCAGCCGGTCGAGCTGCTGCGCAGCTCTTCGGCTGGCTTCTCATGGGGTGGCAACTCACCTAAATGTCCCAATACACTTTCCCAATAAAAGCAAAAAAAGTTTTGACTCGAAAAGGATCGAACCCCTGACCCTCTGCACACCACCCGCCCGCGTAACCGCCGGGACTACCCCGACACACTTGATTGGGGCAGCGCAGGTGCGTACATGTGCACGTGGTTTTGGGACCCCCTCGCAGGGCCATTTTCAGAAATTTTAAGGTGAAGTACCCTTCAAATTAAAGCTATGAACTTCTAGTTTGGACGGGCATCACCGCGGCACCAAATAAGGGCCGTAACCAAAAATTGGGCTCATTCCGATGGCTGGGGACGGCGCTAGGGTTAGCGCCACACAGACACACGGACAAATACACAGAATTTGTCCGTTAGTAATAGTAAAGATTCTCACCTGCAGCATAATAGTTGGCACTGGATCCTCAATCGTCAAATTCTTGATGGATCCCCCTACAATCACATTCAGCTCGCTGATCTTTGGCTCCACTTTCACACATCTCGCACAAAAACTTGTTGGTAACCGATTACGAGACCCGTTTTTCTCGACACCAATTGTGCCCGGCGATTTGGAGGAATCCGGGTCGGTTGCACGTGAGCTGCAATTGTGGGTGTACACTTGTCCTTTTAACCGTCATTTTACCTGTACTTTTCAAAAAAGGAGTACAATCTTGTTGACGATTCTTCCGAGTTCTGTAGTTGGGAGAGTTTTCTGGTCAAATTCAGAATTTGCCCCTCGTACATTTGCTTTTGAGCCTCCATGGAAGAATGGAGCATCTGAAAGGGATCTTTTAGGTAATTGTATCTTCGTTTGGTGTTCAAGTACCTTGATCTCCAATTGGTAGTCTTTTACGTGTGGCAGTTCATCAAATGCTGTTGTGGACTTTTTGTGTCGTTCCGAATTCTGCAATTTCATTTTGCGCTTTATAAACTAGTGTTTGGTGGTTAGCATATTTCTACGACTCCATCAAAGTAACGCAAGAAAGAAGAAAAACTAAAACGCTGAGTGATAGAAAAGCAAAATGATCTATCAGCTCGTGCGAAAAAGCAAATTCTAGACGACCTCAAACAACATCAAGCGGACCAACGACTAGTGGATACAGACTTGCCTGCCGTTCAACCTACTTTTCGAGTAATGACTGAAGAGAGTATCCAAGTTTGGGGAAAATTCTCATTGGAAATACATACCTTAGCACGATTGATGAGAAGCCGGTCACTTGAGAGGTTCTGATCGTTGTCGTTGAGTGATATCAGCATTCCGCGATTCCGGGGTGACAATCTGAAATTATTGCTTTGAAAATATGAATTTGATATTGAAATTCAGAATTTAGAAAGAAAAGAAGGCAACTCACATCGAATTCCTACTGTTCTCACTATACGCCGCAATTGAAACCTCATCGTTTTGACGATTAGAACCCGATTGTAAGTTATGAATAGTTTCATATTTCCTCATCCGATCCTTCTTCTTATGCAGCCGTTTCCTCCTCCTCCGATAGAATATCGACTCGGGCTCACTATCCATTTCAGATAGTGTGTCACCCTTCTGAACGCGTCGCTTTCGAATCAACAGCAGTTGACTGCGGAACGGCGGCGTCCATTGGATGTACGAGTCGGAGGAGTGATCGTATTTGGAGTTTTTCGAGATGTCGCGCAACTTCTCCCGTAGTCGCTTGTTGTGCGCCACCATCAACTCCACTTTCTGTTTCCACGCCATAATTTTGGCATTGTCCTCGGAGACTCGGAACTGTTGTTTCTTCCGCAGCTCCGCACGGAGGTCACGGTTTTCTTGCTCTAAAACGTTGACAGCTTCGGTTTGATCCTCCAGCTCGCTGCTGATCCGTTTGTTGTGTCGTTCCACGAGTAGCAACTTGTTTTTGAGGGAGGTTTCATTGTGGCGGACCAGGGAAAGGTCTTTCTCGATCTGAAATTCATCAGAAACATGGAACAAGTACCTCATTTCTACTCACTGATTCAATCTCTTTCTGCATTTCCTGCCGCTCCATTCGGAACTTCTCCTCCATCGCGGCGATTCTGCTACGACATCGCTCTTCCATCTCTCTGAAACGCCATTTTTAGTTCAATAGTAGACTGAAAATGACTCACTTCAGTCGATTGTTGTAGCTGGCCTCAATGCTTTGCTGATTCTGATCGAGTTCTTCGATGAGAAGCGTCCTCCGCTGGTTGGCGATGTGGATTTGCTTTTGGAGATGCTCGCAGCGCATTTCAAACTCACGAACTGTGCATCTGAAAGTTAGAAAGTGAATTCAGAGCGGAAAATATATCATTTAAAACTTTTCTAGTGGAAAAAACTGAAATTTCAGAGCGACAGTTCATCGAAATAACATTTGTGTTTCGAATTTCATTCCAGCCGATCAAAAAATATGATCGATTATGCGTATTTATCGGGTGAAAACATGACTGATCGTGTCATGATGACCAGTTCTCTCAACCAAAACATACCTATAGTTCTCTAGCAATGATTTCAAGCAGAAGAATGCAGCTCTAGCGGAAACGGGAGAGGAGCTCAGCAAATGAGACAATGTGGTCTCGAGGTAGTTGCCGAGACCCACGAGTCCAATCATGGCCGTGGTGGGCTGTCCAAAGTCCTGCAAGACAAAATGATCAGGGAGCCGTGAAATCGCAAACCTTCAACAATGCGATGGCTTCTTCCAGCTTTAGTCCGGATGTTGTTAGATATTCAATGACGGCTGAATGGTCCGCTTCTCTGCAATTAATCATTCATGGCTCTGTTGGAAGTAGTCATTTTGGAGTCTCTCGCTTCTCAAACATACCCAGTATTATTGATATCGAGCGTCTCAAACAGATTGACCGATGATATCCGGTAGGAATCCGCAATGAAGTGGATCTGAATAAAAGATAAGAAAATGACCAAATCCTTTCCAATTATCCCCTCACTTCTTCCGTCATCTTCTGACGCGCGCGATATTGCGACACGAAATCCGCGAGCGACACTTTTCCCGAAATGGCGCATTTGTCAAAGATGCCATTCACGTCGCCGATGGAGAGGAGATCCAGCTCCGACGTCGACTCGCAGATCGTGTGGACGTCATAACGCGTCAGTCTGTAATGGGGGGATCTCATCAATCTAATGGTGTCGAAACAATTACACCATACCGTTGCGTGTCTTTGATGCCCAACGAGGAACTGGATTTGTAGGCAGCGATCAGCAGTTCGTCTTGGTTTCCGGACGCTAGATCGATGATTTCCGGAAGGAAGAGGAGGAAGCGTTCTTTGAATTGCTGCAATGTATACGTTAGGTGAATATGATGCTTTTGGAAGGAAATGATTGCAACTCACATTGAAATTGATAGCATGATCATTACAAAGCACCCTCTCTATGATACTTCCAGCAAACACCGACAAGCTGAGCTTTTCACAAAGAAGGAGCAGGCCTTCTTTGTCAAGCAGACCATTTCGTTCCGAATTGCAAGAGTTGAATAGCTGAAACATCAAGAATCTTTGATTCCTAAAAAATATTGATTTTTTGACGTACTCTTTTGAGTTCTTTAACGTGTACGTTTTCGTCGCTCAAACCGTCATCTTGTTGAGCCATCGACTGCATTCAAACCATTTCGAGAAAAATCCTGAAATTTTGTTAATGAGAATCTCTCCATTTAAAAATTAAAAATGAAAAGATTTTTCAAAAAAAGAAACCACATGCAAAAAAGTGACTAGAAAGGCAACACATCAAAGAGTCATAACCGTCGGGAAATCAAAACTATTGGCAGACAAAAAAGCGATGTGAAAAAAGCTTCAAACGCCAACAAGTTATGTCAAAAATGGTGAATCCGAATATATGGTCCCAAGAGGGATTAAGTCAGAAGTGTGTGATGAACGTAGAGAGACGCAGAGAAGAATACTCGGCGGGAAGAGAGAGTGGGTGGGGAGGAGGGTGGGGGAGAGAACAAGCAATCCCCGCCACACGGAGTGCTTGTGTGTCGGCTGCCTTTTTTCTACGGCCTCCGAGTAGTCGGAGAGCTGTAAATGGATCACATTGGCTTTCGGAGAAGTCGGACAAAAAACTAGTTTGGTTTGAAATCTAAACTTTATAAACCGAAACCTAGACCTACATATACACCTCACTTTTATTCGTTTTTAATCTCAAACCCACGCTATGAAAGTCCCAAAAGAGAACGAAAAAAAATAAATGAAAGCGTTGGTGGTGAGGGGGGCCCAATATGTAATTACTACCAGCACCACTCGGCGGAGCGGCGTGAATTATTCAGTTTTCGAGGTCAATAGACGTGAGAGACTCGTTACAAGTTTCTCTTTTCAAGGATTTCCAAGGAGTAACATGGGATTTTTGGTCATTTGAAGGGCGATGGCTGTGCGGGGAAGTGGGGGGATATGCATATTCATTTGATTATGTGGAAATGGAAATGAAAATGGAAATGGTGATGAAAGCGCTGCGATTTTTGAGTTTTGATCGGGCTTCTTTTGGAAACCACGGATTGGCAACACTGAAGTGTGAACGTGCTCTATTGCAAACTTTGAAATGGAAAAGAAAAATCTTCAAAAGATGGTCGTGGCCGTCAAAATTGAGTTTTCTCTTCCATTCCACTTCAACTGTTTCTAAAACTCTAAGAAACGTGTCGGTTTTATATTTATACCCTAAATCTAAAAAAAAACATGTTTTTCATTATCCACCTGCCAAAATTACCAAGTTCCCAAGATAGCCCAAAATGACGAGAGGGGGAAAAATTTTGTCCACGAAAGTGAAAAGGTGGTGGTGAGGTTGTCGACGAGTTTTTTATTCCCATCTGCCCGTGAAAAATCGTCAACGATGTCTATCAAGCGAATTGCAATCGGTCGATGAAGAAGAGGAGGTGGAGAGGTGGGAAGGCAGCGAGAAAGTGCTATTTTGAACCTGACGTTGAAAAAAAAGAACTAGTTATTCGCGCTCAGCCGGCTGACTAGCATTGTATGAGCTCGACGAAAAACATTATTCAGTTAGAACAGCATTCGGGAAAAAGCAGCGGATTGAAAATTGAAATGAATGCCCTCCGGTGTGTAATATTAGAGTATTGGACATCAGTAGGTTCGAGCGCCCATCATTCTTTACACATTGAAGCATGTGTGCAATCGGGAGCCCGTTTGTATGTATCAAGTTGGTTCGAATATATCAAAATTTTCTCATATTTCTATTTTTCGTTGCGGGCCTCTGACCAACTGGTGGCTGGGGACATGCGATTAGTTACAAATGTTTCTGAGTCATATTCAAGCGAAAGTACGAATGTTTTGGGGGGAGAAGAGAGAAAAGTGTTTACACCGGGAACTCAGTATAGCAAAAAATCTGGAACAAACATGTTTTGATCTATATTTGGGGTATGTGCTCTATTGGTCGTGACCGTGGCCAAGTTTCCAATAGAGCAGTCAAAAAACGTGAAATATCCGTTAGGATTTGGTGATTTGACTGGCAGGAAGTGGCTGTGAAAAGTGAAAAGTGAAAAGTGGAAAATGCATGTTCATTGATTATGTGGAAATGGAAATGAAATTGGTGAAATTGCCTCTTTCATGGGTAATAGTCTTCACTACGAGCATACGGTAGTAGTACAGCCCTCTAAGTAGCTCAAATTCACATTTCACTCCAAACAAGCACACACATCAGTGTCCAACTCGCAAAAAAACGACGAAGAAAACTGATGTCTTTGCTGCCGTTCTATTCTCAAAATAAGGGGCGCGAGAGAGAACGAGTGAAAAAGAACGGTGGTGTGTTTGATTCGGTACAAAAGATCCCCGCGCGGCCGTCGGACGACTGTCGGCAGAGCCTTTGCTTGCACTTGTTCTCATGTAAACACGCACGGAAGGGCGGGTTGACCATCTCTTTCCACTTTAATCAGGGGACGACAAAAGACAAACATTTGTATCGAATGGAGCAAGAGGAGGGTAGAACAAAGAAGTTAAGGATCTTTTTTGCAATCCATCCGATTATCAGAGTGGAGAGAATAGGGAGGGGGGAGAAGAAAGTGACAGAGGCTTTTTCATCCATCAAATAATACTCATTTCCGCTGGGAGAAATATGCAATACGGAATTGAAATTGAAATCGAAAAATGAGAACAAAAAATGAATCAATGTTGGAGAGAGAGGACAAAGAGACATAAATAGACAAAAGTTGTGTCACACTTGACAATGCATGAACGAGGTACTCACTTTTCTCTCCGAATCGAAATTAGTCGAGGGAAAACTCGAAAAATTATGCACAAACAATGAAAATGACGGTCTTAATGATAACTCCCTTCCGGTTATGCTGTTTGCTTTTCTATTCCACTTATTATCCAGTATCTCTTACAGCGTATTTTGTTTGGAGAGCAAAATGAAGGGTGACTGGCTTGTACCATCAAAAAATATCATCAAAACTACAGAACAAATGTTTATTTGAACATTTTTCAGTGTTTGTTCAGCATAAGCGGGCGTTTTATGGGGTTTTATAAGTATTTGAACTTGTTAAACTGAAAAATGTTGGGTTTGAAAGAGAAAAACATGGGGACATGTAGGGTTGAACAAAACCGCAGAGTTTGGATGTTAAGAACTCTTGAAATCAGTACACAAGATCGAAATTTGAATAACAACTGCGAAGGGAGAGCAAAACATTGAATACGAGGTTGGCGCCTAAATTGACTATTTGAAATGTGTGCTTTGTTTGAGATTGCTGGGACGATGAATTGACCACATGCATGAGTGTTAAGACTAGTTTCAATAGTATTTGATATGTTGAGTCGGAAAATAAAACTTGTATCCCATCGTTTAAACTAAACAAAATCCATTGTTCACTTTGTTCAAATGCTAGTTGTCTTATTTTTCCATTTCAAATTGCATATGATATGAGAATTTTCAATTTTAGATGCAAGCCCATTTTGTACAACCCTTCCCTTATGGAAAACCATTTACTTTTGTCTGTCCCTATCCCATTACCCCTCCAAACTGTATAAACGCGCAAGGCGTACAGTGCATGGCGCACTTTCGGTGCACCGCTGCGCGGAACACCGTTCGCCAGTCCGTTCGGCCCTGTCATTCATTCTCGCCTTCCTTCCATTTTCGGTCTGTTTGCATCTCTCTTTTTTCCTTCTCTCCTTCACTTTCCTCCCCGCTATAGAGGAAAAACCAAAAGATCTCAAGTGATGGTGGTTTCGTTCCTTATCGCCAGCCTCTTCTCAACCCCACACAATAACCCTCGAACAAACAGAGATTTCTGTGCTGTTGAGGCTCACCGCAACAAAAAAAGCGCGGAGATTGCATCACAGCACACGTGGTGAGAGAAAACCACTGCAAACTATTTCCTCGCCCGTCATCTTCAGTCATCATCGCACGTGGGGCCAGGTGCCTCGAGTCACTTTTCGCTTTTGTTGTTTTCTGAATGTGGGAGATGACCAGAGGTGTCTTAAAGTGAATTGAAATTTTCTTCCTCTTTCCTATTTCCCTAGAGATGCCCTTCTTTTCTTCATTATTTTAATTGAATTCCTACAGAATGCAATAGAAAACCAACACAGGGAGATTCAGAGCATCAGATTCATTTTCCCTAGACGCATACCATTATTGTGAATAGAATCGTCGTCTTCCCCCACGTGCTATCTGTCTCGTTTAACGATTGTCGAGTGCAGGAAACACTCTTATCATATTACATCACACTACAACAAACTGAACACGCCATCTCCGTCGTCGCCGCATTTCTTGGGCTTTCGTCTTGTCTTTTCTCTGAACTTTCTCCCTGTCCCCTGTAACAATTGTGTTTTCAGAACGATGTCGGATCTTGTGAAGGCTCTCGTGCTTCGTCCAGATATCACCAAGCCAAAGTGGGATCAGGGAACTTTTGAGGGGAGAGCGAAAGTATGGAACTTTAGAAGAAACTTGAACACAGTTGAACAATTGATCTCTTGCAGCATTTCTTTGCCGTCACCAACCCATTGAACCTGTTCTACGGCGGACATCAGCTCGACGATTTCAAGAAGATCGTCGAGGACTACAAGAAGGGCACCGTCTCCAATGACCTCACTCTCAGCCAACTGTGGAAGGCGAAGCATGTCGTCGACTCGGCATTCCACCCATCTACCGGCGAGAAGATGCTCATGGTGGGCCGCATGTCCGCTCAAGTCCCGATGAACATGGCGATCACCGGAGGAATGCTCACTTTCTACAAGTCCCCGATGGCGGTGATCTTCTGGCAGTGGCTGAATCAGTCGTTCAACGCCGTCGTCAACTACACGAACCGCTCGGGAGACGGTGGCTCCGTGAGCCAGCTCCTTGTCTCGTACTGCGCGGCGACTGGAGGCGCCCTCACTGCTGCTCTCGGACTGAACTCTCTTGTCAAGGTGGGCCGCAGGGTGTAATATCCGGGACAACTCGCAAAAATTGCTGTGGAATGATGTCATTTGCTTTTTTTCAGAAAGCGCCGCCACTTGTCGGACGCCTCGTGCCGTTTGTCGCTGTCTGTGTGGCCAATGCAATCAACATTCCGATGATGAGAAGAGGGTTAGTAGAGGGATCCACGTGGAAAAGGGCATTGTTTCGTGTTTTGCAGAGAGCTCACCGAGGGAATTGACATTCTCGATGAGAACGGACAAGTGATCGGGCAGTCGCCAGGTGTTGCCAAGTCGGCCATCAGTCAGGTCGTCGTCTCGAGAGTCTTCATGGCTACTCCAACTTTTGGTGAGTACAAATGGCTTATCAGGATGTTAGATTGGGTTTGCACAATGCGATTCAAACCGTTCAAAATTGTTGTTTTTTTGTTGAGAGACCTTTTGAGGCAAGATATGATCTTCTAAAACTTGAAATAAGGAATATACCGGCTAGTCTGGCTGGTCTAGTGGAAGATAAAGGAGAAGAGTCAGGTATGCTCAGTTTGTGAGCCATTTTTCGACAAGGTTGATGTTTTTGCAAGTTCTTTCGATACAAATCTGAGAAAACTGAAGAACCAGCTCTTTATGTCAAAAAACTCGAAAATCCAGCGATCAGTCTAACTTTTGAACCTTTATCTACTAGATCTATCTGGACTAGACCAGATTCACCGTCAAATGCACAATTTCTTCAATTTTTTCACCCATTCTCTCAAGAAAACTCATTATTCCATGTTTCAGCCTTCATCCCAATCGTCGTGAACGCTCTCGAGAAGAGACCATACTTCAAAGCCAACCCGAAGATGTTCCTGCCACTCCAGACGATCCTCTGCGGACTCGTGCTCTCCGTGTCCACCCCAGTCGGATGCGCTCTCTTCCCCCAGCTGACCCCCGTCACCTTCGACCAGATTGAGCCCGAGCTTGCTCAGAAGCTCAAGAACCTGCCGAACCCACCAAAGCAGCTCTATTGCAACAAGGGATTGTAAGATAAATGACAACGATATCTCAAAATTAAATTCGCTTTTATTGTCTCATGGAATATATAGTCTAGACCTTCCCGATTCATTTATTTTGTATGTTTAAACCAGTTTTTTCACTTGTAAGTGGTGCCATCCTTTTTATTCCCAAACTTTTTTGCAAACCAAAGACGTGTCTTCTATACATAAAGTGCGATTTTCCAACAAAAAGCCCTCTAATCCGAGACTAGGAATTCATTTCCTAAATGGACTTTTCTTGCACGAATTTGCTCCGACAAAATACTTTTATTACGCAAAGGAATGAGAATATTCGTTGGATTTTCGGGGTATTTTTTTCACAAATAACTTAAAGAAAGACGATTTGGCACTTCAGTTGTGTTCAATCTCTTTGGCGTAGGTGATGTACTGGGTGACTTGCATCTGAAGAAGTCACTCTTTCAGTTGAAAAAGACGGAAACAACAAACCTTGACGAGTTGCTCGTGTTGGATGCCCATCTCGTTGCACGTGTCGTCGTCAAACACCTCCTGGTTCTCGTAGAACATGCTGAAAGCTCAATTGTAGCATGCTGAATTGAAAAATTGTATCTGAACTCACTCGATGTCGTGCTCGAAGATGTTGTGCTTGGCGGCGTACTTCTCGCGGAGCTGCTGGAGTGGAGCTCTTTTGTGGATGCGGATGACCGAAGCACGGGTGACGGTCTGAAGGTGGTTTATCTTTAAGAGTTACATCAAAGAAAAAAAGTTACCCCGTTATGATCGGTCTCATAAGCGAAGACACGAATGAAGTCGTTGACGATGGGGAAGCATCTTCCCGGCTTGATCACATCGACGCGCATGCTGAAAAATATCGTGTAGGGAATCGAGAAAATGGAAAGAATGTGAAAGTGCACTCAAAAAAGGCCAGTGGGCCGGAAATGATGGAGACAGAGAGGCAGAATGTGTTTCTGGTGCTGGCCGGAGCAATAAGAGACGACACAGGCAAAAAAGGGCCAATTTCAATTCAGAACGCGATGCCAAAAGAGCACAATCGATATTTAGAACAACAGACGTCGCTGCTCCTCTTCTCATCTCTTCTCAAACGCAGCGTATATGGAGCCGAGGGGTGAAAAGGAGCAGAGGGCAGAAAAAACAAGGAACAATTATTGCGGCGCGCACATTGATTTTTGAATGAGATATGAAGTGAAAGTAGGGGGAAAAGGTTGTGAGTCGAGCAAGGGCATGTGAACGAATGATCATAGGTGCGTGTGAGTGTGCGGAGGGAACAAAAAGCCACTCGTGATAGGCGGAATGTAGTAGGTAATGAGAAGGCGATGTCGGACGGGATTTGGAGTTGAATGTGTCAAATTTTGTAACAACAATTCGGCTTTTCAACGTCAATATTTGTTTGGGCATGTGTTAACATGGGTTGACGTAAATTTTTTTGAAGAAAAGAACGGAGAAGGGATATCGGCATTGTTTCAAGGCTTCTCTGCATATATGCCACTTGAGAAATATAAAATTTCTTTGTGGTATTAGCATTTTGACGACGCGAAACAGAAATTGCCTATATATGACTGATTAGGCTTATTACGAACCTCAAAAGGAAACGAGCTTCAAAACATAGATGTTTTCAGACAAAACTATACTAAAATAAAACGTAAAATTGATATTTTTAGTCAAGATCATAAAAAAACGCTTAATTTCGCACAAGAAACAAAATTCATTGCTCATTTTTAAATAGATTCACTACTTTTCACTCTCCCAGTGGCAATCTATACCAATTTCTTTTATATAAACGTTTGAAATACTATGCGAAACAGAAACCATGTGGAAGTTTCAAATAAACAGAAACGTTCCCAACAAACAGATTCCATAAACTTTCGGCTATAAAAATCGCCTTCCTTTTCCCCCGTACATAAATTTTGATGATTCACCCTGGAAGGAAAGAAACAGGAGTAGAAGATGAAGAGCTGAAAAAATGAAGAAGACGAATTGAAACAAGAGGGGGAGAGGGCTCAAAAAGCTCACTCTTGGTAATTGAGTTTTTGTTTTGTTTTCAGCTTCCCATTCTTAGCCCTTTAGCTTCTTCTTCTTCTACTTCTTGTCCTTTTTTCCTCCTTTATTAACCGTTTACTACAAGCCGCTTTCAAGCTGCGCCCCGATAACAATCAGTATACCAGGTGAAAGTGACGCGAAGTCATTGCGAATACATACACATTACATTATTTGAGTACGACGGACGCGACGCGCAGCAAGTGCGCTCCATTGGATTGTAGTGCGTTGTCTCTTTCTCCCCGTGAGACGCACTCTCTCCGTGGAGCCTCCTTATTTCTGCCCAACGAAAATCGGTCGTTGGCAGTTTTAAAGAAATTAAACGGAAAAATATGCTTGATAAATGTCAATCATAGTATTTTGTGTGTATTGGCATGCCCAGTTGTTTCCGTTTCAATCAGTTTTTTTTTGATGAGCTTTGCCAATTTTTTTTTCAATATTTGCCCTCTCCCTCGTTTTCTCTTTTCATCCATTTCCAATGAAACGTTTTCAGAATGTCATAGCTATGATGACGACATGGATTCATTTCCTACTGCTCTTCACTCTGGGAACAATCGACTCGGCGCATATAACTGGTATTTTGTCTCATAAACTGTTCACAACTCAATTATTGATTTTACAGGCTCGTGGAACCCGTCGGAACAGAAAGTGCTCGTGGTCACCAAGTTTGGATACCAACAGACCAAGAATGACAAAGATTCAAGGGGATTTCTCTACGGACACTTCTTGCCACAAGCAACCTACAATTATTCGAGTAAGTTTCGGGTGAAATTTCAGCTGTCGCATTGAAAAATCGATTGCAGACCCAGTCCTTCTCGTGATCGCGTCATCTGAAAACATCAACGTCTTCCGGAGAAATTCTGACTATGGAATGTCATGCGGCTCGATGCTCAGGAATCTAACAACGAAGGGGTTCGAGCCAAGATGTTTCCCGAATGGAACGAGCGACGTCTTCCGATGGATTCCCTGTCCAGACGGTCATCTTTGCAAGGGAGAGGATAATGCTGCAAATGTGATTCCGGGCTATCAGATGACGATGCAAATTCAGGAGCCGATTAATCCCGAGCACTGGTGAGTGCGAAATGTAGTAGACTGGACGTCAGTACGTTAGAACTCTCGTCTGAAAAGCTCTGACGTCTGAAAAAGACAACGTCGCTTCAAAAATAGCAACCGATAATTCCAATGACCCAATTTTCTAGGTTTGTCCTCTTGATCGCGTGCAACTTGGATGCAAATTGTGACTGGAAGGACTCGACGCCTGACGTCCCCATCAACTACGACATCTGGCTCACTAATGGCAGACCAAACAGTGCCGCCGTCAGCTTTTTCACCTTCAACTTCTCATTCGACGAGCAAAACACCGTGCAGCTCTTCCTCCTGACCACAATTGCATACGCAGTGCTTTCAATCATTCAATCAGGCGCCAACTTTAAAAATCGACAAGTTCCGCCAAGGAGCAAGTATGTTTTCCTTTGAAAAAAGAGAACCCAATTTATTTTTACAGCATCTTGTCGCGTATCATCACCATCAAACTCATCGGGTACAGCCTTCAGTGTTTCAACGTCCTCTTATTCGCTTATGATGGTCAGGGCTTCTTTATTGCAAGAATAGTGGGAGAGGTGCTGAGGTACGCATAGATCACAGACTCTGATCTTCGAATAAACGAATATTTGTTTCAGAAACGCGTCAGTGCAAGTCTTCTGCTTTTTGCTGATTTTATTGGCGAAAGGATGGGACATTTCGTACCCGGGAACCGACTACCCGAAAAAGACGCTTTATGCGTGGGGATTTCTGGCCGGATTGGATACTATTCTGTTCTTTTACAACTGCGTAAGCGCAAACTTATAAAGAGAAAGAAAATTTAATGGAGAACTGAGCTTTGCAGACATTTGTGTACGACGTGCTTCACGACGTCGACATCTACTCGGCATGGCCGGGGCATGGGATGATTCTGATTCGAATTGTCTACGCGATTTGGTTCCTCATTGAGATCAGAAAGCTTATTGACAGGTTAGTAAAGCAATAAGAGAAGATTTCGGATGTACTGTGCTGTTTCCATCTGCGAAAGTGAAAACTTGCGCCATTTGACGTGAAATTTGTAAAAAACAGTCCACTGTTGGCAACACAAGCCTAGAAATATTCAAGAAAATATGGCGTCCTTTTTCTATGAACTCATTGCTGTTTAAATTCATGATTTCATTTTGACCATTACAAAATTTCATTTTCAGCGAAGAAAACCGGCAGAAGGCAGAATTCCTGGCACACTTTGGAGCCGGATTCCTCGTGTGGTTCGTCTCCCTGCCGATGATTGGAATTGTCGCCTCATTTGTATCGCCACTGTGGAGATTTTCTTTAATCCTAGGTACCAATCCACTCCAGACACCAACAACAAGCATTCTTTCCAGCTCTCACGACGTTCTCCAATTTCGTCGCCTTGTCTTGTCTGGTGCATCAATTCTGGCCAAAGTCATCGTATCGCAAATTCTTTGCGGATTATACAAAGTGAGTCAGAATCTCTTTTTTTATTTTCTGGCTTTGTGGAAGAAGAAGGGTCTCAGAAGGTCCCCAAAAAACCAATCAAAATAAAAAGAGCTACTTATTCTCAAGCCAATGGAACATTTTCAGCGGCCACCGTCGACTGGGACGTGACGATTCGCACGAGTTCAACGACTATGACAACTTTCTCTTCTTCGACGGTGATTCCGACTCCGAGAACGACTACCCCGACTGTGAAGACGTCATTCGAACGCAGATCTGAAACGCCATAATTCTACCTGTCTTGTATATTTTGCCTGTCCTTCTTTCCAGCCATGTATCATTTTCTGGTTGCATATCTTCCCGGAAATGGCCACTCTCGATAGTACAACTATCCCCCTTGTTCCACTTTTAGCTGAGATTGTGCTTCTAGTGATTTTCCGACATGTTTTGTCACACTTTTGAAATTCGAATGAGTTTATGAGTTTTTGATCCTGTGAAACACGGGATTTTGCGCAAAAAACAAAGAGAACTACAACAATTGTGCCCTTTATTCAATAAATTATGATTTTACAATTATTCTAGTCGTTCAGAAAAAGAAGCTTGAGCCAGCAGCTGCACCAAAAGCTCCACAGTCCCCTCATCAATCATGGTGCATATTTGAACACTATATTTGTAGGTAAGTCACTCCTCACGCCAGCAGATGTTTCAATACAAGCTCACTGACCACAACCACAGGTATATAATTGACGCTGACATGGCTGACCATATAGAAGGCCAGGCGGCACGCCTATTTACCCATGTCGCGCCAGCAGGTGGCTCTATTCGTCCGAGCAGCTCTCGCCTAATTGACATTGACACAAATTCAGGTTTCTCCGTACTGTCCAGACTTTTTCGTTCGTTTTTGGTAGAATTGTTCATGCATAACTTTATAATTCCTTGAGAGATGGAAAAAAAACGGAAAGGTAGATTTAAGTTTTCACTGGACCGAGCGAAATAATTACACGTTTTCAAACGATGGCCGGTGTTGGAACCGTGTTTCTTTCATTTTGCCATTTCGCTTCGTTGATTTTTCCTTCTGGAATAAGTGGGACGTGTTTCTCCTTCCATTAAGCTTTCTCCCATCTGCCAGGTAACTTTTGGAGTGGTTACTGGAAGTGTCCGAATGAAATGTTCCAGAAAAACAATGTGTTTTTTTCAAAACTAGTCTCATGTTTTCCTGCCCTCTTCTCAATTACCATGTCTTGAAAAATGACCTCGAAATTAAAACTTCGGTGTGAATTCCACCTCGATTCCCATGAACTTGACATGGTTCTCAAACAAAAAAGGTCGCCGTCCCGAAATTGGAATTGTGAAGTGCGTGTGCTAAAAAACCGCGGAAAACCGTATGCAGCAATTTGTTAGCCCGCACGTCTACCACTCAACTTCTTTGTCAAGAAAGTTCGGTCATATAGGGTCACTCACTTTGAACTTAATGACACCAACACACTCCCGTCCTTCCGCTCTCCTCTTCTCGATTACATAATTGGAACACCCCTGAAATTCAAGACTTGTGTGTGTTATGGTATTGTAACTCTCTTCTACTCCTTCTTTTCACAAACAATGCCACTTCAGCCATGGTGTCAACAAAGCGCGCCGGTTAGCTTGACTTGTAATTGACACCGTCCGGCCCTCTTAAGGAAGTATACGCCTTCCGGTCTCGGCGTTAAATAGGAAACTTTTGGAACCGTCTTACTTCTTCCATATGGGTTCAAGTTGTAACTGACCGTAAACCCCAACACGTTCCTTCTTAATCCCTTTTGTTCCGAGCCACCATTACAATGGGGGCCCATATTGAGACCTTGTCCTCTCCACCTTTTACCGCCTGTCCTCTAATTAGGCGTGAACACCGTCGTGTCATTCGTTTTTCGTTTCTGAATTTGCTCAACTCCTTTTTTGCAGATGATGACTCGAAGGGAAATTTTCATATTCTTGGTAAGTTCTATAGAAAAGGAAAGCGTCAGTGAAATCCGCAAATTTCATTGCGTAGACTTTTTCTTCCTTATAATTGTTAGGTTTGAGAATGAAGAATTGCATAACCCATTCTTAATTCTCAATTCTCAATTCCAAATTTCCAATCCCCCTAATTCGCCAGCGACCGTGAGAAATTCAAATCATGCAGGTGTTTGGGTACACGATTGCGATTCAAGATGACAATGAACTCATTGGACAGCCCGAAATTCAATGCAACGCGGACACCATTGACATGCAGTTCAGGACTCGCAAGCAGTTTAACGGTTTTTAAAATGTGAAATGAACTGTAAAAGGAAGTTGGTTTTTCCAGGAAAAGTCTATGTGAAGGGAAGTTACAATCGACCGGAATGTCGGGTGGATTATAGCACAAAGGATCAGTTCGGGAGGCCTGTAGGAGGGATCAAGTTGAATCATGGAGCGTGTAATATGGATAGACAGAGAATGGTGAGATCAGGAGCAGTAGATTGAGGGGTTTTTGGAGCTGATTTGATAGGAGGTCCATAACTCCAGTACTGAAACTTTTTTGAAAAGTAAGAGGGTCTTATGAAAAAAAGTGGGGGGGGGGGGGGGGGGGTTCACCAATGATTCAACTGATATCAAGGGTCCTAGAAAGTGCAGAGAGTTTTAGAAGAGATCTTTCTGTTTCTACAACTAGCGTTGTATTCCGTTTTATCTTCTATGTAAATATTTAGAATCAGTATCTCCAGAGTTTCTCGCCTTTTGACTGGGATCTTTTCAACCTCTATTCAATTTTTATAGCTTCCTACCACGCTCCCAACATTCCCCATCTCAGATCGCTCCCGAAGGCATGATGTTCTCCACAGTGCTCATCATCAGTTTCCATCCCCTCTTCCTGACGAGAATGGACAAAGCGTACCACATCCGCTGCATGTACAAAGAAGCGGCTAGAACTGTGACAGCTGCCATTGATGTGAGGTAAGCACCTGAACCAGTTACGGTAATCTCGTATAAATACACCGATTCATCCGATTGTTTTGTTTTACTAGGCTTTGTTGCATCATTTATTACGCAACATGAAATTCGTTTCTTTTCTAGTAGTTTTGCTGATATGGTGAGTTGGGAAGAGTTTTGCTAAACTATAGAATGGTGCTTTATGATTATAAAAAACAATACTATGATTCCAGCAATCTGCCAACGGAGTCTGTTCAATCTGATCTTCCCATGCCCACATGCAGCTATACCATCAGGCGAGACCAATTGGACGGACCAATCCTCAAATACGCAAAAGTCGGAGATCAGGTGGTCCATAGATGGCAATGCGATTCAGGTACCTTTGAAGTTCTCAATTCCTCTCTGACATTCACTTAAGATGACTATGGTTTACTGGTTCACAGTTGTTACGTCGAAGACGGTCAAGGAGAGAAACAAATGATAATTGATGAGAGAGGGTATGTGAAAAGACACAGGGATCAAACAACTTTTTTCTTCAGATGCCATACCGATCGCCTATTGCTGGGAGATCCAACCTACGTGGAAGCTTTGAATATGGCCTATAGAGAGTCATTTGTGTTCAAGTTCGCGGATCGGATCGCAGTGAGGTTTCAGTGTGAAATAAGGCTCTGTTTGAAAGATGAAGGGGGTTGCGACGGTATTACGGTAGGAAGACCAAACAGAATTGAGAAGATCTGTATGTTTTTCAGCCGCCAATGTGTTCTTTCAAAGATACAAACTCAATCGAGAAGCAGATCGTGAGTTATCAAACCCGAAATGTTGATTGATTGATTGACGAATTGGTTCAGGTGAAACGTAACGCGAGAACTTTCAAACCAAAAGACGCTGACATGTTTTCGCAAACCGTCTACGTCATGGACAAGGAGATGGAGGACAGTCAGTCAGCGCACCCAGCGGAACTTCGTGAACTCGACCCTCAAGCCATTTGCATTGCGCCCAGGATTCTGGTGGCCGGGGTGACATTTTTCACGCTGATACTTGTTCTTTTTGTTACAACTGTTATGGTTATAGTTTACAATCGTTTTTGCAAGTCTGAAATTAAGAATATGGTTCGAGACTACTACTAGCCACTGTTCTTCTAGTTTTCTTTCATTTCTCTCGGGTTTTTCAATGTTTTTCTTGTGAATACTTACTCTTTAGGTACGATTTTTTTTGTCATGTGATTTTTTGTCATCGGAATGAATGATTTTCAAACATTTCATTTTATTTCGTCAATGAAATTATACAATGGCAAAGGAGTTGAGGATCGATGTGTGTTTACTTTCCGTATGGTCTCACGTAGCTGTTTCTTGGTGGTCCGGCATAAGAGTTGTATGGCTTCACGATTGGCTCTGGAGCTGGTTCTGGAGCCGGCTCTGGTGCTGGCTCTGGTGCTGGCTCTGGGGCTGGTTCTGGAGCTGGTTCTGGAGCCGGTTCTGGAGCTGGTTCTGGAGCTGGCTCCGGATGTGGCTCTGGCTCTGGCTCTGGCTGTGGTGGCGGTGGTGGGGGTGGTGGTGGAGCCCCATAAGATGGTCTTCCGTATCCGCCGCCGCCTCCTCCGTAAGGTCTGTTGAATCCGCCATCGAATGATGGTGGTGGTCCATTGTTGTAGTTGTTGCCTGGAAAGTTTCAAAAGATGTACTCAAAATGAAATTGAAATGCAATTTTACCTCCAAATCCACCATTGTTGTAGTTATTGAAGCCGCCGCCATTGTTGTAGCCTCCTCCGTTATTGTATCCGTTTCCATACCCCATTGGCCTTCCATAGCCACCGCCGCCATATGCAGATGGTGGTGGACCATATCCGCCGCTAGAAAAAAAGTTGATAGATTGAGAAAACTTTGAATAAAAATCTTGAAAACTGACCAATAAACAACTCCAGCGAGTGCGACAACACCCAAAAGTACAGTTGTTCGCATTTTGAAGAAAGAAGGAAGTATACGGTTCTTTCACCAGATCATTGTCCATTTTATATACCTGCGTGACTCCGCCTCGAAACGATATCAGTTCGCGAAGTTGATATCAGAAGTTTTTCTTATTTTCTCTCTATCATTTCCTTCTCCGAACTGAAGAAATATTGTAACAGTCGTCCAGTGACCGAGACATTTATTCGCTCAATAGAAACCGCGTAGAGAAAGATGTGGGGGTTTATAACTTTAATGATTAGGTACAGAGGGGACAAAAGGGGAGATGAGTCATGAGAAATGCGTCATTTTTGGGTTGCTGGCTAGTGGGTTCGGGTAGTAGGTTCACAGGAAGTGTGCGGAGGAAAGGGCATAACAGGTCAGTCACAAAGTTTGGTCGAGATGTTTGGGAAGAAAAAAGGTACGAGATTGGTTTGATAATCATGCCGCCGCTGATTGGATGAACTTGGAAATCAGTTCGGTGGGGAACGGGAAGATGATGGTGTTGTTCTTCTCGGAACTGAAATTTTTGTCTCTTTGAAAACGTAATTTAACTTTTCTAGGTTCTCTTTTATTATTATTCATATAGCGCTTTTTTTAATCCCTGCAAATAGAACCTGAACCAGTACCATACCTGATACTATTCAACGTTTGCAGATATCTCAACTGTATTGCGCATGGTGACGTGGCAATCTGAAACCAGAGTATATACATTGCGACAATCCATTATTCATCAATCCCCTTACCACATCGGCAGCGTCGGCCAGCGCTTTCGACGCGAGTTGTTCTCCCTCCGCAGCGATTATCTGCAAACAAAACATAACAGAGTAGTACAACTTGTCACGGGATACCTTCGCCCCGGCGGCTCTCGCCGCTTCGGCTTCCGCCGCCATGGCCCTTTGAAGTTGGATCGGGAGGCGGACGTCTTTAATTTCTACTCTTTCTACCTACAAGAACATTATTGGTGGAAGAAAAGTAATGGTAGACTTACTTTAACACCCCATGGATCAGTAGCCTCATCAAGAGCGCTTTGCATCTGCCCAGAAATTTCGTCTCTTGAAGAGAGCATCTCAGCAAGCGTTCGAGTACCGAGAAAGTTACGGAGTGTGGTTTGAGCTAATAGTTTAGTGGATCTAGCGGCATCCTCTACGTTGATGACCGAGACAGTGGCATTGGATATTCGGAAATAAATTACAGCGTCGACAGAAACCGTCACCGAGTCTTTTGACAAAATCTGAAAGAACCCAATGGCCCTATCCATCTATCCACACCAACCTCTTGCGGGGGAACGTCGAATGACACAACACGAAGATCTATTTTCTTGAAAGACTCTATGCATGGAATAATGAAGAATATTCCCGGGCCGCGAGCGCCGCCATGTTTCAGACGACCCAGCCGGAATATAACAGCTCGCTCATACTCCTGCACTACTTTCAGGCAGAAGAATGCGGAGAGGGGTAAGGTGAAGAGGACGACCAGGTAGCTGATGATTGTGATGACCCATCCGCAAGCAGTGTAGTGCACTTTTTGGTGAGCTGCAAGGGATTTCAGTTTCCTTCAGTGAATGTACATTCCCTATACTTGTTGTGGGCCTAAGAAAAGCTAACAATTGTTAGGGAATAGAAGAACAGCTCTATCTAACATGATTACAAATTGGCTCTTCCTTTGTTTTTCGCCTTCCCTGATCCCAATTAACGGGATAAATGCAAACGGCGGAAGACAGAAGGCAGAAAAAGACAACTTACGATCAACAATACGGGAGAGTGGTGCTCGAACAGTTCCTTGTCGGATCATGGCGCTTCCCACTTACAATGTAATCTTCAGATTCGCTGCCATTTTGGGTTTGTCAAACTCAAATTTTTTGCTGCAAACAAAAAAAATACATTTTCTCTTCATCGTTTCAGTCAAAACACACATTGCTCTCCTTAAAAGAAGCCTTACAGGAGAAGAATGGGATAAGCAAAGGACTGGAAAAAAAGAAGAAAAGGGGGGGCAGAGGAAGGTGTGTGGTGCTGGTGACTGCCGATATTTGTGTGTGAGAGGAGCCCATACGAGTGCCAGAGGAGGAAAAGGAGAGAAGGCGAAGGACCTATTGGATATAATTAGAGCCAACGACATGAAGAGGAGATGGGTGGCATGCTGTCCTTTTTTGACTCGGGAGGAAGAGAGAAAGGATAGGAATGGGGAAAGCAACAGATAGAGAAGAGCAAGGTTGAAAGTTACTTTACTAAATCTCAAATTTTCAACCTTATTCACAGACAGTGAAAAGTGTAACTCATTGCATATTAATCGGTAATTTTGAATTCTTTTTTCCCCTTCTTCCTTTTCTCCTGATCCTCCCTTACACTTTCTCCCATCTCCCCATCTTCTATCCATTAACCCCACACATTTTATATAATCTAATGAAAAGAAAGAAGGCAGAGTGAGAAAATGAAACTAAAACCGAGTTGGGATAAAATGTTGGAATAAAAATAAAAAGAGGGGAGAAAGCTTTTTGGGTGGGAAGAGTGTCGAACCGAACATTTGAAAACTAGTGGTTGGGTGGAGTGGAGGGTGAAAAGGAGAAACGGGTGTGGAAGAGGGGGGAGAGGAAGAGAAGTTCTGGATTCGAATTCGAAATCTCAAAGGGAAAATTGTGTCTATTTATTGCGATTTCCACTCGTTTACCACATCAAATTGCGGCGAGAGCCGAGAGCCGCACGGTTTCCACTACAAACTATTAAAAGTCATGGGATGGCCGCGAAAAAAGGCGGTGGGCCGACGAAAATGTGTGTGGCGGGCAGTTGAAAGAGAAGGCTCAAATAGAATTTGAGAAGAAGGGGGGGGGGGGGAAGAAAAAGGGTGGCAAAAAGCAAAACGAGAAGCAAAAAGCACCAGTATTATCTTTTGGAGGGAACTCGAATTGGAACTGAATAGAATTGAATGGACTAGGATGGTCTAGAGTAGCGACATTACTGTAAAAAAAACAGACAGACTCCTATGAGAAATGCTCCAAACATGTATAAAACTACTATATGAGGTTGACACTTGATATTTGGAACTTGGTCTCCTCCCCCTTCTCCTACTTCTCTTTTCAAATATTCCCCCACTTTTTCTAGTTGTTTTTCAGCGCCGAACGAACGAAAAAAAACATCCTGTCACTCATTCTGAAGTGTTAGATGTGAAGTGTTAGCCAGAATATCTCTCTTTCAGTAATCTAACTTTTTCGTTTGTTCCCGCTTATTGTTGACCTACCGCATCAGAAAATAAAACGAAAAACGGGGACATAGGAGTGTGGAGCAAAAAAGAAACGTTGTGGTCCGACGTCAAAGCATGAAAAAAGTGCGGTAAATTGAATTGCGACACTTGCCTAACCTTTTTGTGCTACTTCACTTCACCGGTCAAAAAAGAAGAAGTTTTTTTCTCCCCATTTTTTTCCAACATACTTCAATACATCACCCAAATGGCAATAAAGTAAGATGGAGTAGAAGATTCTATTGAAAGCGTGGAGAGAAAGAGAGAATATATATTTTCTGTCACATAAACATTTGATGTGACGAAGTACTTCTCTTCTCCGCCTTCTCCTCCGCGAAAATAGAAAAGGATGACCGAGGAGTCCATTCCGTAGATTGCTCTGTCAATCAGATCTATCTCTTTCTTTCTTTCCATGTCGGAAAATCGGTTTTCGAACCTTTTTCCTTTTTTTCCAGGGGAAAAGGTCATAGAAGCTTTGGGATTAGACCGATGAATAAGAATATAGAAAAAAAAACTAGCTGTGGTCAACAAAGAGATTGAGGGTCGTGAGAAATTAATGAATGTGCACGCATGACGTGATTACGATTACGATAAGCTCTGGGGAAATCTAGAAAGCATTCGCGTTTTGGTGGAACGGATTTGACAAAAGAAAACGAGAGGAGAGAGATATACAATGGGATTTGGGCGGGAAATGAGCAAAATGAGCTTTGATCGACGGAAATTGCTTCTTTTTCATTGTCTTCCCGCTCAAAAATAAACATAGCTTCAAAGTGCAACTGACTTGATTTTAGGTCTGATGAATCTTACTTGAGTCGTTCGGGTGTTCTTCAAAAAGCAATTTGCGTGGCAAATGAGTGCTTGATGAGGTTATGTGCTCTTCGATGGGTGTGCTACTGACTTCAGAAGAAGCTAGGAAAGGCAATAGACAGAATGTAAATTTATTTAATCGAATTGTCCGGGAGAGGGGGGACAAGATGGAGTGGTGGAAGAATTATCGCCCTATTTTCAAGAGCCAGACTTGTTTTTTTTGTGGTTTCTAACAAAAACTAAACAATTTTGAGGCAACTGAATAACTGACACCTCTCAATGAGTGTCAAGTGACTCAGTGTAAAAAGTATTGAAAGCAGTTTGTGTGTGGTGCCTGCTCCCAAATGATTTTGCTCTCTGCGGAACGATGGGGCAGCAGTAAATAAGCACGTTCTCAGATGTTTATCGGGGTGCACCGCCCCGAAAAAAGAAGTCGCAGATGGACGGGAACACGTCGTTTTTCGGGACTAGACTGATTCGGAAGGCAGGGGGAGAAGAGCAGACGGCAGGCGTCGAATTGAATTTTCAATTAATCAACAAACAAGCCGAGGGGAGAGGAAGAGAGAGAAGGCTACTAGTTGCAAGATGAGAAAGTCATCTCTTCGGGGAAGAAGATAGAAGTGGAAGATGGTTTCATTGGCAACTTAAAAGATGAATAATAAAACACACTAGACCGAAATCTTTATCGAATGGACCGGGAAAATAAGGGGGCAAAATGGGGGGAAGTGGGGAGGAATATAAGAATAAGAAGTGGGTAGTGGGAAGGGGGGACGCGATTGAATACATGCACACCACACAAAGAGTTTTGACAGAAGGGAAGTAGAAAGATTGACACATTCATTGAATGGGATGGCGTGTAAGCTCCACGCATCAAAGTTTCATATTTAGCTGTACTTGAGCGCACTCATTCTGCAAATTTATTTCTCATATTTTTGGTATTGTTGGGTGAGGGAGGAACCTTTTCATGACGTGTTTTTTCTGGTTCCTGATGAATCGGGACATCATTTCCATGGGAAAGGGGAACACGATGGTGTTGTTTTTCTCCGAGCTGAAAATGAGAAGTGGGGGCTAAAAACACTCATGACTTTTTAATTACCTGATACTATTCAGAGTTTGTAAATATCGCAGTTGAATTGCACATGGTGACATGGAAATCTGAAATGTTTTTCATATTCCCACCCAAAATTTTTCAATTTCTCTCTTCATTACCACATCAGCTGCTTCGGCCAACGCTCGCGACGCATTCTGCTCTCCTTCGGCGGCAATTATCTGGAAAATTTGTTCCGGGCATTTCGAGGAAAATAGTGTGGACCACCAACTTTAGCCATCGCATCCCTCGTCGCTTCTGCTTCAGCGGCCATTGCGCGTTGCAATTGGTACGGAAGTCGAACATCCTTCATCTCGACACGTTCCACTTTCACACCCCATGGGATTGTGGTCTCGTCGAGTGTTGCCTAAAGAAACGCGTTTTCTTTTCTTTTTTCGCGGCGAGGATGAGGGATGAGTGACGGTGGGGCTCACCTTCATTTGAAGAGAGATTTCTTCTCGGTCGGATAGCATTTCGGTCAGCGTTTTTGTGCCGAGAATGTTACGAAGTGTCGTTTGGGCGAGCAATTTGGTGGAACGAGCTGCATCTTCAATGTTGATCACCTGAAAATGAGTGGAATTTGTTATAGTGTTTATATTTTTAATAAAAATTATTTTGATGATGAAATTGCAATAAACGAGATTTGAGGATGTTTATCTTTGAAGACAGAAAGATACGTAAATTTGGAATGTAAAAAAAGTGAAGAGTTGGTAAATTAAAAGATTTGAAAATGAGTTTAGACCATTTGGAATACATTGATAGCACTTTTACATGTTTCAACAACAATAAATTGAAAGGCTGTTGCTCACAATAATTATCGACCCGATCGTAACATATTACAATTTTAATGAGTTCCATTGGCTATTGTTATAATGATACCAGGAAAAGTTTATGATCTACCAGTTGGTTTGCATCTGTTCATCATATTTAATGTTCACAAGGCGTTTTTCAGATATAGTTTTAAACCCATCAAACTTTGCATTTATCAACTATTTCACAAATAGCCAACAATACTTGAATATTCACTAATTTTATTATTAAATTCTCATAGATTTTGTCAATTTGGTCAATTTTGTCAACCTTTTCCAGTTTCTCTCATTTTTCACTACTACCTTGATTCCCAATGATTCCTATATAAACAATGTTTGTTTCATCAGATATTATAAACCATAATGAAAAGCTCACAGAGATAGTCGCATTTGAAATCCTAAAAAAGACCACAGCATCCACAGCCACTGTCACTGCATCCTTCGAGAGCAATTCCTGTGGTGGAACTTCAAACGACAGTGTTCTCAGGTCAATTTTCTTATATGAATCTATACACGGCACCACGAAAAACAGCCCTGGACCCCTGGCCCCGCCAGGTTTCACCCGTCCCAATCGGAATATCACAGCTCGTTCGTATTCTTGTGCTACCTGCAAGAAATTTTATTCAAAAGTTATTCGTCCCACGAAAGTGCAAAGATTACCTTTACACATAGGAATATTGATACTGGGAGTGTGAGAACTGCCAGGACGTAGGAGAAGATGGTGAGTATCCAGCCGCACATTGTAAAGTCCACCTTTTGCGACACTGAAGTTTCAGAATACCGCAATAACTGCGGGTGGAGTGAACTCACTCTCATAGAACCTGGGAGCAGCGCGACGTCTCGTCGGCTTACTTGGCTGTGCTTGATTCGGCATGTCGTTCGGTGGTGCTCTGGAAACGGAAGTGAGTTTGACGGGATAAATCTTCCGAAGACAAGAAAATCGCGAGAAGGTCAATGTGAGGCCGAATAACTTCTTTCTTTTTCCCCTTTTTTGCGGCGGCAAGGCTCGTACCCAGATTGAATTGACTTCAAATTCAAGCTACGGAAATGAAAAAACACTCTGGTGTTGGTGTTAGAAAGAGATAAACTCGGAGAAGGGAAACTAAAACTTGACAAACAATTCTGGTGGTGTGAAGCGGAGAAATAGATGGGAAGAGTACTTGAAAACTTTTTTCGGGGGTCCTTCCTATTTATGTAATTGTTATTTGCACACATTTCTAATTGAAAAGCCTCTCTGTTTTTGAATTTTCTCTTACAAAATATAGCAAACAGACGGGAAAAGGGTAAAAATAGAGAATAAGAACATTTCGAACAAGTTTGATGATGCATACCTAACACGGCACTATTGGTTTTAGTCTTGAAACGTTTTTGTTCTGAAATATAGGAAAGAAATGGAAAGAGAAAGCAGTTCAATAAGTTATCGCAGTAATAATTTTCAAGATCCAAGAAAAACTAAAAATGTAGAAGCAGAAGAGAATTTGGAAACAAGAAAAGTTCAAATGGTGCTAAGCTTTGGCTCTATCAGAAGATCACAGCGAGAATGGAGACGCTTCGACTTCCGACACGGCTTCTGGTGAGCCCATCCTGATAATTCCTAAGGGAGCCACGTTTCACAGCTCCTTTCTTTGGCTCACCCCCTCCTTCTCACCAGTGTGCCTCTTTTATCTCGGCCTTTTTTAACCAACTTATTGACATAACATACACATAAAATACGCCCAACTACCACCACCACCACCACCACCACCACCATGCACATAGCAGGGAGTAGAAAAAAAGAAACAACAATGAAGATGATATAGGCCAAGAGAAAGAGAGGAGACACATACACACACGAAGACGAACGGAAACAATGACCAGATCTAATTATGCTTTTGACGTGTGAAAGAGTGCTTTCTAGGCAGTGCAGGAGGATGTCATCTCGAATAAAAATGAATAAGTGAGATAGAGGGGAGGCAGGGGGGCCGAGTGTTGCTTTTGCTTTCAATACATTTCCGAAACAAAATGCACGGCCCTTCCCGACCGGACGGTGAAATTTGATAGGATGGTGCGCTAGACGCAGGCGCCGCTGTCACCACTCTGGAATTCAAATTCGTTGGTGGAAGGCAGGTAGAACATGTGAAATTCAATTTCCGGTGTGCCACGAGGATCAGGTGGAGTAAAAGTGAAGCTCAACATCCGATTGAAGCTTCTTTCCGGTGGCTTTTTCCATTGGCTCCACCTTATTTTTATTGTCCCTCCGAACAATTCCAGATTAGTACTCAAGATAATGTTATCGGCGAATTCAATCCAATTCTCTTTTTGGAACCAATTTCCACTCTGTGATATGACAAAAAAACTCGTTATGTTGTACTGGAACCAAGAATCTCTGTTTTGATTGCATATAGCATAGTAATGCAACTTCTGAATGTGACTTTTATTCTGTTACTGATAGTGAAGTTTAGTGTAGGTTAAAGCCTGGGCAAGTCCAAAAAAGAAAACTTCCACTTTTTAGGAAAGTGAAGCAGTTGATAAGTGTGAGCATTGTTTGATAGTGTTGAAATGTGTACATGGGCATTTTGGAGGGAGTGTGAAGAGCAAGAGGATGATGGAGCACCGTTTGGAAGCTACGTGTAGGAGGTATCCGCATGTGAGTCGATTGTTTTGAAATTGGAGGTTGCTTTCATCAAATCGAAAACTGTGTGATTCTATCTAGAAATTTCTAAAGGTGGAAATTGACATCAGAGCTTCAATTTGTTATAAAACAATTTTGTCAATAAAGTACATTAGGTGCATTATGATCTGTACACACTACAACAGTAGCTCAATTATAATCCGACACGGTAGATCAAAAAATTTTTGAAATCCATCAGATCACCATTCATCTGCACACTATCACCCCTCACATCTATTCTTTCAGTATCGTCAAAGCTGTCTGAAATTCGTGCGTGCCAACTTGTTGAAAATCTTCCAGGCGTTCCAACCGGAAAATTACGATCCATTGAAAACCTGCATTGAAGTGGAGGTGAGTGATGTGATCCAGATGTTCGCCGGTGGTCGGCTCATAGCTCATGAGATGAAAAACCGATTCCAGGAGTGCGCCCAACCTGCCAACTCGCCATGACTTCATCCTCATCTTGTTTCTTGTTATTCTCTGAAAACCTCAACCCTCGTCGCGCCCACTTGAAAATATGTACAAGAAGGCGAGAAGAGAAATGAGTGGCGGCATAATGAATAATGAGAAATAAATGCAGTTTCCAAATATAATTATCAAAATAGAGCACAATCCTAGGGCTCGGTGGGGGGCTGCGCTCACTCTCCCTCCCGATTTCTTCCATTTCGCCTAATGTTTTTGGGTCGTCGCTTCTCACGTGATTATGGAGGAGGATTACCAACCAATTTTGTTTCATTTTTTCTCGCTGTTGCTTGTCAAAGAATAAACAATTTTTAAAGTTGACCTCAGAGTGCATTCTTTGCTCTGAACGTGCAGCATCTAGCATTTAACTGCCCAGCTTTCCTTCAACTTCTTCAATACGATAAAAACTCAAGTTTCCGTTCAGATATAGCGCCAGGTAAGAAAAAGCAAGTGTCATTTTCGGTGACCAATGGGAACGACTCTCCACCGGCAGTCGTGGTAGTTGACACTTCAGAGATGAACGGTCCCGCGCAACTCAGTTATCCATTCGTCCGCCGGAGAGATACAATTGTAGACGAGAATGCTATGCAGGTAGCCCATTATCTTTCATCTAACCCGAGACCAATGATGTTTCAGCATTTGCTTCTCCACGAGAGTATATGGAGCCATGCATTCCGAAAACGTAGGCGTCGAGGTTCTGCAGATGAAAACCAGCCTTCCAAGCTAAAACAGTTTGTAGCTCTGTTACAGGTAATCCAGATAGTCTTCATGATCCACTAACTCCATTGCAGATAATTTATGACAAATCCCGTATCCATTATATAGTCCCAATTGTACTTCTGATTGCATACTCCGTGATAGGTGGATTGATATTCTGGTCTATAGAAAGACCAAATGAAGAGATCATGTTAACTGATAAGGTAGTTGTCATAAAGCTATCATATAATTGATCATTGTTTCAGAGAAACTACATCGCTGCCTTGACAGATGATCTAGTCGAAGTACTGATGCAGATCCACAACCGGTTGATAGATTTCAACAGGGCGTACAGCAACAATACGTACTTGTTGATGATTCATTATCGAGGGTATCGAAAGTTTGCGCTCAATCAGATTCATAAAGTTTATCATTATCCTGATCAAAGAATCTGAAACTATCATTCAGAGCGTTTACTGGTACACACTATCCACGTTCTATCTCACAGAACATGAAATGCACAAGGTTGTGGCGCTGCGCCCGCGGAATCCCGAGCAGTTGTGGAAGCGACATTTCGAGAGCAACTTTGGGAGGATTCGGGCGCTTAAAAATTACACTGAACAGGTATGGTATTGGTGGATTTTCAGAGCAATATTTTGTCTGTTTGAGTTATGCCTTCGATGTTGGGAGCTTGGAGTGGAAGGTGCAAACCATGGATGGACTAGGTACAATTATAGTTTAATGGTAATGAAAACTTCTGTTTTAGGAGAGAAAAATTAGTAAGTTTAGGTGAATCAGAGCGTGGAGGAGTACAACAACTCTGTCGGTCTCGGTCATGTTCTTACTCCAGTGTGGACGTTTTGGAATGCCATGTTTCTTGCAGGTACTCCCAAGAAAGACTAAACTTTTTCAAATCCCTCACTTTCAGTAACCACCTACACCACAATCGGCTATGGTAACATTACCGCCAAAACAAAGCTCGGAAAACTTGCCGCGATGGTTTACGCCGTCGTCGGCATCCCACTCGTGCTCATGATCCTTCATAAATCAGGCCGATTGTTTTTAATGGGCTTGGAACACCTGTGGGAGTTTATATTGAGGTGAGGAATGGATTTTTGAACTCTTAACTTTTCAAATTGAAAACTTGAAGGATCATGGATAATGTTTGTGTGGGATCTGGGAAACAAAGAGTGAGAGTGGCAGGGGAGGCTTCAGATATGCCATTGATTTTGGCAATTGGTAAATTTACAATGAGAACGTCATCAGAATGATCATTACAATTCAGGAGTGGCTTTTGGTTGGATGTTCCTCTGTGCTGCAATTTTCCTTCATTTTGAAAAGGATTGGGACTACTTCAAAAGCTTCTACTTCTTTTTCTGCTCCCTGACAACTATTGGATATGGTTTCTAACTATAAAAATCCAAAACAACTCATTTTGTTGCAGGTGATGTAACTCCCACTAACAGTGAGGATATGTTCATCATATTTGGTCTCATTATTGTTGGATTATCTTTGGTTTCTATGTGCATCAATGTTATCCAATTGAAACTGGAGAAATTGTTCGAGGTAACGGTTTTCAAGGCCACATTTATCTTCTTTCTGGTTTCCAGGAACTTTTGCTGACCCTGATGGAAGAGTATAACGCAGATCCGGATGGCACTCATCTCAAGGCGGGTACAATTGGTAAGGATGAGAAAACGAGTGCACATGACTAATATGTCTTTTTAGGAATGCGGGAAATGTGGAGAGCGTGGAAGAAGCGGCGAGACAAACTGGGCGACGGAATTGAGAAGGCGAAAAGTGCGAGGAGTGCAGCCAATAAGGCCAGCGAGAATTTTGTGAAGGTTGAGTAGCAATATGTCATCTTCTCACTCTTCTTTGTTTGATTCAGATGCTGCCCTTCTCCAGAAAAAGAGAACGTCAGAACCTCATAGCAGAGCTGCAAAAGAAGCTGCAGCGGAAAGAAAAGAGCACGCAAACCGAGTACGGATATCCACACTGTGAGGAGGCTTACACAGAAACCAGTGACGTTGACAGCTGTGTTACAGACTTCCGCAACTCGGTCATCTCGGATAAATGTGAGATTCTAGTTGGAAACTTCATCGACTACTCATTGATTTGCAGCTCAACACTTGCTGCTGATCCCGGATGGTCCGATCTGTGGGCCATCGCGTTGCGAGAGTCGTCCTGTCGTCGCAACTGGAGAGGCATCACTGTGTTCCACGTCATCAGTGCATCCTTCATCTTATCCATCTTCTCATCGACCCAGCTCTACAATCCCATCGAGTTCTCCAGGTTCCCGAGTTTCAGCGCCATCTCAAGCAAGTTCAGCGAAGTCTGCGCCTGCAGCCAGTCCCAGTAGACAACCACCATTCGTTGATTTTGATCCAAGCAGAAGGTGGACGTTTGTAGCAACTAATAGGGTCAGTAAATCATCAAAAAGATCATGACTTTGTGATAAATGGAAAGGTTTTCAGAATCAACGTGGATATCCAAGAGGATTGGTTGTTCCCTATATGTACACAAGGCCCATGGTAGTTTTTATAAGGTATTGGGAGATGATAAGGATTATTTTTAGAATTCGGTGGTTCACACAACAGAAGTGAGGCGATTGATTGCAGAGATTGACGTGAGACTTCAGGTGAGCACTTTTCGGGAGTTTTCTGCCTTTTTTACAAGTTTTCAGCTTCATAAAACCCTAAAACTTTCAGGATTGCCGTTCGCTGGCCACCCCTACCAATTCAATAAGAGGAACTGTCTCCGGCAGTTCATTCTCCCGATCTGTAATTTCTGATTCTTCAATACCGGAAGAATTGTGATTTCTTAACAAAATGCACATGTTTAATAACTCTTTTACCTCTTTCGTATGTCTTTCTGTAAATTTTGCGCTTTCATCTGTTATTTCTTCACTCCCAATTCTTCAATAAATAGCTCAATATTGGGAAATACCTGGGCACAACTACTGGAATGCACACAAAAGAGACTCTTATTATTTCATCATCAGAGGCGGTTGTAGCAAAAGTGTTTCCGGTGAACACGAACCACCTAATATGAAAACAAACTTCCCAAACTTTTTGTTCTTTCAACGTTCTCCTAAAACAGAAGCGTCCCGCTCTCCTCCCACTTGAAATTAACCCATTTCTCACTTTATGGCGTCCCTTGCTCCAAAAAATGGAGGGAAAGAAGAGAACCAAAAGGTTTTTTAGGTATTCACTCTAATTTTTTCATTTGATTTCCTCTTCCTCCTTCGCCCCGAAAAGTTAAGCTTCTGAACGTGTGCCATTCAGCCCGAGGGCACTACTCCCAAGTCCTTCTTCATTGAATTATTACTTTTTAGCTTTGTTTTGTGTTGTCCTCGCCCGCTAAACGGACTCGCTTTCCTACAACGCCAATCTATTATTGGGGGTCGCAGATTCCGATGCTTTCCACTCCATTCTATATCTATTGTTCCAGCCCGAGGCGTGTGAACTAACTATCCAACTATCTATCCATCAAGAAAAACTCTCTCTCGTCTTTTCTCTTTTACCCCTCGAGTCAGTCTTTTTGTGGTATAAAAATAAACATTATAGACAGATTTCTATGATTAGCAGAGAGTATCAGAGGATCTACTCTCCTACTGTTTTTGATTTTGTTGCGTTAATTGGCTCGTGGGCTTTTCTCCTATGCACTTTTCCTATTTCCTGCTTCTTTTGCATCAAAATTGTCAAGGAATATGATAGGATGGTAGGTTTTTGTCTCTTTGGTCTGATAACGTCTTTCCAATACGTTTTTCCAGGTTATTTTCCGCTTGGGTCGAATTTGGCACGACAATCCCAAAGGGCCAGGAATTGTATTAGTTTTACCATTCATAGACTCTCATAAAACTGTCGATTTGAGGTGAGCTTGCTCCTTCTCTTTCCTTCTTTTAACCCGTATTCACCTCTTCCTCAGAGTAATGTCATACGATGTTCCTACTCAAGAGATGCTCACCCGGGACAGTGTCACTATTGGGGTGGATGCAGCAGTTTACTATAGGACGAGTGACCCGATTGCAAGTCTTTCACGAGTGCACGATGCACATTTATCAACGCGTCAATTGGCACAGTCATCGTTGAGAAATGTGCTGGGGACGAGGTCGCTGGCGGAAATCATGACTGACCGGCATGGGATTGCGGTTCAAGTCAAGCATATCTTGGATAGTGGTGAGTCTCTCCCTTGACATTCGACTCGACCCGGTTAAGACTTAAGACTCAACATCATTTTGAAATTCAGTTTGAAATCCAAACTAGAAATCCCGATTAACCCTGTAATACTTCACTTCAGCTACGCTATTCTGGGGGATACATGTGGAGCGAGTGGAGATTAAAGATATCCGCCTTCCCCGTGAAATGTGTCGAGCGATGGCTGCGGAAGCCGAGGCTCAGCGGGAGAGTGACGCAAAGGTGGTAACTGCACAGGGAGAACTTGACGTGAGTGAATTTCGTCCCACACACCCACACCTCCGTTTCCAGGCGTCGATGGCTTTTCAAAAAGCTGCGGATGAGTTAGCCGGCTCGCCGACGGCTTTGCAGTTACGGTATCTTCAAACTCTGGTCAAGATTTCGGCGCATGATAACCACACGATAGTGATACCGTTTCCGATAGAATGTTTGAAGAGATTAAGGAGACACAATAACCAAAAATAATGAATCGTTTACAATTACCGTAAAAAGTGACATTGAAATGAAGTCAATCCCATAAAAATACAAGAGTGGACAATGATAGGGCAGAGGAAGTGAAGGAAAGGAGAATCAAGACATGGTTCGCTTGTACCCAATAGTTCAATTAGATGTGTTATTCCCTAAACCGGATTGGAGCTGGAAGACGGGGCAATCATAGGTTGGAGCTCGAAAGTATCTTCCTCCGAAGAGTGACTCTCGTATTCCGTCTCCTGGATGAGAAGGAGTTTGTCTCCAGCCAATGCCTTTCCAATGCTGAGCACTTGTTCGGCGTGCTGCGCAACCAGCTCACGATGTCGTTGACGGATTCTCATCAGTCTGAAGTGAAATATTTTGTTGTTAATGTCAAGTGACACATTCTTACCGCCTAGTTTCGAAAGCCGATTTGACTACCACAAAAACAAAGGAGTTTGTCGCCGAGTTAAGAAGAAGGAAGAATTGGCAGACATAAGAAGGCAGTGAGTTCTCCGCCGTGTCACCCGCAAACACCTGAATCAACGCCAAGAACGTCGGAAGGCAGCGGAGGAACATGAATTTCCCCAGAAGCATTACAGAGATAGCCTGAAAGAATATCAATATTTTGTTGTCAAAATCAGTAGTCAGCTACCTGTAAGCTATTGGTCTTATCTCTATCAGCTTGGAAAAGGTGGTTCTGTCCCTGAGCAATCAGGATAGAAGCTCTGCTGTCCATGCTCTTCCTCATGCTCTTCACAGTGGACACTGTGAGAAACGTGATGATTGCAAATGGTCCGAATGTTTTTATAATGGACAGGAAGATGGCGCGATAGAAGTATTTGTAGAATACATTCCGCATCAGAGATGTTTCAACGAGCTGCAACATGATCATTACGACTGACTTACTAAGGGGAAATTCCTACCTGCTCCGAGACAGTTCCTTTACTCATACATGGCTCCAGGGTGTATTCAAATTGGAACGGTAGACAGATGGCACACGCCACAAACGTCATCATGAGCGGGATTCGAATCAAGCCTGAAATTTTAAAGAATTTGATATTTTCATGAAAAATATTGGGCTCACTTCCAACTACTCTTGCATAACTCTTCCGTCTTTGTTTCTGATGCACTGGTGCAAATTTAAATGGCCTGGTGACTGCAATAAATCTCTCTACGACGACTTCAATGAGCATCCATGTCTGAAACAGGAAAAATTTAAGTACTTCGCAATATTTGATACCTACCGATGTGATATGTCCGCACTCCACGAACCCATTCAAGTTGCGCATTTCAGCATCCCATGACTTGTCGCGAAACGACGTGTATTGCATTGTAGCCCATAGAGAATGGTGCCAGAGTGCAGCGACAAGCAGGAGCTGGAATATTGAGTAAACCCATTGGAAATCGTTTGGAAGTTGACACTTACAATGTCCCAGACTGCTAGTGCAGTGAGGGAGACCAGCATTGAGGTGTTGATGGAACGAGCGAAGAGCTGTTTCATCGAGTACACATTTCCAAGGACTCCACCAACGATCACCACGAAAGACAGGGGTCCGTCGAATGCCAACGCCCAGGAAGATGGTAGAGGTCGGCAGTCCTTCGGCACATCCATTGGCTGAATTTGTTCAGATTCAGTTGGGTTTGGTCTAGAGTGGTAGACACTACAGAAATGAAGCTTTTTAAATACGCCATAATTAAAATGGAAATTATAATCGAACACGGACGTGGCTATTTGCATGTCGCATAGATTTTTGATGAGTTGGAATGGAGATTAGTTCAAAAAGAGAAAAGATTACCAAAAGGTGCAAAAAGGGATAAAAAGTTATTGAAAAAAAAGAAGGAGAAAGTGTTCCCTGAAACCGCTTTGCTCGGTGGTCGGCGAGGCGGGAGTTGATGAATATTTGAATGCGAAATTAGATCGGAAAGGACAAATTGACGGTCATTTCTTCGTTTTTCAAAAGTTTCCTTGTTTCAGAAATCAAGTCAGAATAAAAAAGATTTTTCTATACACTAAAGAAGAAGCCCTTTATGGACTACACTCTTCTGACACACAGAGCAACGAGTACAATTCTGAATTTGACAGTTGGAAAAAAGAAAATGACAAGAAGGAAAACAAAAATAGATATGAAAAGAAAACCAGTGTGCACTTTCCCTCCCATCCCAAAAAGTTGCTGGAATTTCCAAGAATGGAACAAAGTTTCAAATTAGTTTAGTTCTTCTCTGAAGCAGGAAGAGAGACGCGAAAAAAAACAAATTTAATTTATTTTTTCTCTGCTCTTGTTCGCCAGCTGCTAATGAACAGGTCCATGAGATGTTCCGGAAGTTTTTTGTTATAACAAAATGACAATTTTCATTTGAGCGAAATGAAAATATCGCGAAATTTGGAGAATATTGAGGATTGTGACAGATTTGAGAACGAGAAAAAATCCGAGAAAATTGAATAATCTAGCGATTTTGAACAGATTATTATTTCCTTCTCTTCATTCGGCTCAGAAATCGAGTCAACGGTCTGTGTCTTAACAGATTTCAAAGAGAGGCGTGTAAATAACGGTATAAAGGTTCTATGAGCACTGATTTTTGGTTTACAGAGAGAATAAGATTGGGCTTTAACACCCGAATAAAAAACGTCATTGTTCCTAAGCTATTGTGTATTTCCCTCGATGATTTTTCTTTTCCTTCATTATCAGGAAATGGTTACCAATAAAAAAACGTCACTATCTCATTGCTTCCCCCCAGATTATTCATCCTTTTTAAACAGAACGTCTTCTGAGAACCTCCAACATAAATTTCCAATAAAACGTGGGAAACAAAGAAATCCACGTTTCCATTTCAAATGTGTTGCAAAAATGGAGAATAAAGTGATGAAAATGATGATGTTTCATCTCGCACATTTCGCATTTTAACGACATTTCAAACTTTTCAACTTTTTCACGCTTTGCCTCAACTTGAAACATTGAAAACATAAAACTTTTTTGCTGAACGCTAAATGTGAATCGTTGAGGGGAACGAGAAATATGAAAAAGTGCTGGAGAGGTCTTTTTTCTATCTCTAGAGATCGTTGTCAGGAGGAAATGGGACACTATGACTATCATAGCTATAATTGGGGGAAGAAAAGGGAAAAAGGGAAGGGGAAAAAGAGTGCACGGCTAATTGGGTTGACTGAAATTTGATCCCATGTACAGTGTCAAAAGTTTTTGAGGGGTGTTTTTGACCTACTATAGTTCTAGTGGCAGTTTTTGAAGTTGAGAATTAAAAATGGTAGGTCAGGACAACACTAAACTGGCATTAAAATGTAGAAATCAAGTAGCTTTCAGATTTTTGACCTACCATAGCTTCAGACTCTTTTTGATGAAATATTTGTACTTCTGATATCAAACGCAACTCCGAAACGCTCCAGAATACAACAATTGAGAAATTATAGTTTTGAGTTTGCAGATAAGCACAATTATAAACTCTGAAAACCCCAAAAAAGTTTTAGCGAGTTAAAGTAGGTCAAAACACTCTTCTTAGCTCTATAACCTCAGTATCAACATTGATGAAGTTTATAATAACCGCTTCCTGATAGACGTACATAAGCTTGTTTTGGTGACTAATCAGGATGAGTAAATTCAGCTCATATTAGACAAATCCTAGTTGCGATATTTCTCAGAAGAAATGATAAATATCAAAACGTTGCCAAAAACTAACATTCTTTGTTATCCCAGAATGAACAGTGGCGTAGTGACGAGCCCTTTTAAATCTGGATTAGAACTACGTAAAACAGAGGGAAAACTTCTCGAATCTGATCGTTGATAAGAGACCGATGGTTCTTATGTTAGTTTTTTTTTCATCCATCCTTTCTTCTATTGTAGAAAAGAGGAAAAATCATAATAATAATGTCAATGAGAAAAAGAAAATCCTCTCAATAATACACGTGGTAGCGTCATGAAAAGAGAAAAAGTCTGTTATCAATATGATAGATTCCGGGGTCTGCGGAAGCCATCCGATGGGGGAGCGAGAGGGGGTTGGGATGAAAAATGAGACATAAGAACCCCGGAAAATTAATGTCCCTGTTCAAATTTGTTTATCCGGAGTGGGAGGAAGTGATGAACGCGTGGGAATGGGTAGGTCAAATGTGATCGGTTACATAGGTAGATCAAAATTTCAAAAAAGCGTATGATTCATTGTCTGGAAGCACTTCAGGAAGTGAGGAAATTGGATTTTATCTATTTTGCAGACAAGTAAAACAAATTTTTATGAAATGAGACCACAAAAAGTCAGAATCTTTGTTATTTGAAAAAGACATTTCAAACAAATGAAGCAGAAACTCATAATGAACTCGAGATTGTAGTGGGAGTTTTTCTCTGTCAAATGAAAAAAGAAAAACAAGAGAATTCTCGCGGTAACTAACTGGATCAAGATCGAATTTTCAGCGTCTCTTTCTCCTAAATCCAATTGCTCGGTAACCCTTGGTGTTTAAGAAGGTTTTTCTAGAGGTGACTCGTCGTAACGTGAAGGAATGAGAGATTGGGGAGGGGGCACATCTTCCTCGTTTTCCTCCTCCCATCACGATAATCCTCTGGACTAAATCCATATCAGTTCGTTTTTCGGATGGAACAAAAAACACGGAACGTTGTTCAGAAAACCTTAGAGAAGGCTTGTAGAACTTGACAAGGAGCATTAAACAATAAAAGATCAGACTTCCAGGAAAGCTTATGTGTTAGATCTTACTCATCTCTCAATCTTTGTTAGTCTCCTAACAACCAGCTCTTAATCCTTATAATTTTTGAGCTGGGATATACTGAACATCTTCAGATCTTCTGAGTTTTATCAGAAATGTTTTATCAGAAGTCCAGCATTAGATGGGAGCATCCACCTCCTCATGATGTACTATTCCCAATTCGATTATATTCATTTTCCGGAGAGGAAGTACCTAATGGACAGATTCTGACGTGGGAGCATCAAACACGTAATATCAATTTCCCCTCTTGTTCCATGGAACTTTGGTTTCATCACATCTCCCTTATCTCACGTTTTTTCGCCTTTTCAAGATCTCTTTGAACTTTATTATGGGATTTGGATTTGGAGAGCCCTTTGATAACAAGGGGATGAGAAAACTTTTTTCAAAACGGATCACAATTCAGAATTCACGAGGAAAATGTGAAAAAACCAAGAAAAAAAACGAAGAGAAATTCATTCATTATGCAAACGAAGAAAGCTGAGAAAAAACGGGAGAAAAGCGTGTAAGTCTAAAGTTTAGAGAGGGGGAAAAAACTCGTAGAGTATCAAATTAGAATACGTGACACTTGTGCAGTTGGAGGCGGTGGGAATGTGCTTTTCCGGGAAGGAGGAAGAATAGGAGGGTAGCGAGGGCTGAGTTCAATTTGCAAGTTGACGAATCTGGAAATTTGAGATTGTGTTCAAGCGTCGTTTTTGTTATTGGTTTGAATGGTACAAGTGTTCTCTTTATATCAAAAGAAAAAGTTAAAGATAAACCAACAAAACTTAATACACACAGAAACCTACTTGAAATTTGGCGAAACTGTGAAAGATAGTAAAATTTCAAAAATAAACGAAAAATAGAAGTGCCCATTTTTTTGTACCAAAAGAAGAGAACAAGCAGTCACGTTCCTGATAAAACCAATTGGTTGACCTCATAGTTTCAAGCAAGCTGAACCGACGGAATTCTGGAGGTCAAGAATCTTTGATCTACTTGGAAGGACATTATTTATGTTTCAGTAGTGAACCACAAGATTTCGCAAACGAAGAAGCTTGACAAACTGAAGCTGACTCAACACCACTTGAACTTTGAAGAGAAACATTGGGATTCATTCCTATACAATTTATTTGGAAAGAATGACAATGTGGTTAGAGCCAGACGAGAAGTTCAATTAATAATAAAATGTGTAAGATAAAACGGTTGAATATGAAGAAAATAGAGCATTGGGTAGGCAGGTACGATCAGTGACGAACAGCTGGGATGACGATGCGGTTGGAGCCAGACGATGTTGATGCACAAGAGAACTGAAAAATGAGAGTTAGTGACTATCCATATGTGTTCAAAACTTACCGATATCAGAGGAAATGACTCCGTTGGATGGAATTGGAGACACTCGACTGATCGTCTACACCATGAGTCGGCTGAGTTGGTTGGCATCGGCACACAGCTTGTCCTTGTCGTTGAATCGTCTCCAGACCAGCCAATTTTTGAGTAAATATCACAGAAAATTATGAAGATCCGGTAGATAAAGTCATCCGGAAGAGAATAATGAAGGAGTGTGCATTGGGAAGGCAAGACGAAGATAAGAAGATGTTCGGGAGGTGGATATCTGAAAATATAAAGTTAATATGCTATGGAATTCTCCGAAAGGCCTGATTTTCACCTGAAAAATACTTTATTGATAAAATCTAAAGAAATGTTACTTACTCAAATTAAATTCTGGGTTCGCCTCCCCTAATGACTTGGGGTGGCAAAATCATACGTCGACGGGAGGCGGTGGTGGGACGGATCTAGAAAATGATTGTTTGGGGTGGGTTGGTGAATACTTTTTATTGATCAGCAAATGTTGGAGTTGTTTTTTTACAAATGTATCCAGCAGATTAAGCTATAATGAGCTGTACAAAAAAAACATATTTTTGATTACGGAAAAACTGCACACGCTACCCAAACCAACTCACTGGTGGTTAACGGAAAGAGTGCGAAACTAATGAAGAGTATGTTTTCAATGTGTTTCAAAATTTTGTCATAGATTTTGCTAAGACATGCAGGGAACATTTTACTGATCTACGCTGTAGTATTCAGCGCAAAACCCAATATGAAAGCATAGATTCTTCCATTTTGTGCGAGTTGGCGCCAGTTCCTGAACCGTACACTACTTTTTTTGCGCCGATAAGTAAATTGCAAATGAGCCCGCAATGAAAACACAATGTTGTGGTACCCACCATCATCGCCGTGGTGGTTGTGGAAGCGGTGCGGGACTCCTGCGGGTGCGGAGAACTTATCGACAGCGAGTGCGCAGTCTCTTGTGGCGTCTGAAACAGTTTTTGAAGACACAAGTTGCACAGAGATTCGTATGAACTTGAGCAAGTTCATCATTCATAATAGTTAAACTTTTACCTGCACACTCTCCAGTGATGGCGTGGTGCTGAACGCATTACGCCAATTTGGCCCAAATGACGAGAGTCCACGTGGCACCTGTAAACATTTGACAAGTTCTAAAAGTGACAGCTAAATCATCGCAAAGGCAGTTTCATAACCTGAGTCCAAAATCAGAAAAATCACCGTAAGGTACAATTCGGATGTGAACTTTCAAGATCTCTTACTTTGTTTTTTTATATACAATTTTTGCGAAATATTGGTGAGTAGTCGTCTACTCAGTAGTAGCGAATATAAGGTTTGCGTTTCTCTGACAATATGTTAAATTATACTCACCGGTGGGGAAGGGTGTTGCTTCGACGCTGGCAGTGGTGTGATGGTGGAGATGATGATCAAGTTGCTTGGCTCCGCCACTATCTAAAAATGGACATTGAATATGGTTTTTACTGGTTGTGAAAGTTCAGCACACACACACAAAAAAGTGAGAGGATAATTGCTCATCATGCCCTCTTTCAGAATCTAGACATTGTCCGGACAACGTGCTTTAAAGACGGAGTAATGTTTGTCATCGAAAAAGAAATACAATCAAATTCCAAAAATTAGAAGATGTGTAATCCGATATACGAATCGTTTTATGGGAAAACGCAATTTTGAATGAGAACTCCAAGTGAAGTCATATTATTTTTTAAGTCTAAAAAGAATAAAGGCTCTTCTTATTTTAAACAAGACCAGTCGGTCGAGCTGCTGCCGCAGCTCTTCGGCTGGCTTCTTATGGGGCCGACTGTTCGCTCAAATGTCCTAATATACTTTCCCAATAAAAGCAAAAATGTTTTCACTCGAAAAGAATCGAACCCCTGACCATCTGAACACCATCCGCTAGCGTTACCCCCGAGACCACCCCGACACTTTCAAAATGACTCCGTACGTGCGTAGAAATGACCGCAATTTTGGGACCTCGCGCAGAGTCATTTTCAGAAATTTTCAGGTAAAGTACCCTTCAAATCAAAGCTATCAACTTCTAGTTTGGACGGGCATCACCGCGGTATAAAATAAGGGCCGTAACCAAAAATTGGGCTTATTCCTATGGCTGGGGACAGTGTTAGGGTTAGCGCCACACAGACACACGGGCAAATACACAAAATTTGTTCGTTAGTAATAGTAAAGATAAAGATTTTAAATTCGGGCCAGCGCAAAATGATAACGACATTTAGATTTTAAAATTGCACAACAACCGATACAGTTACAGGAACGTAAAATCCTGCCATTCATTTTTAATTGACTAACCTCTGAGAGTGGCCATGTCATTGTCGCGACGTTGAACACATAGGCTCCCAATTCGACTGTGGTTTGCTCGGTTGACGGGTTCCTTTGCATCCTTGCATCCTTCCCAAATTCTACCATTTGTGCGGCGAGCATTTGTGGTACGATAATCAGCACACGATCATGCCAGTCTGCGGAATTATCGCGGATCTGAAAATGTTACTTGTTTTTCATGTTTTTCAATTAAAAAAAACTCACGATCGTGAATTCGACCTGCATTGTGATTGAGGCCATTCTGAGGGATAAAACTGTTATTTTTAAGGAAGAGGAAGACAAGACAAAAACGGCAAACGTCAAGGTTCAGTGGAATGAGAATATAAAACAGAGCTGATAAAAATGCAATGCTGGATATTTCAAAACCTTCTGAGATTCAAAACATCTCCAATTGTCTTTCGATAAAAAAGGATTATTATGGATATAGGGACGTGTGAAGTAAAACAAACTGAGTGTAAAAGGGACATACAGGCAACGAATGGCAGAAAACGCGGCTGCCCAAAAGAGTGTGGAGAGACAAGAGACGCAGACAAACACGGAGATCCGATCTTATTGATTTCTGGAACGGACCATCCCTACGCGTAGTGTCGTTGCGTGGGGAGGGGGAAGGGGTCAGCAAATGCGTTCCGCTAGAATTTCTTTTTTTTTTGAATTTTCACGAGTGAGGTAGAAATTAAGTGGCAGGAATTGGTTTAAAATCATTGAATACTGTCCATGGATTACATATTTGTAACAAATGATGTGAGAAACCAAGATAAAAGCATTGATTTACTCATTCGGACTCGTCCGTGTAGATATTCGAGATTCGTTTTTGCTGTTTCAAATTATTTATAACAGAAGTGATGTTCATGATGAGAGCAAATATGTCATTATAAGTAGAAACGATGTATGTATTCGAATTTGGCTTTATTCAAAAGACTATGTCGCCTAGCAGAAGATGAAACAAGAAAGTGAAGAAAAAGTTTGATGGGCACCCGGATCATTGAAAATTATGTTCAAAATTTTCAAATTCGGAAAAAAACGGAATTCGGGGGAAATTATATCATACATGAAGTGGTGGTTAAGTAGTACATAAGAAGATTGATCCAAATTTACAAAACACGAATGACAAAGGGGAACAGAAACATCGCATTAGACGGCAAGGTCCTGCTTCTTGATGAGGTTGTAGTATTTGCCCTTCTTGTGCATCAGTTGGGTGTGGTTACCCGCCTCTTGAACCCGTCCGTTTTCAATGTAAACGATAAGGTCCGAGTTTTGGATGGAAGACAAGCGATGGGCAATGGTGATGCAGGTACGACCTTCTCGGGCACGATCCAATGCTTCTTGTACAGCCTGAAAGGATTAACCGGTTTATTTGATCGTGTGGGGTTTGAAAACTTACTCTTTCGGATTCTGAATCCAGTGCAGAAGTAGCTTCGTCAAGAAGTAGAATCTTCGGATCTCTGACCAGAGCTCGAGCAATGGCAATTCTCTGCTTCTGTCCTCCAGAGAGCTGACCTCCCTTCTCTCCCACATCCGTGTCAATTCCAGCTGGTAAATTGGCAAGGAACCGGTTAGCATTCGCAAGTTCCAGTGCTTGGTTGATCTTCTCAAGTGGCACGTCCTTCAATCCAAGGCACACATTCTCTCTGATGGTTCCTGCGAAGAGTCTTGGTTCTTGACCGACCAGCGCCATTTGAGTTCTGAGATGGTACAAGGAAAGTTCTCGAATGTCTTGTCCATCAATGCGCAGTTTTCCTCCGGTAACATCGTAAAACCTCTCGAGCATTCCAATACAGGTACTCTTTCCGGATCCAGAGGGTCCCACAAGAGCCACAGTTTGTCCGCGGAGAGCAGTCCATTGGAGTCCCTTCATGATTGGTTGGAGTGGACGTTGTGGGTAGGAGAACTTGACGTCTTCGAACAGAATGTTTCCTCGGATGTCTGCTCTGTTTCCTTCCATCAGATCTCCGGTTCTTGGTTTTCTGTAGATGATGTTGAACAACATTCCAGCGGCGGTCTTGGCTTTGACGAATTCTGGGAAGTACTGGGCTGAGTTCATGACAGCGACAGCTCCCAACATCATTGCGATGATACCCTTGAAAGTGTCATCCGAAGATTTGTCACCCTGGTAGATGATGCGGATACCAACGGCATAAGTGAAGCACATCATGAAGTACATGAAAGACTGCGAGATACTGTAGTTGACAGCCTCAATCATTCCCTTCTTCAGTTCGGATCGCTTCTGTTGTTTGGAAGCGGTCTGGTAGTGGTCGAAGAACAACTCGCATCTGGTGAGGAGTTGAATGGTCTTCACATTTTCGATAATCTCAATTGCGATTCTTCCAGCCTCGTCGTTCTTGATTTGTTCGATGTTCATGATGGAGATCTTGTAAGCAAGACCGACCATAGTGATGGCAAGAAGAATGATGAGGGAAGTTCCGAGAATTCCAATCTGCCAGCAGTAGATGAATGCAATCACAATATTGGCAATGATGGCGGCAAGAGCGTAGATGACTTGGAGCATGCGAGCGTCGACAACTGCCTTGATGTTGGGGGCATCGGAGGCCAGTCTTGTGATGAGTTTTCCTGGCGCATGAGCTGGATTATCGAAGTACGATGCATCTTGGTAGAGGAGATTGCGGAATGATTGCACACGGAATCTCATTGACAAGTTTTCTGACACAACGGCAAAGAGAACCGACTGAAAAAGATAACTCATGTCAACCTTGAATAGCGGTTTAACTTACACTGGCAAGTTGCGAAAGGAAGACTCCCACTCCAACAGAAGCAAAAGCAATCACAGCCATAGCCATTCTGTGCATCATCCTTCCTCCGTAAGGCACAAAAGTGAATCCCTCGAACACCCATCCGAAAATGAGTGCAAGAGCCGGCAACTCAAGACCTCTGATCAACGCGAAAACAGTTCCTAGGAACATGTAGAAGTAATTTCCCTTTGCATTCTTGAAAATATCCAAGTATCCCGATGTGATTTGACCGTCTTGCTCCATGATTTCGGCTTCTCGGGCAGCGAACGCATCATTCTCAGCGTCAGCGCGAGCAGATCGCTTTGAGCCGGAGAAGGAATCGTTGAGAGTGTTTCCTCTTCTGAAGGCGTCTGCTCCGGATCGATTGCTGGTGAAGGAAGAGCGACGGGAGCTTCTGCTGGTGTCACTGAAAAATGGACAATGGAATAGTAAATGATAAGAAAATGCTTACTCAAGATCGATTTCTTCTTCTTCATATTCTTCAGTTGCTTCAGGATCAGCCTTGAACTGCTGAGCCTTCACAAGATCAAAGTATCTGCCTCCTAGTTTGACCAACTCCTCGTGATTTCCACTCTCCACAATGACTCCCTTCTCGAAGAAGACAATCTTGTCAGCCTCTCGGATAGTGGAGAGTCTGTGAGCAATCATGATGGTGGTTCTTCCCTTGGCGGCGTTGTTCAGAGCAGATTGCACAATGCTTTCACTCTGTGCGTCGAGAGCGGAAGTGGCTTCATCGAGAAGTAACACTTTTGGGTCACGAATCAGAGTTCTCGCAATGGCAACTCTTTGCTTCTGTCCTCCGGATAGTTGAACACCACCATCTCCAATGAGTGTGTCGTATCCCTTTGGCATCTTCTCGATGAAGTCGTGAGCATTTGCCATTTTGCATACTTCAATCATCTTCTCCCGAGTAGCGGATGGACTTCCAATCAGCAAGTTGTTATGGATGGTGTCATTGAACAGGATTGGTTCTTGTTGCACGATTCCCACAGTATTTCGGAGCCACTCAATGTTGAGCTCTCTGACATCAACACCGTCAATAGTGACACCTCCGGCCTCTGGTTCGTAGAGTCTTGTGAGAAGACCCACGGATGTGGATTTACCGCAACCGGAGTGTCCTACAAGAGCCACAGACGTTCCTGGCTCCACGACCAAGTTGAGACCGTTGAGAATCTTTGCTTCTTTACGGCTTGGGTAGCGGAAGTGGACGTTCTCAAACTTGACTCTTCCAGTGACATTTGGTGGTCTCTTGCCAGCCTTGGAGTAGGGATCGATCTTGGGGACTCTGTCGATGGTCTGGTAGATGGTGGCAGCTGACACTCTTGCGTTGAGGAGCACCATCATGTGAGGGGAGATGAGACCGAGGAAGTATGCTCCGAGAAGCATTGACATGACAACAATGAACACGTCTCCTGGTGTGCTGATGATTCCCACTTTGAGCAGGTAGGCTCCGTAGAGCATACCGCAGCCCAAGAAGGAGAAGAGCCAGAAGAAGAACAATCCTCCGAAGAATCCACTCCAGAATCCCTTCCAGACGGCGAACTTTCTTCCTTTCTCGAGTTCGGCCTCATATCTTCCCACCATTTCCTCTTGACCGTTGAAAGCTTGCACTGTTCTCACTCCCATTAGAGATTCTTCAGCAATCGCACCCGCTTTTCCAACTCCCACCAACTCTTTGATGGTGGTTGAGGTCATTTGCTGAAAACGCAATGTTATTCGCATCTTGATGATTATTAACTCACTCTGGCAAGAAGAGACATGCAAATACAACAGGTTGGAGCCACACCAAGCATCATAGAGGCGAGTCTCCACTCGTAGATGTAAGCGACTACGATAGCCGCGATAAGCATAGCGAATCCTCTGAGGAGGACTCCCAGCTTGTCTCCGATACCTTCGCGGATTCTCTCCATACTGCTGAAAACCAAAAGTGATTAGTATTGAAGCAAGGAGGTTTGAAAACGCACTCGTTCAGTTTAGTCGTGATTGTACCAGAATGATTCTTATCGAACCATCCGGCGTTTTGTCGCAGAATCGAGTACACGAATCGATGTCTCATCTGGGCCATCACTCTTGTGCAACAGTGTTGGAAGCACATGTACTGAATGAAGTTGGTGATGGAGACGAAGATACCGATTCCAAGGAAGATGTAGACGTTTTCGTTGGCTTTGTTTCGGAATTCTTTGCTGGTTGGAGCGTAGACAAGGAGCGCATTGGTGACGCGACCACTGACAAGAGCCAGAATGGGTTGAGACACTCCAGAGATGATGGCGCAGATCACACCAATGAAGAGCAGGAGCCAGTCGAACTTCTTTCCGTATCGGAACTGAAAATTGAATTTTGAAAGTTAATGCGTTTAACTGGTTATAGTTTTCATAACGTATATGCCAAAAGATCAACAGTCTCAAAAAGTTGTGCTCTTGAGCAAACGGAAGACCACAAAAACTACTGTGTATTTGTGTTTCGCGCACTCGTCTTCACGGGAAAAACCTTTTCGAAAGATGTTTCTTTTTGATACTTGTTCAAATATTGTCAAATGGCAATCGGACATGGTAAAAGGCAAACATGACAAATTTAGCATTACCAACTTTGTTCAACCTATAAAAACACTCACCAATCCTGCTATCGAAACCGGTCGCGCTTCAAGTTGCTGATTGGCAATATCACCTCTGCAGAGCAAGTAGTTGAGGAACTTTTCGAAACACGATGGGGTGTAGAGTTCTGGAGCGTCCTCATCATCGTCGATATATGTCGCCGGTACGGTGGCGGTCTTCGGGTCGTCGTGCACTGCAAGTGCGGGTATCGCGTGCACCGTACTCCTCTGCGAGGGACGACGCTGGTCGTCAAATCCCCTATTATCGGGATCGTCTTTTGGGGCCATGTTTGATTACTCGTTCATTTACAAATCTGGAATTGAGCTATGGAAACGTGGTATGACAATGAGATGAGAATGATACGAATAAAAGGCAGAACGTGTTTTGATGGTGCCATTTATACTCTACATAAGTAATCAAAACAATGTACTAGTATCGAGTTACATTTTACGAATGAACATAGAATTTCTAATGAAGACACGGAATATTTAACACTTGAAACATGGAAAAATGAGTAGAAACTACCAATGTTGGCAGAAACAATGGTCTTGCCATTTGGCACCCCTTCCTTAAGTATCAGCGCTATCCCCCTTAAAGTGGGAGGAGCAAAGGGTGGTTTGTTTGTCGAAAAGGTGGCGTACCAAAATTTTACTTGTGAAATGAGCACACGACATGGCCATGTTTCTTTGCCGCGCATACTGTAGACTTGTGGCGAGAGAGTGCTGGCGCCAAGAGGAGTCGCAGATTGGTGTGGTTTGTGAGCAAACGAAAAGCCCCGAGAGAGGGAGAGGTGAGACTAGTTCAGTGTCTCAGACTAATTGTCTAATTGTCAGCCTGACGTGCTAATGAGAGAGTGCAGGATTACGGTAGGAGTTGGTTCGGGAAGATTGGAAAAAACCGTTGGCACAACGGGATTGTAGTGCAGACCACCCAGGGAGTGTTTATCTTGGCGAAACTGACTACAGAAACTACACTTTCTGGAATGCCCAAATATGTTTTGCACTACGTTCCAGAGTTGTTCTCAGATTGAAGTGTCATAGATCACTGGAAGCGTGACAACTATCCTCAAATATAATTGGGAAACTTGTAAATATTCAGTATACCTTGTAACCCTTTTTTCAAATATTGGACTACCAATATCTCAAGAGCAATTTATTGTGCAATATTGCTCAACATTATGATCATTGTTAACACAAATTCAATTTTTTAAATTGAACTTCTGACGCTTTTTCACACTTTTCTCACTTCCTGCACCTAATTTTTGACCTCCCTGTCAGACCACCCGGGCACTTTTAGAACCTCTGACCTTTTTTGACTGTTCCATAACCCTCGAAGTACACTTGAACTACGCCAACTACGCTCCCTACACTTTCGGCGATCGTTGCCATTGTGCTTAAGTCAATAGGCGCAAAAACGGTAGGAGCAAAAATAGTGTCGTGTGTGTGTGGCAAAGAATGTTGATTTACAAGGAACAGAACAACTACTTCTTCTCCTCTACTGCCTTGGATCACTGATTGCAAAAGAGAGAATAGAGAGGTTTGGCAAAGATCAATCCCGAGTCACAGAATTGTGTGCTGCGCTCTTTTTCAATCTGTGCTGCTTCTTTTTCTTGTAATCATTTTATCAAAGACTTTATTTCTAGTTTTCTCATTATTTCTATGGTACAATGGCAACTTTTCTTGATAAGAAAAATAGAACAAAACAACAAATATATACAGTATAGAGAGCATTAAATTCCCAAATCTTGCTTTTGAATCAGTTCATAGTATTTCCCCTTCTTCTGCATCAGCTGTTTATGATTTCCAGCTTCTTGAACCCTTCCATTTTCAATATACACAATAACATCCGAGTTTTGAATTGAAGATAGACGATGAGCAATTGTTACGCAAGTGCGACCTTCTCGAGCACGATCCAATGCTTCTTGTACTGCCTGAAATAGTATTTTTGACTTCTAGGATTCTTAAAAGTTAGATACTCACTCTTTCTGACTCTGAATCCAGCGCAGAAGTAGCTTCATCTAGCAGTAGAATCTTTGGATCTCTCACCAGAGCTCTTGCAATGGCGATTCTCTGCTTTTGACCTCCTGAAAGCTTCGAGCCCTTCTCTCCCACATCCGTGTCGATGCCAGCTGGAAGATTTGCCAAGAACCGATTGGCGTTTGCCAGCTCTAACGCGTGATTGATCTTTTCGATCGGCACCTGAAGTGTGGTTTAGTAATGTTGATGTCTTGTAGAGTTCTCACGTTTTCCAATCCTAAACAAATGTTTTCTCGAATTGTGCCCGCAAACAAGCGAGGCTCTTGGCCAACCAGCGCCATCTGAGTTCGGAGATGGAACAAGGAGAGACCACGGATGTCTTGGCCATCGATGCGTAGAACTCCACCGGTGACGTCATAGAATCTCTCGAGCATTCCGATACAGGTACTTTTTCCGGATCCAGAGGGCCCCACAAGAGCCACAGTTTGTCCGCGGAGAGCAGTCCATTGGAGTCCTTTCATGATTGGTTGGTGGGGTCTTTGTGGATAGGAGAACTTGACGTCCTCGAATAGAATGTTTCCTCGGATTTCAGGTCTAGAACCTTCCAGTAGATCTCCAGTCATTGGTTTGCGGTAGATGATATTGAAGAGAAGTCCTGCAGCGGTTTTTGCTTTGACGAATTCAGGGAAGTATTGCGCTGAGTTCATGACGCCCATTGCAGTTAACAACATGGCAATGTTGCCTCTGTAATCAATATAGTTCAGTGAAATTTTATCAGAACAACTCACTGGAAGACATCTTGTGCGGATTTGTTGCCCTGGTAGATCAGTCGGATTCCAAGTGCAAAGCAGAAGCACATCATGTAGTACATGAATGACTGGGTGATAGTGTAATTTATAGCTTCAATGAGCCCTTTCTTCAACTCTCCTCTCTTCTGACTTTTTGACGAGTGTTGGTAGTGGTCGAAGAAGTGTTCGCATCTTGTGAGAAGTTGAATGGTCTTCACGTTTTCGATGATCTCAATTGCGATTCTTCCAGCTTCGTCGTTTTTGATTTGTTCCATATTCATCACTGATATTTTGTAAGCCAATCCACACATGGTTATAGCGAGAAGAATGATGAGAGCTGTTCCCAGAATTGCAAGATACCAGCAGTAGATGAAAGCGATCACGATATTGGCAATGATTGCGGAAAGGGCGTACAGAACTTGAAGCATACGGGAGTCCACAACAGTTTTGCAGTTGGGAGCATCAGTAGCCAGTCTCGTGATGAGTTTTCCTGGAGCATGAGCCGGGTTGTCGTAGAAAGAAGCATCTTGGTAGAGAAGATTGCGGAATGACATGACACGGAAGCGAAGAGCCAGGTTTTCGGAGACAATTGCGAAAAAGACGGACTGAAATATTGAAATCTTATTGAAATACCTCTTCATAATGAACTTACACTCAAAAACTGTGAGATGAAGCATCCGAATCCCGTACATCCGTAGGCAATAATAGCCATTGCCATTCGATGCATCATTTTTCCAGGGTCAGTTGGAAGGTATTGGAATCCTTCGAACACCCATCCAAACAAAAGGGCGAATGCAGTCAATTCCAAACCACGAATCAGTCCGGTAACAAATCCAAGGAAAATCAAAGTGTAGTTTCCTTTGGCGTTTTTGAAAATGTCGAGGAACCCTGCGCTCACTTTGCCGTCCCGCTCCATAACTTTTGCCACTTCTGCAGCAAAGGCAGCATTCTCAGCATCAGCTCTCACGGATGCTCTCAGTCCTCCAAAGGAATCAGCTCCGAGTGTTCCTCGTCGGAAAGCGTCAGCTCCCGAGACGTGAGATCCGGTGAATGAAGACTGGCGAGAGTGGTTAGCGCTTGGGGATGGACTGAAAAATAAGTACAACTTGGATAACAGGATGAATAACTTACCCGAGGTCAATTTCATCTGCAAATTCATCATTCTGGGGTTGTGCCTCACTGTCTGGTTTGAACGCTTGAGCCTTCACCAGGTCATAGTACCTTCCACCAAGTCGCACTAACTCCTCGTGATTTCCACTCTCCACGATGACTCCCTTCTCGAAGAAGACAATCTTGTCAGCCTCTCGGATAGTGGAGAGTCTGTGAGCAATCATGATGGTGGTTCTTCCCTTGGCGGCGTTGTTCAGAGCGGATTGCACGATGCTTTCACTCTGAGCGTCGAGAGCGGAAGTGGCTTCATCCAGAAGTAACACTTTCGGATCACGAATCAGAGTTCTCGCAATGGCAACTCTCTGCTTCTGTCCTCCGGAGAGCTGAACACCTCCGTCTCCAATCAGAGTGTCGTATCCATTTGGCATCTTCTCGATGAAATCGTGAGCATTTGCCATTTGACAGACTTCTATCATCTTTTCCCTTGTCGCATTTGGATTTCCGAGCAGCAAATTGTTGTGGATGGTGTCATTGAACAGAATTGGTTCTTGCTGCACAATACCCACTACATTTCTCAGGTAGTCAATGTTCAACTCTCGCACATCGGTTCCGTCAATCGTCACATTGCCAGCTTCCGGTTCGTAAAGTCTTGTCAGCAAACCGACGGATGTTGATTTTCCGCAACCCGAGTGTCCGACCAACGCCACTGACGTTCCTGGTTCGATGGTGAGGTTCAATCCATTCAGAATCTTTGCATCTTTCCGAGTTGGATATCGGAAGTGTACATTCTCAAACATGACTCTTCCAATGACTTTGTCCAAGAACCTTCCTTTCTTGGAATAAGGGTCAATTTTGGGGACTCTGTCAATGGTTTCATAGATTGATGCAGCAGCAACTCTTGCGTTGAGAAGCACCATCAAGTGAGGAGAGATGAGACCGAGGAAGTAAGATCCGAGGAGCATTGACATGATGATGATGAACACGTCTCCTGGTGACTTCATGATTCCAACTTTCAGTAGATATGCTCCGTACAAGAATCCACAGCCCTTGAAGGCAAACAGGAAGAAGAAGAATAGTCCTCCATAGAGTCCACTCCAGAATCCCTTCCAAATCGCAAACTTCCTTCCTTTATTAAGCTCCACTCGATAGCGTTCCACCATTTCCTCTTGGCCATTGAAAGCTTGCACTGTTCTCACTCCCATCAGTGATTCTTCAGCTATTGATCCAGCTTTCTCTACTCCACTCAACTCTTTTACAGTTGTAGATGTCATCTGTCTTGCCATAAGAGACATACATCCAACGCAAGCAGGTGCAACTCCCAGCATCATGCATGCCAATCTCCATTCGTAGATGTAGGCAACAACGATCGCTGCAATCAACATGGCGACTCCTCTGAGGAGCACTCCCAGCTTGTCTCCTATTCCTTCGCGGATTCTCTCCATGTTGCTGTAATTTTAAGGATATTTATGTTATCACATCAGTATTCAAGGTCTCACTCGTTCAGCTTGGTTGCAATCACACCCGAATGGTTCTTGTCGAACCAACCCGCGTTTTGTCTCAACACCGAGTACACATATCGGTGCCTCATCTGAGCCATTATCCTTGAGCAGCAGTGTTGAAAGCACATGTACTGCAAAAACGGCAACTAGTTTGGAGTCAATCGTTTTGTTGACCTACTTGTATATAGTTTGTGATAGTCACAAAAATACCGATGCCGAGAAAAATGTAAATATTCTCGGTGGCCTTGTTCCGAAACTGTTTTGTGTGCGGTGCGTACACAAGCAGCGCGTTAGTGACGCGACCTCTGAAAATCAGAACTCGAAAGAGCAGATATGTGGGGACTTACGCAACAAGAGCAAGAACTGGCTGGGATACTCCCGAGATGACCGCGCAAATGAAACCAATGAAGAGAAGACAGTAGTCGAATGATTTTCCGTATCGAAATAACCCGAAAATTGAGACTGGTCGCGATTCGTATGTTCGTTTTGCAACGTCGCCTCTGGAATGAAGAAACACTGCTTATAATTCATATGGAAATTCATAAAAGCTTAAAGGCTGATTGCTTACCTGCACATAATGTAGTCGATAAACTTGTCAAAGCAAGAAGGTTGATATTCTTTTCGAATCTCATCGTCATCATCGAGATTAATAGGTGATGACGTGGATTTAGGGTCGAGTGAGGAGAGAGCTGGCACAGCGCGTACCGTACTCCTCCTGGAGTCTCGTCGGGGGTCGTCGGCCCCTGATCGAGGAGGGTCGGCTAGTGGGAACATGTCAGCTCATCCAGGTCTTTAAAATAAAAAAAAATGCTTAACTTAAAAGACAAGAGATCCAACTATGAAACAAAATGAAAGTATATGAAGAACACGGTGCTCTACCTTTTCTAGGCTCCAACGCCGCCGACTGGCCCTTCTTGTTGGCTCCAATCTCCTTAAATATTGGATTGTCATTCTCGTTCTCACTAACAAAAAGATTCCATTCAAATTTGTGCCGATTTTGTAGGTTGTAGATGGATGCACAGACCTCCCCAGTTGCCATCGGCCTTGTTCATTGCTCAAGTCGGCGGCGAGAGAGCGCGGGAGACGAGGAGACGGATGATCAATGGAACAGAGCAATGCGTCCAGTAGACAAGGCTGTTTTGTTTGTACTCTGATGACGGGCTCAAAATGGGTAGAAACGAGGAGATGGATCTTGTAGTCAATGGCAAATACGCTGATGGTTCTGAACTTCTCGTCTTGGTAGGTTAACGGTGAGTTTTAGGTTGTTTTGTAGGTGTATTCAGTGACAGTCATAATAATAAAGATATCAATGAGAAAAATACTATGAAAAATTTGTTTTGATTTATTGCAGTGTCGTTTTCATTGTATTTTCAGTCATTTTAACAATGTTTTCTCATTTCAGATAACAAAAGATTGAAATTGTTTCTCATATCTTTGTTTTTCTTCTCTGCACATCTATTTTTTTAATTATGATACTCAATTTGACTCTATTGCAATAATAAAGCTCAATATCAGTTAATTCCAACTTCTTTCTTTTATCACCCTTTTTCTCTGCTCCTCTATCCCTCTCCTCATTCATTAACTCAATATTTGTGCGTTTCTTACAAGTTCTCTACCACCACTAACAAGTTCGCACCAGATAAATGTGTGCTCTTGAGGTTTTACCACCTTCCGGAAATAAACCAGTGCCACTACAACCTACTAGGTGTAGTTGACACAGGCTGGAGTCGCAAAGTTGTACACTTGGTCTTTGTGGAACAAAAACGGTTGGAACTGAGCATGATAAGTGTAAAGATCAACAGTGGACAGCTGTCACTTATGTGACACAAAGAAGAACATGGCAAAAGGAGAATGGGGAAGAGGAAGCGGGTCAAAATATCAGGAGGGCAGGAGGGAAGAAAAAAACAACTGAAAAATGAGGGAGAAATGGAGGAAAGGGGGGGGGAAGGAATGGAGAGAAATTTTTCCATCCGAAAGTCCTCGTTTCAAATTGCCCCTTGTTCTGAAAGGCTATAAAAGTGGACGCACTGAATTTGCGTTTCTTTTATTTCTCCGGTTTCAGTTTGCATTGTTCTTGAGCCCCTTTTTAACTGATTGATTGAAAAAATGGAATTTTCACTGATTTTATTGTAGCAGAAACTCTTGATCTAAAAGTAGGTCTAATAAATTTTATCGAACAGTGAGACATCTAATGTTCATTATCATTAAAACGCATCAAGTGAACAATTTTCATAGACATGAATGTTTAAAACATAGAAATACCTAAAAACTGTCACAGTATGCTACTGGCAATCAGAAGCACATATGCTAATAAGAAATCCTTTGAAAATGTTGATCAAAATACATTTTTTCCAGTTCTTTCTTTCTATTTTCAATGTTCTCCATCTTAACAATGATTGAAAAGAACAAAACGAATCAGCAATATCTTCTTTGCTCAAACAAATTAGAAACACACTCAAAAAACTGAAAAATTAGCAGCTCACGATTCAATCAGACCACAATTGTACAGTTTCGCACTGCTATATTTTAACTTTCAGCAAGTTAGCTATACAAAAATATCATGTTTAATACATTAGTATATGCCAAAACCTTAAATTCCCTTTTTCAATAGACACCATTATAATATTCTAATAGGCAATAAAAACAAGTAATTTTCAGTGTGTCCACACGCCAGTTGCTAGTCCTCCTCCTCTTCCCCCCGTAGTCCATCACGCCATCGCATGGCCATGTGTCTGCGTCTGAATGGACAGTCTTTCTCACTCCCCTCTCTTCAATTGACCTACGTAAAAGTGCTGCGTTATCAGTTCATTTTCCGTAATCCGTAATGTAGTTTTTATGGCCAAGATTTTTTTCTTGTTATGTGAGGCGTAAGGAGAATTCCTTGAATCTTCCGGTGCAAATCACTCAAGCTGAAGGGAGAGAGTAGCATTAATTTTTTCTTTTGCTCCGGAAATGTGGAAAAATGGAAGGGAATCCGATTTCCGTTCAGATTTCTTCATTTTTCTCTATTTTTCAATCCCTTTTCCTCTAATTTTCCCTACTTTCAGTTTGATTTACTCCTTCTTGTTCCTTGTCTATTCCATCCCCTCAATTCATTCTCTCCCACTCCCCCCTTCCCGTGGTCATGGACAGAGCACACTTTGGACTTTGCTCCTTTCAACGAAAAACTGTTGGTGGACAGAACAAAAAATGGAGAATCATACGATTACCATGACACCTGTCGATTAACCAACCGAAAGAGATTAGGGAGGCGCAATTGGAACTGCAGAGAGGGATTGGAATTGTGAATCAGAGAGATGCTAGCGAGCGATAAAACATCAAAACTTGACACGTTTGAACAGAAACAACTGAACCTGGGGAGAGGGGTGGGGTGGAAGAGAGAAAAAAAAATGATAGATCAGTTTGTAGTTCAGTGAAAGTACATGTTATCACGTGTTCAACCGTTTCTGCTAAAACTTTGTTAGTAACACGTGTTTGTAGTGGTTTTTAGAACATTTTGAATTTGAATTTTGTTTTCAAAAAATTTCAAATGCAATTGACAGGTAAACTGTAGAATAGATGTGCTTTAATGTGTAAAATTTTGTTCAAATCGAACTATACTTCATTTTTTACTATTCTTCCAGTAATTTTCTTTGACCCCAACCAAAAGTCCAATAGACCTCATGAGAACCACATGGTGTTGTTGAGAGATAAACTGACACACTGAACTTTTGATTAATAGCTCCTTTCGCCATCCTCCAGAGAACTTGGAGAATTACGCCCTTCTCAATCTCCTTCTCCCTTCAAAACATTCAGATTTCCACAAAAAAGTGATAGTGACTCACTTTTGGATTTTTCTTCACACAAAATCTATATTGTGAAATGTCCGAAAACAAACCATTCCTCTCTCTTTCTCCGCACTTTTGACTTTGAAAACCGATAGGCTAGACAAACAGAGAGTTTCGATTTTTCGCTGCCCACACGTAATGACAAATCACCACGTGAGAGTGTGAGTGCCGAATTTGAATACACTGTGTACGCAGGTAGATCGAATGATAGCGGCCGACGCGACCCGTCCAACCTGTCCTTTTTCTTAAATTCGTACTTTTTTGTTCGCTTCGAAGGATGGAACATTTCAGACGGGCCATGACTTGCCGGATATCCGCGAAAGCAAGCGGATTTGTGCAGCGATATATTGAAGTGAGTTTAGAGTTTATCAAATAAGGAGTTTAGAGGTCAATTTTTCAAACTTTTCAGACAGATTCCCTGCTAACAGAGCTAGAATTAAAGCGGCTGAAAGAGCACAAGTACTCTGCAGTGGATAACAGTTGGCTCGATGAATTGTGCATGAAAAGGTATAAATTATAATTCAAAATTAGCAGTATTAATGAGGAATAAGTCAACTTTCAGGTGGTGGGAGTTTGTCATCACATTATGTCCAATGTGGATCGCCCCGAATCTCATAACTTGGATTGGACTCGTTATCAACCTTATCACGGTTCTCGTGCTATCTTCCTTCAGTTACTCTGCCACGGAGCCGGTAATTAAACTTTTATAGTCTTAGGAGGATTACTTTCAAAATTACAGGCCCCGTCTTGGGCGTACCTGCAAGCTGCGCTCGGACTCTTCTTCTATCAAACTTTGGACGCTATCGATGGCAAGCAAGCAAGAAGAACGGGCTCCAGTTCTCCATTGGGTGAACTCTTCGATCATGGATGTGACAGTATGACCCAAGTCTTTGTCACTCTCAACATTTGCTATGCAATGTCCCTTGGAACCGTCCACAATGGAGTTCTCACTGTTTCGGTGGTCTCCGTGGTCATGTTTTATTGTGCGCATTGGTCCACGTATTGTACCGGACAGTTGAGATTCTCCAAATTTGATGTGACGGAGGCGCAAATGTCGGTTATCAGTGTGTTGCTGTTCACTGCACTCTTTGGACATGGCGTTTGGGAGACACATATCGTGAGTTGTTAGGGGGAAGAGAGTGACACTTTTGTAATGGAGTGTCGTGCCATGAATTTATTAGTTGATTGATGTGGAAGGGGGTTTGGAGTTTCGAGATGTTATAATTAACTTACGGAAAACGTTGAACTGATAACAATTGTAGTAGCTTATAATCTACAAGTTAAACTCATAACTTGCTTAAATGCAATTGTATTAAAAGTAGAGAGTTTCAAACATGCAATGCACAACATTAAAACGCATTGAAAACCAAAAAACCATTCACTTGTCCTATTTCAGATTTTCGGATACACGCTCAAATACTTTGTTGTGGCGTCCTCCTTCCTGGTCTCAATTTATCAAGTCTACGGCTACATGTATGTGATTTTCAGCGGCGGTGTTGGAAAGAACGGGTCTACTATTGCGGTACCCTCCCCTTCACAACTTCAACTCAACACGTTCTTTCCAGGGTACTTCGGTAATCTTCCCCCTCTTCCCACTGCTCATGGTGATCGTGCCCTTCATCATGATCTACTCCAAAACCGACTCCACCGTCTTTGACGATCATATCACACTATTCTCGCTGTGCTTTGGAGCTGTCGGTGAGTGGTTGCACCCCCCTCCCCAAAGATATGTTATTCTGACCCCATGCTTACTAAACAACTGGCCTTTCCGGCGGTTGCTGGTTACGTAGGTGCTTGCTTGACAAGATAATGAAGCACTACGTAGCAAGTAGGTCCCTGGGAGGGAAATGAGAAGTAACTTTAGAAGTTCATAGTCTATGAACCAATGTTTTTCAGGCGCCAAGGCAACGAACCGCCTGGTGATTGCGCACATGTCGAAGAGTGAATTGAGACTGTGGGATTGGATCTATCTCGGTCCATTGGCCCTTATGCTCAACCAGTACTACAATTACATCTTCGACGAGTACTTTTTGTTATGGGTGGCTACGGTATGTTTGTTTTTTGAGACGGATTTCAAAATGAAGAAGGCACCGACAATTCAAAAACAAGGAACTACACACAAGCAACAAAACACACTGACTCATATATTCGAATCTTTTGTTTTGCTCTATGATCAGTGAGAATCCTTTTTACAGATCTATTGCTACGCATCCCTGTTCATCTACTGTACCGTGGTGTGCCGACAGTTCTGCAACTTCCTCAACATTTACATCTTCGTGCTAGGACCCAGAAAGTCCAAGTCGAATTGACTAGTCTTGGATGACGTGGGTGGAAGCTTCAAGTTCCTGAGGTTAAAAGTACAGTTTCAGGTTGAGTGTGAGCCCAGTAAATTCCCCCAAACGCGTATGCTGCTAGGAACCTTCGATGAGGAGGATTTGATAATTGTCTAGTGATTTTCCCCTTTTTTTCCTACCCCGTCGGTCATTTCATTGCCATAAAAAGTTGTATTTCTGTCCCGATTCATTTTTCCCTTTCATTTTTCTCCTCAATCTTATCTTTTTTGTTTCAGTTCCATTCTTCCCCCCCCCCCCCGAACATCATATTTTGTTGGTTCGTGTGTGTAAATAAGAGGTTTTCCCACGTACCAAATCCCATTGAATCCGCCAAGAGGATGAAAAAGATCGAAAAATTAGATTGTCAAATGTTAACCGATAAAAACAACAAAAATGCGTTGCGTAAGAAGCGATTTGCAGAAGGGTTAACTGAAATCTGCATGAATAATATGACATTTTATGGTTTGTTTGGACCTGAAATTGAACACAGAGCTCTGGAATCCAAATTGAAATAGTTTTTATTGTTTATACTTTTCTCTAATGAAAAAGTGTTCTTGTCCAAGAAGAATAACAACCCGAAATTGAAAACATAAATAGTGAATACAAACAAAAAGAGATCAGGAGGGAGGAAATCGATGTGGAATCATTTTGAAATCATCGTTGAACTATAGTCGGTGACATTTGAGATGGGCTAGAGATTAATCAATTCAAAATTAAAGGGAAAGAGAGTTTATATGCAGCTATGCATCTATCCCTTGTGTAATTTCAGAATAATTTGGGGCTGAAACTTGCAATTTACCTCTCCAAGGGGTCCCGAATTTTCTATCTGCCACCGGAAAACGTGACTCTTGAAGAAAAGGTAAATAAGAAGTTGAATAATTACGTGGGGGAAACGGAAACATCATCAGCAAGTGAACTATGCAATGAGGAAGAGCAGCTCTATGATATCATCATAGTGCTACCGAACTCGATATTTGAATAAAAGGGGGAGGAATAATGCATATCACAAAGAAGGGAATTAAGGGAGAAGGGAGCAGTTAGGTGTACCAAGACAGGCTCCTGGTAACCCGTTGAAAGTTGAGAGGGTCCATTTGATGGGAATGATGAAATGCACTGGCAAAATATGTCTGGGGGAAATGAGGTGGGAGAGGGAAGTTACAGTGGGATTTCTGCTTTTATCGTGTACACAAAGTCATCATCTGCATCAGCGTTGGCATTTGCTTGGATCACTGGAATACATCCCAGTGAAATAGTTTCTACATGCTCCCTGAAGGTGTTACAACTGTCATCCCACATTAACACTCTCACCTGAAATAGGTTAAATTTATTTTTAAGTTCTCATTCTTGTTTAACTCACTTGATACCGAAGATGCTCGCACTCGAAAATCCTCTTCCCTACCAGTTTTGGGTTGGGTCGCGGACAGCTGCATTTCACCTCCGTCAGTGCAGCGGGCAATCTCTGAAACGTACTGACGTTGGAATTGATCGTACACTTTAAAAGATTAACCTTTGGATTATAATTGAGCACATATTCGAATTTGCAGAGAGCTCTTTCCCTCAATGGAGTTTCTGCACTGATTGTGTCCAACTTTTTGCTGTTACATTTTGAAGAACTCTTTGTGATCTGCTCGCCATGCTTCAACCCCTTTACCTGCAATAAATTGGTTGATGGGGACAATGAACATCACTCATGAAAAGTTAATCCCTCGTCTTTTCGAGATGAGATCTTTCTTTTTTGCCAGTTTTCATTCATTCAGTGAAAAAAAGAAGCGAAGAAAACGAAAGCGGTTGCACCAACTACACGTGTGTCTGAATATGAATGGTACCAAATGCTCATAGATTAGCATCAATCCACAAACAGTGACATCATGTTTTTGGCTGATTCTCAGGCTAATTCTCAGATCAGTTGTTCGCTAACATTTTGAACTTTTTAAAAATGAGTTGGATCTATCATCTCCGAAAAGTTGAATTGGAAATGGAAATGTCAAGTGCACATCACACCACCTACGCTTCAATGGGGACGCTACTGGAATATTCTAATCGATTCACTTCTCCACCCTCACTTTTGCGAGATGATACTTCAAAGATGAGATAGATCAAAACATACCTGCAGCCTTAGCAGCGCTTGCTGGTACGATGGGGCGATCGGCGAGTAATGCGACGAGTTTTTTCGATTCAAGAAGTTCGAAAAGACTTTGTAGTGATTGTCCTCGCTGTACTTGTGATAGCACTCGTCCTGCGGTAACATGTCTTCTTCTTCGTCGTCAAGTTCCCTTCGTATCCTCCAGCTTCTGAAAAAATACTACTATTCCTCCACCCATCACTTCAAATTACAACTCTATTTTCAGAACCTACCAACGTCACCCCCTCTCAGGTTGACAAATTCGTTTCGGCAACACCGATTGATCACCCTGATTTCGGGATGGGCTCAAGTGTTCTCAAGGGCACACCAAAACACATTGTGGTGGTGGTTTCTTAGCTCTCGCCTACACCGATGATCTATTTCACCTGCGAGGGTGTCTTAATCAGCTGTTTTGCATGGTTTTCATCACATTACTAGTTTTTTGAAGTTTTTTGAAATGTTTCATGAAAACAGAGCAGACAAGAACAAAATGGAACGAGCAAACAACAGCTGGTTGACAGTTGCCTCATAAATCAACGGATTATCTCTGGGAAGATAAAAAACTCACTCTGATGCGAGAGCCAAATGTGATAAGATAATGACCATTGGGTAGAGCGTTCGGAGATTTGTCCTGTGCGGCGACTTTGGCATAACTGCAACGAGATAAGAATGAGCATGACGATACGCTACGAAACACGAGAAAAGTCAGCTATCACAACCAGCCAAACAATAGGCAATTGTTGAAAAAGAGACAAAAACGAGCGGATTACATTAGCGGATTAAACTTTTCCGACGTAAAAACTCTCCACCAAAGTACGTAACTTTCTCATGGCCAAGTGCTCGAACGTGAAAGCAGACGATGCGAATCAGCCCCGCCCACTTATTCGTTTTTTCCACGCATCCCTTGTAAGTGATTTGTTGGTAAGAGGGTTGAAAGATTGAAAAAATAGACAAGTGAGCCGATGAAATTGGATGAAATGGCTGAAAGTTTTGGACCCCGCCTTACGTCAAAAAAGGCACATAGAAGAAATGGGAGAGGATAAATTGAGCTGTCTGTTGCGATCCCCTAAAAGAGAAGGCAAGTGGCGGTGGGGGAGAGGGGACCCGGGAAGACAATTTGCAAACGAACAAAGCAAAAAGCAAAAGTAAATGGACTCAGAAATAACAGCACCGAAAAATGATAGAAGAAAATAACGATGCGCTGAGAGAATGTTCAGCCATTTCAAACTTTTTCAAGTTCCAATATAGTCTGTGCCCAGCTACACGTTTTGAGATGTTAGACCAGGCGTTTTCGGATTAACAATGAATGGATGAGAAATCACACATTCATAAAAGGTGAAGTCACAGTCCAACCACGACCAAAAAAAACATCTGTTCTTCAAACGTATTGGTTGCCGATTTCAGATTCTAGTGAATACCCTTCTTACAGAGCCCGTCCTAGACGTCATGAATCTCACGGTCGGAAGTAAATATTACTATTTTGAGTAACTTCCTCAATCACAACTGAATCAAAGACAAAAGGGCGGGGTCTGTTGTTTTTTTCCCGGGCGGGCTATTGGTTTGATTTCTGACACTTTGTTCCTAAGGTTAATCGGTATCTAACTGACCAATTTAGAAGCCATGTGTCTAGAAGGTGTTCCGTTTCGTTTTGATGACAATTGTGCTATTCCGGGGATGCTAGGAGAAAACACGCCCTCTGGACTACGGTACCCTTAACTGCTCTTAGCTTTAACCTCAAAATGGCACATCGTCGTCGTCATCAACGTCTTCTCACCCATCCCATTCACCATTTTTTGCGTGGGGTAGAAAACGGCTGAATGGACCGAGACGACGCGGCTAAGCAGGAGAAGAGCAAAGAGAAAAGAAAGAACTTTGAGAATTCATGAATATGCATAGGTTGATGATATGAATCAACGTTTACCTTCTTCTCCTTGTGATCGAACTTTTAATTTGGTATTCAAGTGTATTCAGAGGACCAAAAAGTGTCTAGTCGAAATAAATTATTTTTAGAAAGAGGAAAGAATTTACGAAAAAAGATGCAACCTCTTCAAAAAATATGACGTAACTTTTATCGAACTACGCAAATATCCGAATATCCGTCCCCCCACTCACACAGAAATCAACTTTTGAAACACTCGGAAGGTCAGCGGGCAAAAATAGATCTACCAAATTAGTCTGGATTAGACGTGAATAGATGGAATTGATCAGCGAGTAGTTTTGTATGAATTGAAAATGAAATCGAGGAGGTTGACGTGAGTAAATGATGTAAATGTTCATCTGAGAGTTCTTACTCCACCACCGAAACGAGATGATCGCATTTCCGGATCAGTACTGAATGAAGTGAAGGCAAGGGCAGACCGAATAAACGAATGTGAGATATAAGAACGCACTTCTTGACTCATTCATTATGGAATAAATACACCAAGAGTTCGTTATGATGCGGATCGGTGGGAATGCTTGTCAACAAGAAGGAGAAGGAAGAGCGGATGAGGGAAGAGAATAATGAAAAATATACTATCATACAGGAGGAGGGTGAATTATTCAACTGCGTTACGAATGGACCTTGATAGTGGAGTGGAAAGGAACCTTGGAAAAGGAGCAAAAAGAAGAAAGAAATCAGGAAATTTGAGAAAAATTCGAAATAAAAACGTAAGATCACAAAACGGAAGCCATGTTGAACAGTCTTCATGTTTCTGAGAGCACCCACACAAACACAAGAAAACATGAAATTGACGACTAAACTACGACACTTTGTACAGCTTTTGTAGTGCTTCTCTGAAAAGGGGGAGGCGCGGTTTTCAAAAAAAAGTCCAAATTTGGAGATGGGGGGGATTACGACCCACGACATTGAGCTGTTTCTTGTTGTTGGCTTTTAGACCTCCCCCACCCGCCACGTAATTAATAATTTTTTCAGTTTCGAAAACAGAAAGCGAAGCAGAAGGTGTGTCATTAGACATGAAGACCGCTTTGAAATTCATATTAGTCTTTGATCTACCTGGGGAGGAAACCTCTGCTAACAAGGTCCATTGGACTGGAGAGACTAAAAGTTCAGACTTTCAGTGTTCAGTGCTAGTTTTTTACGAGATTATCATATATCTAAGAATATCTCGTACTCTGATGTTTCGTAAGAGAATTCCACCTGCCTAATGTTCAGTATCACTCTAAAATAAAAGAGTTAGGAAGACGAACGACTAATTGGACTCGAAAACACAAAAAAGCTAATTTTTCAGGACCATCACGAACAGACAAAGCGGGCGCGTTTAATGATCAGAAAAATACGAATGACCAAGCGGGATGGAGACGTAAAACGTTAAAAAAGGAGTAGGAGGGAAAAGGAAACATAAAAAATTGAATTAGAATTAATATTGAAATGAAAATAAAAATGTCTAGGACCTGAAAAGTTCGAATCAGGGCGGCACATTTTCCATATCTTCATAGTTTGTAGTTTAGGGCTTGAAACGCTTTGATCAGCTGGTTTAGACCAATTAGTTGTGGTTGAAATGATTATGCAGATGTAAAACAAAGTGCTCGGTGGAATAAATTTGATTTGTGATATGCTGACATCATAACACAACCTTATCCGATGCCACGTGGCAATCAGATCTCCGTGAAAATAGTGCTAATCTTAGCCGCACGAAAATTCACTTTGGGTTATTTTGTTTGATTCAATTTTTCTGTACTCGGTGCTGACGTCGCTGTCGAGTTAAGTTAACAGGCGGAAACTACAATTACATTCATTATTCTCCTTTATGCAATTGATTTAACGAGTTTCTGAAGTCTAGAGAACAGGAACTGGGAGGAAAACAGTGAAAATGTTCTAAAAGCGTCATAAGTAATGGAATAAAACTAATGTATTTTTTCTTTTTTCAATCTTGAAGGCTATCGGAAGTCATTATTCAATTTTTCTCTCAATTTACTCCAAAACGTCATGTGAGCGTAAGAGGAATTAAAATAATGGGGAGAGGAAAGCACAAAAGTTTCCAGACTTCAAAATAACACCTTCTTTGGTGGAGCAAAAACAAGGTGAACAAGTGGAATTTTGATATTTTTAAAACGCTTTTTGTTTGCAAACTTTTCCAGAAAATGCGGCTGAACCGTTTTCATTAACTTGAGTAGGTGACACGCTGGTCATAGATCTTTGAGCAAGGCACGAACAGTCTCTCCCGGGAGAGCTGGAAACGTGCACAAACTATCCTTAATGCTCGGTTTCTGGGAACCACTCGGTGTTTTAATACCCTGCTCTGTGCGACCTAAATGAGAAAATTGGAGACGTCACTTTTTTGGGTCAAGGGGGAAAATACGGGACTTACAATTAGAGTAGTAAATTGAGACTGGAACACCAAGCTCAATTTTTTCAACAGACGTTGAATCATTTGGCATTTTCAGAATTGTGAGATCTCAGGTGAAAATGAAAGTGAGGGTTAATAATCTAACAAGAACAAGTTGTGAGTCACTTGGCCAGGTGCCAAGAATTGTTCGAACTTTCACATAGTTAGTAGATAACTTACAAGGTTTCAGAAATAGCTACAAATCAAAGAACTTACAGCTGCTATTTGGTTTTTTGGTACGCCTACTCTCCCAACTCTCCCTCCACTCCCTCCACTCCTTCCACTCCCCCTCACCTTCATCCACCTGTTCAAAACTTTCCACATTGTTGAGTGTCCTACACTACAGACTGATAAGGTGATAAGAAAACACACGGAAAACGGTCAGAGGCTCGAGCGTCTTGACCATTCTCCACTTTCAAAACGAGGAAGTTGTACGGAGGTACTGGCAAGGAATGAATGACTGCAAACTCGTTGTGCGCACGCGAGCTTTATGGGAGTTTTGTGGAAAGTGACGGGATCGAAATGTGTAAGAAGAAAGAGACAATTCGCACCGGATTTAATGGCATGAGCTACTGGTAACTAGAACACACCACGTGTTACACGAATTGACTCGGAGATGCGGATTAGATGAGAATTTGACTCGTTTTGAGCTGGTAGGCGAGTACAATGTGATGAGCTGGGTCGGGGATACCGAGAACTGGAAGCGAGTTGTAGTCCACAAATCCGATTCTGATCGCCACAAAATACGTGCCGATGTGATTTTTGACAAGTTTCTGGTGGCTTCAATTAAATTTCAAGTGAAGCCCTTTCTCCCCGTTTCCTACTTCTACGTATGTTGCATGTTTTGGAGTTCTTTGACCAACTAGGATCCCTTTGTTACCCTTATGATAAGATAGTTTTGGGGGTGGGGGTAATGAGAGGGCGGAGTCACGAGCACTCTTATCTTATCATTCAGGGGTAGAGGGGCGACTCTTCGCGTTGACCACCACAACATCATTACCCTTTCATTCGTTCACTCGCCTCCTCTCCTTTACATTTTTTACGTCTAGGAACTAAAATTTTTCCACCCTGATCCAGTTCTAGACGTGTTTCGCCGATGTGGATTTTTGATTTTGATTCTGATTTTGATTCTGATTCTTGCGTGCAAATTGTGAAAGATTTCCTTGACATCCCCGTCTTCACATGAAAACCAACACGGTTGGAGTAGTTCTCTGATCGAGAGAGGCAATTTTGCACCGTTATATGATTTGCAACAAAATTGAGGGTCTAGTGATCTCCTTCTTCTCAAGGAGAAAGATAAATGAAAGGAACACGTAACAGAGACGAGAGAGAACCGGATCTAGTATCGCGAAGACGCGGATATGCTGACAACGATTATTTCAATACGTGGAGGGTCACCTCGTCTCACTTTGTCTCACGCGCTTTACAAAAATTGCCTCTTCTCGCAATGTGGTGCAATAGGGCATAAGTGTTAGGCTACTGTAGGGCTATAAATGGCAGGGGGAGTCGGGGTAGGGAATACAGATTTTGTTCTAGTTCTATTATAATACTTCTTAAAATGTTCACTCAGGTAAATTGAGAAATACCTCTTTTAGGAAATACTTTGTGATTTAAAATTTTGAACTCAGAAAATATCTGATCTGCATAGTAAGTAGTAAAAAGACTCGGATTTTGTATCCAAGTAGATTAACGAGAGCTCAGCGGGGCATTGCGAGTAAAGTATGGTGTTCAATGTTTTCCTCGTCTAAAATACCAAAAAACTAGATCAGTAACAGATTGAATTGCAGATCGGAAGCACAAAAATGTTTCGAGCGACGCAGTGTCTCCGCGTCCCATTGAGAAATAGCTCGCGTCTCCAGATTCTACGTCCATCCCAGGTGAAAACAACTTTTTCATACTCTTTTCATTCAGGAAGAAACAAAATAGCACGTCGGAATGTCTTTTATTGAAAATTCCAGGTGGAACTCATCAAAACACGCTCTTCCGCGTTGACTCCCTATGAGAAAGTGAGCCCAATTACAGCTGTTGGGGCGACCCCCGTCGGAGATGCCAATGGAAACTACTGGTGAGTGAAGGACAATGGTGGGATGAAATTGAATGATAAACTGGGTTAAAGAAGTCTGAGAGCATGTTGTAGTAAGTCAATGATCTTAGAATAATTCAGAAAGATACAAACTAGTGGTAAGGTAAATATGGTCAAAAGAAATCCCGTTAAAAAGGATCAACGTATAAGAAGCTCAATATTAGTTCAATAGTTCAATGAATTGACAGAGACTATTGCGACCATTTTTCTTAAAAATTCAAAAGTACGGCTTCAAAATGAGAACTTCTTAAGCTTTGTTCCCACTCTATGACAATGATTCCGTGCTCATCTTTTTGATCTTCTTCTCATCCCCTCCCCACGTTTTCAAAAAGAGCCGCGAAACCAATGATCTGTACACGTAGTCAATACTGACCAGCTTATTAAGATAAGAAACATGATAAGAAAGGTAGAAAGTCGAAAGTTCACAAAACAAAGGAATTTGGAGTTAACAGTTACAGCACCAAAACGAGACAGAAGCACCCGCTGATCAACACGAGAAATGACTTGAAAAAGGCGCAGCGGGTTGTTGTGAAGCTCGGAAGTGCGGTGATTACACGTGAGGACGAATGTGGACTCGCTCTTGGACGACTCGCTTCAATTGTTGAACAGGTCAGGGGCGCCCGCCGACAATTATGGATATTTTTAGCTGCACTAGACACTTCGTTTTTTGAGATGTACGGAAACAAGAACTAGAATAATTGAATTAAAATTGTGTAGGAGGAAAAGGCGGAAGAAGTGTGGAAATGACACCTACCTGGCCCCGTTATAATTGCCGAGTTTAAAATGTGGTGGTGATCTTCGTGGCTTTCTAGACGTTTGAGTAATGCACAGAGGTTGAAATGTGGAATTTGAGAGAAGTGATATACGGCGAAATCGAGGCGGAATTGAAAGATGACAGGCTTAACTGTGATTACCGCGGTTAGAGAGAATATAGAGTTACAGGCTTTTTATTTTTTGTTTTTCATTTTCTTTTGATACTTAAATTTTGACGTCGAGTCATTCTACCTTAAAAGTAATTGCCTTTTTGAATCCCTATGTGGATGTTTTTACCACAACAGTGATTTCAGGTGTCAGAACTGCAGCAATCCGGAAGACAGATGCTCATCGTGTCATCTGGAGCGGTGGCTTTTGGAAGACAGAAACTCCGACAGGAGCTGGTGATGAGCATGAGCATGAGACAGACTCTCAGGTACTAAGTGATGCTATTTGTTTGCAAAGTCTGGGAAGGTAGAGCAGAAAGCTGATAAGCTGATCGAAATAACGAATTTAAAAAGCAACAAGCTTCAGAAAACAATCATGTTTGAAAAAAAGTTACAACAAGAATTTGAATTTTGATCTTTTTGATCGGAAAAATAAACTGATTCCAGAGGACCATCGGGAATGACTGCTGATAAGAGAGCCTGTGCGGCGTCTGGAATGCCGGGACTTATGTCTCTCTACGAGCAACTCTTCCAACAGTATGGTATCACTGTCGCTCAGGTTCTTCTCACCAAACCAGACATTGATGATGACCAGCGACGCAAGAATCTGCAAGCCACTATTGAAAGCCTTCTCTCCCTCAACATCATTCCAATTGTCAACGCCAACGACGCAGTTGCCCCGGACCCAAAGTTGAATATGGTAGGTCCAAAAACGAAAATTTCCTGGTTGCCTCGCACTTCCTCCCTTCCACAATTACCCAATGACGTCATTGCAGCACATCTCGGACAACGACTCGCTGGCCGCCAGACTCTCCGCTGAGATCGAAGCTGAGCTTTTGATCATTCTATCGAACGTGAATGGAGTGTACACTGGACCACCGGATCTTGAAGGCTCTCGTCTGCTGCACACCTATGTTCCATCGGAGAACTCTGGTGTGACCTTTGGAGCCAACTCCAAGTTTGGAACTGGAGGAATGGAGAGCAAGGTCACCGCGTGTGTGAACGCTCTGCAGAATGGAGTCACCACGGTTATCACCAATGGACTTGCACAGGACGCGATCACTGATGCGGTTGCGGGGAAGAAGATTGGTACCATGTTCTGCCACACCAAGGGCTATGAGGGACCACCAATCGAGGAGGTCGCTGAGAAGTGTATGTTGTTCGCTTCAACTTGGTTTTTCTTATAATTTGTTTTCAGGTCGTGATGCTGGACGTCAACTCGCTGCGCTTTCTAACAAAGAACGTGGAGCTATGGTTAGACACCTCGCCGCGCTGCTTTTGGACAAGGAAAAATACATCATCGAAGCTAACAAGACAGATTTGGCGAACGCTAAGTCGACCGGACTCGATGCTCAACTTCTCAACCGACTTAAGATGACTCCAGAGAAGCTGCAAGATCTGCATGCTGGTCTCAACACTATTGCGGACTCCGCTGAGACTCTCGTTGGACGTGTTCTTAAGAAGGTCAAGGTCGCTGAAGGACTCTTCCTTGAGCAAGTCACCGTGCCAATTGGATCCCTTATGGTTATCTTCGAGTCCCGCCCTGATTGCCTTCCACAGGTCGCTTCATTGGCCATGGCTTCTGGAAACGCACTTCTCCTTAAGGGAGGTAAAGAAGCCGACGAGAGCAACAAGGCACTCCATGCGCTCGTGCAGGAAGCCCTAGGAACTCATGGATTTGAAATGAGAGACGCTGTTACATTGGTCAGATCGAGAGAGGATGTGGCCGATTTGTTGCAGCTCAAGGTAAGGGTTTTTTGGAAAAACAAGTAACAAGAAAGTCTATTTCAGGATCTCATCGACCTGGTGATCCCACGAGGATCATCCGACTTGGTCCGTTCAATGCAAGAGAAGAGTAAGGGTATCCCAGTGTTGGGTCATGCTGAAGGGGTCTGCCACGTGTACATTGACAAGGATTGTGATGAGCAGAAGGCAATTCAAATCGTTCGTGACTCGAAGTGCGACTACCCATCGGCTTGCAATGCAGCGGAGACTATTTTGATCCACAAGGATCTTGCAACTGCGCCATTCTTTGACTCCCTTTGCGCCATGTTCAAGGCAGAGGGTGTCAAGCTTCACGCTGGACCAAAACTCGCTGCTCTCCTCAAGTTCGCACCACCACCAGCGGAGAGCATGTCGTTCGAATACGGATCCCTGGAATGCACACTCGAGGTTGTTGACAATGTGGAAGAAGCCTGCGCACACATCATCCGGTACGGATCAGGACACACCGAGTCTATCATCACAGAGAACAGTGAGTTGTTTTGAGTGAACTGCTTTTGACTAATAGACCTATCTTTAGCCAACACCGCCGAACACTTCTTGAAGCATGTTGACAGTGCGTGCGCTTTCCACAACGCCTCCACTCGTTTCGCTGACGGATACCGATTCGGATTAGGAGCTGAGGTTGGCATCTCGACTGGAAGGATTCATGCTCGTGGACCAGTCGGAGTGGAGGGACTTCTAACAACCAAGTGGTTGTTGAGAGGAGAGGGACACCTCGTGGAAGACTTCAAGAATGGAAAGTACACCTACATCCACGAGAACCTCAACCCCAGCGAGGTCTACAGAGCGTTGGAGGACGTGAAGAAGTCGGCGACTGCTTAAATCACTTTTAGCCACTATTTTTTTGGGTTACAGTTATCTGTATGTACGTCCATTTAAAGGATGAAAATTCCATTATTTTTAATATTTCCTTTAAAATTTGAATAAAGCTAATATTTCTAATAGGTTGTTTTGCTGACTCATAGCAACACATTTTTCAATTTTGCATCATTCTAGTTTTTAAATCTCCTAGATAAAACAGATTTTTCTAACAGTAAACAGATTTTTTCTAAAAACAGATTTTTCTAACAGTGAATTGAGTTCTGATTGTTTTGATGAACTGAGCTGATGTTTGGAGCAAAAAATGTCTCCAAAAAATTGACTACGGTAGTTTTGAGTGGAAAAGATCACAGAAAAAAACGGAAGACCAAAACAACATCAGACAATCACAATCTTTTACAATTTTTTTCAAAATGAATAGAATCCTAATTGTTATTTACTTTTTCGATATAAAAGCAATCCGTCTACCGTTCCAAAGAAGATCCAAAATGGAACGAGCAATTGCATTTATTCAATATTTTGGCTTTGGAGCTGCCCAAATTATCAATGGGGTATTACTGTATCTTCTTTTTGCAAAAGCACACAGTAGCTTTGGCCGCTACCGTATCCTGATGGTTATATTTTCTATTTTTGCAATGGTATACTCAACAATTGAGTTTGTCGCGGTCCCGGTAACATAGAAGTATTTGCTCTTTGTAGTGTTCGGTTTACAGGTAATGTTCTGCAAAGGCAGATCACTTTGTGTATGCTCCGATGGACCGTTGAAGATGTATAAATCTGTGGGAATTCCTTTAGTTTGTGAGCTTGCGTCAAAAGATTACCAATAATCATTCCTGATTTTCAGCGTTGTACTGTGGATGCTTTGGAATGTGCATTTCACTTCTAGCTCTTCATTTCTTTTACAGATACATTGCGGTTTGCAAGTACCCACTTTTCCTCAAAATTCCTGTTTAAAAATCAGTTTTAGACCCGATAAAATCTATTATTTCGATGGAAAACGCATTTGGCTCACTATAATACCATGCTTTGCAATATTCTCAACCTGGACCTGGGTGGTTTACTATTTCATGTACCCAGACATAGAGAAACAGCATCATTATCAGTAACTATCTCAACTAGAAAACATTATTCAAGTATATCTTTTAGTGATGTTCTACTCAAGTATTTCCACGCGGATTCCTATGAAGTTGCATTTATTTCAATGCTTTATAAAGTTATTTTACTCATCTACATATCAGCTAACCTAGTAATATTTCAGTCTCCTGCACACGATAATGAGCCGGAGCATTGGAACTTCTCGCAAGTTCTCGCTTGTGCAATTCTCTCCTTAATTATGTCCACTTGCTTCTCCACAATTATGTTCTGCGGATACCGCGCACTGAGTCAGATGAAGAATTGTGGTGCGCACATGAGTGCAAAAACTAAAGAATTGAATCGGCAACTGTTAATGACTCTAGGGATGCAGGTAATTGGGCTCTATCCATTGAAATTGGTTTATTTTTCTTTTTTTTAGACCCTTCTCCCAGCGATCACCATGTACATCCCAGTCGGATCATTTATAATGTTACCTCTTCTTGGGATAGAAGTTGGTGTGAATGCGAATAAGACAGGGGCTTTCATTGGATTGTACCCTGCATTGGACCCTCTTGTTGCTATTTTTCTCATCAAAGACTTCAGGAATGTAGTCATGTGCAAGAAAAAGCAAGGATCAGTGTTTTCTACTACCACTGGGCATTCAATTTTGGAAAAGTCAGCGTCAACGCATCAGATGAAATGATCTTCTTTTAATTTTTGGAATTCTCTATGCTTCTTTGTCTTTGTACAGATGAAATAAACTTTGACATGTTGTTTCCATCGACTCTGTCAGGTCTTTGACGTTTGCGAAGTCAGGTAACACAACATATTTGTTCTCTTTTTTCTGAGCAACCAGAAAACAATGACCATCTTTCTTCACTTCTTCATAGAGTCTAGGATTTGATAACAAGGTCATTAAGAACAACTCCCCTTTTCACATAAAATGTGTTTCCTGATCTCTCTCTACTAAATTTGTCTTCATTTCCCATTTCCAACCGATGGAATTCCCATAACGTGTCTTCCGATGCCAATTATCCATAAATCACCGTCCACCATTCGATGCCTTCCCGTTTCCCAATCTGACCAAACAGACAATACAAACAATCAAGAGGAAATGAAAATGAAAATGAAGTTGAAAGTTAAATATTGAACTCTTAAAGTGATGTGCGTTAGGTTGCGAAATGATAGTGTGAGTTCAGAGAATCAAACTCACTACAGATACCAAACAAATACTAGAATAGTGCCAGAATAAGTATATAAAAAGTGAGAAATGGGAAGCATAGTTATTAACCAACTATGAATTCCTGCATCCTTTCAGTGCTAGTGCTCCTGGTGGCCCTTCCACAGATTCAATCCCTCTGCACCACCAAACGAACCGATTGGGGATCCCTGGGCGCGGTGTTCACCGATCCGTTGTGCGACGTGTGGTGTCACATGAGAGTGAGTTGATATATCACCCTACATAGTGTATCTGATACGGGTTTCTAATTTACAGTTCTGCGGAAAAGGACATTGCCGTGAGAAGTTGACGACCCGGAATCAAGCCGAGTGCATTTGCGAGAAGTGCGTCGGGTATGGTTCTCGATACGACACGGATTACTCTGGATCCTCGCCAGATAGATATGGAAACCGGGATTACTATTATCCAAGACAGGCCTTCCCAAGATCGGATGCATACGCGGGGACTGATAATGTCATAAATTACAATCCAAATGTATAGTTTTTATTGCGGAATGAAGATTGTGTGATATTTGTGTCTTGGTGTATTGAACCAGAATATGTACTGGATAAAAATAGAAATGAAAACATATCAAGAAATTAAAAGATATTAAAATTGATCCTTGACATTAGAAACACATGTTGGAAGCGAGAGAGGCTCTTCGATAACAAATCTATTCAATTTCAGCTCAAGATAGTAATTTTTAAAGGATCTTTATGATTTTCCGTTTTTTTCCAACTTTATTTTGTCATTTATCCACTCATATTTCTTACAAATTCCCTACTTCCCTTTTTCCAAGTATACATACACAATTTTTGATCTCTCTCTCTCTTTCTCTCTAACTGACAAACACCTTCAAAATAATACAAAACAAAGAAATGAGTCAACTGTGTGCCACTGTGGATCCACCTGTGATAGGCAAAGCCCAAGGTCAAATCGAAAAGAGAGTCTTTTTCTGTTGACTTATCAGCCACAAAGAAAGCACAGAGTAGAGCCACTATATATAACTGACAGTTTCTTTCTCGACAAGATATCTTACTTTGAAAGTTTCAATTTCAAAATGAAATCCTCAATTGTCCTAACCGCTATCTGCCTCTTCCTTGTTCTCCCGGAAACTGAGTCCATTTGTGTGACACGGAGAACTGACTGGGGACAGTTTGGATCTTTCTTCACCGACCCCTTGTGTGATGTTTGGTGCAGGATTCGAGTAAGTTTATCACCCCTCTCATACATAGATATACAAAAAGTTCAGCGCTGCGGAAAAGGAGTGTGTAGAGAAGACCCATCAACGACGAACACGGCTAATTGCGTCTGTGAAAAGTGCTATCGCGACGGCGACGGAAACGTTATCTACCCAGAGAGAGATGGTTTTGAACAGTCTCGTCTCAACTTTGACTCCTCTTCATCGTCGCCAACGGGCAGAAGTCAAGATGATTTGTATCCCAGTCAGAACAACTATCAGGACAACGATTGGAATTGATTTGGGGCCAATATGAAAGTCTAGTACTGGCACTGTATTGTTTTGTTGAACTTGCGCAGACAATAAACTCTTTATTTATGAACTGAACTTTGTCCGAGATCTATTATTGTCAGTGGTTAAAGTGAGAAACGGGAGAAAACTCTTGGCAAATAACAAAAACGTCTTGTAAATATTAGTGACTCAAAGGAAACACGGGGAGGTGTGTCAAATGATTTCAGTGGCTCGGGGCTCAAATTTCAAACCTATTTAACCAGTCAAACTCATCTAAATCTAACCAAATTCAAAATGCTTTCTCACATTCTACTCCTCTCTTCTTGCGTGGCAATAGCCTCTTCCGTAACCATTTGCTCCTCCAGCAGTTTAGTTTCAACATTCACGGATCCATTGTGCACTTCCTGGTGCAAAGTTAGAGTGAGTAATGAAGATTTTCGTATTTTATTAAGAGAAGATTTTAGTTGTGTAGCTCTGGCTCTTGCCGAAGTGTGCTGGCTGGCGATGACCCAACTTGTCAGTGTGAATCTTGCGGATTCGGAAGTTGGTTTGGGTCTTCGTCAAGTGACTCCAATAGCAATCAGCCCGTGACTGGTCAATACTATGCTGCTGGATCCGGAGGAGAGATGGCTACTCAAAACTATAGAAATAACTTTGATGATTCGAGAAACTATAATGGTCAGCAGTACAATTCTGGATACGGTCCTAACAATGGATATAACAATGGATACAATAGCGGCTATAACAATGGCTATAACAATAACTATCGTACCACCGCAGGCTACGGAAACGCCAACAGCAACTTCAACTCGAATCAGCAGTACTCGGACTACAATCGAGGCAACCAGTATGCATCCAACGTTCCCAGTGGATATGGAGGAGCCGGCCAAGCTAATTATGCATCTGGATATCAGAATTTGAGACGGAAATAAGAAATAAGAGATGAATAAAGATTCAAATTCAATTTTTCTTATTATATGCACACACAAAAAAGCAACCACTGATGGGAGAAGAAAATTTGGAAAAATATAAGCGAACAAATATCCAGATATCAAATATCAAATATCAAAAATACATTGTAAAAAGAAAAAGAACTAGCTGGAATTACTATAGGATTCAAGGACGGGAAATAAGAAATAAATAAAAATGAACATTCCTGAAAATTGAAGCGTCAAGTCAAATACTGCCAAAACGTTGAATTATGGCAAACATTCTTGAGAAGAGAATTGCTAAAATTATGATACACTAAGGAAGAAAAAGGAAGAAAAAGATGAAGAAATACATTTGTGACACATGGTGATGGTTTTTATATTTAAAAGACGTCCAAATAAAAGCAATAGAAAACTAGATCACAGTAAACTTGGGATTTTCACTAGGTGTAAGACGGGTGGGGTGGTAGACCATAGAAAAATATTTGTATAGCAAGCTTTTTCAGAAAAAAAAGAAGGTAATATTGAACTGTGATCGAATGTGTTAAACGTGTGTGCCTCTTAGGCTCTTTGACAGAAAAAAAATATAATGAGGAACATTAAAATATGCGGGGAAAATGGGACAGGGAAAGGGGATTGAAACCGGGAATTGGAAACCTATTTGGGGGATAGAGCATGGTGCACAGGGCTGTTGTTTCAAAATGGCTACAAGCGGAGGAGCAGGCAAGTGACTAGAACGGGCATGGTTGTTGCAGGGTACACACACACAAAGTGAATAGGGTTTGCAGAAGAAAAATGGGGGAGAAATGAAGAGATGAACGTGTAAAGCTTCTGATGAATGCGTAATATCCCAGCGATAAATGGAAGGAAGAGTATTTTAAACAATTTCAGACAGTGATATCGATAAGTTCGGTGGATGGCGAGAAGGTGGAAGTGGGAAGCTCGTTTTGAAGAGGGTACTTGTCGTAGATGGCAGAAATTATGTTATCAATGGCTGAAAATAGATAAAGTTGTATATTTAATACATGAACAGGCATTTACTTACTTGGTTTGTAGTTAGAATCAATGAGAGAATCGTTTCCAGTGGACATCTTCCTCTGGCGTACCTCGCGGATCTTGAGGATCAGCGACGAGCGCGTCGGGAAGACTTCCTGATGTTGCTCTTGGAACTTGTTGATCTCTTGCGCTAAAAACACATCTTAGTCATCAGTGACACCACATTTTTTGACTTACAGTTTGGGAAAAGACTGTCAGTCAAAAAGTGAGACACTAGTCGTCGTCTCTCCTCAAGAAGCCGTTTGTTAGATGAGCGCTCTCCGAGCATTGGGGTGGACTGTCCCGACTTGGACACCTTTGGGGTCATTGGGGTGCACGGAGTGCCGGTTTCCTGGGTGAAATGAGAATGAGCATCTGGGTTGAAGTTGGGACCGAAGAAGATGGTCTGGTCGCGACCTGGAGTTTTGAATGGGGTCGCCAGGTTTGGAGACGCGGGGACTTCGCTGTACATCTATAAACAAACATTTCATATGCCTCTGAAACTAGAAGAATGCGTACTTTTGGTGTGAATTCCGGCAGCTGCGCGAACTTTTCGGTGAAGCCAACTTTGGCGAGAAGTCTGCAAATTAAGCGAATTGCTGATTGAATGATCATTCCGCACATACCGATCCATTCGCTCGTCATCTCGTTTGAACAACTTTGACGAAACCGCCGCCTCGGTCTCAATCTCTCGCAGTGGTCTCTTGTTGCCTAGAACAAATAATATAAGGGAGTGGAATTTGGTGTCTTCCTCGTGTTATTCATGTCTTTCCCCCTCTCTACTTCCGCTCTTCTTATCACTCACGTCGCATTCCAAGTTGGGCTGGCGTGGGTTGAAGAACGAATTCGCGAGATGGCGCGAGGAACTGGGCAGTTGGAATCGGAGTCGGTCGCACCAGATTGGAAACCACGGGAATCGGAGCTGGAGCAGGAGTCTCCACCGGCTCAACCTTGATGCGATCGAAGAAGCTGACGTTCTCCAACTTCTCTTGAAGCTGTGGCATCAGGGAAGCAGTCTCAGGGAAAGACATCTGAAAGTTGAGAAATGAAATAAGGCAACAGATGAACAACAAATGAACAGCACGGGAGAAGGAAGGGCCACAATGATTTATTGCTCCGGGTCACAATGTGTTTTGATGTTTTTCTAACTCTCTCCGTAGTTATCTATCGCAAGGTTAACCGATCGCAGCTCGATTTCATTTTTCAAAAACCTGAGCTTTGGAACAAAGAGATAGAGAGAGGTAGATGGAAAGAGAGCAGCACGGACAGACACCATGTCAGATGGCACCCCGCTCCGTGATCATATTTTCCACCCCGGGGGTTAGTGCATTAACAAACTACACAAAAGCCAAATATTTTCAATGATCTACGAAACGTTGGGAGGAGAAGAACTGGGAATGGCGGTCTCTAGAGATACCATTTTTTAGTCTTGCAGCGGGGGAGGTGGGCGGAAGAAGAAATGGCGGTCAAAACATTCGTACCCGCAAGCGAGAACTGCACTTATCTTGATGACTACTTTCCTTTTCTAAGCGTCCTACGGTAGGCGGAAATAGAGGGAGGCAATTGGAGATAGTGGGCGTGGCACCAATGTGTCTATCGAACTATAGTGATGATCTTGTCTTGCAAACGTCCGGTAGAGAACAGATAAGGGAATTGAATTGGAAATGGAGAAAAAATGAAGAAAAAAGGGAAAAAGGAATCGCTATTTGTTATAAATTAATTGGTTCACATTGAGTGTTTTATATTCATATATAGAATCCACTCGATAAGATAAGAAAAACATGACCGAACTAAAACAACTGATTCTTCCTTCGATGGCTGATACATGAAAAAAGGAAGAGAAACTGCGTTTGATAAAATTAAGACGACCACCCAGTTAAATCAGACCGGAGATGACGTCGACGCGGTTCTAGAGAGCGAATTAATATCAAGGCCTACCCCCACTAATTCGATGCAACATGTTTCGATTCCTCCCCACGCAATCAAGTCCTTTTCTCCTTGTTCTCCGGTCACTATTGTCAGTCAGTCAGTCAGTCAGTCAATCAGTCATTTCACCTATTTTTGGAGGGGTTACTAATACTCGATCAAACGAACCAGAACGCGGAATGCGGACGCTGCAGGCGACGAGTAGTCGTACATGGGTACAAACGGGCGTGCTGTCGAGTTGACCAGCGAACTGATCATTGCTGGGTGGAAGGCGGGCACGACCTGAATTGGGATTACTGTACTTCCAGTTAGTTTCTTAAATTGCGTTGTTTCGGAGGGGAGGTTAGTCAACTGACAACAACCGAAACGAGTTCCACACCCACCCCTGTACTTCCTTGTTTCAAGCTGTCAAAGTCAAACGGAGTGGAAGAAGTTAGTGCGGGCGATCCGGTGATGCTCGGCGTGTTGATGGGAAACGCGGTGAGACTGGGGCTCAGAAGTGGTAGGCCGCCAAAGTCGAACGAGGAGGCGGAAGACGCCACAGAGTCACGAGAGCAAAGATGACGGAAGGCGGATGCTCCTGGTGTCATCGGAGTCATTGGGCTCAAGAGTGCAGTGCCGTCGACGAAGGACTTGGCGAGGTCGTCAGAGTGGCGCATGTCAAAGTCGAATACCTGCAATTAGAAACAAAGCGTGAGGTTTGTAGTAGCTTCAAACAACAAATTAGGAGACTGCAAATGACACTTCTCTACCTGATGGTTGCGATGCGGCGTTGTTACAGCAACCGGGGTGGATTGCAGTGACTCAGACTTGATCTTTTTCTCCTTTGTGCTCCACTTCCACTCCGGATGAGCCTTGAAGTGTGCTTCCTTAACTTGCGTCGCAAGCTTGTGATACTCTGCTTTCTGATCCGGCCTCAGCGCGTACCACCATTCGCCGAGGATTTTAGAAACCGTTCTGTTATCCTTGTTCGGGTACTTTTGATGAACCAGAGGGCGGTGACGCTTGGAGAAGATCATGAACGCGTTCATTGGACGACGCACATGAGGTTCATTCTACAATATGAAATTGGTTGCGACAATTAGGTTTCCATGAACTTACAGTAGACGCCTTTGACTTTCTGCGCTCTTTGACAGTTGGAACCACTTCAGGCTTGACATCCATCGCTTCCTTAACCACACTCAACACCTCGTAGTCATCCTGCGGCTCGATTTTCACTAAATGATCTCCATTTGGTTTCACACGTTTTACCAATAGTCCAACTTTTATTTACTTACCTGGTGAACGGAACGCTGAGTTGACACTGCTGCCAATCGAGTTGGATGAGGGCTAGAAAACAAATAAGATGATTTGATAAAGGGCGTGACGGGCTGAGACGCTCTTATGTGCAACTACGTGTCTATCTGCTTAGGTCTACGGTGTCATTATCTGCCTGAATCACAAAACATAGATTCTAGACAGAGTTCTTGGTAATTTGTGAATGAGAGATGGTCAAAAGGAGAAAAAACTCCAAAAACAAAAGCAGAAAGGTCAGACATACCTGTGATGGAATGGATGGCGGTCCAGCGTCGTTGGTCTCGATCGACAGTTTGCGGGACATGTCGGCTGGAAAATGAAGATTGGAGGATCCCTTCCCCTGAATCGGGTGGGAGGAAAAGACGGGTTTATCCCACGGCTCACTTCAAAACATGACGTTATGATCTATTATATTCATGTCTCAAAATACGCTACTAGTGGAGGGATAAGCACCTAACAAAAATCCACTTGATATTATTTTCTGCGCAATGAATCTATTCAAGATTAGACTCCCTCCTTGAGCCTGATGATATCATGGAGGCGGGCGATTAAGAAAGAAAAACGACGTGAGTGGGTGAATAGGAAGTCGGAGGTGCATTTCTATTTGGTTTTTCTCATGTTTTTTATGTTGTTTTTCTTTGAAAAGGTCGAGATGATCTTGAAAAAGTTGAGTTTATCACGAAATTTTAAAAATTCTTAAAGCTACCGTAATCGTGAAGCAAAACAAACAAGTCGGAGAACAGATAACATATTTTCTGATCAAGTTCCAATACGTGAGAACGATGACACTCATTCAGTTTCTCACCCAAAAAAACGGATGCCGGAAATTGGAATTGGTGGTGTTGGGCGCGGCAAAAAAAAGAAAAGCGAGAAAAAAGACGCGAAATTGCAACATTATGAACGAAAAACAAACACTCCCACTCTTCTACGAGTAATGAGTTACTCACCCATCTCGCTTTGCTCTCTTTGACTTTGGTTTTGGCTCGAGCCGGTGGTGGCCGCCGAGTTTTGATCGCTGGTGGAGGTTGGTGTAATTTGAAAATCTGAAAAAGTATTTTTGTTGGAACACTGCAAGAAAAGGACGTCAAAAAGTGGGGATTAAGAATAAATCCCCCCGGCTAATCTTTCTGATTTCTCGCGGCTACCAACGCACTTGAACTAGACCCGTTCGGATTTGAGGAGCCAGCTGACGCGACGCCTCCGCCTCCTCCCGAGCTACCGTCATCGTCGTCGTCGGAGCGCTCTTCAGTTTTTTGACAAACACTGACGTCTAAAAGAAATGGCTACATGAGCACCTTACTGCTTAATGACTAACTATCACTGCCATCGTCGTCTTCCTCGTCCTGATCTTCCTCCTCCTGCTTGACGGTGTTGTTATTCATCTGACTGTTCTGCGCGTTCAACTGTTGCTGGATGAGTGCTTGCGCTTGCTGTTGGAACAGTGGCGCAGTGAGTTGAGAGAGTAAGGCAGGGTTGATATTGAAGAGTCCTGGGTTTTGCAGACCCATTTGAGGAACAGCGAACACCGAGTTGGCTTGACTGATCGCCGGAAGCTCGTCTAGACGGCGTCGACCCTGGGGGACTTGCATGAGGAGTTGGTGGAGCTGAACAATGTAATTAGAAAGGCGGACAGAAAAAAAACACGTCATAACACGTTATCACTAGAAAAAGGATTGCAGACATTTTTGCATAAAGGTTAATGAAACGGAAATGAGCAGAAGAGACTTTACATTTTGATGATTCCTTAGAACTGCAAAAACATGACCTAAAAGTCGGCTCTCTATTTCTGACCTCCCCACAGATCCAATTTCAATTCCAACGTCATCTGTTCCACACAAACTTCTATCCCACGCAAAAAACACACACTTCTGCTTTCAAAAGTCAATCTAATTTAGAATTTAGAATTCTGAATTTGAAATTCTAAATCACAATTCTCGTGCCAACCCACCTGCTGAAACTGATCGAATCTGACGTTGCCGATTTGCAGCAACTGCTGTTGGAGTTGTTGGGCGCGTTCGACCTGCAATCACTTCATTTCATGCGACTACTATTCAAAGGAGAATACGTATACAATTCACAATTCAGGGATCGAATTTTCGGCAGAATATTTTTTGCACGGACGCCACCGCTTTAAAGCCTTTTGAAGAGGGTCCATTGGAGAAAGAAAGGAAGGGGAAAGGTGTCGTATTTCAGGCGGCATTAAAAAATGGACCAGTTCACACGATTCAAAGTGAGCGACGGAAAAGCGACCAGAATTCAGTGAATTCATCTGATCATCGCCAACGTCACCAGAAGAGATGAACTGAACCTGAATGGAAAACGGGCGCGAGTGGAGCGGAATTGAATTTTATGCCCCTACTTATTATGTTCAATGAAACACGCACACAAACCGCTACAGGTTGATCTCTTGGTGACCGGGAAATACAAAGCACGAGAATCGCGTCATACACGGTTTGCAGCGAGTCTGAGCGTCTTTAGTCTCTTAAATCCAATAAGAAACCGGATCTGGTTTCCCTTCTAATAACTCTAATTCAAGTCTCGCAAACAGATCAGATCACGTGAGATGCTCACCGAGAATTGAGTCGGAAGAGTCTTATCCGTCAGTAGAGACGGCGGTGCTGACAGCGGATTGATCTTGCCCGGAAATGCGTTGGCGTTGACCGTGGCTGGTATCCGAGGCGGCGCTGAACTGGGGATGAACACAGATGAGTCTGATCGGAAGAGTTCTGAAAAATGTTGACTTTACGAGCTTTAAGGACGGATTAAGAGAGGGGGGATTTGAAAAGGTTAAAAAGTTTTGATCTACTACGGGAAGTCGGAAAGTCGACAGAGAGTCACATTCTGCCTTTGCGAAATAAAATGATCTGATGTGATCTTATAACAACTTTAATGAGATAATAATTAATTTGAACCTAACATCATCGACAGAAAGCTACAATAATTATCTATCTTCGACCAAACATTTCCCCACACCCCATTTTTTTTCCAGAAACGTTGCCAAACAATTATCCCCGGCCGATACCACCATTCGCACATTATAATTGAATGAGACAAACTAGAAATGATGGGCTCTCTAAATGTGCATTACGTGATGTGTGGAGGTGGAAGGATTTGCGTCAAAGAACGATGCTTCCAAATGCAAATCACAGTGAACTTTATACGTTGGGGTGAGAGCAAAGATGATCAAAAAACTCTCCAAAAAAACGGACTGCGGTTTCTGAAATCTTATCTCGAAAATGAGAGGATATCATCTTTCCATCCCTCCTTTTTTCTTCCCCAACTTCTGACCATAATCCCATAAGGATCAGTCTAACACTAATTCTTGCACAATCCACCAAAAAAAGTCTACAAAAGTGATTAGTGAAGCAATTATAAATAACTCCCCAACTCTGAATCTTATACAAAATTTTCGCCTTTTTTCCACCTGCTCGAAAAAAGAAAATGAGTGGGTTGAGTGGTGTGGTGTGACTTTTGATGTGGAAATGTGAAATATTCCAGAAAAAATAATAATCATGATTTTGATTTTGATTTGTTATGTCTCCAGCAGCAGCTCAAAAACCAGAACTTATATCGTAAAGCTGGAAGGAATAAGACGCCGCCGAAACAGCAAAAAATGTTGCATTTGTAATATAATCCTGAGTGAGAAGAAGGAGGAGAAGCCATTTTCATTTTCACATCATTAAAAAACTAAACCAAACCAGTAAAAGTATTCAGTTATTTTTCACTTCCAAATAGTTGGAAAATGAGGAAGAGAACCCGCGAAAATCACTCTTTAATACAACAATTCACTAAAAAGGGGGCGGAGTCACCCACAAATTGTACTATATTTTCCCACTTTTGCAACCTATGAGTAAGATACAAGAATTTTTGGTGTTATCAGTACTATTCAGGGTGGTTAAAAATAGGAGAATAAACGTAATATATGAAGAAAAATAATAGAAAGGGGGGAAGAGTTGCGGGGAGGAGGGGGGAGAAAACGTACTGTGGAAAATTTGTATGGCAATGGGGATGGGGGGAAGAAAAAAATGGAAATGAAAATGAAAAACGTACTATGGCATATTATTGTTATTCTTATTAGTATAACGGAAAGTTCTCGGAGGTTTATGACGATTCTTCTAAGAGGGCTCGGGGAGAAACATCTCTTATAATTCCCAAAATCGGATTACGGTAGTAGTGTAGTGTTGGGATGATAGCTGTTATTTTATTTTCCCAACTCTCCCCCCTTTTCTCTGCCCACATATACACCAAACATCTCCAATTTCAGACTTTCGGTCAAGTTCGCCAAATTCGAAAGGAAATTCGGAAAAAGGGAACCCTACAATTCACGCCTTCCCTTTCATGCCCACCCCATTCAAACGTTTTTTCTTCAGTGTTGAATAGGAAATAATATACAACACAAAAAAGTGGCAAGAGTTGTTCGCAAAAATGGGAATAAATGGCCGAAGAGGTAAAAGAGTTTCGAGTGCACGTATACTGCCACCTTCTTAAGGGATGATGGACTACGGTAGCGGATAAATGGCAGGGAGATGAAAGGAAGACGCGGTGGCGTCTTTGATGACACATGCTTGGAAAAGTTCAGTTTATAAGTTCAAGCATAATCGTTTTCTGTTTAATTACTCTGGGTTGTTTGCATAGAGAGCAACAATCAAAAACGGTTGTGAATTAGTGTAGCTTGTATGACTTGTACACTGATAAGAAATTGTGAATGGCAATGGTCTGACCATGAGCACAATTAAATCGACAAACATTCAAGTTGTTGTAAGCAGAAATGGTTTCAAAAAGATTGAAACAATAGGGTATCTATAGCTATTAAGTTTTGTAGTTTGTAGTCTCCAATTGCACAATTCTACAGATATCTATATGAAAATCATCCAAAAAATGGTATTTTTTCCTGAACGAGCTCAGAATGGCTCTATGGTTTTGTGACAACAGAAATGCATTGTAATAGTCCTGCTTTTCGAAAGATAGAATAGCTTTGAATTTTCAAATCTAAATCCCTCAATTAGTATACAGATTATACCATTACCAGATGAAGCATTGACTGAATTATAGAATCTGAACAGAGTCATACTACAACAATTATACTCTAACTTCACATTTGAGCTCTCAGCTGTCAGAAGGAGTTCCAAACACTATTAAACCTTTCATATCACCGACCTTTTATCTATAAGTTACTTTCCAACTTCATCAACATATGTTGTTTTTCTTCCTACTGTAACTTCCGTCAATTCGCCAATTTGCCAAACAACCCCCCCCCCATTCCAAACTACAGTACCCTTACTCACCTTGTTTGATGTTTGCAGGTGATCCTCTCTCCAGATGATGACCATGCGGTGGCTTACTCTTCAATGACAAATGCCGTGAGCAGTAACCGCGACGTTGAGACTCCTACAAAGAAGCGTGAAATACAATCAAGTTTCTATATTAAGAAGAAAAAGTTTCAGGGCCAATGAACTTAACACCGCGAAAAAAGTGGTGGCGAATGACGACTGGACGTCAGCTGATTAGTTTCGTTTCCCCATGGCTAGGTTCAAGGGGTTTTTATTCGGGTTGATTACGGTGGAAAAAGTGATAAAAATGACCAGGTGTCGTTTTTCTGTCTTCATATGGACATTGTAAATTTCACTTCTTCATTTTTAGCGAAGTGGAAACCTGAGGGGGGGGGGGGGTAAAAATAGAGAGAGAAGGGGACTTCGAAATTCTTTTCATTCGCGGATCTTGTGATAGAGGAGATGATTGAATGAAACAAACAGTTGATAGAGATGGTCAACACGGTCACGTACCTTATTACACCCTTCCTTCGAACATAGCCGTCTCCACTGCTTTCCATTGAACTTTTTACGAATTCCACATTGCGTTGTCACAATTTCGCCTTTTTTGAATCGTTGCTAAAAACAACACATTTAAAATTATTGTATGAAAATGAGGAGTAATACCTGATCCAACATAGCCTTGGTCGCACAAACCGGTGGATTGATATGATGTTGGAATATACTCGACGGTCCTGGCTTCTGTCCACCGCCTCCTTCAGAATCCCCCTCGAAGATTCCAGAATCTTGAGAGGGATTCACAAACAGAGCACGTGGAGCGGCCGTCGTGGGTACGGTAGTCGGCGATGGTTCACCCGACTGATCCTAAGAAATGAGAATGAGTACTCCGAAGGCGATGGATTAGCCCGCGGCTACCGTACGACAAGAACCCACTCCTCTATACGCAGACAATAGCCATTGCTAATACTCATATATTTTTTGGGGCGTTACTCTAAAGAGGTTTTTCCTAGCCTCAAGATTACGAGCCGATGAATAGACTAGGCACAATTGTTAGAGGTTAGGTATTATAACACCTAAGCTTGTTCATAGAAAAAGGCGGGCAAAATAAATCATGACGTGATTCATCAAAGAACGCTACTTGGTAACCTAACTCATTTTACCTGGTTCGAAGATCCTGGTTGTTCTTCGTCAGAGTCTATGGAAACTGTCTTGGATGTTGGTTCAATAGGGACGGGTACTGTAGCAGAGGGGCCGGCCGGTGAGATGGGCGGGTTCGCTGGTGCACTTCTGAATGAATGAAGATATTCGAGGAAAAGTGCGAACTTTCAGCGTAAAAGGTAAAGGACAAAGTTATACTATGCAATTTGACGGCGGATTTTGTTTGTTAGTGTTTCTTTCTGATAATTCAATCTCATACACTTTACAAAACCCTATAATCACAAGAATCAACCGGAAAAAACAATTGAGCTTATCGAAACTTACACGGAAATCAAGTTGGGCACATGCTGGAAGTGCTGCGCAGTCCTTTGCTGGATAGCCATCAACAGTGCGATATCGTTATTGTTTCCATTTGTTCTCGGGTTGGTTAGACTGTAAAGACAAGACGAAAGAGTTAGTAAAAGAACGCAAATTGATAAGCTAATTCACTTAATAAAACTTAAAAACGAACTTGTTTTGAGCCCTCTGCGACTGCATCATTTCCTCGAACCACGGTGGACGGAGAAGTCGGAGATTTGCCCTTGTCACGATGCTCGAGTAGTTGGCGTTTGTCACACGGACTTGGAACTGAAATGAAAAGATGAACAAAATGATCTAGATCAAAAATTATCTGACATTGGGATTAGACTAATTTTTCGACCACTTTTTTCTCTTTTTTTTCTTTTTTATTTTTTAAAACTTACCAAGTATCGAATAGGGCTTCCCTGGTTGGCTTGAGTCGATTGAAGTTCAGCAGTTCGATACACGTACTCTGATTTTTCGAGTGGCAACCGGACGGCAAGGATTTGGTTAGGACCAAGCGCCAGCAACTAAAATAGAATAGACTTATAAACATCACTCAAGTTTCTTACGTTAGTTACATCGGATAAACTGGGAGCCTGATCGGCGATTACTGACGTCAAGTTGAACTCGTGAGTCACATGGTCATATCGAGCTTCTCGACCATCGTCAAGCTGCAAAGACTGATTTCATAAGAGGGCTATAAGGAACGTTTACCTGAACGATGATGTCACGGTTGTTGAAAGCGCACTTCACATAACCCGGTTGGTACACTCCTGGTGGAACTCTCGACAGCACCCGATGACCCAGCCAGTCTACCAATGTGACATTCTGCACTGACCCATGAGGGCTCGTAGCTGGTATCAGATTAGTGCTGAGTGGCAAGGGCAGCGGGTGAGGGTGGGGGATCTGGATAATCGGGGCGGATGCGGAGGGCGGTGGTGGTTCTGCCGGGGTATCCGATGGTAGTTGGGTGGATTGGGGAGGCGCTGAGGACGATGGTGCGTCGTCTGATAGTTTCTCTGCAACTGTCAAAAATTGGTTATTTCTGCTCGTTGTACGTCTCACTTGGTGAACTGGACTTCTCAATGTTTAGATTACGCAAAATGTCAGGGTTAAAAAATGCGGATGAGAAGCGGAACGCGCTGATCGGACCAGCCGGTGTCGGCGCTTCTGGAATGAGTTGTCGATGTAAGTGGGATCGAATCATGCTCCAAAACAAAAGCGGATGCACGTTCGTGCACATTGGATCAAACAACATAGACATGAGGGTGAAATGCTTGAATCAGAAACTACGGTGTGATGTCTTTGAAATATGACATAGAACATTTGTTCTCGATCTTTGTTGTGAAAAGTGAACATGAGAACATCCCTTCCCAGAAAAAACATTGAACTGAAAAAGATGATTACTACACTACAACGACAACTACATCAAAGAGGAGCCACGGAAGTGGGAGGACCTATCGAAGCGAAAGTCCGGATGCGGGAATGGCATGCATGGTGCGTGCAGCGGGCCCAAAAAAGGAACACATCCCAAGTACTAAAACAAGGCTTACGTGAGGCTGAGTTGGTGGGTGATAGCTCATCTTGACTCTCCGATGTGTGACTTCTGAAGGCTGTAGCCGCCGCGGACGGCAGCGACTGTTGGGTGAGCAAAGACGGAACGGCCGCAATCTGGAAAAGAGGAGAAGTTGGGGTGTACCTTTAAGCGGGACGACGAATAAACTTGAGACGAGGAAGATTATCGGAATCGGAGGGAGTTAAGTTGATCATTCATTTTTCTTTTCCAATCAGGATAAAAAGCAAAATGAGAGAAATCACAGAAAAAAGAGTCTTCTGCAGAGAAAAATGGAAGATGTATAGAGAGATTCAACTTCATAAATCGGGATAAAAATCAGAAAACCCTTCTTTTCTCTATTCTGTAGCATTATCGGAAAATTTCAGAAATTAAACGTCTTGAATGAACCACAACACGGATACCTGTTTCGGCAATCCGCCTTCTTGATTTTCCATCGAGATGATTTGAGGAACGATTTGCAAACTTCCTAAAAAGTGAAACATACACCTCACCACCACGTTGATGCATAATTAAAGCACAATGCTAATGTTTCATGCAAATGAGAAAGTCCTACCTGACGCGAGAACTGCATGGGAAGCTGCCGTGCACTGTTCGCTAGTGGTTGCGCATATCACAGATGATGGTCCTCCTAGACAGGACCGGTAAGCGGAAGACAAGGTGCTGGGAGGAGCTTTCTGAGAAAAAACGGCAAATGGTTAGAGGTGAATTATTAAGGAGAAGGAGAGCAAAAGAAGATTAAGGACAAGATCAAGTAGATCGGCAAATGGACTATGGTGTAGAAAGAAAGAAAGATAATGGATGGGCTCGGAAGGCGGAAGTGGGCGTGTGATCTGGAAGTGCCTATTGTTTTGATCTACACTCATGATTTACACGTATTTCAATGTCAACTCCAGCGAAATGGCTTCACCTTTAGCCTAATGATGTCAAAATCCAGCTAATCTACCACCTACTTCCGTCTAATGATGTTTTATGATGATCTGGAGTGAAACAAAGTAGATCAAAAATGTTTCCCCCATCCTACGTAACCAGCCAATTCGACGATCTATCCTGAAGGGAACACTGTTGATTTGTTTTTACTCGCCCACCCCGTCAAGGCTAATTGCGATGTCTTTGGCCAATAACAACACTCTGATAGTTTTCCGTAATTTTCAGATCGTGACGTACTCGATTAGGTACGAGTATGGGATAACGGGCTCAATGAGCATTACAGTTAGCAAGTTTAAGAGTTTTTGAGAAAAACTAGCAATGGATCTGGAAACAAGGATAGGGGGGAAGAACCTTGAACCGGGAAAAAAGCGGACGATGGCAGGAAAAAACAACATCATACAAACAAGATAGTTTCCGTGATGTGGAGGGATACACACCATATAGACAGACATTTTCGAAACCGGTTCCCCTTGTCGAGAATCTCGAGAAAATGGAGATGAGAAAAAATTAGAAAAAAGGCTAGATTTACAAAATGGAATAACTTTTGTTCCTACGGGGATCTTCAATTTAAGGATAGTCAGAGATCCCTATGACATTTTGGACTGGGGAGCTAGAGAACACCTATTTGTCAGATTAACGGTTTTTCAGAAGGGGGGGGGGGCGTGTAAAAAAGATGAAAAATTGACAAAGAACTAGAAGAAATGGTTTCAGTTTTTTCTGTTCCCCTTCTTCTTCTTCCTCTTATTTCCTTTTTTCCTGCCTTTTTTTCTCTATTTTTTCGAACCAACAATAAAACGCAAGAAATTGTGAGAAATTGTGCGTTTTTGTGTTGTGCCTGTGGCTTTTCCGTCTCCATCGCCGTCCCATTTCGCCCCCATTTTTCTCTCTATTGTACGCGGGGTGGGTGTGACAGTCATTTCTCCTCGGAAGGTGCGAAGACAGGTACATACTATAACAAAAATGTGATTTCGGTTTTTTTTGTGCGGTGAGAAATATTGCCTATTTCAGCAGAACAGGGGAATTTCGTTGAAACTTGGAGGAAATCAAAAAGCGATTGCGAAATGGAGTAAAATAGTGGAGCATATCAATCAAGACCACATCAGAGTAGTGTCAATTCCAGGGGAAAACAGTACGAGCTCCTAGGCTGCGAAAGTAACCAAAAGTCGTTTTCTTTCTGACTCTGATCCTGAACAAATACCATTCCCCCACGCAAAACCACCCTCGGTGCAGTGGAATGTCGAGTATAGTATTGTTTTGCACAACAAGCTGAAGAGTTCAAAGCTAGTAAAGGGGTATGAAACACTAACCGGAACGTGACTCAACTCCAATTGACACGAGAACAAATAGTAATCAGCTGGTGGTAAAAGATAACATTTACGAGGATCGATTCAAAGAGTTGGAAGAAACTTTTTGCTTCAATCTGATCGAAAGGAATGTTGATTTGTAAATAATAAATAAGCAATTTGTTTTGCAGCAGGTTGAAATTGTGAGAAATCTTACTCGAAAAACTTTGCTTTTCCACATGTTGAAAAGCAATGAGGAAGCAGAATAAATGAGGACCAGGTGGAAAAAGTAAAACACTTCAAGAGATCATTGTCACCCGTGTTTGTCAACTTTTTCGCGTAGAATGCCGCTATCTGCGTTCTCCCTATCTGAAATAGTGGGGTGAAGAGGAAACCTTGCAATTACACGCCACACACCGTATCTAATCGGTGCACTACTTGAAAGTACACGTTCCCTTTTACGGTCTTTTCTTGGATCTTTCGTTTTTACATGTTGAACTATATTGAACCACGATAAACATAAAATGGAACGGTTGGGGCGTGGGTGGCGAGAAATCTATCAACGAAAATGGTTACAAACAAACAAATGTTTGTTTTACTATCACACATTTCTCCCTCTTTTTTTTCTTCAAACACTACGTGATGAACGGGGGCTATAGGATTAATGTGTTCAACGCTCCAAGAAAAAGTTGCTCGCAAGTGCAAACTATAATCTAGTGGATAAGTTTCAGCTGTACCCCCAACTGTAACCTCATTATGTCAACCGCCTGAAAACCGTCCGTTTTGACCAGAAAAACCCCTGACAACACATGTTTGTTTGTGGCCGAGTAACCCCCGAAAAGAAACGACGATAATATCAAAAGCATGAGAGCGGCAAAACTAGAACTCTTATGTGCCATATGGTTCTGATAACGATACTGTCAGTTTTGGAGTTTTTGTATGACATTTGGGGAGGTGGAAGTGTGGGAGAACGTGATGACGGTGAGGTTTTGGAGAAGGGGGAGGAGGGGACTTTCGAAAATGGCTTCTTGAAAAGTGTTTGTTACGGCTGGAAGATTGGAAGATTGGAAGAAGACCAAAATATAAAAGTACATCAGAGTACGGTAACTATTCCTTGTCCTGCTTCTACATTTCTTATAGTGATACTGTGTCTTTCTCTCTGTTCCTTTCTTCTTCATTTTTAGTTCTCTTTCTATTTTACTGTGAGAACTTTTTTCGAAATAAGTGTTTGTTTAGTCGTTTTCTCTCCACTCTCACACAATTCTCGAACGGCTGACGTGGCAACTATTTTAAGAGCGATGCGGGAGGAAGGGAGGAAGTGAGATCAAAAAGAGCAAGAGCCTAGTAAATTTTTAAAGGAGCTGAATGCCTGACTGAGTCCCTGGAAAAAATAGCTGATGGGTTGGAGTTTGGCAGCAGAACGCAATGTCTCTCTTTTTCCGCCCCTCGCCGTTGGCCCCCAAAAAAGTGCTCTTGGTCAAACACACACACACATATACAACTTTCGAGTAGAGCCCCCGGGTCCCCCCCCCAATTCTGGTTGTGTGTGTGTGTTGCATGTCATGCATTCGCAAAATACGAACTTCTGTTCTTCTCCTCCGTCTTCTCCTACGTCTTCTTTCACAGTGTGTCACCAAAAGTTTTCATCTTGTCAGTTTCTCTCTCGCCGAGTATCCATCATTTCTCCATTTTATCACCATTCTAAGAATTTTGAAGAAGAGAGCCTGGATCTTCTTCAGAGATCTCAGAGCCTGTCGTAGAAATATGATTCTCCACGCCCCATTTTCTCTTCGATAAACCATCGGGCGGCGCGGTATGAGAACGGCGAGACACAGAGGCACAAAGTTCTCGCAGAAAAAACACACACATTGTCGGGGACGAAAGTGAACGGGTATAGTTCAAATATTGGGAAGGGAACTGAAAACGTTAGGGGTTGTGGTTTCGATCTTGGTCTTGGTTTTGGTTTTGGTTTTGGTTTCTCAGAGTTTCAAAAAGAGACAGACAGTCACTCGCGTCAAGAAAATGAAAGAAAGAAAAACGAAAAACGAAAAAAGTACCAAAAGCAGCGTTCACACTATACTAACTAGACTGCAATTCTGGGCGAGAGATAAGGGATAGCATTCGGTGAACACTTCCACCCATCCACGCCACTCTTCAATTTTTGCAACACAGTCGTTTTTTTTTCGCGTTTCTCTCCAATGAGAGAGCGAGAACAGTGAAAAGTTTCGTAAATGCGTCAGTTTCCCCCAAAATCAAAGCCTGGCAGATAACAAAGAAATTGAAGATTGCCACGTGGAAGCGGAACTTGTTACACTTGCATTTACACCTGTTCCACTATAAAAAATTTGCATAGAAAGTTGAGGTTGGTGGAAAAAAGGTTCCTCTCGTCCCAAATTATGCAAATATGGGTAGGGAAAAGGAAAAAAGTGGGAGTTTTCTGGTCCTGATTTGAGCTAGAAACCGTCGGTTTTGTATGTAGATCAAAAAATGAGTGGGATGGAATACAAATCGTGTTGCAATTTTTTCTCGTTGAATATACAGACAGGGAATTGATGTCATTCTATAAGCCATTTGTATGTGAGAATTTCGAAATTTAGAAAGGAGAAGTTTTAGGAATTCGAAACTTGTAACAATATGCGAGATACGGTGGAGGCGACAAGAAACAATAACGGACAATGGGTGTAGGCGGTTGCTATCTATAAAGCCATCGCACAACTCAACAGCTCTCTAAAATCCCCCAGAGAAGCCGGTGGCATCTTGATAAAGAGGGTACCTGGCACCAGGTCCCTTATATGATCTTTGGGGTGAGGGTGGGAGGAAGGAAATCAGAGTGGAGGTTGGCATGCAGCTGCTTTTTGCTGTTTGACACTGCGGGTTTTTTGAAAAACAGACCGACTGCAAAGACGAAAGAGCAGCAGGGTGTGCTAGATCTTTTTTGGACTGTTCTTTCATGAATTTAATGACTTTCAGATGATCCAAAAATTAAGAATCCTGGAATTATGAGCAAAAAAGACTGGCATAGCTAGCAAACCGAAACGAACACACAAACTCTGTTCCTCCCACACTCTCTTTCTACCCCACAATACGCACGCGACAGCTGATAGCCACAAACGAGAGCAAATATAAAACAGTGGCAGATCTTCATCGCGACTTCCTTAAAACTTAATTGCCACTGAGTTTTGGTCACTTTGTAGCGGAAAAGCGAGCATTAAAAGAAGAGGATCGCTTAAAAAGGTTAATTGAAAAAAGTGACATGTTCAGAAGGAAGCGAACGTGTTAATTGAATGCGGCAGAGCTCATTGAGTAGGCGGAGTCGCTGAAACGGTTGATCTTACGATTATCAACCTTGCACATGGATTCTGGGAAACAAGAAATGAGAAAAATGTTGCATTTACGTAAAATAAAGAAAAGGATATGCAATTCGGAAGCACGAGTAGTCCAAGAGAATAATCCAATGAGTCATCCGAGTGGACTACGGTAGATTAACGAGTGTAGAGATTCGCTGGTAGGTAAAGAACGACAGGTGCATATTCCACAGCAATTAGCTGAAATAAATGCAGGCGCCCACCCGGTGACCACTTGTTGATAAACCAAAATATGTTTGATCCGCTTAAATTTTCAAAAATGTTTAGACGTAGACACATCAATTTACTAATTTCCGGATTTACTCAATTTTAGAATTCTCGCTGTGATTTGTGAAGGAAGCAACGCGTTTAAAAATCAAAGCACGCGAAAAAAAAACGAGGGACAAACTCTGTCGTGAAAAATGAGAAGTTGGAGTTGAAAAGACACTTTCCAGGCTTAAACGACTACGAAATGTGATTGATAGGAATGCCGTTCCACTTACTATAGTGGGGGACGCTGGTGCCAACATGATAAGTGGGGGTGAAGTCCGTTGGAGAGGAGGCGCACGAAACAATGCCACCTCACAAATCAGATTACGTCGTTTTCACACTTCGAAGAGTCAGGGCTGAAGGCGACTGTTCATCGTGAGAAGAGAGAAGCACTTATTCTATATTCGTTTTCTCATGACTTCTGAAGTCGTCTAGGGAAACTGAACGAAAAAATTCGACGAGGAACGTAGAAGTACAAGACTACGGTAGCCCCTCGAGGAAGGGGGGAGGGGAGGAAAGTTGATCTTTCGGGCGGGAAACGGATAAGAATGCGACTGATCCGATTCTAGTATGATTAAGAGTACTTTCTCTGAAAAATGCAGCATTTTCGAAGAAGATGCTACATTGAAGAGTGGGAGGTGGCCAAGAAAACACTCTGATCTATTTAGGATGTTGCGAAAGTGTGATACCAATGATATTTGGATAAATTTGAATTTGCATCATCTTATCTAAGACTAGACATCACGTTTGAAACTGAAAAGTTTCTGAGAACTCATTGAAGAAATCCTATTACAACTTCCAGGACTTTCAGGGGTACTGGAGATCCAATCTAGTCGAAAGGAGAGCGAATTTCAGAGGGTTTTTAGACAACTACTACTGCTACACTTGGAGTGAATGCTTGAAAAACGCACTTTTAGACAAGTCTGAAATTCCAGCACATTCCCGCGTTCTCTATAATTTACAAAAAGTTCTAAGTTACCAAAACACAAAATGTCACTCACAAAGATAAAAACCTCGTAGTCGACCCAAAAAAAAACTTGGAGCTGCCTCCAGCAGAGAACATCTCTCTATCTGTCTCTCGTCTTCCGCCCCACCCACTCATTTTCCGAACTCCTTCTTGAACTCATCGGATTTGCGTTTTCCTCTTCCATCGCACTTCCAAAACGACGTCTCCGCCCTCCCGCTACAGTAGCCGAACGTCTCAATGAAAATCAAATCCCTGGTGTGTGTTTCTCACTCGCCGCTGGTCGAAAGTCATGTGTGCAACAATTGAAAACGAATCCCCGGCGCCACAGAATGTTGCCATTTTTGCCCTTTTACACATACACTCCTTTTTTGCGCTCCCGTCTCTTCTCGTGCCAGCGTTTTTTTTTTTCGTGCCGTCTTCGTTTGTGTGCAACAAGAGCAGGAGCCGAAAGAGCTGGGGGAGGGGAAGAGATGGCGCCGGGCGCTAGTAGTCGTCCAATATAGTAGTAAAAGAAACAATTGGAAAAAGACTAGTGGGAGGGAGAAGAAGATGAAGATGAGACGCAAAAAAAAAGAACGCACTTTTTGTCATATGGGGGCGAGTAGTTTTTGTGTTAGGCTCTGGACACTGCAGAGGATTGAGGTCTACAGTCTAGGGTCTAGAGCATCTACGAACAAGAGAAAAATACGATTAGTGATAGAATCCAGACAGTGTCATATCCCGGAAAATAATGACAACAAGTGATCAGCTGCACAGAGATCACTTCACCGTTATCCCTCCTTCTTAGCACACCTTTTTACCTCCTACAGTTGGCACCCCTAATCCCGGTCACTGATCAAGGGATGAGCATTTTTTGCTCCTCAAAATATAAACATGATGAAATGGCTGACCAAAAAAAAATGGTATTCGTAAGTGATCTCCTCGTCAAATGACTCGTTTTAATTTTGGTAATGGGTCAGTTGGGAGATGATCAACAACAGGTATAAGTAAACATATATTTAGAAACGTGGACGGTAATCCGAGAATTTCGCAATGCGTGGGTGTGCTATGCTTATCAAAGGAGAGGAGTTCAAAATGGAAAGAGTATGGAACCCGAACCACTCAGGAAGTCAAACATTCGTCTGTCTCATAGTACTTCTTTCCTCATGTACAACTAGTGCAACAAGTGGGGGAGAGATGAAATTCAAGACGGGTTAAAAAAAACGGGAAGGGGGGACATTGGAACGAGGAGCAAGAAATGAGGAATATAATATGTAGTGAATGGCAGAGTCGCCGAAAAAAGTGCAAGTACTGGGGGGAGCATCAACTATTCAAAGACTATCAAAATGTTCCGGGCCTCCCGAATGAATGTGGAAGCGTACAATATTGTGGCGAATAAAAATGGATCCACTCTCTCCCGGAGCTGCACTTTTTCGGCAGGGGGAAAAAGGACATTGTTCGCGTGTCAGTGGGAAATTAGGCGCCGTCGACGGGGCAGTCGACGTTTTTTTCATTCGATCTGACAAAAATATATTTATATATTGGGAGGGAAAAGTATGGTGCTCCGGTGCCGACGATAACAAACTTTCAGTTCGCTGGCCTATAATTTCAGATGTGACACTTTCAGGTAATCGCTGGCTTTTTTGGCTTCCTAGGCGGTTTTATACTCCCACTAGGAAATAAGTCTAGTCTACAGAAAAAGGGCGGGAGGAAGAGTTGTTATTGCTCGACAACATACCTTTAAAAAGTTTCCTAGTACTCGAAGGTGTAATTGGCAAGTTGCCACCGTTTCCAGGTGTTTGATCTACAACTCAGCAGTCAAAAGAAGGAGCTGTACTTTTTCAGTCTCCTCAATTAGTTGTGAACTTCGACGTTTTCAGAACTCTAACTAGCTCTCCTCAATTTTTCAACTTTTTCCGTCTCGGTGGCACCTCCTAGCTCTTTTTCTTGCCAAAGGTCATTCGAGTCATTTGAGTAAAGTAAAAGGAAAGACAGGAGCTTAACGAACTGGAGTTAGTCCGACGTTTCTTTAAAAAAAGAACTAAAAGGGGAGGAAATTGTTGAAATGAGATCGTGGGGGTAGATAGATATGGATATGGTGCAAGTTCTATACCTTGGGGAGGATGGACTACTTTTTTGAAAATGTTCCGGAAAAGAGAAAGAGTCTTTTGCGAAGAGCGAGAAAAAACAACGAAGAAGGCGATTGATGTTTGGAGACGTGGGACAAAAAGTTTATGGAACAAGTTTCCAATGTTCCTCCACTTTTTTCCTTGTGAAACGTGACTCGTATACCCAGTCAGATCAGCATATATACGCCTCATTATCAGCCCCCACCTACACCTACACCCTCAACCTTATTATTGTCCAGTTTTTGCGTTCTACTAAAACCAAACAAGATTTTATTCTGACTTACAAACCATTTTTCAAAAACATATAGTACCTGATGTCAACAAAGAATTGTGAAAAAACTTTTGCAGATTCTAGGAATCTAGGAATGTTGCCAACTGTTCAAAAGAGACAAAGTGCACTAGGATTAAAAACTATATAAACTGAACTCTTCAAGAGTTCTTGATGTCTCCAAGGGACAAAGAAAGGGAGGAACTGGGTTCAAAATGTTTAAGGATACTGTAGCTCTAAGGGAAATCAAATAAAGTATGATCATTCGCCTCCACCATAACCCGTCATTAGTCGGAAGTAGACACCAAACGAAAACTTTGAGCACACTATCCAAGCGTTCAACGTAGTCTAATTACCAAACGCGATTGATCTAAGAACCCACCCACTGTCACCCTCTCGTGAATTCCCCCCTTCGTAATCAGAAAACCTCTTTGACATCATCAAACTCATTCATTTCCTCCTTCATTCATTATTTCTTTGGCGTTTCGTTCCTGTGAACATCAAGCTCGCCGCTGTGGTTATGACTTCAATTCATCGAGTTGGAAAATGACTAGACACTAACGAGAAAAACGCGACACTCCCACCCTGGTCGCGATTCTGAAAATCATAGGAGAGCTGTCATTTTCCCAGGGTATTACGTTGTCTATTGAACAAAAACTCTAAAGTGCTTTTCCCATACAATGTTTCCAATCTCAAAGGGCATGTCAGCAGGTAATTAACACAATGATATACGTCATTTCATCATGAGGTACTGGGAACTTGAATGGTTCCAAAAGAGTGGAAAGACGAAAAATGAACACATAAGGTCAAGTCAGGGGGGAAATTAGAGTTTATGATGGGCTTGTGGGTAAACAGCGAACATCTGACGTGATTGATCAGGGTTTATCCTACAAGTCACTTCTTCCAGAAACTTCGCCGCCCCCTTCGACGTGATCTACATGAGTTAACCCTTGGATTATTCGGAGATTTGCTAGACTAGCCTAGGGATCGAATAGAAGGTTCTGGATTCTAGAGAGAGGTCAGATATTTTAGGAAGGATAGAGCGATTCCAAGAAAAAAGTTAAGTAATTATTTACCGTTGAAATTCTTGATTCCAGGTACAACAAAAGTCAAGGTAGATCAAAAAACTTGATCAGTGTTCATATTACAATAACAAAAACGTTCCCTCCATTTCCATGTGCAGATCTTTGCTCCAAAACATGGGTGTTCCACTTCAATAGAACAAGAAGGCAAGATCGAAACTCTAATTGGTACCAGGTACTCCACAACATCTAAACATGCTCTTTGGTTGTATACATTTCCAAACAAGCAGACCATAACGTGGTGTGCCTTCTGACTCAAAACCACTCCCCTAAGAACCAAAAATTGACCTTTGGGACAAGAAGATGCAAATAAAAATTGAAGGGAATAGGAGAAAAGAAGACAAATTGTAAATAAAATCTAAACAAGAAATGGCCAAAGTCAAAAAAGTGGAAGGATACATAAACGAAAAGAGAGAAGAAACCATTATCAAACCCAAAGTTTCCACCTGAAAAACCTCCCTAAATCACATATTTATGGTTCCAAATGCATTCTCCCTTCCCTTTTACTATTCCCATCGTGCAACTTTTATCATAGCCACTCTGGGCCACGCCTCTTGCTTGGGTGATCGGATTAGAAGGATCTCGAAGAATGCGCAAACACGCTAGGTTCGCGAATTTACGTCAGCTCTACGATCTGACGATTGTTGTGGATTTCGAGTTTTTAAATAGCAAAACACTCGTAAGTGCCAGTTGGTGGAACAAAAATCGCGAGTCTCTAGACATATTGGCACCGCCGGAAGGGAGTGGGGGAGACAGAGAGATAATTCACGGTCATTCCCATTTATCAGCTGATAACAGATAATGTTTTGAGTGACTTTTAGGTATTCTAATATTGATTTTGTAAAAGTTACAGTAACCGGGGTTGTCTTTGCTTTATGGTCTTAAGTTTGGACTAAAGAAGAGGTTACGGTAGTTTACTTTTTGTCTGGATTTGGGAGAACATGAGTATCATCACCACACCCTGATAATGAGAAATGGGATAAGATAGAGATGACTGACGCATAAAAATGGCTAAATGGTGATTCCCAAAAGAGACAAAAAAGCAGAATGACCTTCGGCGCCAAAATCGAAAAAAAAAAGAAAACCGTCGAGAATTTTGTTGATTGCCGGGAACGTAACACACACACAAGTAGTGGGTGGAAGAGGCGGAAGACGATGCGCGACCTGGGTTGAAGATGCGCAAGAGTACCCTTGCTTTTTGATCGGCTATGGATTAGCTACCATTTCTATACAAACTGTATCAAATTAGGTGGGAAAGGTAGCCACCCAGAAAGGTACTGCGATTGACTGCTGGGATCGGAATGGATCAGCAACACGCACACACACACACAAATACACAAACGTTATGACATGAGGGATGAGCTGAGAAATTGAGCAGTGTGTGTGAAAGAGAGGAAAAGGTCGAGGGACACGCTAGTAGAAAAAGGTTTGCGGGTGGAATGCGAGAGGTTCTTTCTGTCCCGAACCCATCAAGAATCACTACAGTCCAGTTACCCCCCAAGATCTAGCATAAACCCTTGTCGGATTACCACCGCCCTCGGAAAAACTTGAAAAAGTGGCAAATATAGAAAAGCGGGCGTAAATAGGCAAAACGTCAAGCACGGATGATCCGCCGCCCCACAACTTGCACCTTTTTGGTGTGACACCATTGCCAAGTGTGGGCACGTGGCGGTAGAAACTTGTGCAGTGTGTGAGATGCCTCAAAAGTTGTGTAATACAACATGAAATGTGTAAAGAGCAAAATGAAGATGGAGAAGAAAAGCTGGGAATGAAGAAGAAGACGGCGGCGGACGGCGGGAGCAGGATGAGGATCCATGGGATGATGCGAACGCATGAAAAAGAAATATGTTAGGAAGTAATCCAACGGGGTGATTGGCAGCCACAGTGTAAATGACCGGTGAGTTCCCCCAATCATTTATCATACTGATCTTGCTCTTGTAAAGCACCTTTTTGATACTTCTAAACCCCTTTCTCTTCTTTTACAGTATCCCCCAAGTTTTGTAGTTTAGTCCAACGCCCTCTATCCCAAACATCATTGTGTTCAAAACATGTGTAATACCGCAAGAGCCTCGAAGAAGATGGATGGATAAAGTTCATGAACTAATTTATATCAGTTGACAAGCTGCCATCAAAAAAAGTTCCCCCCGCTCGCGAGCGCACAGAGTTTTTACGAGTGCCAAGAGGTGTAATTGATAGTTTGACCTGTGGTGAAGAACATGAAGATAGATAGGAGCAACTGGAAAAGAAAAGGAAAATGAGGAATTGGAATTGGAATTAGAAGTGAGAAATAAGAAGTAAGAAGTTAGAAGTTGATAATCTTTCGTTTTTTGAGTTGCAGCTCAAAGTCAAAATCAAGATCACGAAGTTGTGGCGGCATCTGGCATGAGCACTCCTTCTCCCGTTTTTTATGCACGTTCCCCCCGTCCGAAATGCAACAACTGGTGCCCCATCACGTACGGTTGAAATTGCGCCTTTACACCTTTATCTTTTTATTAAAGAAGTTATTTCGGGGCGAGAAGATCGGGGTCGTAGGGAGGATGTGATGGATGAGAAGCATGTGATTGGGGTCAGAAAGTTTAAGGAAGGATGGCGAGTAGAGTGGCTGCCACAAAATGTACAAAAGTTGTGATTATGCAGTAGTAGCGGAGTGAACGGCAGCAGAAAAAAAAACAGAAAAAGGAAAAACGGTTTTGCGTATCGTTTTTGACGGTTTTTTTTTGGTTGCTGTATTTCCTATTTCAAACATACCTGAAAATAGACATAATTAGACGGCGTCACATGCCTTATCAAACTAAACTCAACGTCCTCCCGGGATTATACCACTTTTTACATCATCATCGCTGGAGTTTGGTGCCTGGAACGGCGTCCGTTGTGAATTAAGCTAATAAATAAACATTCCCGTGCTGTCTGGATCTTCTTTTCTTTTTTCTGTCCTTTCGAACCCACACAATTGTTTTTTTTTTCGTTCTTTTCTCCATTCACTTCAGTGTGTCGCCGCATGGGCGAAATGAGAGAGCGGAGAGAGAGCAGAGAGAGCGAGTGGTCGGGTGAGAACGCACTATGTCTTCGGTGTAAGAGTGTGCTGCGAACGGAGGTCTCGTGGTGTAGTGGTTATCACATCTGTCTTACACACAGAAGGTCGGCGGTTCGATCCCGCCCGGGATCATTTTTGGTGATCTTTTTTTTGGTTTTTTTTTTGGTTTTTAAAGGGATGATTTGTGAACAGTTGAAGTGTGTATTAGATATTCCAGAAATCTCAAACATAGTTAAAAATTGTATATCATTCTCCAATTCAATATAACAAAACGTTCGGTGCAAACTGCCCTTGATGTTCCGTTTCCTCCATATCAATAGCACTCTTCATTCTCTTCCTCTCCCTGTGCCTTTTATGTTCTTTCTCTTCACTAACAAAACCCTCGATGAACATGCGGTCTCGTGGTGTAGTGGTTATCACATCTGTCTTACACACAGAAGGTCGGCGGTTCGATCCCGCCCGGGATCATTTTCTTTTTGCTGTTCTGCCTCCAATGAAAACAGTAAAGTATTCCGGTTTTATTATTTTTCTTCTTTCCCTCTTCTTTCCGTTCCAAACACAGCTATTATCCTTAATTTCCCCTGAAAGTGACAAGGAACAAATTTTCGAAACGGTGTTCCTCGTCAATAGGACTAGCTGATATGGCGAACAAGCAGATCAGTGCGTGTAAAGTGTACAGGGCGAAGTGAGCGAACGAACGGCGGAGGACGCAGGCATCGCACGCCGTCTCCGAAAGATCGGACAAGTGGGTGGAGACGCAAAGAGAAACCGACTATGGTAGACCGGTCTCGCCCCTCGACAGCATCAGCATCTCATAGTCTTTTGTCGTCGTCGTCGGCTGGGAAAAGGAGAAAAGGACAGACGGGCTTTCGTTGTAGAAGAGATGTCGTCCAGAAGTCACAGCATCGCCGTACTTTTATTTTGCACATTCGTCCCGTTTTCGGAACAGGTAACTTGTTTTTCCTTTGATTGGATTTTTATTTTCTGCCTTCTGCTTTTTGATTTTTCTCCGTCCGATTTAAAAACCTTTTCGAAAAGTCAAATAAATCAACTCGTAATTCAAGAGAAACAAGGAACTGAATGGCATGCCTAGTTCCTTCTTTCCGTTTCTGCCCTCTTTTCACATTTTGCACACACGTCTCTTTTTCTCTCGCTCGCTCAACTTCCCCCCAGCGGCGCCGCTCACGTTACCCCGCTGCACCCCTCCGGTCTTCAGCGATCTCGTGGTGTAGTGGTTATCACATCTGTCTAACACACAGAAGGCCGGCGGTTCGAGCCCGCCCGAGATCAATAGTTTTTTTGCAGGTGTTAAATGAGCACAATCAGAAGTTGGAGTGGATTGTGGGCAAATGGAGGTCAGAGTTTTCTGGAAAGGTGGGTAAAATAACTTAAAGTTGTTGTACTGAATGCAAATTGCAGATATTCTGGCCCACAGTACCTACAATGACATTTGGCGAGGAATTGGTGATCAATGAGGCGCCAATCGCAAAGTCTGCAAACGTACAATTCTTAAACTTTACGTGAGTATTTTTTCTAGCGGCCTTGAAACTTGGCATAACACATAAATAGTTTTCTTCTGATAGGTCAGTTGTAACAAAAAGTGAAAGTAGTGTGGGGAAAAACTTCCTTATATGTCCGATTAGAAGTCTTTTTTTATACGTGTAAGGGAGAAGGGATGTTGGGGGAAGAAGAGATAACGTGTTTCAAAAGTGTTCCACTAACTGACATTGTTTCCCGGATAAATTAGACGGACATTAGATTTTTGATCAGTTCAATCATTGCAGAGCCCGCGCGTGGTCGCACTCCACAAAAGACCACTTCCATGACGAGTGGGGATTCCTCACTGTGGACCCAACTGGAAACGCCACTCTCATGACAACTGGAAATAATGGTATGCATTGTGATATTGATTGATGTGATTGCCCTTGTATAGGATTCACCACATACGAGGTTGGCACTGTCTCCCCGAACAAACTGGTTCTCACACTCAAGGATATCGGTCGAATCTCTTTCTCGCGGGATTTGCCTGTCGAAGATGTGAGTGTGTTCCCTTTCTCCATTAGATAATTTATGTACTCAATTACAGTTGAGACGGACGTTCATCCGACATGATGATAGATACATGGAGCAGGTTATCGAGATGAGAACGGCGACGCATCCGAAAGTCGGGTATTTGGAACATACCCGAGTAGTGTACACGAAACTGAAGTGATCATTGTGTGTTTTTGCCATAATATTTTGTTGTATTTTCTACATTTTCCTCGTGCTTTCGTCATTTGACATAAAATATTTGAGAAAATTGTACTTGTTATTGGGAATAGGGAAGAAAAAGATGCCTAAAGTACTTGCGTTTGGATAGTATTGTTGATTTTGAAGAAGCAGATCATTTACAGTTGTAATTTGTCTCTGGAACTCCATGAGGATAGGTGAATCAAAGTGAATTTAATCGATTCAATGCTAAGTTGAAAATATACCAAATTTTGGTGCTACTAGTATAACTATCATCAAAATTACAAAAATATAGCTTTATTGAAGACATTCCTGTCTTTTTCTTCATTTTGAAACCTTTTTTCTTCACTTAAGTCGTGTTTTCTGTGTGGCTCTTCGATTTCACCGCCCTACCCCATTCATCTCTATCATTCCGTCCCCTCTTGCACTTTTTTTATTGATTGCTGGAAAACAAAACTCGAGAACAGTTGCTAATGGGCGGAACACCTAACTTCTCAAAATCTAGTGAGCTCCTATGTTCTCTAGCACATTTCTGTATGTCTGGGGTTTCCCTTGCGAATCCGTATAAAAGGATGGTCTAAAAAGTGTATGAGAGTCCTACCATGAAGTTGCTTCACGTTTTTATACTATCTTTTATTCTCATCTCAACTGACTGCATCCTGAGGAGCAACTTCTGCCCATTTGGAACCTACGAGTACAAAAAGAGCCTGTTTAGCTGTGAACGTGCTTGCAAATTGTGCTGGTTTCGATTCGTGTGCACACATCATGAACCTGGACTTCTCTGTGTCCCTAATGATGCTAAGCCAATTTATTATCAGTATCAATAAATAAAACATTTATTTTTTGAATGAAACTGATTTCTTCTTTGTTACAGCTTCTTTCTTGAAGTCGCGAAAGTTGGCGGCTTGTGTTGGGTACTTCGCAAACACGGTGCAGCACTGAAAACATGTTCTCCAAAAAAAAGCTTAAGAAAAGACTTACCTGCTGATGTAGCTCCATCAGATTTTTATAAGCGTCTTCTTCGCTCATCTCCTCATTCATCATGTTTTCCACAACCTTCTGAATGTGATTTTCTCCGAGCTCCTTATCAATTTTGTCGTAGTCCTTCTCAGGAGAGTTTTGCGTCGTCATCAGGAATTCAGAAGAATAGTGAATCGTTTTGACTTTTTTTCGTCTTCATTGTGCGCGCCGACAATTACGCATTGTGGTTGCGAAATGCATGTTTTTCCGGGTTGTCATGAAAACTCAAATCGCAGGGTAAACGGTTTATTGATCGAGAAAAACAGCAAATAAAGAATAGAATAGTACATTTTTGGTTTAGGGGGAGAATTTGAAAACATAAAAGATTGCATTGCATGACTTTCAAAATGAGACCAAATATGCTTAGATGTCAGAGCTTGCTTTTTAGATTTAAAGGAAGTTGCCATTATGAATACTTTTGAAAAAGCAGATTATTTGAGTTTTGGTGTGGCGCATCTAATGTGGCGCCGATGAAGTCGAGGGAACGTCGCGGTCGTCAATCTCCATTGCTTCTGAAAGATTTTTATTTCAAATGTGTCAAAATATCCAACAACACACCTTCTTTTGGAGTGACACTATCACTTGTTCCTTGATTCGAATCTTCTTCCAGATTCAAGTGTTTATCAAACAGCGACGCAAATCTTGGCTGGATTCCGTCGAACTGTTGGTTCATCATTGGTGTCACGAATGGGCCGTTTGGTGGGAGAGGTGGACGAGCTCCAGGGGCTTGTTCCTTGTTTGTGAGGCGAGAGAGGATTCTGAAAGTCAAAATGTTAGATTTTGATCAGTACGATCTATCAACTCACTGTCTCTCGGTCATATGGAGGCGTTCAGTGACCGGGCGCAGTTGAGAGAGGCTTGCTGGCAGCTTAGCCACATCCGTCTTCATTTCGTTCAGCAGGTCGTCGAGCTGGGCGAGTGTCTTGTGCAGAATTGCATTGGCGTTGCGGTTGCCGGCGCCACTCTCCTTGGCAATGTTCAAGTGAGAATCCGCAGTGGTCTCCAGGTCAGCGAAGCGTTGAGCCATGGGACCCACATGATCTGGTTGAGCGGCACGGTTGAGATGAGCCGCGCGACGGAGCTGCTCCTCAATCACCATCGCTTGCTCAAGAAGTTTGAATCTTCTCTGGAGGAACTTGTTCTTGACGTCCGCAAAATTGACCCCGGATCCAGCAATCTCCTGCTTGAACGGCTCATTGATCAGAGAGAACTTGGGATCATTGACAATGTCCTGGAAGTTGATCTGATAACGTCCGTATCCGTGGACTGTTATCGCTGCCAATAGCCAATAATCGTGGCGGCGGTGCCAGATCTCGTACTCCTTTCCATTCTTGGCAACTTTTTCCTCGTTGTTCCACAAGGTATGAAGCTCCGTGAATCCTCCGTCACAGATATTGAACTGGAATGGTGGGCGGGGAGCTCTTTTCTTCTCCTCTGTCTTTACAGGCTCTTGCTTGACTTCTCCCTCTGCTTCATCCACATCGATCGGCTCTTGCTTTGGTACCAAGAAGTTCTGCTGCTGCCCGGCGACAAGCTCCTGCATCTCTGGCACCGACCAAGTACCATTGAACGTTTCGAACTCTTGAACCTTCTTTCTGATCAAACTCATGAGCCCAATGCGCCCGAGCACATGTTGTCTATTGAGACCTTCACGTGGGACTCCGTCGGCAAAGTTCTCATTGTGTTCTGCGCCGGGCTCACACAAGTGACGCATGAATAGAGAGGCGTAGGCACGGAAAGCGCGGTCCGATTTTCCCTTGAGCTCACGGATGATCCATTGAGAGTTGTGGGCGTCTTGTGGGGGAATTCCCCATCTCATCACCGCATTGTAAAACGCCTTTCGCTGACGTGGATTAAAGCCGAGCACTTCTACCTGGCCATTGACTCTTGCCATGAGTGGTGGGAGCTTTTCAGCGCGTTCGTCACGACGACGCTGTCTCGCTTCATCGTAGTCGTCATCCGAAGCGATACCTTCTTGGTTATCAGATCCGTATTCCGAGATGTCGTCGTCATCTTGTTGCTGGTTGCTTTGAGAGCTCCAGTCTTGTCCCATGTTCTCACTGGCGTAGTTGACTTGCTTACGCACACGCTTTCCTTTTCCCAGCTTTTGCAGCTCGACTTCTTGATCTTGCTCATAGTGATGTTTGAGCAGCTTCTCCCAGTAATCCGGATCCGGCTCTTTGGCGTCTCCCTCCTTGATAACTTCCATATCAGCTTCGTCATCGTCAAGGTCGTCAGCCTCTTTGGTGTTGTAGGTGGCGACTTTGAATGAGCTCAAGTACTCATTCGTCCAATGCTCCTTCTTATCGCCTTCTGGAGCCTCCTCTTCCTTGTTTCGATCCAACAGGAAGTCGACAGCAGCGTCATCCCAAACAATCTCCTGTTCATTGGTTTTCTTTCCACTGTCCCCTTCTGCTCCTTCTGAGGTGCTTGGCTCGTCCTCTTTGAACAACTCTTCGGTTCCCCAACGGAGCACATCGTCGAGCTCAGTCTTGCTCATACTCTTGCCGTCCTTGGCTCCAAGTCCTGCGCGGACCACCAGATGAGTCAGCAGCATCTTCTTCTTGGCCACAGAAGTGATTCTCTCTTCGACGGAGCCTTTTGTCACAAAGCGGTAGATCATAACTTTGTGCTTTTGTCCGAGACGATGCGCACGTGAGAACGCTTGAATATCGTTGTGGGGATTCCAATCAGAGTCATAGATGATGACAGTGTCAGCGGTGGCCAAGTTGATTCCGAGTCCTCCCGCGCGAGTCGAGAGGAGGAACACAAACTGTTGAGCTCCGGGAGCATTGAAACGATCGATGGCGTCCTGTCTTTGCTGTCCTGTGATGCTTCCATCGATTCTCTCGTATCTGTACCCCTCGACGTCACAGAAGTCTTCGAGAATGTCGAGCATCATGGTCATTTGCGAGAAAATCAGCACGCGATGACCTCCATCCTTCAGCTTTCTCATCATTTTTTGCAGGAGAATGAACTTTCCAGCATTCTTGATGAGCGCCGCTCCTTCGTACATTCCATTCTTAAGCTTTGGTGCCTCGAGGCAAGCTTTCATGAAGAGGTACGGGTGATTACAGCATTTCTTCAACTCCATAATGATATTGATCAACGACATCTGAGTTCCTCCGTTCTTCACATTCAACGCGTCGAAATTGCGAGTGAGAATGTTCTTGTAGTATTTTTTCTGCATTGGGCTCAGCTCCACACGTACAATCAGTTCAGATTTTGATGGCATGCCGGTAAGCACATCAGCTTTGAGACGGCGGAGCATATGGGGTCCCAGGAGATTGTGGAGTTTCTGGATTTGATCCTCCTTTGAGATCTCGGAGAACTCGGCGGTGAAGGTCTCGAGCTCACTGCAATTGGAACATTGTGTTTCGATAAGCTAATGATCAAAACTCACTTGAAACGATCTGGAGCGAGGAAGTTGAGCAGATGGAAGAGCTCCTCGAGATTGTTCTGGAGTGGAGTTCCAGTGAGCAGAACACGGTACTGAATGTTATATTCACGAAGATTCTTGAAGAACGTCGACTGGTTGTTCTTCAAACGATGCGCCTCATCCACGACCAGAGCTGCCCAGTCAATTGAGGACAGTATCGCCTTGTCCATATTGATGCATTCATAAGAGGTGAGAAGCACGTGGAACTTCATGTTCTCCTGGGTCTTCAGCTTTGACGCCTTCGGCCCTCCTTTGACAGCCCCATCCATGAAGGAGAACTCATGTTCGCGAATAACCATTCTCGACTCTCGATCTCCGACGTAAGTGACAACATAGAAGTCCGGACACCACTGCTCCGCCTCACGCTCCCAATTGATGATCGTGGAGAGAGGCGCGGCGATGAGGAATGGGCCTTTGGTGTGGTTCTCCTTCATGAGAGTGTAGAGGAAGGTGAGTGACTGCACCGTCTTTCCAAGACCCATTTCGTCGGCGAGAATTGCGTCGGTTCCATTGGACCAACAATGGCGGAGCCAGTTGATACCTTCCAATTGGTACGGGTGGAGTTTGCCGCCGGTCTCGGTGATGTAGTCGGGTTGCGCTTCGTACTTCTTGCGGATCTGAAACGTAAGGTTAAGTTCAAAAGTTAAAGGTTTTCAGTGACTTACATCAACCTTCTCTCTCTTCTTCTTCTTCGTCGACGAATCCTCCTCTTTCGGCGGCAATCCCTTGGCTTCACGGTGCTTGGCAATCATTTTCTGCACATTCCGGGGCATCTCATCGCCGAGCATGCGCTCGCGGTGCTGCCAGTACTTGATAATTGCCTCCTCGTAGTTCGCAATATCAGTGTCGTCTCTCTCCCAGGTGGCGTGCTCGTAGGACAACTCCTTCCATTTCACAAGATAGTCCTGTTGAGATTTGGCGTACGACAAATGGTTGATGATTCTGTGGATCTGCATCCACTCGGGTTTCACTCCGTACTGGTAGAACCTCTCGCGAAGCTTGTATGGGTCGTGGTCCGAGTGGTGGCGGGAGAGAGTGGACTCCTCGAAGATTGGCGGAGTCTCCGGGTCCACCTTACGCCAGTACATGCGAGTCAGCTGAAAAGATTCATGTTTTGGAAACGAAATCTCAAAATGAATTCTCTTACCGCAGAGAAGTAGACGTCCATCATGGTCTCCGAGAGCCATTCACACTGCCAATAGGCCAGATATCTCCACTTGACGAAGAACTCCTTCTCCTTTCTCGGCTCCATTCTGCGTGGAGGTTTGAGCAAGGCGTCGGTGCGGCTCACTTCTTCGCCTTCCTTCACCTCATTTGGCTCCGGATAAACAATCTCTTTCCAGCGCCAACTCAATATCTTCTCAACTCGCTGTTGTGGTTCCGGCAGTACGCATCTGGGACAGGACCATTCGTGCTCGGGAATCTCTGTCAGTGGTGGATCCAAGCAGTATGCGTGGAAAGAGCTGGGGCAGGTATCACATAGCAGCAGATTCTCGGTTTCCCTGCAGATTCTGCAGTACTCCAAGTTCTGCTTGGCCGGCTCCTCCTTGACAATGACCTCTGGGCCATGCTCCTCGCAGTGCGGACAGCTCCAATCGCCCTCTGGCGGCTGCTCCATGGACTCATCAATGCAAACGGTGTGATAGGCACGGGTACAGGTATCACAGAGCACAAGTTCGCCGCCTTGTTTGCACACCTCACAATGGTCTTGGTGCTGCTCTTCCTCTTCCCCTTTCTCCTTTCTCGCACGTTTTGATGCGCGAGCGGATTCCAGAGCCGCCTTGCGCTTGTCGGCTTTCTGGGCGGCACGTGAGATCTTAGCTTCTTCCTTCTCACGCTCCATGTCATCTTGCTGCTGCTCATGTTGCTTGATAAGAGCTTCGAACTCCTGGTCGCTGTCATGACCACCTTCGCCATCGGAATCCTCGCCGGCACGACGCTTCTTGCGGCTTGAGGAACGTGTCTTGAGGGGTGGAGCTTTCTCGAGGAGAATTGGTGTGGCAGGAAAAGCGCGATTTGCTTTCTGAAGCTTTTGAATCGGCTTGCCCATCGCAGCCATGTGATCTTGATACTCCTTGTATTTTACTTGGAACAGTGGGTACATCTTCGATACGTTGGTTCCTGGGTTGAACTTGAGAATCAGTGGCTTGATGACGTTGGAGAAGGTCTAAACGACAGGAGTTACAAGACAACTTTAAACTCTAAATCATACTTTTAAATTGGAGATTCCCTGATACTCGTCCTGCTCGAAGTCCACCTCAAAGTCCACCATCCCAATGGCGTTGCAGATCTCTCCACTGGTCGAGGTGTACGGGTCCGGGATGTCCTGTTTCTTGCCCTTTGACTTCTTTCCCTTCTTCTTCTTGCTCGACTTCTTCTTCTCCGACGTTGAGGGAGCAGCCTCTTCCACTTCGGCGTCATCCTCCTCCACAGCGTCATCATCTTCCATTGCATCTTGCGACACTTCGTCTTGCTCCATGGTGTCGTCACGCTCCATGGATTCGTCGTGATACGAAGCCATGCCTAAAACGTTTTGAATATAGTAGCGGATCGATAAATAGGGACGAGGAAAAGGGGGAGAGCAGTGAATGAGACAGAACAGATGGTGCGGGCTTGGGTCTTTGTCTCCGGAAAAACGGTGTGCAATGGAGCGCTTTTGCATTGAAAACAGGTGGTTTAAAGGGGAACGGAAGAATGCTAGATTTACAAAAGCTATAATCTCTTCAATGTATCCTAGAAAACCAAGGCGTTGGTTTAGAACGTTTATCAAACTGATAACAATCGTTGGCCAAAAATTTTGAAACGATTTGAACGCGAGATAACAACAAAACAAGGCGAAAGTGATTTTATCTTATCGAAAACAAACGCGAAAAAGTTGGACGTCATCTGCATATCGATCGTCCCCGCACAATGTCTCAAAGTGTCCCGTTTGCCGGTGCGAGCGCGGGGACACACTGCAGCGAGCGGGTCAGCGCTCTCGTCGCCTCACGTTTGTTTACCACGCAAACTGGGCAGCCGAGACAGAGAGGACAGAGAGAAAAAGAAGGCTGAGCCCGAGGTGATCCGAATGGGATTAGTCGCATGCGCGGAATCGGATCTATGAAGGCTTTCACTGTGTTTTCATGGATTTAAGATAATTAAAACAAATATCTGTGGATTTCAATCCACCAATACGCCAAAAAAGCCACCCTGGAGAAGATGCCGATAAAAGCTAAACTAGGCCAAGAAGGTCGTTTCCGTCAAATGGATGACCATGAGAACGAACGACCAGGTGTGTAATCGGTTGCGCTTTGCACACGATGACACCGTCAAAACCGTCTCTCTCTTCCCGGTTTCTCTCGATTTTTCTGAACGCGCACAACGAGCCTCCCCAGTTAGATGTGCAGGTTCAGACGCACCGAAAATGGATGTAGTCAAATAACAACGGCTCTCTCTTTTTCCTCATGCTCCCTTTCCCCTTCAGAGCGAGAGGAAGAGAGCACGAGAAGCCGTAATTAATGGCAGGAGATGTGGAGCGGCAACGAGCAACAGATGGGAGTTAATCTTATTCATGACGCTAAAAGCGAATGGGCCGAACCGGGGATTGAACCCGGGACCTCTCGCACCCAAAGCGAGAATCATACCACTAGACCATTCGCCACATGAATCACGTTCTGTCGTTCCAGTGTCATTCCTGGCTTCCCTGTGATAACAATCGCACATGTCAATCCTTATGCAGTCCTAGACCCGTTTCAATCACATGAGTCATCCTTGAAAGCATAATTGAAGTGAGAAGACGTGAAAAGTGTGGCCGAATGGTCTAGTGGTATGATTCTCGCTTTGGGTGCGAGAGGTCCCGGGTTCAATCCCCGGTTCGGCCCATTTCTTTTGCTCACCTGCAATCGTCATCTAAATGGCAATTGAAAACGGTGACTCAGAGAACATACTGTAACACATTGAATATCTGAAAGTACCCCATTTAATGCGTAGCCTCACACTATAAAAGAACAATGGTGCTGTCAACGAGATTCTCTTCTTGAAAACTATTCAGAAACTATGGCTACAATTCTCCCGTTTTTTGTTTTCCACATTTTACTGGTTGTGGCAATGGCGTCGGTGATGGATCGGATCGTGTTGAGCTGCGAGAACTGCGAGAACATCTGCATTCAAGATATTTGTGTCAAATACTGATTTTTCCCAATAAACCGAGTTTCGTTGATAAATTTTATTCGATAAGCAGCAAAAACAAACATTTACAAACAAAGTGTGAACATAACACTGCAATTTTCAACAATGGAAAAAATGATGAATCAACGAGATACAATAAAACAATGACAACTCGTACAAAAAAAATTGAAGTCGGTAAAAAGTAAAGGAGTGATGTTTGAAGAGGGATAAAATCAGCAAAAGGGATGGGCCGAACCGGGGATTGAACCCGGGACCTCTCGCACCCAAAGCGAGAATCATACCACTAGACCATTCGGCCACACTTTTCACGTCTTCTCACTTCAATTATGCTTTCAACGGATGACTCATCCGATTGAAGCAGGTCTAGGACTGCATAAGAATTGACATGTTTGATCGTTATCAAAGGGAAGCCAGGAATGACATTAAAACGACGGAACGTGATTCATGTGGCCGAATGGTCTAGTGGTATGATTCTCGCTTTGGGTGCGAGAGGTCCCGGGTTCAATCCCCGGTTCGGCCCATTCTTTTTTGTTGTTGGCGACAGTTAGCAGATGAGGGTGCATGAATCTTGTCGCCTAGTAGTCGGAGCGGAGGAAGATGAAAGTTCTGTAGGAGTTTTCATCCTTCTCCTCCGTCCAAATTGTTGCCACCTTATTGGAATTCGACCGGATCATGCATCCATGAATTCCCAATGGACTACGATTCTTGACGCTGAAAGCAATGCTTGATTATTTTTAGAAATTAAAAGAAAATTACCGCCTGAACTGCGCGACGGCCTCATCAGTTATCTCTTCGTACTTGATCTTGTCGCGAATTTCATCCGTGCAAAAATTGTGCTCGTCATTCGAAAAGAGAAGCAATTTCTTGAGTTGCGCATGCTCTCCGTTCTGCCAGCGCGTCACAAAGGCGTTCATGTCCTTGTTGTTGAGTTTTGGAAGATGAACACTAAAATGCTCTGCGTCGATGTTAATCAAGGTATTCAATGTGAACCATGGGCCGCAGCAGATATGCTGAGATTCGATATTGATTCTCTGAAAAAATTATCCGTTTGACTCAACTTTTGTGAACTGAATACTTACTTGGTTAGGCTCAAAGTTCTTAATCCAAGACCTTATCCAAAACTGCTTTATTTTCGTTCCTCTCTCCATGATCAACTTTATGTCATCCTCATTGATATCGATATCGCATCCCGCGTTTAGGAGCTCCACTCTCTTGTGGTCCACCTCGTTGAAGAAATCATCCACCTCATGGGCACTGACGGTCAATTCCAGTTCCGTGATCTTCGCCTTGACAAATGCTTGCATTAAATACTTTATCAAGAACATAGCATCGGCGTATGGGTGCGTGCTGTAGGTGTACCACCACCTTTTCTCGTTCTTCTTGGTGATTCTTGGGATCGTTCTCGCCTCTTTCATCTCGTATTCGTCGATGTTCTCAATGGTGAAGTATGTCGATTCCCTTGTCAGGAACGTCCAATCCAAGTTCCCAAAAACCACCATGGCTTCAGGGCCGTACATCCGCACGTGGAAAATCTTCGGGGCGAACTCTTTCACTCCACTCCCCTCAGTTTGCTCGGAGAAGAAATGTCGCAATTGAATACTGAAAATGAGAATGAAAGGTTTTCGACTGGTTGAATTTCGAAAATAAAGAACTTACATGCTGATTTCATCCATCTTGGAGACGGCTTTGCGACGTGTCACAAGTGGAAGCTTGAGAAAAGGAAAGTTTTCCTCAGACATCTCTGAAATATAACTGTGAATTTTACCGAGCATCAGAAAGAAACGGACGTCAAAATCGATTAATATGAGGATAATGTGAGTGAGAGTGGAGGCAGAGAGGACGACGACAGGTGTAACAAGGACCGTATTTTGCGCAGGAATGTTGGTAATTGTGAGTTTCTTGGGCAAGACCCTCGAATATTATTTTATCTAGGAACAAAAAAGGTAATTAGACAGTGATGAGTGCTCTCTGATAACAAAAAAGACTGATACACATCGTGATAAAGTACAAAATAATGACAAAAAATATATTTCACACTTGGAATAATCTTTTAACTTCATTTTATCCCCACAATAGCAAAAAACGTGCAAGCAACAAAAAAAACAAACCAAATTCAAAAACCGGTTTGAAAAAAAAGAGCGCGAACGGAACGCGTACGGGCTGCGTTGCGTGCGCTAATCGTGTCGAGACCCGTGCATAAATTTGAACGGAATTAGGCGCAGAATCATCGGGAAATATCGAGAAAAAAAAGTGAGAAGCAATGGAAATTGAACATTTTGATTAAGGATTGGAGTTTAAGGGAATATTACATAGAAAACCGTTCAAATCTTGGATTTTCTACAATAATGAATCGTTATTTGCTGGGATGCGTCGTCGACGTCGCCGTCGCCAACAAAAAAGAATGGGCCGAACCGGGGATTGAACCCGGGACCTCTCGCACCCAAAGCGAGAATCATACCACTAGACCATTCGGCCACACTTTTCACGTCTTCTCACTTCAATTATGCTTTCAACGGATGACTCATCCGATTGAAGCAGGTCTAGGACTGCATAAGAATTGACATGTTTGATCGTTATCAAAGGGAAGCCAGGAATGACATTGAAACGACGGAACGTGATTCATGTGGCCGAATGGTCTAGTGGTATGATTCTCGCTTTGGGTGCGAGAGGTCCCGGGTTCAATCCCCGGTTCGGCCCATTCCTTTTTGTTGTTGGCGACGGCGACAACTTGTAAAAATTAAATTATTTTTACCCTGAAGTTCTATTTCATAATGTACATTTTCAAGTTCAACAGTTTTCATTCATTCAGATATTTTTTGACGTTTTGTCTAGACCATCCATCCGCTCCAATTGCTAGGCGACAAGGACGATGCACCATCATTTGTTAGCGGCTCTCGACGCCGTCGTCGTCGCGGTCGCCAACAACAAAAAGGAATGGGCCGAACCGGGGATTGAACCCGGGACCTCTCGCACCCAAAGCGAGAATCATACCACTAGACCATTCGGCCACATGCATCACGTTCTGTCGTTCCAGTGTCATTCCTGGCGTCCATGTGATAACAATCGCACATGTCAATCCTTATGCAGTCCTAGACCCGTTTCAATCACATGAGTCATCCGTTGAAAGCATAATTGAAATGAGAAGACGTGAAACATGTGGCCGAATGGTCTAGTGGTATGATTCTCGCTTTGGGTGCGAGAGGTCCCGGGTTCAATCCCCGGTTCGGCCCATTTCTTTTGGCTGATTTTATCCTTCATTTATCTTTTTCTCTTTCATATTCGTTTGAAGATCTCCTTGTTCCAGTTTCTCATTTTTTGAACAGACGTTTCTTGTTCTGCATCAGACCTCATTGGTCTTATAATCGTCTTTATTTACCTTTGCACGCTCAGTGTCCTTCGATCGATGATGTGTCTCGGTTAGTGTGTGCAGTCTTTTAGGTCAACTCATTTTTTTCTTGCTGTATTCATCTTTCTTTTCAATTTTCTATAATTTTTTGTGGCTTTAACGCTTTAAATTTCAAAAATATGAGAATAAATTGCGATGTTCAATTCAAAATAGTTCAAAAAATCAACTTTTTGATAAGATTTCTTCAATTTTTGAGTTCTATATGCAATCTTGTAATTTGTTCTCATTATTTTCACACTGTTTATTGCAGTTCTTCTTTTTTCAAAGACATACTTTTAACTTGACAACTCTTCCAACGTGTATCCGCCGAGAAATGCGTCAGCGAGCACTGCTGGCGCAACCTCATTTTTGCTGACGTAGGCTCCGATTAGTACCCTTTTTCCTCGATAAAAAGGGCATTTTTCTTGTAAAAATCTTGATTTTGGGCCTAATAATTGAAAATTTGAAGAAGATTCGATTAAAACCTAAATTATGAAAAAATAATTATTATTTTAATAATTTTTTTGAATATTAGTACCCACTTTGTTTTTTCTTGTACACGTCAGCATAACTCTTGGACTACGTTGACTTATTTTACTCGTTACTTCTTCTAAAACTGTATTTTTCCAGAATGAAGCTCATCCTTGGACCCTTGGGCGTTTTAGTCGCGTTATGCTGCTTTTATCAGGTTACAGGTAACAGAGCTTCAAAATACTTGTTTTATAGAAAATCGATAATTCAGATGCCGCCCTCGCTGCCATGTCAATTGACCTGGGAAGTCAGTTCATCAAAATCGGAATTGTGAAGCCCGGAGTGCCCATGGACATCGTTCTCAACAAGGAGTCGAGGAGAAAGACGCCAAATGTGATCTCCTTCAAGAACGACGAGCGATTCTTTGCTGAAGCGGCGGCGGCGATGTCGTCCTCTCACCCGCAGTCGTCCTACAACTTCCTGCTCTCCATGATCGCCAAGAAAGAAGGAGATGACTCGTTCGCCACCTTCAAGAAGACCTACCCATTCACGGCGTTCGAATTCGACGACGTCAGAAAGACGGTTATCTTCCCATACAAGTGAGTTTTATTTAAATTAACACGGAGAAAGAACATTGGGAATGAAACAATCACTTTCAGAGAGGAAAAGTACAACGTGGAGACCCTGCTGGCAATGATTCTGTGGAACGCGAAGAAGGTCACAGAGGCGTATGCGGATCAGACGGTGAAGGTGAGCGTTTAGAACATGACGGGCATTCCGAGATCGCGGCGATGGTTGTTCATTGTCAGCAGCATGCGGTAGAGCATGGAGACGACGAAGTTGAAGCCGTAGTCGAGCATCTGAAGAAAAATTGGGATGACGGAGAGACATGGTTGCTAACCTGGTCGCTCCAGCGGTTGAAGCGGGTGTGACGGTGGGAGAGGACGTGCTCGAAGACCTGCATGTAGGTGTTGACGCCGCAGATGTGCTCGCCGCAGCAGATGTTGCCGTAGAGACGGAACTGAATCGCGCGGACCACCGGGATTCTGTAGTCCGTCAGAAACATCTCGACGACGATGCGCAGCTCGCCGTCGTAGAAGTAGCTGTTGGACGTGAAGTCGTATCTGTCGCCGTAACGAGCACGGACCGTCGACATCAGGTGTCTCTCCAGGGCGTCGGCGTTCTGGGCGGCATTGACGGCGAGCGGATGAGAATTGGTCTCGGAGATGATCCCGTTGATGGAGACGATGACGTCGGCGGCTTCTTGCTCGGTGGGACGGACGGCGCCTTCGGAATCCATTCTGCAAATTGGTTGGCTAAGGGACATTGACACAAACACGGAACAATACGGATAGTTGCACTCAACAAAGGATTCGAGAAAAAAATATATGAAAAAGCGAGAGAAATATTCATTGGATCCCATAAAAAGCAGAATAAATACGGAGCGTCGAATCAATCCTGTCGCTCGGACAGCTTCTGGTTGACGGAACGGACAATGAGCTCGAAGACCAGAGACAGCATCTGAAAATTTGGCGAATCACGTCAGATTGACGCACAGTTGCAGCTTGAAAAGCACCTGCGTCTACTCACATGATATACGATTGGGTTCCTATGAGTGCGACACTTTCCCACTAGCACAAGGAGGAAGAAGATGAATTCCGGGCTGGGAAGTTGGATGCTTGGATCCATTGTGCTCAGGGCGATGTAGCTCATCTGTAAAGTGCAAGTTTGCTCGTGAAAAGATTAGAGAGTAACCTTGGCGGTGTGGAATTTTATGAAGAACTGGTTCTGGGAGACTTCATGTGATCCCGGAGGCATTTTCATGCGGAGAAGCTGAAATGTGAGGATCAATCGCTCATCTTTTGACCTCTAGCTACCCGGTGTCCGTGAAGAGCTTGGAAGTACTTCTGAATGTATGTCAGCTTGAGGCACCAGAGCGCCAGCACCAAGGAGAACCACTGAAAGCAATACCCTCCTTCTATCATTATGGTCATCGAACTCACATGGTAGTTCACATTGTCGTGAGCAAAGACTCGTTTGGTCAGACGCTGGTCGCGGTTCTCTCTCTAGAAAATTAGTGTGACTAATTGAATCTCTCCTTTTTTGGGGCCACTCACCGCAACCCACACAAATTGAAGGATTCGGAATGCGACTCGAGCCCTTCTCGCCAATTCTTGCCGCACTTTGTCGTGTTTTTGGCAACATGGCTCCTCGAAGTTTTCCTAGAACGCTTGTGAGATAATTTCTCAGGAGAACACGATGAAACTCACAAGAACCTCTTCGAAAACGGTGAACTGACGACTTGGAAGGTCGAAAAGTTGACCGCCTAGGCTCACAAATGACGTTGAAGTCATCTCCGTCTTAAAAGAAGAGAATTAAGTGGAGCACGAGGAAAAGAACAAGTAAAAGAGCGGCGTGGAGTACCGATCAACAAAAAAAACGGCCGGGCAGCACAACATTCGAAATTATTTATGCATCAAAATTGGGTGGAACCTTTGGGACCGAAGAAAGATGAAGGCAAACTGGAAAAAGGGGGAGGAATTTGAATGATCATTAAGGAAAGAGCAGGGTCGGAACGAGAGTAATTTGGCTCTTTTAAGGAAGGGAAGGCAAAAAATGGAGAAACGGAAAAGAGAAGGGGAAGGGAGGGGAAATTTCAAGGAAAAATTGAGCGGAAGGGCAAAAGGAAGAATGGGCGGGAGAGGGGATCTTCGCGGTTCAAGCTAATTGCACCCGAAAAGAGAACTGAGCAAGGGAGGAGGGTTGAATGAAGGTAATCATGAGGGACTCAGTAAGCACCAGAACGTCTTTTCTCGCAAGTATCGGCGGCGAGATTCATGTTGAAATCACGAATCTGGTAGAACAAAACGACCACGAAATCGAGGTCTTCCTGAAAGTTTTATAGTTTTCAGTTTGCAGTTTTATCAATAACGCTGCTTTTATAGTTTTTCGGAGGAGAATGGAGGACAAAAGGCTTCCAAAAAAGGGACAACACGCTTATCGCAATCAATCAAGTGCGCAAAAATCGATAATCCCTTTTTCTATCCGAAACTTGAATGACCCCAAAAGCCTAGAGATCCTTCAGCATTCCTCTAGAAGCCTCTCGATACACGTCACCAAAATCAAATCAATGGGGGGAGAGGAAAGAAAGAGATAGTTGCAATAGTGCATGTTCGAGAGAAAAAGGGGAGGAATGGCACAGTGCCCTCTAGCCCCCCTCTCACATGACGGAACGGCGACAAGGGCGTCCCCTCCAGTGTTTGTTCAATGGTAACAGGAGGGGAGCCGTGACACATTCATAGGGTGAAGAGAAGGCGAAAAAAGAACAAAGGCCTATGAAACGTGGGATTCTTTATCAAGTCGACCCGCCACTGACCTTTTGAATCCAGCCCTTGACGGCAAAGTAGTTCGCTTGTTTGATCTCCCACAGCGAGTCGAACGTCTTGTGTGGAAGGCAAGTCAAATTGGGCGCGAATCGCTGAAATTAAAGATTTACGGGGGATCTGAAGAGTTTTACAATTGTACCTTGACGATCTGCTTCTTCTTCTCGAGAACCTCCTGCTTCCACTGATGGCAAGCATTCACTCTCTTGAACTGATGCTTCCTACAGCAGAACACCTCGAACCGCTTGAACAATCTGTTCAACTGCTCCACAGCCATCATGAAGCGATCCTCCAACGGGGTGACAACAGGGATATTGTTGTTGAGAGCGATATCCCAGTTGTCCACAAGGATATCGGGGTGATACTCGGGAGCGGGAGCATAAGTGGATGTTTTCGGACCCGTCTAGAATAAATTTGATGTTTCAGGACGTCGTGATCACGGTGCCCATCTTCTTGAATCAGGCGGAACGACGCGCGATCGCTACTGCCGCGGAAATCGCTGGATTGAATCTTCTTCAGGTGAGAACTTTGGTTTCAAATTCAAAAAAGGAACGAAAAAAAGAGAGATTCATATCATTTTTCAGCTGCTCAATGACGGATCGGCCGCCGCTTTGAATTATGGTGTCTTCCGTCGCAAAGAAATTACGGAGAAGCCGATGCACATGCTGATTTATGACATGGGCGCCGTTAAAGTGAGTAATCTTTGAACACTTTCGCATAAATTTGGTTAAAAACGGAATCGAGCAAGTGATGAGATTTCATTTCACCTTTTCGCGCTGCACTTTCGCTTCATACTTTTGAGTCAGACTGAAAATTTCAGTAAAAAAGGATGTGGGAAAGTTGCACTTTAAGTCACAGACGCTCAAAAAGAGCTCAAATTTGCTGGGTGAACGGAAATTTGGTCTATCCGGCAAGGGGATATGACTTCAGGGGCGATTTTTGAACACACACCCACCGATTTCTCCGATTTCTCCTTTTTCGACTTGAACAAGTTACGGATAGCCCGGAAGAATACCATTATGATATGAGAGAATAGGATGAGGAATAGGATGAGGATGCAATAGACACGTACCCGTGGACGGCGAATGACGACAGTGCGCACGCTCGCCGAGCTGTGCAAAAGGGGCGTGGTCTATTCGCCCTACCTCATCATAAGTTGGAGAGAGTGCGTGAGCACGAGAGGGTGCGAGTGAATGATACGGTAGATACGAATTGGCCATGTTATGAGGGAATGTGGATAGAAAATATAAGGAAAATGGGAGGAAAATGGGAGGAAAATGAAAAAAAGGGAATATAATGTCAATTGCCTTGATCTTTTATGGCCCATTACAAGAAAAAGCAAAAGATTTGCAAGAATTCGTCATATAGAAGGAGAAAAAACACACTTGAGGGTGACGTGGAGGCTCAAAAAATTGAAAAACTCTTGAAAGTTCCACATCACAATAAACAAATCTTCAGACCACAGCGACAATCGTGCAATATGTGCTCGAGTCCACCCGCAAAGATGGCAAGGACAAGCAGCCCACCCTCCGCACCATTGGCGTCGGATATGATAAGACTTTGGGAGGACTCGAAATCACCAATCGGCTTAGGGATCATCTCGAAAAAGTCAGCCTATTTTTGCATCTCTTCAATCCAATATGCTGATGACATTCCATTTCAGGTCTTCCGTGACACCGTGAGCACTTCTAAGGACATCACCACCAATGCTCGCGCCATGGGAAAACTGCATAAGGAAGCCGAACGTGTGAAGCAAGTGCTGTCGGCCAACAAGGACACGTTCGCGCAAGTGGAGAGTCTCTTCGAGGAGCAGAACTTTAGAGCCAAGGTTCGCTCGGAGGAATTTGAATTGGGAAGATTATACACCAAAATTACAGGTTACCCGCGACGAACTCGAAAAACTAATTGAAGACCTCGAGCCCAGAATCGCGGCGCCCATTCTTGACGCCATTGGCATGTCGCAGTTGAAAGTGGAGGATATCGATTTGGTGGTGCTGATGGGCGCAGGAACGCGCGTCCCGAAAGTCAAGGACACACTCAAGGATATCCTGAAGGGCAAGGAAATCAGCAACTTTTTGAACACCGATGAGGCTTTCGCCATGGGAGCAGTGTATCAAGCGGCCCACTTGTCCAAGTCGTTCAAGGTGCTCCCATTCAATGTGCACGAGAAGATTCTCTACCCTGTTTTTGTGAACTTCCTCACGAAGACTGAAGAGGGAACCATGAAGCCAGTGAGAAGATCGCTCTTTGGAGAGTCCTATCCGGTGGCTAACCGCGTAATGCATTTCAACTCGTATTCTGATGACTTCAAGGTACAACCCTTCAAAAAATTTGAGTCACTCATCAAAAACATTTCCAGATCGAGGTTCAAGACGCTGACAAGAATCCACTGTCCACTGTGGAGATTTCCGGAGTCAAGGACGCCATCGAGAAAGAAGTGACTGATGATAATTCTGTCCTGAAGGGTGTGAAGACCACGTTTTCAATTGATCTCTCCGGAATTGTGACGGTTGAGAAGGCGTCGGTTGTCGTCGAGAAGAACCCAACTACTGAAGAGAAGGAGAAGTACGAAGTTGAAAAGAAAGAGTTCGAAGAGTGGGAGAAAGAGCAGGAAGAGTTGAAGAAGAAGGAGAAGGCTGAGAAGAAGAAGGCGGAGGAGAAGAAGAAGGAAGAGGCTGAAAAGAAGGACGATGAGGAGGCCAAGGAAGAAGAAAAGGTTGAAGAGCCAGTTGAGGAGAAGGCTGAAGACGTCGAAAAGCCAGTCGTAGTGAAGAAGGTGAAGCCGGTTGAGCCAAAGGTGAAGAAGATCAATGTTCCATTGACTGTCGTCGAGACCAAGACGGATTTCATCGATCTGAATGAAGAGCAGAAAACTTCCGCAAAGAAGATGTAAGTGTCATTATCAATTTTCCCTGTTATAATAACTTGTTTTAGCCTCGGAGACTTTGAGCAGAAGGAGAAGGAGAAGCACGACCGTGAAGAAGCCATGAACAGTCTCGAAGGACTTCTCTACGACCTCGCGGTCAAACTGGAAGACGGAGAGGAATACGCTGAGTATGTCACCGAGGAGGAGAAGAAGGCGATTCTTGAAGAGGTCGCTGTTCTGAAGCTCTGGTTCGAGGATGATGTGACGTTCGAGACCAAGAAGGAGGAGTTTGATGAAAATAGAAAGAAGTTGGAGCAGCTCACAGCGAAGCCAAACGCGAGAAAGCAAGAGAGACTTGATGTGCCCAGAGTCGTCGAGATTCTTGAAGACAACTTCAACCGCTCCATGACTTTCCACGCGATGGCTCTCAACTTGACCCAGCAAGAGGAGGGAAACAAGACGTTCACTGAGACGGAGCTGGAGGTTCTCACCAAGCTCATCGAGTCGACGACGGAATGGTGGAATGAGAAGAAAGACTTGTTCGAGAAGCAGCCGAAAAATGAAGATCCTGCTGTGAAGGCGTCTGAAATTGCTGAAAAGGTGTGTTATTCCTGTTTTTGTGTCTTTTTTCTTATTTCCCATTTTTCTAGGCTCGCGATCTGGAGCGTGAGGTCCGTTACTTGGTGAACAAAATCAAGGTGGCGAGCACCAAGAAGGACAAGAAGAAGGCGAAGAAGGAGAAAAAGGAGGAGACGACGTCGGAGAGCCCAGACGGCGCGCAGGTACGTACCACGCAGGGCGTTGATCGACGTAACTAAATTGTTGCGCAAGAGTTGCAGGTCACCGGGGTGAGAGCGTATCGGGTTACCGAGCCCATCCGGCTAATCGACAACAGTTGTTTTATTGTGTCATCGAGCCCCCCAATAGGGGGATTGGTGGATACAGATACATAGCAGGGGGATATATAACAGCTAGGAATATTGCTGCGAGTAATCTGTTCAACCTGTTTCAAGTTGGGAAAAACTAAAAAAAACAGGATGTTTTTTTCTATCATGTACCCTTGCACTTCATGTTTTGACTCTGAAAAAGGGTGATGTTCCTCATCCTTAAAATTTCAGACCCCTCCACCGGAGGAAGAGCCAACGACCGAGGCGAAGAAGGAAGAGCACGACAACACCGAGCTGTAAACCTGTCGACAAGCTACTGTAGCCATCAAAAGGGCATTCGAACTTGTCAAACGCGTCTGCATGCTTCATCACTTTCTTAATGTCATACACCTATCATTTTCCACTTATTTACATTGCTTTTTGAGAGATCAACATCTTGAGGTAGATAATGATGACAAAAGAGATGTCCACTTTTCATCATTGCTGATGCAATCTCGCACCTCTCTACAACATTTTTATCCTTTTCCCGATCCCTCATCACTTGTGAAAGTTTTAAAAAATCTGAAAAAAACACCACAAAACACCAAAAACATCACCAACGGGGATACTTCTAACTTATTTTGTTCACTCTGCTTTTTCTCACTAAAATTTTTCACTATTTCCACGGTTGTAATGAAACTTTACTAGGGTTTTCGAATTTCTCATCTCCCTCTCTTCTCCCATTTGTTCTTTTGGACTCTTCTATCATTTTTGCGAATGAAACCATTTTCTGGAAAACTTCTTATCAGTCCCCATGTTTGCTCTCACTTCCAGGGTTAACGACCAGAAACTAAACTGCTGCATTTTTCAAGGAGCACATTTCAATGACAGCTGTCGCAAGGTAACTTGTCATCCGAGAAACATGAAAAACCTGAAGAAGATATCGAAGAAACCGGTGATCTTGTGAACCCCAACGTCAAATGTTCACTGATTGTTTCTTGACACTTTTCTATTTTGTTCCGCCGGATTACTGTAGTGTTAACCTTGTATCGGTTATCAGTTAGTTAGTAGCAGGCAGAAAACAACGATAAAAACAAATCGGAACAACGTGGGAACGGGATTGGGTTGAAAGAGGTGGAAGGTGGAAGGTCACGTTAATTGGAACAACTCACTGAGCATTCACGACCGGTCGCCCATTTTATCACTGTTTATGAAACTGATCATTGATATCTACAGTACCCAACACATTTCCGTCCATATTGTGGCCTTGTTGTCTTGTTCTGCAGGATAGTTTTCAAAGATTTGCAGTTATCATGAGGAGAATAACTGGCACGTGGCTGTTTGTTACTATTTCCAGTTTGTGGGCCCTATTCCTGGTCTAGTCAATAACTTGAAAACAAAAAGTTCTTCGTCAGCCTTCTATTACCCTGACGAAGAACATGTTTTTATCACAGGCCCACAGCTTGTTCGCCTTATCAGCGGCTTCCTGATTTCGCAATCCGTTGACAGACCATCAGGCGATCTAGCACATTTTGGTGGTTCGAACTCATCCTGCTCCTCCGGTTGCTTCGAAATGACAACACTTGTCAACACGTGGTGGGCAACAGGCCATCGGAAGGGCTCTAATGGACACTGATAAGACACGTTCTCCTCCTCGACAGGTTTGCAGTGGGGCTTGCAGATAGACGAAAGAGAAACAGAGACAGTTGTCTCAACTGGGGGCCACGTGGGGGCCCCGACTGCAAATAGTGACGTCTGCGGGGGGTATCAGTGGTTGGTGTTATCAGTGGTGGTGGAATGAGTGTATGCAAATCAGATGAGACTTGTGCCCGCTTTTGTGTCCATGGAGGGTGATAGATGAAGCAGGTTGAAGGGTTGAGTGACAATTGACAATTGACAACAGATTGAAAATCAAAGAAGGAACAAATAGAGATTGTTGTTGTGGAAGCCAACTGTGTGTTTAAGGAGAGAGCAAAAGTGAACGGTTCAATGACAAAAAACTGAATGTTTTATCACCTCATCTCATTGTTTCATCCCTATCCAATTTCGCAACACTTTTTACCCGCCTAGATCCAACTCTCTTGCCACACAATGCACGAAAATAGAAACTTTTAAAAGTCATGAGATGGCACCTCGCGAGCTTCTCTTATCGCTACTGTAGTCCACCCACAAACTACACATTTCGACGACACAAAATGACGTCATAGGGACCACGTGCAGGTATGGTCCGTTGCGGTGCACGGTGCACTCGCATTTGGTCATAATGTCTTTGTGTCTTCGATCCACCAGGTCGATTCTATTTCCTTCTTTCTGTTTCTATTTTCATATTTCCGCCTTCCGCGCGTGCGTAATATTCATATTCCTTATCAAGTCCATCACAACACAGAGACCACGTGACAATTAGTCATCGTTTCAACCTGGCCCACTTATATAAAGAGAGTGTGTGGCCCCGATATTGGTGACTAGAACTGTAGTTTTCTCGATTTGAATTGCTAATTTTTCTGTTGTCTAGCCGCAATTAATCATTGATACTTGCTATCAGTGATAATTATGAAATCAGACCACAAAAACTCCTAATCTAGTCCTGGCGATCTCCACGTTCTCTCCTCTCAATCACATCACTTTGTTTTGGTTCTTCGCCAATTGGTCCTTCTCTTGTCCATCTGATGTCAGTGCGAGAACCCACGTACTCGTCGAGACGATTCTTCTGCTTCTGACGTTCGTGGGGTGGAAAGTAGCCGTTAAAAGGAGAAGAAAAAGAAGAAGATGATAGTATGTCTAGCAGTGAAAGTGAGGTTGAGTTAGCGATATGTCCTTATCCGTGTGTATCATCGTTTTTTCACCAATTTCACTCTTTCACTCGCTTGATTCCCCTGATGTTTCACTTTCAATCAGTCTCATCTTTTCATCTCAACCCCTATCCCTTCTCATCATCAAAAGGCTCGAACCCCAGATTGACCGGAGCACTGGTCACTCCGTCCCCACACAACTATACGATTCGCCTTTCCACAACTGATAACATCCACCCGCCGCTTCCTCCCTCGCTTTTCCTCGAAGCGATAACATATTTCCGTGTGTTCCAGGCGGCTTTTTATCGTATTATCAGGGGGCGAAACTGTGATGCGTTTAACCTCAAAGAACATGAGTCCTGATAAATGGGTTTGTTTTCGAAACCTCGACACCAACATTGAACCCAGAAATAGGATAGGTTCCCTACAACTGCTAGACCCATAAAAATGTCAATCAGTACATCTCATGATTGACTAGACTAGGTGAAAGGGGAGAAGAGACAACTTTTTCCATGACAGAATCTGAAGTGGAGGAGGTGGACGGTTCTGTTTTCTCAGACTCTTCTCGGCCTGTGCAGCAAGGTGACAGTAGATGATGCAATATTCCGAGATTTTTCTTTTTTCCCCTTTGCTTGTCTCACATTTTATGAGCTTTCGCGATGTGATGCTTTTATGAAATGTGCCTCTGATATTACATCACACTTGTCGTCGACAGTCAGCCGAAACCAAGCAAACATCTCGTCACCAAAAGGGCACTATTCTCACGCTCGCCTTGCTGTTTTGTTATTCGTCTGGAGCGTTAGACCTCTGACGCCCTTGTGATCGTCAACCTCTGACTCTTACCACCACGTGGAGCTCTGCGTACAAAATGTGAGGAGTGTGTGCACGCGTGGTTTTCACTGGTTTTTAACTTCCGCTGTGATCTGATCATCTGAAAAACTGAAGCACTGGAGAATCGGAAAGAAACGCTCGAGATTACTGTAGTTTGAAACACGTCAAGCAGCTGAGATTAACGCAACTCTTCCTCTACCACTTCTTAACCAAACAGAGTGCTCACGTGGCGTGGACATATTGTTTGAACTATTTTTTACGACCACAGGTCTGCTAGTAGCTAAAAGCGTTTTGCGCTTTGTTTGAGCTTTCGCTTCCAAACTCAAACTTTCTACGTAGCCAACACTCAAGTAGATTGCGTCTATCATCATTTCTCCGAGCCGTTTTTTCCCCTCATTTTTCTTCCAGGCGGTGGCATAACACATGTGGTAAGGTTTCATGACGTGCTGCGACTAGTTTCGACTACCTCCCTCTTCTAAATCCAGGAAGCAACTGTCAGTTGTTTTCACCTCTTCATCCCCACTTCCCACACGGGTCAAAAGCTGCCTCTCCGCTCTCTCTTCTTCGATTCCGATCAGTTGGAGGCGGAGTCGCCGTCCTGACGGGAGGCCGCGGCCGATCGGTCGCCGACGCCCGCCCGCCCCTCGGCTGCCTCCCCACAGCCCTCACAACATCTCATCATTTGTTCGCGCTGCTCTCCCCACGTGTGCCACCGGCCCGCTTCTCTCCCCTCTTTCGGTCTCTCCGCTGGACTCGCCAAGATGTTTTCTTATGCAGTGCAGAGGGGGCCCCAAACATTGCGTCTCGCAATTCTTTACACTCTCTGCCGCCGCGCCATTTCACCCTCCGTCCACTCTTCGTTCAAACACCATCTGGACATAGAGACGTTTAGATTTTGTTTCATCGCTATCTTCGAACACCTTTTTGATATCTTATCAAATTTGTCCGCTATCTACCTTTTGTTTTTTCCCACGGTCATATCAACCACCAATTTTTGCAGAATCTTCATCACAATGCCAGCAATTCTGTCTCGCGTCGCCCCACGCTTCAACGTGTTGGCCCCAAGGCTTATGGCCACTGCCGCCAGATTTGAGACGATTCCAAGAGAGGATATCAAGGAATATGACACAAAAAAGACTTTCTACGTGAGTGTAAAACCGAAATTCTAGATTGAACGTCATAATTTTAGCATCGCGACCTGGAAATCGAACTTGCTTCTCCAGGACAGCTCAAACAGAAGCCACTGGACCCGACCAAGCTCAAATTCGGACACACCTACGCCGACTACATGATGACCTGCGATTGGCACCAGGACAAAGGATGGCTGCAGCCAAAGATTGAGCCTATCGGAGAGCTCAAAATTCACCCAGGAGCAAAGGTATGTCAATCTAGACACGTCATCAGATGGCGCCATCCATAACGAGCCTGGAAAAATTGACACACTACTGTTCCCAACATGCCGGAAGCAAATCGCGTTATCAGTTCTGCGAAAAAAGTGCAAATGTCAATCATAGACACGTCACGTGGCCAGAAAAAGCGCAAATATCTATCTCTTCCCGCCTCTCTGCAGTCGAATCGCCATCGCAACTTTCAAAGGTGATGCAACGACGTCACCTGTCGCCGGCGCCGGCGGTCTCTCAACCCCTCTGTGACCTCTTTGATATGTGATATGAGATTTTGGAGAGAAGGAGATGAAACTAGAACTAGAAAAGTGACACTTTAAACTTTACTTTTTCTCAAGAAGTGTTTGCGAGCTCGTGGGCACAAAGACTACACTTTCTAGAAAAACCTCATCAGGAACAAGAAGAAAAACATGAAACAAAACTAATTAAAACAACGGACCACCCGACTAATTCCCTTGTTTTCAGGTGCTTCATTACGCCAGCGAGCTGTTTGAGGGAATGAAGGCGTACCGTGGCGTCGACAACAAGATTCGCATGTTCCGCCCAGAGATGAACATGGCCCGCATGAAAAGGACCGCACTTCGCGCTGCACTTCCGGTAATTGACTACAGAAAACTTGTGACGTCGTCCCTTGGGGAATTAGGCGAAACCAATTAAGTGATAGCTATCTTTCTTAGTTTTCCTTCTCAGTTTTATGTGTTGGAGAAAAAATAGAAAAAGAAGAAGAAAAGAAAAAGAAAAAGGGGATTAACAAAAAGGTTCCAGGACTTTGACTCGGAGGAGATGATCAACATCCTCAGCGAGATGCTCCGTTTGGACCAGGAATGGGTGCCAGCCTCCGATGTCTGCTCCCTTTACATGCGCCCAACACTGATCGGAACCGATCCAACTCTTGGTGTTGGCTGTGCTACTGAAGCCAAGATGTTCGTGATCACAGGACCAGTGGGAGCCTACTACTCCACCGGATTCCAGCCAGTATCTCTTCTCGCTGACTCGCGATTCATCCGCGCGTTCCCAGGAGGAGTCGGAGCTTACAAGATGGGTTGCAACTACGCGCCCACCATCTGGGTCGGAAAGGAGGCCGCCAGCAAGAACTGCCAGCAAGTCTTGTGGCTCTACGGAGAGAACGAGGATCTCACTGAGGTCGGCACCATGAACATCTTCCTGTTCTGGAAGAACGAGGAGGGAGACATGGAGCTCATCACCCCACCACTTCACCGTGGACTGATTCTTCCTGGAGTCACGAGAGATTCGCTTCTGGAGTTGGGAAGAGAATGGGGAGAGTACAAGGTGACCGAGCGCACGCTGAACATGCAGGAGGTCAAGAAGGCGTTGGCTGAGAAGCGACTCTACGAGATGTTCGGATCCGGAACCGCCTGTGTGGTGTCGCCGGTTGGAAAGATCCTCTACCACAACAAGATGACCGATGAGTACGAGGAGCTGATGATCCCGACCATGAGCAGCAAACATGGAGTTATGAAGAAGTTCTACGACACGATCAATGACATTCAGGTGAGAAACATGGAAATTTGAATGAAATCCTTATAATGACTATTTCAGTACGGCCGAATTATCAAGGATGGATGGATGCGCGACATCTAAGACCATCATTGTTAATCCCAACTCCTCCTCTCTTCGCATTTTTAAAAATACCATGGGTTCTATTCGAAAATCTCGAAAACAAATGTTTTTTCTCTCTCTAAGTTAGTTTCTTGCAGCCACTTCCAACTTACAAAGTTGGCAATTTTTGTTGAGCTTTTTCCTCTGAAACAGAAGAAAGTAGTGATCTTTGTTGGAAAACTTGAATTCTCAGAAATATATAATACTAGCTCCATAGACACGTTCCCCCCATTTCCCATTTCCCCTCTTCAAAACGCTTGTGTCCCGGTTTATTAATCAGCTTGCATCACATACTTTACCATGTCACTCCCTTGAAAACACGAAACTTTGAGACCTCAAGAATAATGTATATGTATGTGTATGAACAAATTGCGAATTCATCATGTATTGCATTTTTGTTGGATTTCTCTAATAAAGATTGGATCAAAACCTTTGAATTTTATCAGTGATCTTGGGCACACAAACTACGTGAGAATGTCGAAAGTGTGGTGTCTGATGTTCTTTGAAGACTACTGTAGCTTTGTGTAGCTTTCTATAGCCGTGTTTTTTTTTCTGTATGTAAGTCGAGTAATATGCAGTTTATTCTTTCAAGACGTATTTTTTGGTTGTGGGGGAAAAGCAAGAACCACAAGAAACAGTGACTTCTACTGGAACACACTTTGAAGTCAGTGTTTCTTGGGGCAAGTGCTGAAAAACCCCCGGATTATAGTGCGAGATACAGAGTATGGATAAATGATTCGGGTTAAAGATGCGGTTACAAGGACAATATCACATGATTAGAGAACGGAGCAGCTCTTCTTCTCCTGGAACGGGTTGTGCTGGTCGGTCGGTCCCGAGACGAGCATGTCGGTGCCCTTGTTCTTCTCGCAGAACTCGAGGAGTCTGTAAAACACGTTGTCAAGATTTTGAGATAGAAAACCCAAAGAAGAAATGAAAAAAAAAAAACAAGAAACTCACTCCTTAGAGACCTCGGACACCTTCTTGCGCTGGATGTTCGCCTCGTTGCGGAGTTGCTCGGTGGTGGTCTTGATGTTGTCCATCTCAGACGGCTTCTGAAGTAAGAATGGTGAAAACGTTGAGAAGTGGGTTGAGCGCGGCACAAACTAAATGAGTGGGTTTTGAGATGCCCGTGAAACTACCAATTTTACGATAGAGCGCCGCAGAGAGCTCCGTCTCCAAAATTGCTGGTTTGGTGCACTTTCATTCCTACTTCTTTGCATTGTTTACAAGATTCAAGATGATTGGAGGGGCGGGGAAACAGATGTATGGGCTCTACTAGTCTGAATGGCAGAGAAAGAACAAAGTCAAGATGAAATCCGTGTGAGAACTGAACTAACAGCTTTGCGCTCTCAAAAAACTCTGATTAACCCGGTTTTTTTTTCACCATCAGATTTTCGAGATTTAAGTCTTGATCTCTTCCATTCCCTTTACCTCTGAAGAAGCGACACTGAACGCCGAAGTGGTAGAACCCACAGAAACCGAGTCGTGAGGCGCCAGTTTTTCAGTTGGGTGGCTCCGAAAAGGAGATATGCAGGTATAATATGATAGTGGTGTGCGGGTATCTATGCAGGCAAATGAGGTGAGATGCGTAGGTTGAGACAGAGCGCGAGATAACAGGCGAAGACTTGAAAGAGTGAGAATGTTCACGTCGCCATGGTAGTAATTCACAGGGGGAGGATTATTCGCGCTTCTTTCTGTTGTTATGGGTGAGCTGATAAGATGCGAGATTTTCAGACGTGGAAGTTTGGTTATGAGAAAAAACAGAGTTTCATGTGCTGATACGAGGCAGAGTATTACTAATCTGGGCCTTTATCCAAACTTATAGGCAAAACAAAAACAAGCCGCAACTGATAAACACAAATATTCGACTTTGTTCTAGTGAAATCAAGCACTTGGAAAGTTGTTTGTGACCTTCACAATGGCAAAATGTCATTCTGAGACATTTCTAGTGCTTTAAAACCAAAACCTTTGAGTTTGTACCCGGATACATACAAACAAGAGGGACTAATCTACTGATATCATAAAGATAAAAGCTATAAGTTCAGAACTTTTTTCCCATATAGAACGTTTTCAAGACAAAATCCAGGAAGAAGGTGAGAAAATGCGCTGGCGGCACCACAGAACTAAGTTCGATTACACCTGCTTGCTCAAATTGGATTGGCAGGTGTTAAAAGACAATTAGCCCCATGCCAGTCTTTGCCCGGCACTTCTGGCGGATTTCGCAAATATCAGGAAAACATTTACCTTCACTGGCTGCTGCATTTCGAGGAAGAAAAAGGAGATAGGGAGCTAGAAAGATTTAAAAGACTGGAGTAGTAGATCTAGAGCTATACGGAATGACAACAAAGTGCGAAAAAGCTGAATGGAGAACTTTTAGATTCCAGGAATTCTCATTATCATTCTGATTATAACTATCATATCAGCTACGTCAATAGAGTGGTCCTTTGGGACTGTTTACCTTCTTCTTGAAATAATAGCTCATTTTGGTAGTGGGGACAGTGGAAGTGGAAGTCAAAGTGAAGATGAGAATGAAAACTACTCCCGAAACGAGACAAAAATCCCATCACAAAGTCAACTAGCGTAATAAACATGGACCAGCCAGCTTCTAGGGATAATACCACATCTCAAGATTTTCCAAGATGTCAGCCCGACCAACTTGCACTGCTGTGATTGGCTAAGTTGCTTATGGTAGGTGCAGGTGGGAAACGTGTGTCTGAGAAAAACATGTGAAAGGCACAAATGATTTTTTTTTCTCGAGACGAAAGGTGCTTTTATATACCGTAGATTGGGGGACTCCACCCCTTCGGTGATTGGCATTCTCTCATTTCCCCTTTCTTGGCCGAAACTAACAATAACAGCTAATGTGACAGAAGAAGATTTAGTTATTTACGGAGCAGGGGTACGTCAGAGGGTGACGGGAAAAGTTTGAGTTTCCAGACGATGGTTCACGATAAACTGGCATTTATTCGAACGGCGCTATCATATGAGGAGAGTTGTGGAGTGGCGAGACTTGTAAGCAGCGGCCGGATTAGAATCTTTTGTTCACCTTGATCTACCCCGCTATTCGTAAATCTATTCAGGAGGAAAAGCAAATATTCATTCATTAGACGGATTAGGCATGTGATATGTGAACACCACCTGGTAGCGGGGAACTCAAGCGAAAACTATTTTGTAACTAATGTTGCAAACTCACTGGAAAACTTGAACAGACAACTGTCTTTAAAGATGATGCATTACAGATAGCCTCAGGTAAATTTCAGATAACTTCAGGTATGAAATACGACTTTCGGCTGAAAAGCAGATTGCGTTTTTCTCTCCCCCTCTGTCTTTTCCTTTTTCCTTTCCCCCTGTTGACCGGCACCACGGCCGTTATTCGTTTCCTACCCCGCCGTCCCCCTCCCTTACTACCACAACGAGCGCTCGCTTCTCTCCACACTCTCGACCGCTCGCCATCTTTTGTTCGCGTGTTGTCTACTGCGAACGCTCTCCGCCGCATCGTGCAACGATGTCCGAGTGGTTAAGGAGATGGACTTGAAATCCATTGGGCTTTGCCCGCGTAGGTTCGATTCCTGCTCGTTGCGTCAGATTTTTGCTTTTATGGAGGGTGATGGAGGAATGGAATACGAAAGTGGAGGAGCAGAGTTTATGATAAAATTGTAATTTTGCAAATGAAAATAAAAGTTGAAAATGTGAAAAATGAATGATTTCAAAAAAAAGACTATCCATAAAGTAAAAACCGTTATCAGAGATTGAAAAAGTGAATAACACTCAAAAAAAAACAAGGAGATTCAAAAATCAACTTATCGAAAGGAATAATCTAATAGAAAAATAGTCAGAAAGGAAATTGCACCTGCTACCGTAATCATGCCACAAATAAATAATACATCTGGTTTACCTAAAGCATTAATAAGGGGGTAAATGGTCAAGATCTTCTGGGATAGATTAGGTGACTACAGTACATTGCAAAAATGTAGAGAATCGAAATATTTCTGGTATTTTTAGGTGATTGCTGCTACCTAAAGCTTATTGTAGGTACGGTTCAAATTACTGGTTTTTTGTATTGATAAATCATAATTTATAGAGGACGGAATTCTGGTGTTGATGAAGTTTTACTTTATAGGAATTCTCACTAGACTAAAACTATCTAACTTGTACTCTTTTTATAGCAAGTTTCCAGCCAGCAATTTGTAGCTCTAATAATAATAATAATTATCTTTCAACAAATTCAAAAGAAAATGACATTTTCCAATGTTTTTCTGGTCAGCAACTACTCCAAATCTATTATTATCAGTGACCTATTACTCATAAAGTTTCTGAAAATCACGATTCCACTGAATCGCATGTTTGTTCAGAGAATAGTGCAGATGATGTGATAAACTTCAAGCAAAAAAAGCAAAAAATGGCAACAGATATGGAAAATCAAGTCAACTAGAAATAACTCAACATTTTCTAAAGATTCAAAATAGATATACAATGATTTTGAGACTCTAACCACCAAAAGTAGAGTCTTCTAAAACACATCAGAACCGACCTTTTTGATCTACATTAGGGAAAAACACATCACTAGAACAAATAGGTCCAGAACCCTTGCATTTCGTATGAGGAAAATTGATAGTCCTCATACTACTGCACTACGACCGCATGAAATCCGTGTGCCATATGCATGTTTATCACCGCCTCCTTTGCATTATCCGCTTGGATGGCGTAACCCCCGGAGCAGGCTACAAGATCTCATAATTAAGAGACTTGTTCACCGTAAACCAGGTGAGCGCTCAATCTGCGTGCCATTGTCGTCAGCGAGCCGCAAATACCTTGATTATGATCTAACCCTGCAGGAAATTGGGAGGCAGGGAGTAGTCAGAAAATGAGTCGCTTTTGTTGGGTTGCAGGGGGGAAATATAATGGCATTTTTCTTGGAGGTGGAAATTTGGCAAATGTGGATTGGAATTGAACCACTGAAACACTCATTTCGAAATGTGATAGGAAATTGTTTCCCGCGGAAATTTGCATAGGTTAAATAGGAAAAACATTGCAAATTGCTTCCGGGGATAAATAGAAAAACGTGGATCTATGGACGAATAGAGTCTGACAAGAGAGCATAAAGTGTAACTTCTCAAAAACTGCAAGCTTCACAGTCAAAGCTTGGTAGTAGTGCTCAATGACTAGTATGATCTTGCGTTTGAGAGAAAGGGGTTTTTCGATCTACCTTAATCATCAAAAAAACGAGACAATTTGATCTACCATAATCAGCCTATTGGACGTTTTGATCTACCACCATCCGTGTTTTTCTGACTGAATTTTTGTTGATATCGGAGCTAGAACTAGTCAGTAGATCAATTTTCATGTACATCAAAAACAGTATGTTTTCTCGTTCTTTCTGAATTCAGATTTCGTTGTTCAAGAAATGTATGTTAAAGTGACAGTTTCTGATTGATCTGAACAACTTTTTGGTTTATTTTTGAACGGACCTTTTAATAGTCGAGCTGGAAAACTTTAACTCCATTTCAAGAAGTTATTTTCTATTACTATGTGCCTTATTTCATACTTTATACAACTAAGAACTGTCTCAATATAATAATTCACATTTAAATTATAATTAACAGATTTTCAAGATTTCAGTTTCAATACAAAGAACAGAGCACACAATTTCATTTATCTTAAATCCACATGCCTTTTCACCCTCTCCTCAAACACTCTACAAACAGCAAAAAGCTAACGCAACGAGCAGGAATCGAACCTACGCGGGCAAAGCCCAATGGATTTCAAGTCCATCTCCTTAACCACTCGGACATCGTTGCACACCGAACACCCCCTCCGCTCGACTGCTATGTGTGCGGAAAAACCACTCCGCGTTGAGGGAGAACACCTCTCCCCCTCTCTCATCCTTTTTTGGCCGTCCTCTCGACCACCCATACTATATTTGATTTCGTGTCCACGGAAAGAGATGTCATGTTCAAGGTCGACTATGCGAAACGTTTCAATTGTCATTTCATTTTCCAGGCCTACTACTATGTTGCATCCAATCCTTAACCCAGATATTTTGCGCGCAAAGTTTTTTATTGTGTGTGTTGCGTAAAAGTTACAAAAATAGTAACAAGGTTTGTTTGTTTTTTCTATTTCCTCACCTTTTTGTTACTATTTTGACCTTACTCAAACCAAGTGGACTTGATCTTTTGTAGTCGGTGTTTCCTTGCTCCTAATTGACTCTATTTCCGTATCAAGGTGAGCAAAAGGTGAACGCAACGAGCAGGAATCGAACCTACGCGGGCAAAGCCCAATGGATTTCAAGTCCATCTCCTTAACCACTCGGACATCGTTGCCATGAGAGTCTCCAATCTGTTCGGCGGGTAAATACGAGTAACAACGCCTCAATTTGCATGAGAGGGGCGAGAGAAAAGAGAGCAACCCGATAGTTATAATGCAGGACGAATTGAAAGTTAGTGTGGTTTTATGACTTTAAATGGAGCGGTTTGAAATTGAGAAAAGGGGAATTGTTAACTTGGTAATAAAAATAAAAATAAAGACTGCGAAATGTTGTTTAGAGCTCTCTAAAAGGATTTTTAAGGTTTAAGTGGGACAAACGCGTAATCAATGAGATTTTTTCCGCTTTTCTCGAAGGTTTTACTTTTAAATCGTAGTGATGTGTCATGTTATGATCGGCTCACAAAGATTGTCTCGTCTAGTTCATGATCTTTACGCAAAACTACAGTAGGCTCCACGGAACCAATTCGCATTCTTTTCATGCTAAGCTCACCTTGCGATAATACATGGAGAACGACATCGTGACCAAGGCTCTGAATATGAACTTTTTCCAAGTGAAGAGACCAAAACGAAAATGAGCTATATTGAAACCGCTTCGCGTTTTTTTGTACTCTTGCCCGCCTCCAACAACCGGCGCTAAATAAATGCAAATGTAGCAAATTGAAAGATAGTCGGATTAGGCAGAAAGAGCACAGCGAAATGCGATTTCAAACTATACGGTATGTCGCGAAAGGTAGTAGGGGGCGTGGCCGGCGAGCATCAATCCGCTTAGGGCCCAGATAATTTTGCTCGTCATGTGTCGCTTCTCGTTCGCTTCAAAACTATCATGAGTCACTTTGGTTCACTTTCCGAACAATTTCCAATTTTCGCTTTCTTCCGTCTGGACAATGAAAACAGACATGTCTGTCTGTTTAGCATACGTATTGTTGGTATACATGAAGCATGAACCAAACTTTCTTATTCTTCGGTTTATTTTTAGTCGAGCGCTTCGTACTGGTATGTTGGAGTTTCCTGTATTCCATGTATGTGAGTGTTATGAGTGGAAGTTTAGTGGGTCATACTGTAAAAAAACAGTTCTAGAAAGGGGTTAATCATAAGGTAGATAAAATTGTTACAGGTTAAGGAAAAGGAGATGCTTTTGAGACTTTGTCTTTTCTATTACTGACGGACAAATTTCCTGTATCTGTCTGTGTTTTGTGATTAGCGAACAGTGGTAAATCTTCATAAATTTGAAAGAGTCCAATTTTCCAACTTTTAATGGTGATTCACCTGACATTTTCTGAAAATGACACCCCCAAACGTATCTGCGCTGTCCTTTCCAAGTGCGTCAAGGTTGTCCCGACGGTTGCGCGGTGTGCAGATGGTCAGGGGTTCGATTCTTTTCGTGTTATAGCATTTTTGCCTTTTCTGGCAAAGTGTGTTGGAACGGAAGCCAGCCAAAGAGCTGCGGCAGCAGCTTGAGCGGCTGGTATCAACCCCACACTGTATGATGGACAAGACTACAGTACTTTCTTTCTCACAAAAGTCACGTATGGGCAAGTTATGAGTACTTAAAGTTGACATCACCTTGCCATATATTTTTTGTCAAATTGAGCTCTTAGATCTTGCCCTCTTGCCCAAAACTTGACTTCTATATAAAAGGAAGTGTTCAAGTTGTGATCGGCCTAAACTTTTGCACTGATTCAACTCGGTTTCCCATCCCCATCAATCGATAGTTATCACAATAGCATTTTTGTATGGATAAGACAGTTTGTTATTTGAAAAGGCGCTTTTTATGCTTTTGAAATTGTGTCTTTTTCATTGAAATTTCTATTCAAAAGGAATCTATCTTAAGCAAACAGTTTTACATGTATGTTTCTTATTTTTCATCGAGATGCGATTTGCAATGCAACGATCATAAACTACACGTAATCGAAATATTGACCTAGTATGCCTACACTTTATTCGGGGCCTTCTTGAGTACAGTAGGCGTGGTTTTGTACTTATTGAGAAAATGATGCATTTGTCAATTCTACCGTTTCGAATAGTCATCTCAACACAAAATGAGGAAATATACTTTGAGTGGGATGTCGCAAAAGAAACTGCTCTTGCTCAGCTTCTATCTGATGAAATACCTGGTTGGAAGGTAAACGTCAAGTCTGCTTCCTAGAAACTGCCTTCCTCAGTACATTCCTCAATAAATAACCGCAATTTCTACCCCGCGTTCTATACACACAAAACTTTTCCTTTACACTCATCCAAGGCAATCTCCAAACTAATCGTAGAATATAATAAAACGAAGGCCGAATTCTCCAATAGGTCGGCTTTTCATCGAACCTCTTCTCCCCCTTTTCCACACCCTTCAAATTAACATATGAGAACGCAGCTTCCGACAAGTCAGTCATGCATTAGACGGGCCGGCGCAAAGCAGCTTGTATGATTATTGAAACATTGCGAAATGGAATGGACTGTCGTCGGCGTGGTGGAAAAGACAAAGTGCACGTGTTTTCGTGAGGGTAGATCGCCCCTCACTGCCCCCCAGCTTGTTTGTCTTTCTCGGTGCGGCTATTTTCGGAAACAAACTGGCTCCCGATCCGGGGGGTTCAAACGTCTGCTTCTCTCGCCCTCTCCCCCAATCTTTCTGGATTTCCTCGTTTCTCACTGTGTAATTCGCATCGGCTTCATTGTTTTATTCATAATCAAAAGTCCACCTGTCCAGTCTTGATTCGTCTTTTCCATTGCTCCGTTTTTTCCTGATCATTGTGTTTTTTGTGCTCCGTGATTTCGTGTCCAACTCGTATGATGTTTATACTCGAAAAACAGAGTCAGGCGGATTTGGATTTAGTAGATCAAATGGGCATTACGAGTTTCATTGAGGACTTGTAGAGCTAACGTAATAGATAAACATCAGAAATTAATTCTGATGATGGGAAGTGATATCATGGTTATGGAAAATCATTTTTCATTCTATCCGTTAGTTTTATCTTGTTTATTTTGAATGTTTAGCTTGTGAAAAACATAGTTTAGTAAAGAGTTAAAGTAATAAGTTGATGGAACTCAGTTTGACCTACCATAACGCCTTTTGACCTACCATGACGCTTTTTGAGTTACCATAATGATTTTTGACCTACCATAACGCTTTTTGACCTACCATAACGCTTTTTGACCTACCATAACTCTATTTGACCTACCGTAGTGCAGTTCGACCTACCATAACACGTTTTGACCTACCATAGTGCAGTTTGACCTACCATAATGATTTTTGACCTACCATAACTCTATTTGACCTACCGTAGTGCAGTTCGCCCTACCATAACGCTTTTTGATCTACCATAACGAGTTTTGACCTACCGTAGTGAAGTTCGCAGTACCATAACGCTTTTTGACTTACCATAACTCTATTTGACCTACCATAACGCTTTTTGACCTACCAAAACGCTTTTAGACATACAATAACGCTTTTTGACCTACCATAACGCTTTTTGACCTATCATAACTATATTTGACCTACCATAACTCTATTTGCCCTACCAAAATGCTTTTTGACCTACCATAACTCTTTTTAGCATACAATGACGCTTTTTGACCTGCCACATTTCAACTGAAAATGTCTACCTATGATGTTCACTGGCAACCTTGGGAAATTTAACAATACAAACACAATTTTTGAGCAGCAAGACTATGGTAGATCAAAATTTGTAAACTGACTTTAGGCCAGAACTGTAGATCTCGATGTTCAAACCTTCTTAGGATCATCTTTAATAATTCATTTGTGTACCAACTCCACCCCCTTATTCCAAGAGTGAAATTGAAAGTATTTATCCAAACTGGTCAGTTGTCGACCCTGATACTTGTCTCTCGCCAAGTCCAGAACTCAGTGGGGCAAAACAACTAATGGAAGATCTTGTTTTGGAAAATAGTCGCCTCCTTGTCGTATATTCGAATGAGCATAACTCACAACATCCATGAACACAAGACGGACCACACGGCCCCCCAGCAAAAAGAGAGGCACACAGATTTACTCTGGTGGCCGTTTTCTCCGTTTCCCCCCTTTTTTCCTACCTTTTTCCCCTTTTTTCACTGCATTTTCTTGCAAAATTGCGATGATTTATTGGTTAAATGGTCCCTGAGACCAAATTCAAGTGAACATTTCTTCTATCGCGTGCTGGCGAGAAAGAGCAGTTTGGAAATGTTTGAAATTCGAACTCTCATGTGACCCCACGTCTTATCCACACGCTTTTTTGTTTGATGAGAAATGTGAAATGCAATGAAATTCAATGAAATTCATGATGTTTTAATATTGATTGGTTATGGTTGGTTGTAGCGTGTCTTGTTATCTGAAAATTTCAAACTTAATGGTTTTTAGGTGTTTTGATCATATGATTCTGATTTCAGGGCTTTGCAAGTTAGCTCATTAGCCAGGCTCCAAATTTTGAAAAAAAAACAAAAACAAAAGAGTAAATTTTGATACTTTGATTTTCGAGATGAAATTTCAGGCTCCTTGAGCACATTTCAGACCGAAAATCAACCAAAACCAGTTCTATCACACCTTTTTCATACATTTCAACCCCTCGGTAGTCATTCTGTACCGAAATCACATTGTGGCGAATCAATCTGATGTAACGTGCGACAAGTACATGAAAAAATATGGTCAGTTTATTGCGCGGCCCTCCAACTTTCGCTTTCCATTTCTCGTCTGTCATCAAAAAATTTTTGGCCGGCGCGGTTCAACAGTTTGGATGGCCGCAAACATACACACACCACAAAAACTTCTTGAAAACCAATTAAACGTCCACATCTTCCTTGTTTCTCCTTCTGTTTACCGTTGCCTTTATCAATGCGGGTTTTGGTACTGATCTTCGTGTTTTTTCTGTTCTCCAAATCTTCTTATAAATCTGCGGACAGTCTAGAAGTGATATTACTCATTTTTTGACAAGCGAGACACATCTGTCTTGAAAACACTTGCTATAATGCCACGTGGCATAGAACCCTTCTTCACCGTCACCCCCTTTATGCCCAGAAATCCATGGTGGTCGCCTCCTGATTTTGTTGTTTACGCGAAACTTTGTTGTGTTGTTCGTGCCCCCCTCCTCTCCCCAACAACTCACTGTCTCTGTTTATGGAAGCCGTTTTTTCACTCCCCCCTCTGCCTGACTAGTTTTAATTTGGCATGTGTTCCTTCTTCTCGAAGGGGTCGTCGCTGACCACGCAGGGATGGAGGAGGAACGGCGAAAATCTTCTTCTTCTTTCTCTTCTTCTTCTTCTTCTTCTTCGACGGCGACGACGACGACGACAAGACGGGCAATGTGATGTGAAAATAACAAAAACAATTTGTGGATTTTATTCTGTTCATCAGATCCATTTTTTGCTGCGCATTCCTCGGAAGACCACACCCCATTTGACCACATTATTCTACATTTCGAGATTTTTCGGATAGATAAAGGTATCTTGTTGTGTATTCTGCTTTTCGCATTGCTTGTTTCTCACCAGGTAAGTTCTGACATCACAAACACCAAACTAAACCCATTCTTCAGTTTTTTTTTCCGCGAGAACTCTTACATTATTTGCTCAGCGTTCGCTTAGATTTCTGGTTTGCAATTAGGTGAGAGCTTGTTATGATCAAAGATTTTGTCGGATTTCGATTTTGCAACAGAGTGTTTTGCAAAGATGCTTATCATCTGATGTATGGATAGACCCCCAGGTTAACTGAAAACTGAAAGTGGAGCAGATAAAAAATAAAAGCCCCCTTTCATTTGCGTCAAGCTCTTTCTGTTTCTCTCCTCCCGTTTCCCCTTCCAAGTTTCTCCGCGCAACATCACAGAACGCTCAAAGTGTTTCTCTCTTCATTTTTCCCCATCACATGTTTATGTACCTTCCAAACCGTTTCTCCTCCTTCTTATCCGTTCACTTGGAAGATGTGGAAGATGTATCGCATGAATGCATGACAAACAATCAAGAACTAGTCAGAATCGTTCATGTCATTTCGTTCCAAATCCCTTTCTCCCTGTAGAATTAAGAAGTTAGAACTGTCAAAATAAAGATGTTGCTGATAGTATCTGAAGTGCCAGACACTGGGTGTTTCCGACTTTCCGACTACCCGACTTTCCGACTTACCGACCTTTATAGCTGTCAACCCCGATTTTTGGGGTTAACCCAGAATTGATAGACGTTTAGGAAAAGGAAAGGGAAAAAGAAGGAGAAGAAGACGTCTTGCAACAATCTATTTGCTTTTCTCTGAACACGTAAGGTGATGTAAACTCAAACAAACTTTAATTGCACCCCTATCCCCATAGACCATGATATCATATCAAACTTTTGAATCCTTATATTTCGCGAAATCCACATCCTTGTTTGGCCGCTGGTGCACCTGCCTGGCACGTACGTGATATTCAGATCTTTCACTTCATTCACGCTGCAGCTTAAACTCTAATTCAGCTCATCTCCTCCCCGGAAACCGTTGTCATGATCCAGAAGGGGAAAAAAATGGTGCACAAGCCGTGCCGAGGCTGCCTCCCCGAAACCAGCTCTCCAAATTGTTTGCTCTCCGTCCGTTTCTCCTGCCTCAACCGCCACCTCCACACCGTTAGACCTTTTTTCTCACTTTCATCATCGGAATTTTTGATATCCGGATGCTCGATTAATGCTGTTGCTCTTCTCCCTTGTGCCCCCCTATCCCTTGTTTCATGCTTCATTCCTGAAACTTTTGCCGAGGGGACGAAGAAGGCGTGGCGCACATTTTTTGCTCGCGGGGCTCCATCTTCTCTCAATTTCTCACGTCATTCGACATGATGCGCGGCGCTACCTAAAAAGTGCGACGCTTCAACTCACAGTGAGTTTATTCGAGTTTCAATTTCAAAATGAAAAGTTTTTGAGAAGTTTCACGTGAAAATTCCCCATATTCACGTGAAATCCAATCCGCAACTGTAGCTGTTGGAGCCTCCAGCGGCTCCCTCAAAAAAAAGGGGGAACCAAATTTATTGGTCGAATGAAACTTGGTCCGCTCCGTCGCAATTTCATGCATTTCTAAGCGTTCGGACTTGTTACTTCATGACACCCCGAATCCCAGTATCCCCCCTCCGCTCCAACAATTTGTTCGGTTCGTTTCCTCCCCGCTTTCTTCTCCTTCACTCCTTACAAAATGAAATAGCCCAGTTTATTCAATTATCGCTCATATTTCCTCTCTCTCTCTCTCCATTTTCCTGAAGAAACTCTACGGCGTCTTCTCCTTCTCTCCTGCTTTCTTCGTCGGTCAATCTCGTCATCGTCTCTCTTTTCGCCCCACGGACCAATTGCTATTAAGACAAGCATCTGCGCATTCATCTTTCTTGCTTCTCCTCTCGCTCCCTTCAGCTTATGGATTGTCCCCCGTCCCCTCCCCTTCTTGCTTGTTGTGGTTTCGGAAATGGGAAGAGGAGGGCGGGTAGAGTATGTGTGTGCAGCGTTCATTATGTATTTCGAATTGGTGAGGGTGGTCGCGGAAAGGGTCACTCATTTCACACTGCTTTCCGGATTGATTTTTCCAAGTTTTGTAGTATCTTACTTTGAGTTAACTAAAAATTGTAGTTGTAGTCTAGATACTGTAAACAGCTGTTTCAAAAAGGCGAGGGCTTTAGAAAAATTAGTTTTGATCTACCAGGTTCTCTTGGTCTTTTCAGATCGCACATTCTATAATCTGGTGTCCCCGCAGGGTGGTAGTTTAGCAGTAGAGCAGACTTGCAGCAGCAAGTTTTTTAGAGTCTCTGAGTACGGTTTGCCAACCTGCTCTATTGCAAAGTGCAGAAGGTAGATCAAAACTGATTTTACTAAAGCGCGCGCTTTTTGAGATCAACTTTCTCGATGAACCATTGCATCAACTATTGCTATTCATTAACTTTACCTTTCTCTAACTATTTCAACTAGTCGCATCCCCATTTCCTCCTCAATTCCATTGCCTTTGTGACACTTCCCTCCACTGACCAGTTGACCTCTCCTCCCAAAAAACTGCTCTGAACACCATCGTTTCCGTAACACAGAAACGCGGAGAACAATGGAAGAAGTCCATTCCATTCAATGCCCTCCACCACCACTACCACCAAAGTTTCTCCCCTCTCTCGCTTCTCTAGCCGCCCTCTCGTTAGTAGGGGAGGGCCCCCCCGATGACCTTTGTGTCAGTCGCCGACGCCCCGGCTACTACTTTGCACTTGGCGCCGAGTTCATGTGTCAGTTTGCTGATGAGACTTCTCCTCCTCCTCCTTCTCGCCCCACCTTTAGACGGCGCCTGTTTGCAAACTGTAAAATATGCCGGCCGTCACACTCATATTTCGCGAATTTTTTTCAAGGGGTAGAGAAAAAGGAATCGCGGCAAAGAGTGCGGGTGGTGGTGGGGGGGGAAGAGGCATCGAATTGAAATGACAAACAGTCGTTCGTATTGTGTGTGTGTTGCATGCTACGGCCAATTTTTGCTGAAACCGAGTTTTCTCTGTACTCTGGCGGAGGCCCATGTGGACGACATGTGCGTTTTTAATCTGCAAGAGTGTAGTTCGCTTTTGTTTTGTGATTGTCTTTATAGTCACATCTGGGTAGCCTAGTAGCTGAATGTGAGCATATTGAGTAGAATAAAAACTTGATTTTAACAGCTTGCGTCCTAAGTTTTGCACCTTGCCTAGCTAGGCTAGCTTCCATACCTCCAAGCTACAAAAACCACAAACACACACATACACACTCACAAATCGAAACTTCCTGTCCGGTTTGTTTCACCTCATCCTTCCCCCCTTTCATGGGATGATGTCATGTTTCGAAACCACAAGCAAGGAGAAGGAAAAACGGCTAGGGGCAACATTGAAAAGCCCTCGCTTTCTCTAGCCCCCTATTCTCTATCGCTTAATATATCCTCCTCCTCTTCCCAAGACTTTCCTTCTCACCGAACTGCCGACCGATCCAGTCAGTAATTTGGAAAGTGAAGCAAAACTGTGGAGGGATATAGGAAAGAAGAGAAGAGAAGCGCACTTTCATGGGTGGTGAGGAATTTGTGATCTATTTTTTTTTTCTTTTACCATTCATCTTTTTCAAAAAATCGGACGCTCATTGTGACGTCTTCGCCAGATTTCTACGTAATAAGTGTTCCCACCTTGTATTTGCCCAACAATTTAATTTAACCGAAAAACTTTGGCAAAGTAGAGTCGCCAACAAACAACAGGTTTTGGTTTAGGGTCATAAATTCAAGAATCCGCCCGTCATCCCCCCTCTTCCATTCCTTCATGCCTCCGTCCGTCCACATAGTCGATCATGGCCAACACACCTCGACCAGTTAGTCAGTGACAAAACCCTCCCATCCTGGCTCGTCCCTTCCACCGCTTGTTTGCTTTCCGCACCTCTTGTACTGTGTCTTTCGAAATCCAGCAACATTGCGCGATGACCATTCGCCCCTCGTTTTTTTTTTGCGAAAGTCGACGCTTGGCTTTCATCCACTGTATACATCATATTACGCTAACTAGCACTTGGGGGATGGATGGATGTGTGATGTTGGATTCGCTGCAGACAACCCACACACCACCACCTTCTACCAATCCCATAATTACCAGCGATTTTCGAAGGCGAAGAAAGCGACCAGTTTTGTCTTTTTTTTTCATTTTCATCATGTGTTTTTTCTTGTTGTGAATGGACCACAGGTGTTCTTTGTGCATCCGCCAGTGTCTGTAATTAGGCCGGCTTTCTTCAATTTTCATTACATAGTACTTTGAAAAGTTATGAAAAATTGAAAATTCTGGAGCCGAGCTGGCCTAGAATCCCATCTTTCCATTTTTCTAGTCCCTCTCCACCAAACCGCAGTCAATGCCTAATACACAATACTTTCGATCAATATTCTGATGACCTTTCCCCTTCTCCACTAAAAATAAGCTTCAACTTGAGAAGAGCAGAAGCATCAGAAGCCAATATTTTACCCGCTATATTAGTGACGCGACCTGCAACCACCCTAGGGGCTCAGTGTGAGCAACATACATGACTTCTGAACCCCCGTCACAATCTTTATAATTCGCCTGGTGTCGTCACTTTCAAAATCATCTGGCTTCCTTCTCAAATTAGCCACTCCACCCACTTGAATTGCACTGATCTCCGTTTTGTTTCGTGGAGTTCTCACATTTTTTCCACGCCTTTATTCTCTGACACCACCGGATTAATTTCTTTTCTTGTCAGTTGTGATTTGATCAATGTTTCGTCGAGATTAAAGGAGAGAAAACGGGAAAGATATAGGAGAAAAGAATGCGTATAACATGTATAATTCAACGGGGGGCATGAAAAAAATGTCCGCTTCCCGTTTCGCGCGGGTCCCTGCTCTCTTTTGCCCTTTCTTGCCCGGCGCTACTCTCTAAAATGTTTCTTCTCTCTCTCCACTTTTCGAAACCTGCGGTCGCCGTCATCACTTCTGTTTTTGTTTCGTTTCTCTACTCTCCATTTTTCCTTTTTACCTGAAGTTTCATTTGGTAGGAATGGGAAGTAAAATCACATGCTTATTGTTTCCTCGTCTTTTCCTACTTGTTCGCAACACTATCTTATTGAACTTGATGTCTTCCAGATCAACTTGGATCAACTTGTATCAACTTGGATAACCTTTGAAACAGTTTGTGACGAAAACTAGTCAAAGGTGAGTGCTAATCAGGAAACGCGTGTGTTTCTAATAATATCAAGAGAATCCTCATTTTTTTCTTATAGTCCAGCAAAAAATTGATGCGCGAAGATGTGCAAGGATGCGTGAAACGGGCTAGACTGCAAAAAAAGTTGGCTAAACTTTGATCCTGTTACAGTGTAGTGAAGCATAAAGATAAGAGTTCAGTTTTCTAGAAACTTTTTATTTTTTGATCCATCTTTCATTCCTCAGATTGTCTTTTCGAAATCAAATGACTGCGTGTTTGATCTCGTTTTAACGACGACCATCCTCTCAAAAACTGTCAGGCGTTTTTCTCGTTCCCATTTTTCTTTTCTTTTTTTCCTCGTCTCCCAAGAGTGCGGACCTCTTTGTTAGAAAGCGGGGACCACGAACAGAGAATGCAGTTTCTCACGTAGAAGCAATGAAACATCCGATACTTTTTTCGAAAAAATGGCTTGCTCCCATTTATTTCTTCTCTTTTTATACATATCCTTTCCTTTGCAGCAATGAAAGCTTTCTTTTCAGTCATTTGAATTCAATTTTATTACATCGTAGTTTAGTATCTATGTACAAGGTTCAAAATGTTATAGGAAACTAAAAACATAAAATGTGCTAGATAAGACAGAGCACAAAAAGTATCTAGCTTGGTTCTCCTCGCATTGTATGTTTTGCGTCGTACACCTTTATACTTTGGAATTGTTGACCTATTGGCCGACTGAGGCCGATGGCTGTTACGAAGATCATAGGAAAAAAGAGAAGAAGAGAAAAGGGGAGCGAATAAAAAGAGATTTTGTCAGTTGGACTTGAGAGAATGATATAATGACATGAGCCACGGACCTTTTTTTCTAGTTTCTAGTTTCTCCAAGTTCTATTTTACTCGATTGTCTTCTATCTTGTCCGATGCCTTGTCTTTCGCACTTCATTTTTCACGTGACACCACAGTCGTGTGACCCTTTTTTCCTGATAAGCTTCATTGAACGGGCAATTTGAGTCTGCACAGGTGGAAATCCAGGAAATTGAGTAAAAACTTTCTCAGAATAAAAGTGATGACCTCACATGCTAGGATCACCTGCCCTCGCCTCCTTCCTCCTACATATCACTTGCCATTGCCTCTCAACCGTATAATTTAGCGTGACCCGAAGTACACTGACCCAAATGGGTCCTCGCACCGAGTGGTGGCGCCCGGCGCCCACTGTACGACCTTCGTGTGTTCGCATATCCCCCCAAGAATCTGAACAGATGACGCCTAGAGCGACAGTGAGAGAGAGAGAGAATGGGGAGAAGGAGATAGGAGAGGGTGAGAGAGAGACCACTCTTCCCACTGACTACTTGTATGTTTCTGCGATTTGTTATGCTAGCTTTTGTAGTATGCATCTGGAAGCTAATTATCCCAAAGATTGTGAAAGTTATAGGCCTAGAATGTCATTTTAGACTATTTGAGTTGATCATAGCTGGCCTAACATGTAAGAGTTCCATTCTAGGCCACAACTCTCAGAACTCTATTTCACGGTTAGTTATAGAAGTTCCTAGGTTCCTTCTGTTTCCCTGGCAGCATAATTTGTAATAAATGAATCACGCCTAGCAAATATCCCAAAAAATCTGCACCCCACATCTCTGGCCGCATCAAACAGTTGCTCCGTCCGTTTTTTCCTGTCTAGTTCTGCCCTCTTACTCTCGTCCAGCTCCTGCCATTCGCCCTCTGTGCAAATCGCCCAAAACTTCGATGTTTCCCTCCAAAAATGTCCTTATCTTGTCAATTTTGATTTCAAGTCAACTCAGCACACACACTCGATTCTCCGAGCGCGAAATAGAGGCGTCACTTTTGCCGGGGCACTGACCTGTGCGCCGTTTTTCCCTTTTTTTCTTCCCCTAAATTTTTTAGGATAGGTTTTTTTTGTTTTTTGGGGAAAAATTATTTTACAATGTAGAATGGGGTCTATGGGACATTTTAAGATTGATAGGGGTTAAACCATGAAAATTGAGAATATTGAAAATACTAAAATAGAAAAACGGAAACTGTAAAAGAGATGGATTTTACGAGCGCATCCTCCTTTTCCTTCTCCCAATAGATACACGCTTTCTAGAACACCTAGTATCTAAAAGTAGCAATGAAGGTTGGTTCCATCCCTTTCCCATTCACGTTTTGATTAGTGATATAGGACGATGATGTAGTTGGAGGCCATGTGGTTCCTGAAGGGAGCACGGAGCACGTGAGTTCGCTCCGGCGGCTGCTCGACGAGCCCAGATACGAGTACGACCTTCCGGTGTGCACGTGTCATAGAAGATGCAAGGTAACAACAAATCAACAAGGGGTTCAAATCTTTTCCTTAAGTTTTTTGGGATTTTTTTATTTCTGTCAAAATTATTTGTAATGTCACGCGGGAAAAATGAAAAATGGAAAAGGAAAAGGGAAAGAGAAAATGACTAGATTTTCGAGATAAGAAAAGAAAACAAAACGGATTCTGTCTTTCGCTTCATTTGCCCCGTTTTGCCCGCACTGACCACCCTTTTGTGGGAGAATTGATAAGCGTGTACTGACTGCTATTTTTAGAGTGCATCATCTATTTTGTTACTTTGTAGTTCTATTTTCTCTGTAACCATATAACCACTTCTTGTCCACACTTGGACAGTTCCGATACAACAAACGAGTAGCAAATCTCAACTTCCAGTTATGGTCACAGCTTCTGTTCCAATGTGTTGAGGGGAGAAAAGTTACATAGAATGTTCATAGTGATTAGATCTCACGGATCATAAACAGTATCCCTTCCAAAGTAGGGGTCATCTACGGAGTGACACGGTGTTGTTGTGTGTACATTTTCCGAATATATCCAACCAACAACAGTTTCGGCTTCCTTCTATTTTTCTTTCTTCGCTTGATTGTTTTTCCGCTCCCCAACTGGAACATGTTTTTGTGGGAGGGAGGTCTGACGATCATCACTTCTACTACATTTGAACTTGTTATTTTTCGAAAATACACTGCTGGGTGGCAGGGGAATAGATGGGGGGACTCTTCCAAAGTTCTTTTTTTCTCTGGATTTTATGAAAGGATGATAATTGTTATCTTGCAGCCAATCAAAATGTACTCGGCTACGCCACCATCGCAGCCGCAACCGAAGCAGCCACGGCAGCAGCAACAGCAGCCGCAACTATCACCGTTCGACTATCCGCACCAGGGATACGGCCAATTGGGACAAATGGGACAAATGGCCCAGATGGGTGGGATGGATCAACGACACCAAATGCAGCAGCAACACCATCAGCAGCAGCAGCAACAGCAACAAATGGGACAGATGAATAACCAAATGAATAACCAAATGAACAACCAAATGGGAGCACGACAACCTGGAGCCGGGATGAACCAGATGGGTCAGATGAGTCAGATGAACCAGATGACCCAAATGAACCAAATGACCCAAATGAACCAAATGGGTCAGATGGGTCAGATGGGTCAGATGAACACGATGGACAACCAGAACAGGTCTATGAACATGAACAACATGAACAATATGAACACCATGAACAACATGAACAACATGACCATGAACCCAATGCCAACCCGAGCCATTGACCCACCCCGCATGAACCAGATGGACCACAATGGTCAGATGATGAGTCAGGGGATGAACATGGGATCCATGAGCATGATGGGCGGTCAGATGGGCGAGATGGGAGGCCAGATGACTCAACATCAAATGGCTCAGCATCATCAGCAGCAGCAGCAACAGCAGCAACAGCAGCAATCGTGAGTTTGTTTAGTTTTTTTCTGGAGCACGTGAGAATCTGATCCGGAAGTTGGGTGATGTTGGTCTTCTAGCTAGCATAGTTAGTAAAAGCTTAACTCCCTGTGTTTACACCCTGAGAATTCAAAAGATCCATTGGTCACATGTACATGTTAGTGCACCACACCAAAAAATTCTGACAACATGAAAAAAACAACACTTTGACCACGTGGGGGGAAACAAGTGAATCAAATTGTGTGGCCAGTTCAATGCGACTAACTTTTCAACTGCTCATTGAGCTTTATCGTCATGTATTTTTTTCTCCTGTTTTTGTTCCAGTCGTTTTTCCCAGTCAACGCTATAGTAGTCTGGAACCGGCGAAAACTGGAAAGTGGGAGAATGAGAAGAGAGAGAGAGAGGGAGAAAGTGTTGTCAAAAACAAATCATTTGGCAACATGGAGACAGAAAATAGCGTTCTTCTCAAATAGTTTTCCATGTATTTTTGTTTATTTTTAACTCTAACTTCAACTTCATCTTTTTTTCCACTCTATCCAGCCCAGAACCTGTCTTCGTGTTGACTGTTTACCTCAAAATGTTTTATAAGCATTCCCTCTCTCACTTTTTCAGTTCTCATCCAAGTTTCTCTTTCTAGAACACGGGCTTGTTGTTTATTGCAACTTCCAGATAAGTGGGTGAACATGTTTTGACAATAGGCGGGGAAGGAGTGATTCACTATTTTAACCGACCACATCGTTCCGTGTGTTTTCAACGACTCTCTTGTTTTTGACTTATGACACTGATTTTAGAAGCAGTGGCAACATGCAGATGCAGTCGAGAATGCAGTACACGCAGCAGGAGAAGCAGCGCTGGGAACAGTACCATCGGGCGCAGCAGCAGCAGCAACAACAAGCTCAGTCTCAGGTATGTTTCCATTGGATTTTGGTGTTCTTTTGCTAATCTACCACCCTGCGGGGACACATGTGTGAGGGCTCTGAGAATATTGTGATCCCCATTTATCCTGTTTGATAACGCGCTCCATCGCACTCCGGACTGCTGGTCGCGTTGAAGCGCGATATCATAGTGGATGGACAACACCAGCACGCCATTTCACCTTCATCATGACTATCATGATATTTTTGATCAAGAAACCAACTTATTTCAGATGTACCAATCCCAAATGCAGCACGCACCACAACCACCTGTCCCACAACAGGTACCCCTTCCAAAACAACCTGCCAAAACCAACACGCGTCGGAAGAGAACTGTGAACAAGGCGCAGCTCGATGAGCAGCCCCAGGCTCATCACTTCCAACCACCACCACCTTATGGATACCAGCAGGTAATCATTGAGGGTCTAGAGAAGGGCTCCCAAATGGTCCTTTGGCTTAGCGATGGGGTTTATTGTAGCCTGTTGAGACTCTTATCTTGTGTTCGGACCCTTGTCATTTTGACTAAATTTTTGAGACAATCAGATACCCTTCTTTTACATTTATATTTCCAGCAGAACAACATGATGAACATGAACTCTCATCATATGAACCCTGGCTCCAGCCAACCTTTGCAACACCATATGTTGCATGGAGCCGCAAGTGGCTCAACAACCGCCTATCCAAATTCAAAGTGGGTTTCCTTATTTTCACTTCAATCAAACTTTTCTCCTTATAGATCGGAGATGGTTCGCATGGAGCTGCGCAACTCGATCCATGCCAAGCAGCAGCAACAGCAGCAAACCCAAAAGGCGAAAGAGCAACAACCACTGGAGCATCAACGTAAGTGAACCGGATGGGCGCAGCTATTTTTGGAGAGTAATGCATCATGAAGTTGAATATGCAAAACATGCAAAACGTTTCAACGATTAGGCGATGTGTGGGCTGTGGGTCTTCATAGAACGCAAATCCCTAGGACATGAATGGTACTTGGAAAATGAGCTGGATATATAGGAGAGGAAAACAGGGAAAAGAAAATAGAAAATAGAAAAAAGAAGAATGGAGAAGCATAAAAATAAAAATAGAAAGGTTATCCCTACAACTTGGCACAAATTTCCTCCATGACCAAAACACTTGTGTGTGTATTTCAAGGAATGGTTCGCTGCTCATTGTTTTCCTCTTGCCGTTCTCCCATTTCCCTATCGTACAAGGAAGAAAACATGTTTTCACACAGTTATTCCGAACACTTTGACGTCGAGTTGCTCGGGTACTCTGAGCCCCCACACATCATCCGGCCCACCCATCAACAACAACATCATGTTGTAAACAATAAACAAGTGGGAGGAGGCGTTTGATACTACGTGCGCCAACTACGGATTTGTAGTCGCCACAACAGCTTAGGATCAGGAAAACTTTCATAAACACTAAACACTTTGGACAAATTTTAATCTATTTTCCTCTTTTTCACATCTAGAATCCTTAAGCTCAACTTGCCCTCTGCTCGTTTTCGAAACAAGCCGCCCAGCAATTATGGATGTAGTAATGAAAAACAAAAACATGTTGATGACCACCCACTTTCTCTGTCTTCATAGAACGGCCCGGCGCGAAAATATTTTTGTAGCCGTCCGTCGCGAACGGCACTCCTGTGTTTGGCTAGGATTTGTCGAGGAGAGAATAGACCCTCCTTGACGTGTGAATGTGAAAAACACGTATCACATACACACACTTGTGAAAGTGTTCCGTTCGTTCGTTCGGCCGTTCGTGGTCAACAAGGCCGCCTTTTCCGGCAAACAGACGAGTTGTCGATTCACTTTATCTTCTTCTCTTTCTTTTAAAGATTCAGCTGAGCAAAAATCTTGGCAAACAACCTTGGGCAGAACATTAAGCTTCATAGTTCAAATTGTTGATAAACTTCAATTTATAAACACTTTGTTTTCATAACATAACTGCTCGTTGCACTTTATGAAACAAAAATCGCGTGGTTCTCTTAAAATTCTGAGAAAACAAGATCAATTTCTGATCCCTCCGTCTGCTTCGAAAATCTGTTATTCACTCGCAATGAAGCCTAGATTTGTTATGTTTTTTCTTTCGTTCGAACACTTTTTTGTCTCGAAAACAGAGGCAGATCAGCGCAATAATACAATTCGTCGAGGTTCGCGCGAAAATAAAAACATAAGCTATTCTGACGAATCCATCGAAGACTTGCTCTGAGACTCCTCCCCCTTCTGACCCTCCCACTTCATACCTAGTGGCTCTCGTATTTCATTCCATTCCTCTCGCTTTACAGATCGCATTCAACCCTCCACTTCCGCTCAGCCAGCCATGCAGCAGCAGTACCAGGGACAGTATGCTCAGCAGCAGCAGCAGCAATACCATCAGTCCTCGTCGATGGCCCCACCAATGGCTGTGCCACAGCACGCTCAGGACCATTTGGCGCCGCCACCAAACAACTTCACCACTCCACAGCAGGGTGGACCGGGACAGCTCAATCAGAACACGCCGATCTCGAGCGTGGCGAGCACCAGCTCGGCGAGCAGCTTGGATTTCCCGAATGACATCGCCTTTTTTGATATGCAGGTAAGCAAGAGAGAAAGAGAGAGGGTAGATCATAAATAAAAACTGAATTTCAGGACCACGAACTGCCAGTCTCCTACGACAAACTCGAGGAGAACCTGAAGTCGCTCACAGTGCACGACTTCCAAATCTTGGGAAGATGCTCGGTAGGTCAAACCCCTTCAAATCTAAAGTAGATCAAATTGGAAGTATACCTCTTTCAGTTCGACTTCTCCAACCAGCAAACCATCGACTTTGTGCGTCAAATCTTGCTGATGTAAACTACAGTACTCCACTACTCAATAACATGTAAACCACCCTGATATTTAGTCCCGATCAACTTGTACAAGTATTATAGATATGTAGTAATTAAATACCCTGATATATATTGTGAGAAAAATATTTGAAAAATGAGAAAAAAATAAGAAAAAAAAAATTTAAAAATTCAGAAAATTTTCAAAAAAAAAGACCACTGTAGTTAGCCTTTTGCGAGCTGTGCTCTGAAAAAGGAAAAATAAGCATTCCTTACTATGTAAAGATACCATCCCCGTAGGTCCCAGCCATTGCCGTCCCAACTGTCATTTGTCCATCTCATCCCGAACATCCCCACCCCCACAATTCCTATGTCCCCTCGCTTTTTCCTATTTGCTTGACCATTTTTCGTTTACCTCTCTATGCTTTTATACCAGTCCATTTATTTCTTCTGTTGTATTCCAAGTCCTATTCTTATGCCCTTCTGTCCAACCGTCCCATTTGAACAACTAGCAACGTAGATAACGATTTGATCACTATTCCCCCGTCTCAAATTCCACTTCCAAATGTTGTGTCCCTTTCTTTGTATCAAAATTGTAATCATTGTAATTGACTCGATTTGGATTTGGATTTGAATTCATTTAAATTTATAATTAAACATGAAAAGAAGCAAATAAATCATTCAGTATATCTATTTTCATAGCATGCAACGAAGATTGAACTTTGACTCGATTCCATGGAAAACTATCAAAAAAAATTTATAATAACTGCCACAATTTGTAGAACCAACCCCAATTGTGACCTTTTTTGCAACGGTATTCCTTTTTTCCTTTTCAAAATCATCCCCCAATCCCATTTACCCTGTCTCTTCCCCTTCTTCATACACCTCGCCAACCATTCGACCAGCAAGATTGATTGGCGAAACGGAAAATAAAGTAAAATACAACAAAATGTTCAGGTTTTTGTCGTCTTCTTCTCTCTCTTTCTCTCTTTTTAACTTTCTGTTTTTTGTTGTGATTTGATTTTTTTGGTATGTATAGAAACATGAACATTTTCCCAATACAAGGCGTTCATCATCAATTATTCAAATGTCCAGCAGGACCAAGAAAAGAGGATGCTTTTCTTTAGCTTTTTCTGGTTTCTCGTGTCTTCTATTTTCCTTTTTTGTAGTTTTTGTATTGTCTTGCAAAGAAAACATTAATTTTTGAGCTTTTTAGTAGTACTGATAGATTTACAGGGTCATAAGATGATCAGAGCTATTTTCAACTACTTAAAAATGACATCAGGGGTCACGCTATAAAGCTCTAAAGGTTGAATTGATTCAAATTGCATTGAAATTGTATCTGGATTATGTTAGAAATCTGTCAGAAAACACGTCGGTTAAATTTGAATCAAGTCATATTCGATTATTGTTTAAAATTGAAAGAATGTTTTCGGTTAGAGATAATATTAAGTTGTAATTGCTACAGTAGCAATTTTTAAAGCTTCATATCTCCGCTCCCATTGTTTTTAATTTGATATGAAAGCCTGATCTGAAATCCTTTAGTCAAGACCATTGGAATGGTACCAGTTCCATGTTAAAACTCAAAATACCACGTGATTTTATAATACTGTCGAAAGGAACAGACAACCTGAGGAGAAAAAGAAGAAGAAAACAGTGGGACCAACCAAAGTTCAACCGATTTCTTATTTGTCTGCCACTGACCAGTATTGATTCAACCGTTATCATCCTTATCATGAGATTCCTTTCTTTTTTCTAGTGTTTCGTTTATTTTGCAAACTGATAGGTCACGAAAAAAAAAAAGAAAACAGTGAAGCCCTCCCTTAGAAATTAAACTTCGATTTGTTTTCTTTTTAAGACTGCCAGACGTACCAGGACATTTCGAGCGATTTGTCAACGTCATTTTTGAAGGATTTGAAAATACAAATAATAGTGGCTTTGTTGAGTGAAATTTTGTTTTGGTTTGCTCGCACTTTTTGCATCTAGATGGACTCTTGTTCTTGGAGTGTCATGTTGTTTTAGAGGTTTTTTGTGGTTTTGAGAGTCAGATGCTTGCTGACTTGAGTTAATTTTTGAAATGAAATACTGTCTAAATTATACAGAAGATATGGTTTTACGGCTTTTGTAGATGACATTAAAGTTTCAAATTATTAGTAAAACAGTTTTGATAGAAATCATAATGAAAAAAAGCATTTTGAATGTTCGAAATTGTTAAATTTACATTTTTACACTGAAAATGATTAAAAATTCATCCAATTTCAGTTCATTTTGATACAGGATTCAACCTCAAAGTGACACAAAATCTACCTAAACCAATTAGAACTGTGTAGACTCATAATAACATCCTATTTTTATACAAAATAAACTCTTGAACTGTCTCCAAACACCCCTCCACCCTCCTCCTTCAAATACAGCCGCGAACAGTTCGTCAATAAGTAAAAACTAAAACATAGTTCAAAAAGTGTTTAGTTTGGAATGTGCCAAAGATCAATAGCAACACGTTGTCTTCGTGGCATTGTTGATTTTTGCAAAAAAGAGAAGTAAGACGGCAAAAAACCACCCTTCACTAAATCATAAGTCAACAGTCAAGCCGACTTGGACATGCGCACTGTTGTTTCTTACACCGTGCACGTTATCAGAACATAAAGATTGTTGCTTGTACTGGATTTTTGGTACTTATATGAGAGATTACTATAGATGACGTTTACTACATCAAAATTAACTGTGATTTGGAAACAAGTACTCTCAAGTCGCAAGTTCATCGCTAATTGTCTTTCAAGTTGTTATTTATTCATTGTCCTGTCACTCACAACCCACACATTTTCATGTAGGTGTTAGGGTGACTAGCATGAGGAGGTGGCTACAATATGATATGTCTCAAGTTATAGTATTTATACCCCTGTGCAGTTACTCATTAGCGCTTCGTTTGATATCATTAGTGTAAATCAAGGTTTAGCAGAAAGTTTGTTCCGCTGTTGGTTTTGAGCCCTGAAAAATTGCCAATTTTGATATGGTTCATTTCTCTGAAAAGTGCGCGGATGCGGAAAACTCATATATCTATCTTCATCTAAAGGCGATGTTTTCTTTAATATTCTGTTCTAGCTAATTTTTCTTATAGAGAAGGATGAGTGCGTTCCTCATTCCTTATTCTTCCTTATTCTCTTTTTTTTCGATCTTCTTTCTTTCTCTTGAAACCGTTAAACACTTTAAAAGTCTTTTTTGAACTTATCAGATAGTTTTCTTACTTACTTTGTCAACCCAAACCATCACCATTAAGGCTACAAAATATAGAAATAGACCCATTGCTCTCTCTGTTGTTGTTTGTGATTATTCCGGCTCACCGGTATCCAAATTAGGAGTCGTCATATGTATCACACATGCCCTAGCTTCTAGATCTCACGTAACTTGCCTAGTTTCCCACTGCTGAATCGAAAAAAGTTATCGTTTTTTGTCTTGCGTCTTATCTTCATGTGAGATCTTCAATTTTCAATTTCAAATTGAGAAAAAATTGTCTTCTCCCCTTTCCTTTTTTCTCCTTTTCATTTTCTGCAAAGAATTTCAGAACACCACCCCCCATTTCCCATGACCCGTATCCATAACCAATTATATTGTGGTGCACATAATAACAGTGTTCTTTCCTCATTCCCCCTTTTCTTACTTCTTCCTGACTTCTATCCCCCACCATCCAGACCTCCCCTCTGGAAAACAGAACGATTAGTAGTGCAACAAGAAAGTTGCACTTTTTGCTTCCGGAAAACTGGTATTCCTTAACGTTTTTGCCGTCGCTAATGCTTCACTTTCCAACTGTACAGTTGATAGACAACGCACAATAGGCGATAAAAGTGAGGAAATTTTTTGTTCACTGGAAAAAAGGCGATAAGAGGGGAGTGGGAGGTGTTTCCGGATGGAAAGGAGGAGAAGGAGAAGAAGAAAAAGTTGATGATGATTTATCGCTGCTTCTTCATCTGTTGTTGATTAATTTTTAACCATCACATAACCGCCGTGAGGGTGGAGGGGGGCTCGTTCTTCTAATTAAAAAATGCTTTTCTTCATTTTTCTTCTGTCTATTTTATCTTCTACGGATGCTGCATTTTTACTTTGAGCCCACACCTTTTTCCCACACCTTTCATTTTCCACGAAACGTCAACCTAACTCATTTTCTACTTTTTTCCCACTTTCCCACTTTCACATTCAAAAGAGTTATTTTTAAGTTTTCTTATCAACACATCCCCGCCCTTCCTCTGGTATATAATAATCCTCTTTTGTTCCCGGAGTCATTTGTCGCCGTTTGCACAGCTTATCCGGTCACTCTGATCAAGTTAACTCAACTTTTTCACAAGTTTACGCTTCAACCCGCTTGATTAGTGATAAAATTGATTATTATCAGTGGCGAGGTATAAACTACACTGGTAGAACAATGAGGAACTCAATTTGTGTTTTCTTGCAGACAAAGTAATATCAATTGAGAATGATTTGATTTTTTTTTCTTGCTTTTCCTTGACTTTTGTAATTGTTATTACTCAATTTTCCTCGACAAACAATGATCATTTTCTTTGCAGAATGGACCTCTCAGACCGCCAGCGATTGAATCTATGGGACCTCCGCAACGACAACTTCCAAACGCATCCCCTCCGTCCCACAATATCAGACCCGGTGCTCATCAAACCCAACGATTTGGAATTCCTGCGCGGTTGGAACTCGGAAACAGGTAAGAATGGAACAAAACAACAAGTCAACTGGCGATTTTAATCTTTTAAGAAGTGAAAAGTGACGCTAGGTCACTTGGAATAGTTTTTGCGAGAACCGTCACATGTTCCGCTACGTAACATGTTTTTCGAGCAATCAGCGATATCTCTTTTGTGTCTGAAATGAGTAATCCCGGCGGTTTTTGAATCGCTTGTTGTGTGTCCACACCTTCTTTTCCATGCTGTTCAGAATTGAATCAGCTCTAATGTGAGGTTTGATTGGTGTTGGAACTCTATCTAACTTTCTTGCTCCACAGGAAGACTCTATTTCAGTTCAAGTTTCTCACAGTTACCGTAAAGTAATTTGAGTCAAAGACTCAAGCTCAGTTCTAACTCCTTCCTGGGAAAATCTGATGTGGAAAACATTCCCATACCTATTCCAAGTATCTAAAATAGAACTTTGTCTTCTTTTGTGCTCTTTGTTAATTTTGGGTGTTCCTAGAAAAAATCGTCATTGTTTTTCTTTTCCCTCCCATTCAAATTTGAAATGAAGATCTCTATCTTATCATTTCCAGAACCCTACCTGCCCGCCGGATCCTCATCGGAACACCTCTACGGTATCTACCTAAGCTTGTCTGACGTAAGTGCACTTTTCTTCCAGACTCTTGATAATCCGGTAATCTCATCACCGCATCTTATTTCATTTTATTCCAGGCCAACGCCAACGACACCAAAATGCCGCGCAGTGAACGTGAGAAACGGCAAAGAAAGTTGCAGTTTCAGCTGAAGCGAAGGAATTCGGTTCTCATGGCCAATGTCAAGGAAGAACTCAATCAACCGGGTAAGGCCCCCTTTTCCATGTTTGCGGTTTGCAGATGACGTACTCTTTCATTTTACAACCCGAAAGAGGGGCCAAAACAAACGTGAGATGGGCGTGAAATGAAATGATGCATCGCGGATAAACAGAACCACCACACATCAGAAGTTTTCAGGTGTTATGCGCCGATCCTGGTCGTGCATGGACTTTGACAGGACACAGTGTCGAGAGGTGGTGGAGACGAAACGAGTCTCGTTCTCTGTCACCGTACCTCCACCGGCTTATCAAGATACGGCCTATGATTTGTGCCCGCCTAAGGTTCGTTGCATAGCCGCCTTCAATTGCCCAATGATTGCCTTTCAGATAAAGCCGATTCTTGTCCGCCGCAATACCACGTTCTCGTATACCGGAAAGGACTGCCTCGAACACATGGACTTTGACTTGTTTGTCGCGTGGCGCCGAGGTTCGAAAATAAGCGATGAGGTCGAGAAACAAAGGAAGAAAGCGATGAAGGAGAAGGAGAAAGAGGCGAATGGCAAAACAAGGAAGGACAGTGACGGGTCGATGAAGAAGGAGGAAGCTGAAGCTGATTGGTGGATTGTTAGATTTGTTAAGGTACATAGCAATGAGAAGAACGGATGATTGTTAACATTGAACTTTGCAGCTCGGCTTTGAAAGCTGCTTCCACCGTCGTCGAGTGAATCCAAGTCCTCCACCATCTGCAGAAGACACCTCCATCGTAGTAGCAGTGGTCAATGCTAACTAAATGTCCTGATATTCGTATAATAATGTTCTGATCTCATTTTAATTTGTGCAATCCGCCCTGCCAAACTACACGTAGTCACCCCCCTCATCCTCTTGTTTTCATTTTCCATTCTCTCCGAACTGGTGTTCTTTGTATGACACGATTTTGTTCTCATTCATTGTGTTTGTGTTCTTCTACTAAATTAGTATGAAAAAGACGCTTTTTATTCATACATTGATTAGAAACAATTGAAAAAAAAACAAGAAAGGGGGAAGGCAACTCTAGAGTGTGTTGGTTTTACCCGGTTGTCCACTGACATACAGACATACGCACACACCGACTCAACAATGCAAATCGATGGAATGAGAATTGATGGTGGGGGGAAATGACAAAGTGAAGAAAGTAAGATGAAAGTAATCGTAGCCTTAAAGTACAGTGATTTGTGAAAAGTGACTAATTAGTTTGGCTGTGACACGGTGGCGTAGATCCAGTGACATCCGATCATGCCCTCCTTCGAGTCGTGGAGGATGGTGTTCAGAGTCTTGGCGTCGAGGTTGTTGATCGGTCTGTCGAACAGACGAGCAGCGATCACGAGTGGGATCTCTCCGGAACGGGCACGGGAGCTCACGAAGAGGTCCCAGAGCTGCTCGGCGCGGGAAGCGTTTTGGTCCAAGAATGGGAGGAGCTCGTTCTTGGTAGGGAGGCAGACACGGAGAGAGAGATCGGTGTATTGGCCGGCTGGGAGTCCCTGGAAGATTTTACATAATGTTAACGTAGCTTTTCGGGGAGAGGGGGAGGGTGTACCTTGCTAGAGCACTGAGCTGGCTTGTCAGCCTGGAAGATTTGCACAAAGTTCTTGAGCGATCCTCCCATGGTGTGGCAGATGTCGCAGTGCACGCTGGAATTTTAGAAATACACAATTTCCCTAACTTCTCAAGTTACCAGGATCCGATTCCTCCGCAACCATTGGCATCAGCGTTCACGCATCTCTCTGGCTTTCCGTGGATTCCAATTCTAGTCTCCAAGTGCACGTAGTACTTCTTGGAGCCGTCGAGTCCTGGAGCATACACCTGAAAAGCATGGCTCCATGATACTTCATCAAGTGCTTTGCTTCTTACCTCAACCTTTCCACCGGACATTCTGAAGCACTTGTGTCCATTCTCACTAATCTCCTCATGGAACTGAACTCCGGCGGTTTTGTAAGAAGGGAACTTGATCAGAAGGGTGTCCTTCTTCGGTCCTGAAATAAAAATGCAATTCGATGAACTCTTTCCCCGACATCCGCATCGATTTGGCGAAGACCAGACGCGCGAAACGAAACAGGAACCCGAACGCGAAGTCAGTTTCTTCCATCCTTATCCCCTATTTTATTCCCCCCTCTACTTTCGTTTTGTCGATTATTTTATGACCGACACAGTATCAGTCTCTCAAGGCCGCGCACTGCCTCCGCCAGAATAAAAAACTTTTTTGTTCGTCTCTTTCTGTGCGTGCGTGTGTGCGACAATCGATTCTTGAAACTTTGGACTGTGTCCGAGAAAAAACCTCATTTCGAAAAAAATCGGATCAGGAGAAGGGAAAAAATGGGAGAAGACAGGTTTTTTTTGAAGGGGATGGGGTGACGTGATAATTTGCGATGTTAGAAGAGTGTCTGGAGTGGTCAATTTGGTGGTGGTCACTAGAACAGGTAAAAGGAAATGATCTGGGTTGGTTTTGCTGAAATTGTGGACTGGAAACTGTCACAGGCTTGCTTTGGAGACACTTTGGGAACTGGTAATGCTTTTCCAATGGATTTTAGCATGGAAAATGCACCGAATATTGCTCAAGAGGCGTCGCAACCAGTAAAGACTTTATTAGATGTCTAAGATTCTAAGCCACTTCTCACACTTCTAAGTCAACCATCGGGCTCTCATGAACTGATAACCCACTTTTTTGATCTTCCAACTACTTGTCAATTGCAAAGAATAACTGTACAAACCTGAGCTAGCCGAGCACGGGAAGTGTCTCTCGATACGGACAGAGATCTCCGACGAAGCAGCCGAAGCGCACGCAGCGATGGCGCACAGCAGTACAATTCTTCGGGTCGTCATCAACGCAAGTCGTGTTTCTCGACACTGGCCACAGGAGAGTCGACGACGTGATAGGACACACACCGAAGAATGGGCGGAGTTGAGTTTGTTAGCGAAAGGCTGCCCACCCTACCTAGGCACGCGACCCCCCCTCCCTCCCTCTCAACGACCGACCCTGATGCCATTGTCGTCACACCAGATAGCTGACCTTTTGGCATCGTGGAGATAGTGTGGACGATAACGAGTTGCAGAGTGAATGGTTTCGGGTGGATGGCGGGTCTGTCTCAAGTTGTTCAAGTTTCGACTGTGATCGGTTGTGTTCAGCGAGCATGTTTTGATGGGAAGATACTGAACCGTACCAAACCGATGAGACACCAAAAATAACTTCAACAACAATGGACTGTATCAGTGACATCATCATCGTTTTAATAGCCCATTCATCACAATTATGTCTGTATCTTGATGTAGCCTAGGATAGATTTACGACGATGACGACATACTTTTTGTATAAGTTTCAAGTAAAACCGTAAAAGCCTGTGTAAAGTTGTCAAATGTGTAATGACGTTATACAAGTATAGACGTGAACAGAACAATAGAAGAAGAAAAAAGAAAAAAGAGAAGAAAAAAGTTCGAGAGGGTATCAATTCTTTGTATCGATGCGAATCGACGACGTCACTATTCAAGAGGGTCTTGCGCGAATTCTTCGAAGCCTCAAAGGTTGGGCGAACAAAGGACCCTCCCGACCACCGTACTCTTTGGAAGAAACACCACCAACACTACAAACTTGAATTCTTTTCAGGTTCTCTGTGTGCGCACTGTGTGACCACTAAAACAGCGCTAATTGCCCTATTCCTGACCATTCCTTGGGGTTTTTCTAGCCGTCTTTTTGTTCAGAACGCTCTCAGATGGCTATCTGGCGGCACACCGCTTGTCCCAAGGAGATTACGATCTGGAAGATGGAGATGTGATCATTTGAACGCAGATAAACCAATTAATTGCTTTCCAGGGGTAAAACTGATTAAGGATTGATAAACAGCACATTTTAAAGCTCTGAAATATGATAAAACTAAATAAAACATTCAGAACTTCTTGAACGTGAAACAAAATATTCTAAAAAAATAGATTATTCGGTTCTTTTTTCTGACGAGAGTTGAAAAAACTGCCAAAAATAAAGAGTTTAGAAGCATTTAAGCTTGTTCCAACATTCAAATAAAAAGTTATCGTTCAATTTCAGCTTCAATGATAGTTTCGAATTGTTATACTTGTATACCAACACATACTTGAAGACATATTTGCTTTCTCACTTTGATAATGAAATATTCAACTTTTATTCTAGTTCAACTCGTCAAAAAAGTTGCAGATCTTTTGCAACAACCCAAATTATTAACAAACTGGAACATCTTTTATTAGACTGTCAGTTCCAGCCATTTCTATCATATCAACTCTACGTCAAATTTAGAATATAAAAAATCAGTTATGAATTGAACATTTTTGTGTACTATCTTATGACTTCTTTCCAACCGATTTCTTCATAATATTGTAGTACAAGAACATTATCTACGATCTCCGTATCAGGGTCAACTTTTTCAATGATTTTAACATACTGAAGTCATAGTCTTTGTGTTTCAAAACAGCTTGAGTACACCCAACTGTTCACCAAGTACTTCCTTTGGTTTCTGGTGAAATCATGCATTGATAATAGCTTTCCATCTGACAACATCGTCATTGTTGCTCTCAGAGTTCTCTGAAAACTCATCCTTATCTCATCTTCATCTCAACAATAACTTCCTCTCATGAATAACCAACATTTCCAAGATTTCAGTTTAATAAACATTTATTTACAAATATAATTTTAAAACATAACACATCATGATTATTTTCTGTTGATTTTCAGGTTTCCGTAAATCTTATGGCATGCCACGTAGCTCTGCTGGTTTTTGAGCATCTGGTTGAACGGCAGCGACCAGTAAACTTCAGCTGGAAGTGGTTGATCCTGAAATATCCATGATTTGCCACCGGTTACTAGAAAAAAACAAAAATTCTGGATACCTTGAAGAAGCTGTATTTGGTTCTTCTGTAAACACCCTCGATCTTGATTTGAGTCGACATTTGTTTGCTAACATCCGAGTCGAAGATATAGACGGTGGCAAAGATTCCCATGGCTCTGACTGCATTGGCATCCTGAAATCAATTATGAGAACCATTATAAATGATTGTCTAGAGTTTACATCAGCCTGAATCAATTGGAGGAAGGATTCCTTAGAGAGTCCTTGCGATGAAATCACATCATCAATATCTGGAAGGCAGAAAGCGAGCTTCAAGTTGTCGTAGCTGCCCTTTTTGAGACCGTCCTGAAAATGCATACGTTTTTTGGATGGGTTTCTCTGAAAAATATATCTTACAGCACAGCTAATTGGCTTTCCGTCAAGCAAAAGTTGAGCTTGAACTCCAAGCTTGTCTCCGAATGTTTCGCAGGCATTGCAGTACAGGCTACAATAAGAAAAAGGTTAAAGGAAAAAAGAAGAGCGTTTACCAAGATCCAAATCCTCCACATCCATTCTCTGGCTGTCTGACACATTTCTCTGGGACAGTGCTCTTCTTGGCACTGTTCTTCAGCTCGAGGTAGATCGAAAAGTCTCCACCAAAGTCCTGATCAAAAACCACATTAAAAAAATAAGAACCAAAAAAAGTTACCTCAAGAACATCGACCTTTCCTCCAATTGTGAAGCAGTTGGGTTTTCCATCCTGTGGCTCCAATTTTGGACCTTTTCTGTCGTTTCCGGACTCAAACTCAAGTTTTTTGGTCCATTTTCCACCTGAACAATACAAAAAACTGGATATCGATTCAAATGAAAGTGGTCCCTACTTTTGCAAGGTTGATGCTTGATGAGCTCAAGTGTGGCACTCAAATCTTTGCCCAGCTCCACATTCTCCACAGCACAAGACAACGCCACCAACGCAACAAAAGCAACAAGAACGCGAAGAATCATCTCTGTCATTCGAAACTGAAACCGACGAGCGAAAATGAAGGTGTCGTGGCTTATGAAGTAATGAAGTCGCGCCCCCAGCTGGATTTCAGAATGGTTTACAGTGCCGTCGATTGTACAAAAGTGTAACAAACACAGACACCGCGAGGTGATCAAAACCACTTTTCCAGTTGCCCCCGGTTTTTTTTTCGACGATAACTTTTACCTCCGCGAGGTCATGAATGTCGAACGACCCCGACTTTTGGCGGCTGAACAATGGAGGTGTATTTTTTGAAACTTTATGGTATGGTTTCCGAGTGGAAAAATGGTGATAGACTACAAAAAGAGAATGGGGAAAAAGGAATATGAAAAGAAAGCCAAAACCCGCATAAAATATCAATTTTCTTCAACTCAAAATGAAAGTTATTTCTTGGCCTGCATGTCGCTCAAGCTGATCGTTCCGTAGAGTTTGTGACATCCAACGAACACAGATTGCTTCTTGATGATCTGGTTGAATGGGAGGTTCCAATAGGTCTGAGCATCCACTTGCTCGTCAGTTCCCAGCTTTTTGAGCTCTCGAATGCGAGCCTCCAGTTTGCGTTGAGATCTGGAAAACTCGAGATAGAAAACAAAAATTGAAGAGGTTGCAAAAGTCAAATAAGATCAAACTCACACTAAAAGTGGCTTGATATCCTTGTCAAACAAGTAGACGGTGACAAACAGGCTAAGCTTTGGTGGTCCATTTCCTTCCTGAAACCAACTTTATTCCTTATGATTCTACTCCTCCTTTTTCAACCTGGGTGGTCGCTGCGAGAATATGATCCAAGGCATCCTCTGAAATTCCCTGCCACTCCAAAAGAGCCGCCAACTTTGGAAGGCAGAAGCGGAGTTCCACATTGTCATATTCTCCTTTCTACAAATTGAATTGAATTGAAACTGATCATAAAACATGGGATCTATTGTTTATCGCTGTTGCATGTTTATATCTTACTTTTAAGGGTTCACATCCGGCTGGTTTCCCGTTGACCACAAGTTGAGCACCGAGAATTTTGGTGAGAGAGTCCAGAGAGTCGCAAGGGCGACAATAGAGGCTGCAAATGAGAAGGATGGAAGTTTGAAAATGAAAATGAGCTCTCAATATATATTTGGAACATCTTTGGAAAGTCAAGAAAGTGAAAATATAGAGAAATATATGTCAATGAATGCAGAATGTTGTGTTGATAGAATCTATATACTTTCACAACGCTGATGGGCGAGTTATATCCACTAAAAGCTAATGCTGATCATTTGCTGTAACGCGATTTTCATTAAAAATACAGTACTGAAGTCATGATTAGCATTAGATTCCGCATTCTTCAGAGTTAGTTGTCTCCCCTTTAAGTAGATCAAATTATCATCCCCCCCCCTCACAGTACTCCCCCACCCCTTACCAAGAACCGACTCCTCCACATCCCGTCTCCGGACTCGCATCCCTGCACACTTCTGGCGGCCGCTGAGTGTCACCCGTAGTAGAGACGGACAAGTAGATCAACAACTCGTCGCTCACATCTTCATGAATTTTTACTTTTCCCTGAACACAATCCCTGTTATTACTGCCCCACACACCACTTTAGTGTTTTGTTTTTGACTCGAGCCCTCTCTTCTCCCCCCTCCTCACACTAATAGCGTAGCATCCTTTCTGTTCGGTCGCCTTCAGAAGTGCGCCGCTGTCCGAGTGGCCGCCCTGGAACTCGATCTTGCGATTCCAGTGAGAGCCTGGAAGGTTTTAGCATACAAGTAGAAGAAAGGCTTTCAAAGACAAACTTTTCCTCCAAGCGCAACTTTGATGTCTGTGCAGATTGAGATTCAAGTACTGGGCGGTGACTCCAGCGAAAAATAGGCAGAGCAGAGCCAGAACCGCTTGAGAAGCCATCGGTTCCTTCAACAAAAGCCAATAAATCAAAATTGAGACTAACAGCCTCGAAAAATCGCAAGAAAACCTGTTACGTAAGCTTTTGGGGAGGATCGGATACTGGCATAGGCAGACTGTACGAAGAAGGACAGAAGAGGAATGAAAAAAGCAAAACGGGAGATAAATTTTCGATCTTTGATCTGCGGATATCGTTCCGTTCCAACATTTCAAGAAAACAACCTATTCCATCATTTTTATAGTGAGGAGAAGTGTGACGAAGTGGCAAGGAGGTCACAGTGTGATAATCCGCTCTTTGAAAGTTCTAAAGGGTTCTTGAAGGTTCTTAAATGTTCTCCAATTCCGAGGAACAAAGATTATGGGCAAGAATAAAGAAAATCAATCACTCAATATTCGAACAACAAGAAGAGTGTGTTGGTTAACAGAAGTGGTCGATTTGTGACAATAACACGACGAAGACACAATCACCAACACAGTATGATTATTATTAATATGATGTGTCGAGGAGGCGTATGGATGGAAAAAAGATGAATATGTGTGGATGTGTGCGGAGACAAAAGCGACAGTCTATCTGCATGAGAAACGGGAATTTTTGTATGTGGAGAGAGGGGGGTGAGGCTGAGAAGCTGAGATAATAGGTGTGAATCACTTGGTAAATCAGGAAATGATGCCGCGAGATAATTGATCTAATCCCCCCATCGCATATTGTTACATTTTTTCAAACTATTGTCGATTTTTTTCAAATTAAACACGTACACATCATGACATAATGATGAACGTGACATTATGATTTAACAGGGACTAGTTTGCAGTTGCTTTTTGAAATTTAAAATGTGGAAGGCAAATACAGAAATCGTGAAAAAGTTAACCATTTCCAAAAAATACGAAAAAAAAGTAGAAAACTGCTGATTTTGAACCAAAATTTAGTAGAAAAATGGGTAGGAAACAGGTTCTGTAAAAAATATAAATGGGTATTGTAATTTTTCTTGTCATTTACGATGATCTCGTTTTGTTTCAAAGGTTGTGACGTCGCTCTTTTCTCAAATTGTTTCTTGTATAGTCTGATCAAAGGCTTCACTTGGACTTTGAATCAACAATCCGGATTAACAACAATTCGATGTTTCTTGATCTCAAAAAACGGATCTATGTTGTTCCTCTTCCCCATCCCTTTTTTCCATTTCCAAAATCCTTATTCCAAAACAAACATGATCACAAGCTTCATTTCACCAAAACCAAAAGTACACGGGAGACAATTGAATCGACTATGATCCACGGCGCATCTTCAACGTCCCCAGAGCCGACTGCTCAGCGCGAGCTTCGGTCGGATGCCACCCTTCGCCACTCTCTCCATCAGACTGTTCTCTCCGTGCGGGCTCTTCGTGGTCTCCGTCATCTGGAAGCAAAACGAATGTGAGAAATAGGGATTTTGCAGTCTGTTTTGTGGTAGGAAGTAGATCTTGTTTACCGTTTCACTATTTTTCTTCGCCGCTGTCACTGGGAGCCGTGGAGCCGGCCACAAAGCCATCACGTCTTCGGGTACCAGCGGAAGGTGCTGGAAGAAAGGTGACTAATGGAGATATGGGGGCGGTTCGGGATTTCGAGAAGAGTGCAATTTCACCTGTGCTTCTACTAACTCGGGATATGACAAATCCATTTGCAATTCTGGAGGCTATCTTGGGGGTGTTTCCACCTGCTCTAAACTCGTGGTGGCGTTTCGCGAGCAAAAGTCAGTTACGTAGCATGGTATTAATTCTCAACCCTATAACCGAAAACAAGCAATTATACCTGTTCCTGTTCCCCGAACGTCCTTTTGCCCCATCGGATGCTGGACCGACGCAGCTGTCCGTTTATGGCTCGCTTGTTTGTGATGTACCTCTGGAATCAGAACACGATTTTGAATTTGCGAATTTGATATCCTGAATAGTTTCCTGTTTTGGAACAGGGAACTCACATGGAAATCCGGATACTCGTCACCGTGAGCGTAGCTTCCGTCAAGACCCCACTCCTAAAACAGAATGATGAAATACTGATATAGACAAGAGATCTTACCTGGCTGAAGGCGATTCCGATGAGACAAATGAGAACGATAACCGGCGCGTACTGCATATTTTCGCCTTTTCCGAATGAAAATGATTTGAATGAGCCGAAGTGCTGTGATAGCCACGGCTGGATTTCACCTGCAAAGATTTGAAAATAAGGGGCGTGGTCAGGCGAGAGCGAAATGAACGCCCTAGGGGTCGCGGCTTCCGAAGGGCTCTGGAAAAAAACAGTGGGATGGGAGAAGAAGAAGAAGTTGTTTTGGGGTCGGTGGGTGGAGTAGCGAGTCTAAGATGACGTGACCCTCTTTTCCACTGCAAAAAATCTCACTTATCATCGTTTGCTGATGAATTATTCATCGCCGCGTTATTTTCAAATGTTTTATACCGAGAAACAAACGAACTCTAATTGGGTTTCGTTCCAGAATATGGAATGGAATGCGTGTGGATTTTTGGCAAAGCCAAGGGGCGGTATGGGGGGAAGGGGAGATATTAGGAAATTTGGAATTAGAATGAAAAATGACTGACGAAACATTGAGAGCAAATAATCAAGTTGACGATGTTTTCATTAACATTCAAGGAGGCGATCAAAAACGTGACAAATTGAAAATGAAAAGGGATCTACATCTCTTTTAAACTATCGAAAGGGCGGAGCTTCTCCTTAAAGTTCAATTGTAATTATATATTTTTCTCGGAAAAGTAAAAAATTTAGAACAGAAAAAGAAGAACCCTCTCAAAAACAGCAATTACCAGAAGTAGTACGATTCACAAAGACGATTGAAATGGAGTTTTTCGTCATACTTGATCTAAAAGGAACCATTGTACCTTACTCATTGAGAGTTAGCCAGTCGGAAGAAAAGGAAACATTTTGACCTGGCTATTCCTGGAACTTCGGACCCATTAGGTTCACTGGACTTCTGTCTCTTAGTCTCCAGGAGGAAAACAGACTGGTGACGATAAAAGAGCAGATGGAAATGAGTTAGCTGGTCAGGATAGTGATCAGATCAGAGCTCGCTAGAAGGAGCAATGAAAAATTAAGCTGAAGAGGGATGAAGGGGGGGGGGGGGTCTAGGCCTAGGGTTCCCATGTAAATTTATGGTAAACTTGTTGTTATCGTTTGCTCAAAAAGATCTTTGGAAGATCTTTTGTGAGTTCAAAATGGGTAATCAATCAGCAAAGCTACATAGCAAAAAAAAAACAAATATTATAGTTTGTAGAAGACAATTCCTCTCCAAAACAACAATTGCACATGATATTTTGATTTTAATACCTTTCAAATAAAGAGATTAAGCAACTAAAACAACTTCTATTTCCAACACATCCTACGCCATTGCAAATGGGGGATTTGAATGAATGAACAGTGCAAAATCAGTAAAGGTCATTTACGTGAGATTACCAACGTCAAACTGAAAAATGAGTAACCTCCCAGATTACTGATGTCACTTTGGTTCCATCGCCTAATACCTCATGCCAAATTAGTTCCATTGTTTGAAGGGGAAAAGTTGAGAGACATTGTTTCCTGGTAAACGTCATTAGAAGCAGAAGCAGCCAGGGCAACGTGGGACAGGTGTGTTTCGTGAAATGATGTGACTCTGGTGAATTTATCATTTTCAGGTGAAGTTGTACACACAAGGGATCCTCAGGACACACCACAAACGCGCAAATCAAATTAGCACGACGTTAATGAACGCACAATTTTCCAGGAAGAAATTCGCTTGGGGGAACAGGATGAAAAAGTCGATCTGACATTGGAAACAACAAAAAAGTGACGATGGAAGCGAAACGACGTGTCAGTTTCACTCGTTCGTGTCCCACTTCAGAATTAGCCGCGGCTTCTTTCTGCAAGAGAGTTTGGGAAAATGTTCGTGTTTTGTGCACTTGTTGATCAGAAGAACTGGGTACTGTAGCTATTCGTGGAATGTGCCGCGAACTTCAGCTCACCTGCTTCTGAAATGTGAATTTAGAACGGAAATAGCTTTCGGGGGGGCTTAGATTGAAAACAGTGTTTGATATTTGGTAAATAGCAAATAAGAATAGAATTGGAGGAAGGTTTATTTTTAATCATCAGGGTAATGAGTTGTAAGAGATATCTTTGCCCAAATGGGAATTACAAGAAAGAAAGAAAGACCTGAAACATTTATTCATTCATTTTCATTCAGAGTAGGAACTGAAGGGCAGAAGCCTCTAACACAGTAACGTTTCATCATTATTAAAGAACCGCGAGTAGTGGTTAGTACGGAATTTCAGGTTTGGTTGATCTCAGGTGATCAGGTAAACCTTCGTAGATTGCTCTACTCCCCATTTCCAAGGCTGGGTCGACCTAGGGGGGTGAGGTGGAATTGAACATCCGACCTCTGGAACGCTAGCTGCCGCCGTTACCGACTGCGCTAGCCCCCCCCCCCCCCCAATATATAGTAGTTTGTAATTAAAACAAGGTAATTTGTATTGAAAAAAACTAGAGACTAGATAAAAGTGTGAAAAGGAGTAAAGTGTTGCTGTATTGGTGCTCATGGTGCTTCTGGCCTTTAAAATAGTAGAGTTTTCTCATCGATTTTTGTATTTTTTAGTTATCAAAGTGTGCACACTTTCCTGATCTTAATGTCGTGAGATTTGTACTAGTTTACGTCGTCGCTTCACTCTGTGCAGTCAAACCAACAAAACGCAACTTTTGAGTGCTCATGACTTCTTCCATTTTCGGTTTCTTGAGGAAAGGTTATTGTAATCATAATCATCATAAAATTATTCGTCGATTGATATAAGTATCGTAATACTTTCATCAGGTTACTATTGTGTAACGCTCTATTAGTCATTAACAACTTTTTGCTCTTTCTCTCATTTTCACGCACAGTTGTCTTCCACTTATGAAAATCCAAAACTCACATCTATTCTATCATATCATTTTTCTAAAAGTACAAGAAGTTTTTTCCAGCTACATTTCAGCTTCTTCTCCCCACAATCTCCTTCGCATCTCTCACGTGACCATCTAATTAGACATGCAGTGTTATCTGTCTCAAAAAATCAAAAGAAAAGATTCCAGAGGATCGACGACCTTTGTTTTTCCGACGGTGCTCCAACCTCATTAGTTCGCTTCCGAAGACTTTGAAGAACACACATTCCACAAACTGCTACCAGATGTGAATGGTCATCTGAATCTGAGTCTTTCTGTGAACTTCTTTTTAGGAAGAGAAATATGTTCTTTTAGTTCTTTTGGGAAATTTGAGAAGTCCTTGCGTGCTTTCCATTCTTTCTTTGTTCACCAATTATAGTTCCCTGATTATAGACCAAAAATCGTCTCGAAAAAGGGGAAGAAATTTCGTGAGAATCGGGAGAAAGGACGCAAAAGTTCTCGAGTTCCGGCTGAAGCGGTCTTAATTTTGACAAATTGCCGCTTTTTTGAGGATTTTCGGTTGGTAACTTTTAAAAGCAAGAATGAGCTTCCACACTCATCTCAACACTTGAAATGTTCAAAGTATCAAAAAGAACTGTTCCCATTGGTTCCCCATGATTTTTTCCAGACTTTTTTCCACCCTTGCAAAGGTATAACTTTTCACACGATTATAAATATTTCATAATAAACAAACACCGGTAAAACGTGATTTCTCACAAAAGATGTGGAAACCTCCAAGAACAAAAGTTTCCGTTTTGCTTCTGCAAACCTCCCTTTAGGATTCTCACTTCAAAATTCAGAAACAATCAAGAGAACCTCATAACAACTTGAGAAACCAGACCAGAAACTAGAGCATATTGTAGAAACATTGGTGCTCGGAGCCTTCCGTGTTCCGAAGCGAATAACAAACAATTAACCCCTTTTCTCTAACTATTTTCATGTTCCTTATTTCCCTCTTCATTCCCATTTAGATGTTCCGCGTGTTTTTTCTTCTTCCCTCCCCAAAAATATATTCAGTCCATTGTCCAACTTTGCTAATTTTTCTTCGTGCGCCTGTGTGCATTGTTAATTGGTAGGAAATGGATGGGGAAAAACAAAACAAGATCATGGTTTCGCGAAAAGGAAACCATATCCTAGTTCTATTTTTACCCTCTTGGCCAGTTTTTCAATTTGCCAATTTGCCAATGAGCAGCCGGATGCTTGATCTCTAGACGATTCTTCTGCGAGGGTGGCATTTCTCATTTCTACTTGAATGAGCTGGATGAGTCGAACTTTTATTTTCTCCGCAAAACGATCAAGGAATGAAAAGTTGCGTTTCTTTGTGAGGCACCTAATGAGATTCGCTAGACAGACGGGAAAAAATTGAATAGAAGTGGGGGAGTTGGGAAATTGGCGGAAGCAACTTTTAATAACAGATCTCTGCACTTGGGAAGATCCAATGCAGTTTATTCACTGGGAGGTTCCTGGTAGAATTTCTAATTTCTAGACTTTTTTCTTCTTCTACTTCTTCTTTTTATCTTTAGTGTGAATGGCACTAAAAATTAGAAATTCAAATTGGTTCCATTTTTCGTCATAGTCACGCCAAGTCACATGAACGTCATCAGGAGGCACTTCTGACATTGTGCTCACTCTCACGATCCAAGCGACCTTGTAGCGGATTCTGGAGTTTTGTAGTTACTTTGTGTTTGAGCACCCTGCTCTTTTGGTGTCCCTTCAAAATAAAAACTTTCAAACAAAAAATTCCAGCTCAAGACAGAACCTGAGAGCATACGTGCTTCTTCTGCACCAAAAGCGTTTCTCATTTCCACCCCAAACAACCTAAACAACACATCATAGGCTGTGAGGCGCTTCTTCTGATCAAACAAAATCCAATCCCAATTTTATTTTATTCCTCCAACTCACTCGCTGAGCCACCCTCGCCTAATTACCTGCGGTGGGGGAGGAGGAGGAGTACGTCACTGTCGGAATCCAATCATCCCCTTGTTCACGTCCTTTTCGCACATTCTTTATGCCGAGAATCTTTATAAAAGACTCGATCCCCGACGCGTTTTTCGTTTTTCGCTTTTTCTTTTTGGTCTTTGGATGGTCCTTCTCTTTTGAATGGACCTTCGGCTACCAGAGATCAAGTATGTAAACAGTGTAGTTGTTATCACTTTTATTCGAAATATCATAGAGGAAGACTTGATTGCACTTTTAGCTGTCCTTGGGCTTCTATTTATACCCCAACATTTTGACATCATCATTTGCTTTTCAATAATACCGCCTGGAGATTGCCCCTCTTCTGCTGATGGGTTGGAAGAAAATATTCCAGGAGCGCGGGGCAGATAATTACTCGTGCTTTTATTTTATTTCATGTTATTTCTTCCCCCATTTTTCATTTTTCATTTTTCATTTTTCATTTTTCCTTCTCATTACTCATTACTCATTTTTTCAATTTTTCATTATTATTCGTCTTTTGCAATCAAGTCTTCTTACTTTTTATTACGATTCTTTTTGACTCTAAAACATCTGAAATGTAGAACGTGAGGCACTCCAAAGTTCTTTTTCTAATCTGCTCACATCACTTGTCTTTGGATTATCGCCAGTGAGCCTGATGGTTCTGGTTCCTTCTCTTCTTCCTGATCATTTTGTTTCAGAGCTCTTTGTGCTCTTCATCCAATGTTCATTTTATCACATCATTAACGCAAGACTTTAAAAATCACTGTAAACTCCTAACATTAATATCCATGTCTATTTACACTTTAATATCATAAAATTTCAAATACTACCAGGAAAATCGGTCTAGACAAGGCGCGCTAAATATAGAACTGGAAAAAACATTAATTTGAAATTCTAGAGTTCAAGCTCATACCAAGCTCACACCATGACCGTCAGCAAATTAAATTTTCAGTGAGAACTTGCGCAAAACTGGTGAATATACAAAATCTGAACTTTGAGATGATCTGTTCTAATTCAATTGCTCTTTTTTCTGCACCTGCACATTTTATAGTTGATCAGAACTTGAACTAATTTAAGTTACAAAAGTCCCATGCATCATTGCTCTCCTCCATTGAAGCACTTTGACTAGCCCTTTCTGAATTGCCCGTCTGACTTTCAGAGATATCCCCATGATGAGGCCAATCAGACCATTAAAACTCCCTTTTCCAAAATTCCTTCCGTTTCCCTTTGCGTCACCCTCCATTCCCTCGCTTATTTCCGAATACCACCGAATACAAAAGAATTGTTGATAATACATAATCCTATCAGAATTGAGTAAAGACGGGGAGAAGCAGAAGCAGAAGAAATGAGGCTATGAAAACATGGATGAGTAGGAAAAAAAAAACAGAGAACACTTTTTGAAGATGCAACATTAAAGTCTAGGTGTCAAATGACGTTGAATTGTGGTTGCTCTTTGACGCGTTTCTTCTTGTTCTCACGATTCTAATTTGTTTTCCCTTGAAGACGTACTCTTTTTTTGCAATTCTTCCAGGGGCTTTGTTGAAATCGAACAATCCAAAATCAAAGTGCAAGACTTCCTTTGTTTTGTTTAGTTACTCACTCAGCTAATAGTTCAAACGTTCCCCCAGATCTTCGCTTTTCGAAGGGGCATGCACATTTAATTCATCACCGCCCACTAAAAGGCTAGAAGGCCTAATAAAGATCACTCGCATGCTCCGCTGCTCCACGAGCTCCTGACATGTTGTCATCTCACGAACACGATATTCTGGCCACCGCCTTATTTGTCCCCGGAATTGCTCATAATTTTGCTTGGAATTGTTTTGGTCGTCTTTTTGTGTGTGTGTGTTCGTCTTTTTGTGCCCCCAGCCAGCCACCCGCATCGTCAGCAGTGTTTTTGCCGCTTACTCATAGAAATATGGTCTTTTGGGTAATCCAGTCACTGATTTTGTTAGGCCACCCCACGAGTTTCAAGGGAAATGTGTGAACTTGGTGGGGGACTAGGTGTTCAAGGATTGGTGTACGGTAAGCATGAAAGAAATGTATTCAATCAAGAAGAACATACATTTTATATGATCTGTATTCATATAAAAGTTGATAGGTTTTTAAGATCTACTATAAATTTGTCACTCTATGAAGTCAAAGTTAATTCAACAAACTTTGCAAGACTTCAAAGTTAATGAGATTTGGTTCATTATTCGATCAATTTCAGTGCAAAGTTTGTTCAATTTTCTGATCATTTATAGAAACTCTATAGCTTGGTTCATTCTGATTTTTATCAGAAGTGTACAACTGATAACTTGAATTTAGCAAATTGATGAGTATCCCCAAGAAGTTTCAGATAATATGAGCGGTGGCAATTGATTCTAACCCATCAAAAACCCAGTTCACAATCTCAAAAAACTGCAATCCATAGCTTTTCCAATGCTCTAGCACACTCCAAGTTCATCCTGACCATTCTATCCCTTCCAACTCCATAGCATTACTAACCAATTAATCAACCGGCTCCTTTTCATCATTACAAACCAGCGGCACACTTCCAAAGAAAACGTACAACGCCAACTTTCTCCCCCTCCGGAGCAGGTGATCCATAAGAACCTTTCAGTCTAGTCATGTCATAAAAAATAATATGTCAGATGTTACATGTTATTTGCAACCGGACCGGTAGTCGTTGACATGCTTCTGTTTCATAATTGTTCTGCTCTTTGCGAAGGTGTCTTGGTCCATAGTTTCAGATTTCACCCTCGCCAATTCGCACTTTTCTGACCACACATCATTGCGTTTTTTCACACTCCCACCTATTATTATAATTAATAATGTTCCTTGTTCTGGAAACCAAAGATTTTTCAAAAGAAAAAAAACCAGAAAAAAAGAAATTTGAATCCTGCATACCAATTCAAAATTAGTTCCGGCTGTTTTTCCGTGATGATCATCAAAAAGCGCTCAAAAAATTTGCCACGTCATCAATGCTCTTATTTTCCTCATCCTCGCGCTCATATATATTACATTAAACTCGTTAGGCATTCAAGATTTTCTGGGTTAGAAACAGCTCTTCCTAATCTTGATGAAACGGAGAAAAGAGAAGATTTTCTAGTCTTCAGTGTGCACTCGCTTCCATTTTTATTGCAATTCTCCAGAATTTTGAGTTCTCACGGAATTCGAATTTATTCCGAGAACTTTTAATGAATATTCAACTATTAAATGGTAGAAAACACTACTAGTGTGTTTTAGTTCTCAATAAGCAAAAGTTTTCTTATTTTTCAAACGTGTTCCATCTAAAATCAAGTGGTCCTTGTGTTGGAAGAAAAGCCGAGAGGGAAAAACTGAAACTTGCCGAAACCCCGCCCCTTTTCTCCCTTTTAGAGGAGGGATTTGTCATGCTTCCTCTCAGGACAACCCGTGGCTAGCATTTCTGAAAAGGAATACTCTATAGTAATAAAATCTGGTTGGCTTTTACCATTTTATGGCTTGTCTGGAATCGTGAAAAGGTTCCGCACTTTTTGAATCGGTCTTATTGGTATTGATAGGCATTTACCACTCCCTATCAAATACGATTATTGTTAGGAAGCTACAATTTTCTGGAATTCCGGAAATCTATTCCCATTTGTGCTTTGAAAAAGTCTACGTTTTTTGTCTTCTTTAATATCTTTCCTTTGTCTTTTTTTTCAACTCCGCAAAATAAGTGTCACTTCCAAGTTTCTCTCTTGCAGAATTATTATGCGAAATGCTCAATGATACGGTAGTCATGCGTGAGTGTGAATGCCTGCATGAGCCCATCGAGGGCTACGCGGGAATCGCCAACCTGGTAGGTCAAAGTTTACTCTTTACTTTTCCCTTTCTCCCATGACTAGACGTGTGATCTTCTTCAGCTGCTCATTGTGCTCCTCCTGCCGCTAATTTCATTCTTCGGCGTCGTGCTCAACTTCTTCAACATCTTCATATTCTGCGACCAGAAGAACACCGCCGCCAAGTATCTGACAGCGCTCTCATGCAGTGACGTAGGTTCGTGAAAACTGGGAAGATTATACTGATATGAGTAATGAGTAGTGGTTTGGTTTCTTCAGATTAACACAAGTTTTTTCAGGAGTATGTATGGCAGGGATCTTCGTCATTTGCTCCGACTCGCTGCGAGCGCACTCATTCGTCATTGACCAAGTGTTTGTGTTCCTGCTGCCCAAAATCATCCCACTGGGCCTGTTTTTTCAGGTTAGAGCAGTTAGCAGTCCATACACACTTTTGAGAGTTCCTCGAGGATTGAGAAATGATACCCTAAGGGGGTCTTGATTGATCACCATGCAGGGGGCCGTTTTTTGCAACCCCAAAGTTCTTGGAACATTTTCAAAAGTGCCTATAATTAGTTCGACTCCAGAACCGAGAAGTTACATGATTTCCACCTCTTTTTTTGCAAAACTTCTCCTTTTTTTGCTCAAAAAACGGAAGTGTGCACTTGAAAAAAGGGGGTCTTCTGGTAATCTGTGGGACTAACGCTAAAAGGAGAAAGACTAGAATACAAGAATGAAAAATTCATCGGATTATGAGACACCGAACTCTTTTTTCGGGTACTTAACCATAGTGAATAATTAACGGGTGATTCAGGATTCAGAAAAAGAAAAAGATAACAACCAAAATGTATCATGTTTCAATTACAAATTCCAGATGCTCAGCGTCTATATCACAGTGCTCGCTGCATTTGACTGCTTCTACTCTGTATATCAGTGAGTCACGCTGGATTTACGCTCACATTCAGTTTTATATTATTCTCTTTCAGAGGCACAAAATGCGAGCCAAAAAGGAGCACATGGGCTCCAAGGGTTCTGGCGCTCGTTGTTATTTCGGTCGCCGCTTACAATATCGTCCAGTTTGGAGATCTTCAAGCAATCGAGTGCCTTCATCCGGACAACTACACATTGTTCGAGCTGTGCCCCACGGAGATGAGAGTCAGTGAGACTTATGTGATTGTTTATAAGTGAGTTTTGTTACTGAGGAATGTAGATCAAATTGTTGAACTTTCAGAGGCTACCTATACGCCTTGTCAATGGCGTTCCTGCCTTTTGTCTTGCTCACATTCCTCACTGTTTCGATAATCATCATGCTCCGCCGCAAGAATGAAACAATGGACAAATCCGATAAAGATGGTGGGTTCGTGTCTTCTAAAAGCAAGACCCTAATCGAGTTATGAATGGGTTGCATGTTTTTCATGGCTTCAGAGGGACCACACATCGCTTGGGTCTGACCTTAATTGTCTAGACACTGGGCCTACAAAACTTAATACTAGGAAAATGAGCAATAAGATACATTTCAGATTGTGACGATGACGGTGGGAACAATCCAGTTGTGCTGCTCCTCGTGGTACTTCTCTTCCTTTGTTGTAATTTGACATCACTGCTGGTTAATGTCTTTGAAATGCTCAAGTTGTAAGTCTCATACTTTAACTTGAAGAGAACCGAAACTATAACGGGATTGTTTCAGCAAAATGACATTTGAAGCAGAAGCAGTGCTCATTGACATTGGTAACTTCCTCGTAGTCATCAATGCAACCGCAAACTTTTTTGTCTACATGGGATCATCTGAAGAGTTTCGAAGTTCATTCTACGACCGGATGAAGCGTCTCTGGAGACCCAAATCTACACGTCTTCCACTTCTCCACGACCATCGCATTCGACTCTTCAGTAGGAATCCCATTGCTAGCACTCTTTGATCAGAATAGCTTTTCTTTTTTTTCCAATACCGGTATTCCTTTTTGTCCCGATTTCCCCCCGTCCCAGTAGATTGTCCTTAAACGTGTTCGCTTTTTCTTTGGGTTTTCTCTTTGGATTGTAACTGAATATAAAAGAGCTTTTCTTACATATTTCAAAATGAAAAAAAAATAATACAAAACTTGATCACAGTTGGGTGGTGTACACAAAAAAGGCTGCTACAAATAGGGTACCAGTGTCTTCGAGTACATGAAGTGAAATTGGTAGGCTGCCGGGATGAGGGTGAAAAAACAAGGCACGTGGGCAAGGGAAAAGGGAGATATGATAGAAATATTGCTTAAATATATAAATAAAAATAAATAAAAAATTACTAAATCTATATACAATTTTAGTAGGAACGGATGGATCCGAGACCTGTCCATTGATCAGGCACGACTGGGAAGTACGAGTCGATGGCTTCCGAGAATCGAGCGCAATACATTTCGGGGCTGAGGATGGTTGGGAGATGGGCGCCGGGGATCGCAACGATTTTCACCCAGGATTCGAGTTTCTGAAGGGAAATTTACGATTTGAAACGTTGAAAACTAACAACAAAAAAGAAACAGAACAATAACCAACCTTGTCAAGCGTGTACGTCCTCATATAGTCGACAATGCCCAAAATGAGCTCTCCGTTGTCGTCGTCCACCCCAACTAGCAGCGAATAGTCCATAATGTATTGAGAGCTCAGGAAATGGCTGTCATTGCTGATCGCCTGATTCATGGCCGCCTTCGAGTGAGGAAGCACATAGAGCTGTTGATTCCAAAGGTCCTTCACAAAGTTCTCATCGAGCAACACCATTTCAGTGGGGCTCTTTCCGGTGGAGGCGAGACGATTCCGAAGAGAGCCTTTCAGATCCCACACTTGACTGACGTTGTGGTTGTAGAAGAGGTATTCCATGACCAGGATATCGACTTTGAGGGTTGTGGTTCGGCTTTTGTAACCTATCCGGAAGACGCCATAGACCTTGCAGAGAGTTGTCAATTTGCATTCGGTCGCGGAAGTGGTCAAGTAGTCAAAGTAGTTGGGGCCGAATTTCAAGAAGGATTGGATCTCGAACCGAGACATCTGCTTGACGACGAATCTGTCATCCTGGGTGCGGTAGAAGAATGAGCCCGATTTTCCACCCTGGGGTGTCCAGAAAGTGCTGTTGGATAGAGAGCGGATGAATGTGTTCTCTCCCTCAGTGATCAGCAGCTCTCGAAGTTTTCGGAACTTCTCGGCGTAGAACATCTGGAATAAGCTTGTTATTCGTTATCAAAAACAGTCGACTCACTTTCACGTAATACGAGCAGTTCTCATCTTCAAACTCGACTTCCAGATGCTGTGGGGACGCAAGATTCTCTCCATCGTCAAACGGCACTTCTTTGGAGGAAGTGGACGAGTTGACAGACACCGTGTCAGCTTGTTCTGGCACCTTGTTATAGTCAACTGCAGACAGAGCATATGCGATTATACTTCCAATATCCGGCTTGTAGTTTCCTCGCGCGTCCTGAATGTCTCGCACCACTACCCCGAGCCTTGGTTGCAACTTGATCGACAAGTGAAGATGCGCTGGGAATGGGTTCTCTAGCTTCTGAAGGGTAGCAATCTCTTGAATATCTTCTGGAGTCTTCTTGGGGTACTTGATCGTAGCACAGTTTTCGTTCCAGAGGACAATCAAGTTGTGCGTGACTTCGCGAACTTTCATGAACTCGTCGGTGACCTTCCGGTAGAGCCTATCGTTGGACAGAATCAGCTCCTCGCTTCCATTTGAAATCTCCTTCGAGAACTTTCGACTGTCGCTAGCCACTGACATGGTGTTCCTGATGGCGCCTGCAAGCTTGACGACTATTGCAGAGTTCTGCACGTCTTCATCCAGATCCGCAAGTTGCTTGTTGGTGTCCTCGCACGCCGTGAGAGCCAGGGAAGCAATACGGCTGACGTCGTCGCTCAACTCCTTCCTGCTCACTTTCTGCACTTTCACATTGCAGATGATCGGGGAGAATACCACACTGTACGGACGGATCTGAAACAGAAACATTTTTACCAAGTCAGAAGCATTTCAGTTCTTACCGCGATAACTTTAAAAGTGGTAACCAGGTTGTCCATTGCGAAGAAGTACAACTTCTCATGGAAAAAGCAATGAGAGCATTGGGTTTGCGTATTGATTGGGTAGATAGTGTCGGTGGTAAAACCAGAGTTTCCCAAGTACTCCAGGAACTTTGCAAACGACAAATGCCAGATCGCCTTGTCAAACTTGACCATTTGCGACGAGCAGTTGCACTTTCCACAGTTCCTCCACGTCATTATGGTTTTGTGTTGATCCGACTCAATGCCATTGTCAGTGTCATTCACAGTTTGTGTTGATATCTCCACACAAACCCTTCCATATACCAACTTCCGCGAGTGATCCAGCATCGGAACTTCGCAGTTTGATGATGGGCATTCATAGCTGCGATTGAAACAGTACTTGACGAGGAACTCGCCCAGTGTCATGTCATGATCCTTGTAGTACTGCATACTGACCACCCAGGGACGGACGCAAAAGTACGGAGCGTTGGGTGACTTTCGGGAAAATGAGCCAAAGAGCACTGCAAGGGTTTGATGAACACGGGGGTCCAGCACGTCTTTGGCGCGGAACTGGTCCTTCTCCGTCACTTCTATCTTCCTGCTTTTCACAATTTGATCCGTTCTTCTTCGGAAGTTGATTCCACCGAAGAGTCGGAATGAGCGGGCGAGTTCTTTAATGATTGCTCCACGATTGCTCTTTGCCATTGCATGCCGTGTTTCCAGAACTGGCGGAGGCTTTTTCAGAACAACGGGCACATCTTCTTCATGCCCCTCTTTGATAAGCTCCAAGTCTCCTGGTTTCAGCATTTTGTAGAGTGGTTGTTTGAAGTAGGCCATCAACGGGCATTCTCTATAACAAAAAGTTGACGTGTGGTTCATTCTTCAGAAAAACATACCTTCCAATCGCAGTTTCTAAGAATGGCGGCTCGAATTCCACTACCGGAGAGCTTGTGAGCATTGTCGCATACAGATTCCGCTCGAATGACGTCTTCTCGCTCTGTGAGTACAGCACCGCTCTTCTCTTCTCACAAACCACACAATCCGATTGTCGTCTTGCAATTGTCGTGTTGAAGGCGTTGAGATACGCTTGCTCCAACCCGTTCGAGTATGCAATTGTGACCAGAAATTGGATGACTCTCTTCACAGCCACCAGTTCTTTCTCATCGTCTCCATGGAGCAGAATCGTGCAACCGGTCTCTTTGCGACAGTCCGCGAACACCATTAGAGTCTTGATCCGCCCGTCTTCTTGTGGCATGTTCCGCTGCTCAAACTCCGGACAACATCCGAGATTCTGCTCAACGAGTTGAGCGTCCGAGTTTGATACAATATCAGCGCCAGTTGCTCGAGAAATCCTTTGAAGAGTGCTCATTCGGACGTTGACAGCGACTTTGATTCCTTTTTTGTGAAGTAGTTGCGCTGCGATTCGCGACACTCCACCTTCCACGAGAATCAGTGAAGCACGTTTGGTGGCGATTCTTTCGATCTGAAACAAGGTGATTAGAAAAAATAGAATAATTGATTGATAATAAGAACAAACCTGTTTCTCCAGGAACTTCACCTCTTGCACAATGATCGGTTCAATTGAAGAGAGCTTATTGGCAACGCGCTCATACTCAATGGACCCGCTCACTATCATTATTGACTCGGTTGTCCGCTTCCCAACATTCTCCTGATAATTGTCCTCCCTGCACAACACACTCTTACTGCAGGCGACTCCCCAAATGATTTCAGCGTTAATATCCTTTCCAACGACCTTCTTGACGTGCACGTATTCAGCGATGTTCATCGCGTCTCCCATTAGCACATTCACATCGACATTCTCTACGACCTCGTAAACGGTCTTCAGAATCAGATCCTTCCATTTATCCTCTCGGATGTATTCTCGCTTTAAGACTTCATCCAGAACTCGTTCAGTGTTCTTATTGAACATCTCTTCCAGATTATCCCGCTGCTCCTCTTTCGCTGCATTCATCACTGATTCATCTAGTGAGAGAGAAGGGAATGTGATCTTCCGATCGCCTGTAGTCGCATCGGCAGATCGAGCCTCCATCATATCCGTGAACTCATTAGTGATAGCGCCTGCCAAATTGGCATAAGCAAACACGTCGGCGGAGTCCGACGTCTCATTGTTCACCACTCCATCCATTCCTGGATTCATACTTCTGAACCAGTCGGGTCCGGACTCTTCCTCCTCCGTGATCATTGGGTGGGAATGGTTATTGGTGAGCATTGCAGAGTTCGAGGCACAAAGATCAGCAACCGAAAGAATCGTTGGGATTCCCGGACCATTGTTAGAAGCAACAACGATAGAGCTCCTTCGGCTACTGTTAATTTGTGAAGGGGAGGTGATCTCCGTAGGAATTGAAGATTCAGTAGGGCAGAGCGCCCAGATGGTTCCATTTGACACGGTCTTCACTGTATCCGAGTTCTTGTGATTCGCCGTCTTATCGAAACTGACTTTCCGGTTGTTCACTGGCGTCTGACTCCTCTGCGTCAGATCCTGCTTCCCTTCCTCCGCAAGTCGTTGCACTTTCCGAGCACACCAATCGCAAAGTCGCAGCTCTCCCATATAGCCCAAAGAGGCTCCGTCAATGTGACTTGAGCAGCATTTGGCGCAGAATATCTGACCGCAAAGGCGACAGTGATGGCGGCGTCTGGAATAAAGTGATGTCAGGTACAAATGTCAGAAAAGGTAAGAAATGTACCGGAACGTGGTGAATCGCTCTTCACACTGGTAACATTCTCGTCCCGTCGAGTCCGGCATCCAGTATTGTTCTAAATTAGAGATTTTGTTGATGCTGATTGTGAGAAAGAATAGACTTACTAAAATTACTATCATTATAATTTTTCAGCTTTGGATTCGGTTTCGCTTTCAGAAGACCGCTGAATTTGTCAGTGAGGGAACGTTGGAAACCGCTTTCTTCGGAGGTCCGCGAGTCTGTACAATTATCGATTTTCGGGGGAGTAATTATGATTTGAAAATGTTCAAATTATTTGAAGGATTTGTGTTGTTAAGGTCATTGATCTATTAATTTTTTGAAATTTTTAGCTCCTGAAACTATCAGAAGGTTAAAATCAGTTTTTGTCGGCAAAAAAACCAAAAAAATTCAAAACCGACACATTTTCTCACAAAAAGAAGGACATATTACTCCTAGACTTTTTAACTATTCATTTTTGAAACAAAAACTCAAAAACTATACCTCCAGACTCGGTACGTTCCAGATTCTGCCGCTCCTCCCCTTCCGCATTGCTCGAATTGGCTTGCGGCGTCCCATCGCTCCGGAATATTTGCCCAAGGATGTTGGAGAAGTAGCCGCCTGAAGTGCCTATAATATTCATTAGCTGATTTTCTATCAACATTTTGACAATTCCTATCACTCACTAGATGGTGTCACCGGTTCCTCTTCCTCTGGCGGCGGTTCGAGTTTTTCAAAAAACTGCAACGCGTCGTCTACATTGTCGACCATTTCTCTGGAATCAGCAGGCAGTACTAGTGGATAACGTGAAGCAAATGAGTGGGAAGCATTGAGGAAATGAAAGATCAAACCACCAAATCAACGCAACTAGACCGCTGCTAGAGGGGGTAAAAGGAAAATAGTCCAGCGGGGCGCACTTACTGACCTCCCTCCTCCTCCTCCTGGGCAGTGCGCACAGTGCGATTAGATGTTCCTAAGGAGAAATCAATACAGAATGAATGGCTCTGAGAAGAGGAAGTTGTACAGAAAAGGCTGTGAGAAGTATTGCGAAATCATGAAATTGAAACGTCCTGCTTTCCCTTTCTCCTTGCGGCACTTTTAATGCATGTGAAGTCATCAAACATTGGAAAAAAGAGCGAAATGTGTGCTCGGTTGATGTTTAATCCAATCCGAACGCCGGAGGGACGGAACAATTGGATTCTTTTTAGATTTTTGGGGTGGAACAAGCAATGGTCACTGGATATCTGTAGCGGATTTTGGTTTTTGAGATTTTCCTGGTAAACATTTCGGTTTTTGTTTTGTTATTAACAGTACAAGCATAGTTATAAGACAATAGCACAAGAAACATGTAATTAACCCTGCCAGAAACCAAAATAACTTGCGAATAATGCCATAAAAATTAGCTTCCTTTAAAATAATTCAAAGATCACAAATGAACAGTTATTTCCAGTGTTTGATCCTTTAAACCCCCCCCCCCTCTTTATCTCAAAATTCCAAAACGTCACTTTATCTCAAAGTCCGCATGATCCCGCTGACCCCACGGCCCCCTAAAAAAGGCGGCGATCTCTGCCCACTTGGTGCCCACTCGACCACAGAAGCCCCCAAGTGAATTCACAATATTTATGAGAAACACGGACACGCCTAGGGGGACCATCTTCTACTCATTTTTCAAATCTGCTTTGTGCTCGCTCCCCGACCTCCCAACTTGCTTTTCCTTCACTCGACTTTTTTGAGACTATATTACAATTTAGATACGAGATGAGCTTCTCGAAAGATGCTGAAGATGGTGTTGGGTTCGATCGACGAGTGCGCGGTTCGGTGAATATGATTGAGATTGATAGAATTCAGGAGTGGGTGGAAGTTAGTGGAAAGTGGAGTCGAATGTCGGTGAGTTACTCACATTGGTGTGGTGTATTCCATTTGGCTTTTCGGTGGAAGAACTTCAACTTGTTTCATTTCTTTTTGATTCTGAAACATAACTGATACGTTTGAAATTGAAATAGCAAATAACTATGAGGAAAAACTAGCCTGTCTCATTCTCTGCATCAGTTTGTCTTTCACATATGTGAATATTGATGGACGATTACAATCCGCACGGCATATCTTTCTACTTTTCTTGAAACTTTTTGGTTGTGGAAAGAAGTACAACTTCTCAGTTCTCTCCATTTTGAATTGCTTTAAGGAAAACTATGATGAGCAAGAAGAACTAGGAAACAATAAATTGCAAATTGCGAGTAGACTCAATCGTTATCGAACGCACACTTTCCACGTTGTTTGTATACATTATAGGTGATGGGAACTGCGTTGACTCCAGAGGTGTTGGTCAGAGAGAACCAGGGAGAGAAAGATGATCGCATTATTATCTTCTTGATTCCAGGTGGGTTTTTTGACGTCAAAAGAGTTTGGAAGTTAACAATGAGGAGTTTTATTTTTAGAAGCAAAAATATGCAAAACATCAATCATGTTCCTTTTTGTTCCTCATCATGCATGCCTTTCAGGGAACCCTGGAAATGATGGCTTTTACACGGATTTCGGCCGACGTCTCATTCGCAACCTCATCGCTCGTGAAGACCGCCTTGGCCACCGTCGAGTTCAATTCCTCTTCTACACCATCTCCCACCTGAACCACGTCCTCCTCCCCACTGAACTGCGTTGTTCGGAAAGCCACAAAGTCAATGGTATGTAATCCCACTGGGACACAGTAGTCTGTGGTCAGCCGGAGTTGACAAGTGTCATTCCAGAGAAATTCAACCTTCATGACCAAGTGCAGCACAAGTTGGACTTTGTGAAGGAGTATCTGCCCAGAGGGAACAGAGTCTACATGTTTGGGCATGGCGAGGGCGCCTACATGCTGCTGAGCATTTTGCCTTATATTAAGGATGATTTCAACTTGAAAAAGGCGGTTTGTCTATTCCCAACTATTGAGAAAATGTCAGAGTCACCGCATGGAATACGACTGCGGAAAGTTGTATCGGTGGGTTCGTACAGAGCCATGGTAAGAGGAAAATGGTTTGTAGACATTGAAACAAAACGATTGGCTGGCACGCACTCTCACTTTCTGGGTGGATCTCATGCCGGAGGTAGCCAAGAGAAAGTTGATCTCAATGAAGATGGCATCAGATCAAGTAACTTTGTTTTCAAGTTAAAATTGCAATTTTAATTCCCCAGACTTCTCCGGAATTGGTTGAATCCATCTCCGAACTTCTTCACATGCATGTTTTCCGGAACATTGTGCATCTTTGTAACGACGAGTTGGATAAGGTTTTAATCATTCACACAATCACCTTAAACTAAACAAGAAAATGGTTTTTAGATTGGAACGTTGGATGAAACACTGTTGTTTCACAAAAACCTTGTCTACTTTTACTACGGACTGAACGACGGTTGGTGCCCGATTGAACACGGAGAAGTGATGAATGAAAAATTGGCTCGTGGCCATGTCGTCATTGACAAGGACAATGTGGAGCACTCGTTCATTTTCAGAGATGCTCCCACGATGGCTGAGAAAGTTTTGCAGTTTATTGTATGAATCTTGCTTTTTTTTCGATCCTCATTCAATAAAATCTTGTTCACACTTCTTTTTGTTAAACGTTACATTGGTTCCAAGCCCTATTCATCGCGAGCATGAAAAATCAGCAGATAAAGTTTTGGGTTCAAAAGTATAACTGTTTTAAATTCGATACCAATGACAAAAAAAACATATTTCGACAGTTTCTGATAGTTGTTCATGACAAAATTTGGGGTAAAGAGCACCCGGTATGTATCCATGATACCTACATGTGTACACATTCTAATTGACAAGTAATTCCCAAATGTTTGGTTTTTCAAGTTTTTAGATGTTTTCGGTTGAAAATTAAGCATTTTATGAAATAAACCGTACCAGCCGGTTGAGCTGCTGCGCAGCTCTCCGGCTGGCTTCTTATGGGGCCGGGGACTCGCCTAAATGTCCCAATACACTTTCCCAAAAAAAAAGCAAAAAAGTTTTGACTCGAAAAGGATCGAACCCCTGACCCTCTGCACACCGTCCGCCCGCGTAACCGCAGGGACCACCCCCGCACACTTGGACTGGGCAGCGCAGGTGCGTACATGTGCACGCGGTTTTGGGACCCCCTCGCAGGGTCATTTTCAGAAATGTTCAAGTAAACTACTCTTCAAATTAAAGCTATCAACTTCTAGTTTGGACGGGCATTACCGCGGGGTCAAATAAGGGGCGTAACCGAAAACTGGGCTCATTCCCATGGCTGGGAACTTCTCCAGGGTCGCATACACACAGATACAGCGACAGACACACAGAATTTGTCCGTTAGTAATAGTAAAGATACCTTATACTGGCAAATTGTATCTCAATCGAAAAAATCTTCCATAAACGGGATTTAGTTTTCGGGCCACGCCGAGCGTTTCAAATACGCGCCATTTAGACAGAGAGTGCAGTTGAGCGCATTTGCATAGAGGTCGAGGCAAAGACGTGTCCCCTCCCAATAGTCATTCTGTGCAGAGGTGCGCTCATTTCTTCTCTACTGTCTCCGTATGTCCGTATCTTTTTCTGTGGCCGCGGCCTAGAATTACAACGTTAGATCGACTGTTTTAAAAGTTTTTCCTTCCATTCGCCAATTTTTGACGTTTTAATATTGTGAATCACTTTGCAAAACATGTTTTTTTTGTAACTTCGTTTGCTCGTAGCGCGTCCAACCTACAGGCGTTGTATAATTTTCTTACCGTCCATTTTTATTTTCCCATTCCCAGTTCTAATGAAATTATTACAGGAACCTTACCTCATGATGACTACCCGCACCACGGCTGTTGTTATCTTCTCATACCGACCATGGAAAAAAAGTGAATTGCGCATCACCGAGGGCGAAACAATCTCTGTCACCCGAAAAATCGACTCAGAATGGTGGATAGGAGAAACCGTCACTGGTGCTAAGGGAAAGTTCCCTGCACTCTATGTTGAAGAGGTCGAGCAATCGGCCAATGGCAACCAGGGGACCATTGAGACTCGCTATCCGTCAGTTCCAACGACGCACGAAATTCAACTTCAGCTGGCGTCGGCGGCCGCGCGAACACCTCTCCTGGTGAGCATTTTACTTTCATGGCTTGATTTTATCTTAATCTTAGCTATCACTAATGAACAAATTTTGTGCGTGTTCTGTGCGTCTACCTTGGAGAACTCTCTAGCGATAGTAATGAACCCAAATTTTGGTTAAGGCCCTTATTTTATACCGCGGTAATGCTCTCCCAAACTAAAAATGTATAGCTTTCATTTGAAGGGTATTTTACCTGAAAATTTTTGATTCTTTTCAAGTGAAAACATTTTTGCCTTCTTTTGCAAAATTGATTAAAACATGTTAGCAGTTTCCCGGCCAATAAGAAGCTAGCTGAAAAGCTACTGCAACTGCTCGACCGGCTGGAAAATATATTATTATTACAGGAACAATCCACCACTATTACTCTGAACAATAACAACCATCAAGTCAATCACACTGCTGCCAATCGACGTCTTCTGCTGTTCCCACGGGCTAAGGCGATCGTCATCGTCAATTACTCGCCAAAGCAGGAAAAAGAATTGCAACTGAAGAAAGGCGATTTGGTGTTGATACTTGAAAAGACTACCGGGACATGGTGGAAGGGCCAAAAGAACTCGGGAATTACTGGATGGTTTTGTTCCCAGTTTGTCGAAGAAGTGGTTTAATGTCATCACCCTGTAATCTTCACGATTATTTATTTTGTATTATCATTAAAAATATACTTATGTTACGATTAACAGCGGTATCTTGTATTAAGTACTATTCCCTCATTTATATTGCTTTATTCTAATTTTTTAATATTGTTCGTGTGAATGAATGGGTGAAGAGGGTTGTCTCCGTACTGGTTCGAACAAAGAAAATAATTCATTTCACATGCTATTCGAGGGAAATTCAAAAATGTTAACAAAATGAAAATCATTGTTGACAAAGTCGTGAAAAAGTTGTTCATTGCTGCTTAACATTAATCTGCGTCTAAAGGAACTTATCATAATTGTATCTTAGCGCATATTGATGACATCCTGCTGCATTCTTCCGTTGATTCTCTCAGAGAGCTTGTTGATCGTGTTCTCAATGAACATATGAAGACCTGCAACACATAACTTGTTTCCGCGAGACAGCTGCAAGCGATCCTACTTGCTCCATGCGATGCTCTTTGGGATTGCATAAATTTGCTGCGAATGTCGATCAAAATGTTGAGATCGTGGGTGACAATGGCATAGCAGTACTCGTCAACCGATCCGTGTTTAACAGTACGGGATGGGAACTGAAAGATCATTTGAAGATTTGTGGTGTTAACTGCACTCACCAGGGTGAACCACTGATCCTCGTTGTGAATGAGAGCGAAGAACAGTTCGGTGAGACTGTAGAAACGGCGAATGTGATGGGAAAACGTGGCGCTGAATGAGAATTATTCTACCAGAGAAACTGACAACAAAAGATACTTTGACAACTGTTAAAGTACTTACACAAATTGATCATGGATATGATCAAAACACATGCTTTGATTGTCTGCCTGGATTACAATGCCAAAAACAATCATTCTCAGTGAGAGATGAGAGCTCATCTCCAACGGGAAGAAGGAATGGCGAAAAAAGCCGGCGCTCAAAAAGTAACTCGATACAGTCGAATGAATCATCCGTCTTTCTAACAGGCAGCTTTTACAACCACCAGCTGGCGGGGTGTGGGGACTCCGAAAGCATTGTCGGCCGCATTGTATGGTCATATCTGGAGAAAAGCTCGCAACGGATAGAAGGCAATACGGGAGCTGTGTAGTTTTTGAGAATTCAGATGTTTGGGTACGGGGGGTGAAGCGTACAGTATCCAAAGTGGGCAGCTTTTATGAAGTGTGTCGACAAGAAACCTCTGCAGGCGGGAAGATCTCAAATAATTCAGCTTTATAACGACCTTCGGATACTTCATTTGCAAAAATATTGAGAAAAAGGAATGTAAAACAAAAATTAAAAAACTCATAAATACCCACATCGTCTTAACATAAGACAATAATGCCAATTTCCGAGACTAGATAACAATAACATGGGGGAAAAAGTAAAGTCTTCAAGTGTAAAACCCATCATATTCCAAAAATTGGTCAGTTTTAAATCAGTGGTCATAAATTGGCAAGGGGTGTCCTTCCGTTGTGAATACCCATTTGTCTAGTGGCAAGATGGTTTGATCGTCGGCGAGCAACAGGTACAAATACTTCATCGTCTCTCCGAGCAGGAACGACTCCATTGAATCCTTGTACTGCACATTGATCTTTTTCACGTTGTTGATTGACGAGTATCCTCCAGTAGAGATTCGAGCGTACTTTTCAATCGCCTCAAACGCGGACCATCCCCATTCTTGGTACTTCTTGTCGCCTGAAATCAAGTTGAACTTTGTACTAGTTTGCTTGTTTTGTGTAGCTCACCTGTGAATCTGTACAAGTAGAACCAAGCCTCAATAGCTTCTGGTCGGAGGAGACAATGAGCATCGAGAGGTTTCACGTACAGATCCTCCTTTCCTGGGATCATATTGAAGTGGGCAATTTCTGGACCGAGGCCAGTTGGATTGTTGTACATGTTGTGGCACGTCTCTCCGATTTTTTCTGCCATGTCAAGGTGCTTCTTTGGGAATCCGTTTTGTGCGCCATGGGAGAGTGTTCCCGCAATAAAGCATACAAGATGGTCCTGAAGAAGAGTTCGGATTAGTGGGAGCTGACGGCAAAGTGTTCATGTGATAGTTTGCTTGGTTAAGATCACCTCGCTTCATTCTAGCACTGGTGGTTTTTCATATTGCTTAAAAACTGTTTGTTTTGCGTGTTGTCTTTTCAGTTAGAGAACCTATCAAAAAGGTGAAAATATGGTTGGAACAACAAAAGTAGATCAAATCTAAAGTGAGGAGCCAGATCACTCTCAAATTGTTATAGAACCCAGAGATCCCGTGTCAATGCATCAATCCAATAAAGATTTCACACAATCAGAACGAACACAACAAGCACAACAAGCTTTCCCCTAGCCTTACCATTTTCGGAGAGTACGTCTCGCCGCTGAGCAGTTCTCCGACGAAGAACATCTTATTGGGCTCGGAATTCCTGTAGAGATGCTTCTCCATGGCATTCATCGCCTTTCCGTAGTCTTCCTTCAGCCAATCAATCGATTTTCCTGTCTGGATCCACTGTTTGAACAGGTACTCGTAGTAACTGTCAGCTCTGGCTCCAAATGTGATTGTTGTGCCTCCTAAACCAATTTGTTTTAAATAATTTCACGGCTTACAAAAAATCTGGTAGCTTCACTCACTCTTAAACTGTCCTGTATTCGCATTGATGAACATTCCACACAATCCATCGTGATCATCGCATCCAATTTTATGAATATGCTTTGAAACATTGAACGTCACATCTTCATAGGTAGCGTTTCCACTTGCACGTGACAAGGCTCGATACTCCAACTGCACTGTTGTCACCTCCGACAACGACGAATCTGCGCCCCATTGAGGATTCGTACCAGTTCTCTTCTTCAAGTTCACATCACTGAAGGGAATTGGAGATGGCGACTTGAACGCGGCGAGGAGGCGGTCTCCCAGATCCACAGATTTCTCCAAGAACATGTTGTTTCCAGTGAGATGGAAGGCGCTCATCATGCCACCGAGGACGCGGATGGTGCACTCGAAGAAGTTAACCAGCCGGTCCTTTTCGAAGTTGAGAGAGTTCTGAATCCAATCTGTCGCCTCTTTGGCTTCAGCCTCCAGTCCCATGATAATGGCAGTGTCCAAGCCGTCCACAATCGTGAGTCCTGTGTCGAACCAGTCGTTGAAGGACTGAAATTGGTTAGGTTGTTAGGCTTTCTCTGAATTTTGTTAAAATAGATGAGATGTACTTTGCTAACAGGCTTCAAAGTATCATGTCCCCACGCGAAATCTTTGTATCCCTTCCAAGCGTGTTGGAATGCTTTCACCACGGCGCGTTGACGATCATTAGTGGGGCCAGCGAACTTGAGCACTTTCTTTTCTTTTGTCACGTTATCCGCCTTCTCCACATGCTCCACACTTCCTTGCTCAACCTTGTCCTGCACTATCTTCTCGTCAATTTTGTCATTATCCATTTTCTCCGGAGTTTTCTCGTTCTTCGCGGGCCCGCCAATGACTTGCTCGTTGATCATTATTGGCTCTTGCTCCTAAACGCATAAAGTTGGTTACCATAACTCTCACGTTAAACTTCTTACCTGAATCGGCACCTCCGCCGCCACAGCGTCCGACGTCGGCATACTGCATATTTTCACCAGGGAAAACACGGCGAACACCAGGATGGAGAGAATGCACAGCTTCATCGGGGCGCTTCTCGTTGTGAACCACTGCAGTCAGGATTTTGTGGGAGTGGCAAGATGGAAGGGGGAAAAGGGGAAAAGAGATAAAAAGTGATAAACTAACGTGTCGTGCTCGTGCTCGGACGCGCCGGAACGTTTGGCCTCGCGTCGCGTCCGTGTTGTACAGCGGCAGACCGGGATCATTCCTTGCCAACCTCATCTCGGTCAATTTCCCCTGGAAAAAAACAAATTTTATATGAAGAAGAAGATATATAAAAAGAGAAAAAGGGACAAAGAGACATATTAAAACGCAGTTCAGAAAATCGATAATGTTGTAATCAAAAAATATGAATAGACTAATTTTTCATATATTTTCTAGTCAAAATAGGTTAATTTTTTGCTCGGATACCAACAAAATGTTCAAAATTAATAAGTTGGAAGCCTCGTAACATGTGCGTTCAAAAAATGCGCCCTGCACTCCACACTGGCGCACTTGCGGTGCGTTGGCACGTCTCGCGTGTAGAGGGGGAAGAAAACCGACATACTACTCGAAGAAAGGCACAACAAGCTGAAAAATGAGCACCAGAGCGCCGAATGTGGAATTTCATTAGTGGGAATTTTGAAACAATGAAATAATTAAACTAAACAAATGAAAATTTATCCGGGAACTTGGTCTTTGTTCAGTAAATATTGACATTGCGATGAAAAATTGGGTTTTATTGGTGTTGCGGACCATGCTAAACATTAAAATGGGAACAACACTTGGAAATAGATGTTTGATAGGGAGAACAAGAATTTGCACTAGTTGAGGATGACAAATTTCAGTTTCAGACCTGTGATTTGGCAGTGTACGTAGTGCACTCACTGATAGTGCTCGTACAAAGACCAACAAACTAAAAGTCGTGTCTGAAAATATAGTCAAAATATAGTTTCCACCCTCTTTCTTCCCTACACATCACTTCACGAGCTCAATGAGCTGTTGCAAGCTCAGATTTAGTGCAAAAGCACTTTGCCAGCACGTGGTACCAGTGTGATCAGCACGTGGTTAATTAATTTCCTTTGAATTTCATCTGCCTCCCACCTGAAAATTACTGAAAACTAAGAACTGGTTGACTACCCAATTCAAATGCACATAAACTGCAAGGAAGTTGGGTGAAGAAAACCAAACACCAACGGCATGTGATGTTTTCCAGAACTTCTTCCCCTTTTTTTCAAGTGACGTGGAATCAAAGGCTCATAACATGTTCCGAAAAAGTGATCAGACAGCTCTCTTCGATTTCAAAGTTGCTCAATCCGTCCTTTGTTTTGAATCTAACAAGAAATTTGATATGGATTAACAGAAGCAGTTCATTTAGTTGTCAGAGATCGTGAGACAAAAAACAGTTGATGTACTAGTGTCTAGCATAATACACGAACATTGGTTTTGTGGAGATGGGTCGAGTATACAGATTGGTTTATAAAAGGAAGGTATTTATGAGAAAGGGGATCAGTTGAGTTCTTTGCTCGGGATGAATCGCACGTTCTCCATGTATTTACGGTACCGTTCCGCTTGCGATGTGGTGAAGCAGCCGGTGATGGTGAACATGCAGTTCCTTCCGAACGACCTCTTCAACTTGTCCAGCCTGAAAACTTTGAGATAGCAACAGAATAACAGAAACCCCGAGAAGTTACTTACTCGGATGGGAGGAGGACGTATTTGCCAAAGGAGTCTCCCTTATTGTCGTTGTTGATGAACACCGCCGCCTGAGCCATTGCGAAGAGCATGACAAGCACAAGTCCGAACATGTTGGGCGACATCTTAAAGTGAATGCTATGACGGTTCGAGCGGCTACGAGAAAAGTGGGCGGAGCACCGGGATTGCTATGGAGATTTTGATCTGATCTCTTACTCTATAATTTCATGGACGAAACAAAAACAGAGTCGGGAAAATGACAGCTTGGAAGACATTTGGTCTTGTCAAAATAGTAATTGGGTTTTCAGCCAAATAACTAACAATTCTAGCAAATGACGGTGGGGGAGAGAGGAAAATTACACCTTATTTCATTTCAACACCATCGAAAACAATCCATCTCGAATGCAGGGATCTCAGAATTCCAATTTCGTCATCAGAAAAGAAATGAGGCATGGACAGACTAACCATTATGCTTTGACAGGCCAAGTTGTGATTTCTAAAGACTAAAGTGACGCAAATGGGAGGGCTAAAGAGCAGTGACTAAAAATAAGTATCCGATTACTATATTTTCTCAACATGGTAGAATATTCATCCAGCTAAAAATGGATCACACCCTCTTTCCCCCCAACACTAGAATATGCTTATTTCCCATTCTTTTCAGGTGAAAGACCAGTCCTCGAGAACTGGGAACTGGGAACTGAGAACTGAGAACCTAATGGGCGTGGCCAGCAAGTTTCAAAAGAGTTCGGTTTAAGAAAAAAAATGAATAGAATCTAATCGGAACGCGACGAAATTAACTTATCCCTTTCACCTTTTATACCGAAAGGGGTGGAGCTAAAGTGACGGGAGTTGGACGTGAAATTTTTGCATTTCTATATTTGAAACAGCCTCCACTTCACTTTTCCTCCCCTTATTTTCACCTGTTTCTGATTCAATTCCTGTAAGAAGGAGGGGAAGACGTGAGATGAAAGGAGAGGAGGAGTTGGGTGAAAAGATTTGTCAGAGTTGTATAGGAAGTACTGGAGACACGTATCTCCCACTAGTCAAATTAATAATAATTGGACCCAGGGAGAATACTGAAATAGACGGGGCTGTCTAATCTACGACCTTTCCCTAACCTTTGAAACTTTCGGGAACACATTTGAAAGATAAATGGACCGGAAACGAGTGGGAGCAGACGAATGATAGAGAAAGGTTTCTGGTATTTTGACGTAATAACAAAACGGAAAATTATCGAACCAACAAAACGATAAAGCAGACAGAGAAATTCAGAGAACATGCTAAATCCATGTTTAGCATTCGTTTTGGATTGGAATAACAGATATTCTCCAAAAGAAGATGCTAGAAGATATGCGATTGTGAAATTCATCTGAATTGGAAAAAACTATTTCTCAGAGTATGGGGAAACAATCAGAACAACACAATGTCCTGGCTCTTTAAATATGTCCATCGCACGTCAGATTGTATAGATTCCACCCTCCCGTAAGATCTATTTGAGTCCAAATTTTGCTCGTATTAAATTCAGAGTCTACTAATCGGAAACCTTAAATTGGAAGTTCAAGTGCATTGCGTATTCTTAGAATGTAACTTCAGCTGAATTTAATTTTAACTTTTGGACTATCCAGGGCTCAATTATCAGCGGTTTTTCACCCGGTTATCAGCTACCAACATCAATGTTCTCGTCGATTTCTACAAGGAAGTGGACGATAATTGCACTGTAATTATTGGCATCTGACGTGGCGTCTTCTTCTGCTTCTGATTTTGATTCTGCTTTTACTGATCAACTTTGAAAGGGAATTCAGATGGGGGGAGCGTACAAACCTAGTAACCAGTATCATTTTGCAATACAAGTTTATCGAAAAGGATGGGTGTTCTTTATAGTGTCTCGTCTATTTCAACGCTCAACAACTGTGATAAGAAGAAATATTGCGGGTAGTTTCCTTTCAAAGTATCGTTTTCTCATCACCTCACTTTGTTCTTTCTTGCCATATTAGCTTGCATAGTTTGCAACATCTCAAACCACAAACTATTTGCATTTAACCTTTCTCTCATCCCCCCCCCCTTTTCTCCCTTTTACAGGGGTTTTGCATGACGTTACTTATTCAAAGTGTCCGTCAGACTGGAACTTTGTTCTTCTAGACCTTTGGGGGAGTCTCTTCTCACGCTTGAACTTTTAGACAAAACTTCCTTGTGAGAGTTTGCCCGAAGCAAAATCTTTCATTTTCAATAAAAAGAGAGAAGAGGTCAGGTGATTCCAAGGGTTTTTTTGCAAGATACAAAAAGAAAAACATCATATTACAAAAGAAAAAGCAGCTGAAATGCTATTTCCATCCATCCTTTGTAACATCTACATTAACAAAGAAGGGAATCCCAGCGACATAAACCACAGTATCTTATCAAGTGACCCCTAAACCAGCGATAAAACGAAAAGATACGAGCTCCATTTACAATGTACCTCCAATTGCATCACTACTGGTTTCCTATCTTCTCAACAGTTGACTTCAGATGGGTTCAATTTCTGCCATTCACCACATCGAGTTCATCGTCTCAAACGCGTTGCAGTCTGCCTACTGGTATTGCAGCAGTTTCGGGTTTAAGAAGTTTGCAGAGAGGAAAACAAAGGATTCAACGAGTATAGCGTTGAAAAATGGAACGGTTAGTCAGTCAGAAAGACGTAGTCCAGACTAAAATCAGTTTAGAGATTCAATTATCCTTATTAATATTGTGTCTGCAACTTGTTTTTCAGTTTATTTAGTTTTCCAGTTCCCAGTTCCCCATCCAGAGTCTGTTTTGTTTCACTGAACCCATCTCTTTCCAGGCCTACATCATCATAACCTCGTACCAATGTCGCAACATCTATAGTGAACAGTTGATCAAGCACGGCGACTTCATAAAGGATGTGGCTTTCCGTGTTGACTTTCTCGATGGAGTTTTGCAGGTGAATTTCTCGTTCAGGAACCTGGTTGTAGTCCACATCACTTCTGCAAAAAGAGCAGGTGGAACGGTTCTCGTAAATTCCGATATAGCTGTGCGTAGGTGTTAATCGAATACACGAGGAAATGGGGGTGGGAATAACATGTTTATTAGTTTGTTAATGGAATTGATGTGTCTGGAATTGGGTTAGGAGAAATGGGTCTGAACTTTAAATTATGAGGAGAGCAAGGGTGAGAGCATTGAACTTTGAAGAAGCATAGGAATCATTTTTTTGATTAGATTTTGACTTGAAAGGTCAAGCCACTGTTTCAGCTGTTCATAATGCCAGATTCAATCAACCTTTTGAAATATGACTAAAACCATTTAAAAGCCCTGGCTCTCAGGTGTTCAGAGCTGTTCAAGAAATTGGTTGCCGACAACTGAAAGCAGAAATATAGAGCCTTGAATAAAACCTGAAGACATCCGACCATTTTGATAGGTTCCAGGTGTCAAACTTGACATTCATGTTTTTCCAATTCACAAACAACTTTTCAAAAACTCGTCATACTTTAGTGCACTTTTTGCTCCTTACGTCAACCCTTTTCTTTTTCTGGTACAATACAAATCCTGTCACTTCCATGATTCCATTGTGACGGCTCCAAAACTCCAAAACAGAAAATGAAATAGCACGTATCCATCACAAGTTTTCTTCAGAACCTCATGGAGAATGACATCAAAGTTATTCAACAAGGCGAAATCAGCACAAAGGAGGGATTAGTGAGGACTGCAACTTTGCTCGCTGATGTAAGAATTAACAACAAAATACGGGGGAGAAACTATGGCGTTTCAGGGTAGCGATGTTACACACACTTTGTATGAGCTCTCTGACTTCAAGGGGGACTTTTTGCCACATTTCACACCGACTCCGAACTTTGAGTTGTTTGATAGAATGTAAGAGTTTCTAACTGAAAGTGAGCACAACTGAAGGCTTACAGAAAGAGAATGCCAGCAATTCTCATGGATCACGTTGTTCAAAACTACCCAATCGGAGAGATGGAAGCAGCTGCTGATTGGTATTACAAAACAATGAAACTGAAGAGGTTCTGGTCGGTGGATGACAAGGTTGCCACGTCACAGTACTCTGCAATGAGCGCGTGGCTCTTGGTGAACGAGGATCATACGGTTCAGATGACGTTGGCAGAAGGGGTAAAGGGCAGAAAAGGAAAGAGTCAGATAGAGGTAACCTTATCATTGTCTGGCTTTTCAAAAAAGTTTTGCTTCAGGAATTTATAAGCTTCCACGGTGGATCTGGAGTTCAACATTTTGCATTGCTAGTGGATGATATTATCAGCTCCGTTCAACTTATGAGGAGCAGAAGTGTCGAGTTCTTGACGATTCCGGATGAATATTATGATATTCTAGAAGAGAGATTGAGTAAAACTAATCTCAATGTGAAGGAGGACTTGAAAATGGTACAAGACCTTTGAAATCCACTCAATATCATTTCACGTGTGTTTTCAGATTCGAAAACTCAACATACTGATGGATTTCGATGAGAATGGCTACCTCTTGCAAATCTTCAGCAAACCGATGCAAGACAGACCCACACTGTTCGTTGAGATCATTCAAAGAGCTAACTTCAAGGTAATTGTTTACCCCCATCACTTCCAATTCTACCCATATCTTCAGGGTTTTGGTGCTGGAAACTTCAAGGCCTTGTTTGACGCAGTGGAGCGAGAACAAGAAAAGCGCGGTACACTCTTCTAACTTTTTATTCGTGATGTTCTCCGAAAATAAACCTGAAGACTTTTTTCTTGTCCAGACAGAAATTAAATAAAAAAACCCTGAACATTTCATGCATCGCTGTGTCTGAAACCCATCGATGTGCACAGGAATGGAAAAGGCGTGATACGAACGGACTTTTCTGCAAGTCGGCTCCTTACCTCGTCGATTTGGTTTCTTAATCTGACCACAAAAAGTGAGTCAGAAGTCAAGGGTTCTCACGGTTTTCTCACGTTTTCATCGTACTAGATTCCCATGGCACAGACGTAAAGAGTTGCTAAGTGTGGGATAGTATAGTCGATGTGATTCATAAGCTGAGAATCTGACTTTTTTCCCTTTTTCCCAAGAGTTTCTCTCATTCCTTCCTTCATTTCATATCACTTTTCAGCTTTCTTTTCTATGAGTTTCTGAATTTTCTATGAGTTTCAGATGAAGGTCAAGCCGTTGTTCCCCGTCGAAAGCGCTCGTGAGCCGTCGAGAATCTTCACCTACTCCAGAAGAGTCTGCCGCTTCATCCGCTTCCGTAACGGCCGCAGAATGGTGGCCCGTTTCTTTAGAAACCTCTGTGAGTTATTGATCAGAAACCATTTCCATGGATTAAGAGAGGCTCAAAGTTACATCACACACATGCTTCAGTACACCATCAAGAATAGGGGGAAAATAGCATATCCATGTTCAAAAATAGTTAATCCACTTGAATGTGACACACACGGAATCCCGATATTTGTCTGTTTTCCCGCGAAGAATTCGGAAGGCGGCCGATAATAAGCTATTGTCGAAAGCGCGATAATCCGGGCGCGACTAAATGGGAGCCTCTGACGAACGAGCGGATGGCGTATAAATATCAAGTAACCGGTGATTATGGTAGCCACCAAACTTTTGCCCCGCGCTCTTTACGGCGGCAGCGAAATTAGTGCATGACGAGGGTCGTTTCTAAATTTGTTCTTTTAATGGTTTTTACTCGAAAAGAAAGAAAAAATGTTCGCTTTAGTGCATCGATGCGAAAGTGATCTAATGAGACCTCTCTCGAAAGTCCACATTTATTCATGTATAAGAATTTAAGTTATCTAGAATGTTCCAAGAAGACATATTTGGAAGCTTTGAAAATAAACATCCATGTTACGCTACGCTTTCCAAAAGGAAGGCTTCTTATCCTTTCTCCCAAACCTTTCATGTAGGCGTCAGGGGGGAAATGGAGGGATTGAGTCATGAATACTTCTAATGAAGCACTCAAAACGTACTAGTCACCTGATCTTCTCTCATTTACATCACCCCTCGTTTCAAACCCTCTTCTTCATTCTTATTTCAGTCCGCATGGAAGCCGAAGGTGGCGTAAGCCCTGCGCCACACCGCGGCTTCTCCCAGAAGGCTCGCGACCTGCTCATCGGCACGGATGCTCGAGACCTCATCAATGTTGGTCACCGAGGTAACTGGTTCCTTCTTTTCTGTTGTCAGGCTTTTGAAAAATGGGGGAAATATCATGGTGCTCAACACCCTCCCTCTAATTAGACGGTTTCGAAACGAGATAGCATTGATAGCCGCGGAGGGACTTGGTATGCATTCATAACAACTCTTCTTGTTTTGCCAGCATACTCGGAATGTGCTACCGCATACCTTCTTTCCGTTTCATAGCGACTCTTGAAAACATGTTGAGCAGCATGAAAAAAGCATTTTTGAGTCAGATGTGTCGGAGAGATGCTCATTTCCTGCTTCCGGAGCAAGTGAGGGTGGAAACCTTCCGTTGTCCTCTTCCTAATATGTTGATCCCACCGCTCATTTCTCGTGTTATTTTGCTGGTGTGTCTTCGTTTATCTCGTGAGGTGTAACAAGAACACTGTCGGGGGAATTTAGCACTTAGAGAGGCGTTGTTATTTTATTTTCACTATACAACTTTAATTTCCGCAGGCATGCCGAACAAGTCAAGCTCTGAATTCGACTTGCGCAAGAAGCTCAACAGTCTGGGCAGCCGTAAGAAGGACTCGAATGGCAGTTCGCCAAAGAGTCAGTCTTCAGTCAACTCTATTCCGGAGCATCGTGAGTTTCTTTTTGAAGTGACTTTTCAGAGCCTATGTTTCAGCTACATTCGACACTATCGGGGAGCGCCCGACTGTCAAGAGACACATGAAGCTGTCTGACATCGGCAAGGCCCACTCCTGCGCCGAGCTCAAATCGGACAAGCGACTCCTTCGCACTTTCGCCGAGGACAACATCATCAAGATGCCAAGCATGGACTCCGACATCGGATGTTCAAAGATGATCGAGGTCGATGACCTCTGTCTCAGCTTCGAAGGCATCGGAAAGGTAGTGGAAGGTGTGACGTGGCATTCACGACAGATTAACATTTGCAGTCGATGATCTACTCGCAGACGGACGACAACAACTCCAATGACGTCAAGGAGAAAAAGAAGAATAAGAAGTAAAATGATGAATATGACACTGATAGCGTTTCTTTGATCTCCCTGCTCCATCTGTCATATACTTCGTCAAATCTTTTCTGATTATATTTATTTATTTTTATTTCCTTTTTACAGAGCGACATGCAATTCGTAATCCCTGGAAAAATATTTTATATTTTGTCTCAATAAAATGGAAAAATCAGAACAAAACGCGCATTGTTCTTATCATTAGGTGGAGAAAAAGTGAAACGTTATTCGGCGTTTGTCTCATTTGCGCGCAGAGAAAGGAAAAAACCGAAAGTGATCGGGAGAAATCGTTCATGATGATGAAATGACCTCAAAAAAAAGAAGCCTAATCGCGCCTTATCGAGTTTTACCCACTGACCTATATCCTCTAGCTTATAAGTCTCCGGAGGAGGAATGCATCCTGAACTTTTCCCAAAATGCGAGACCACTTCCACGACGCGGCGATTGCGTCCATTGTGATCTCCACGTTCACACTCATCGTTGCTGTGTTCACTGTTCCATTGCTCTTCCATAAGACAGACAATGTACTCCTTGAGATGTCGGCGTTTTCTGATGGAATCAAGGTGAGAGCCCTTTTGAATATCGCCAAATGGCGTGTTTTCATCTTTTTTTCGTAATTCCAGGCAAAATCCGATTTGGTGTGGAATGAATTGATGGAGATTAGACAGGGTGACGCAATTCCCGGAATTCAATACTTCTCAAGAAAAGCCAGAAGTAATTGGATGGGAGGGGCTTTCTGCAAGGGATGCTTCATGCTCTCCTGCCCCACTGGACTGCCAGGACCTCCAGGAGCTCCAGGACCTGATGGTCAGCCAGGAGATGCTGGAAGACAAGGACGCGCTGGAGACGACGGCTTTGATATTCAGCCAGAATCAGAGCCAGAGCTTCCATGCGTCATCTGCCCTGCTGGACCTCCAGGACCACGCGGAGCTCAAGGAGAACGAGGAATGACTGGTAATCCAGGAGTTTCCGGAATGCAGGGACCCAACGGAATCGAGGGTGTCGATGGAGGACCGGGACTTCCAGGACCACCAGGACCAAAGGGAGAGCGAGGACCACTCGGACCATATGGACCACCAGGAGACACCGTGATTGCAGGAGTGGGAATCAAGGGACCAGTTGGTCCACCTGGACCACAAGGAATGAAGGGCCCACCAGGGCCGGGAGGAAAGGGATCCAACCAGCCAGGACAGCCAGGTCAACCAGGAGAGATTGGAGGAATCGGAAAGACCGGAAAGATGGGAGGATATGGAATGGAGGGACCAGCCGGACCACCAGGAGACCCTGGAATGCCAGCCTCATACTGCCCATCGGATTGTGGAGTTCAGCCAATTCTCACGGAGATGTTCCCAACACCATTCACTCCAATTAGTGGATACTCTAACATGCAAAGACCAGCAGCTCCACCACGTCCAGTTGCTCATCCAGAGTACGCTCCAGAAGGTTCAGCACCAGCCTATCTTCCAAAGAAATCGCACAAACATCGCCAACAGCATCCACATGCGGATCCAGAGCTGTTAGTTTGAAAAGTCAACGTTCTTAGTCTTATCTATGAATTTTCAGTGGAATCAACTCTGACGCCGCCGCCCCATCCGCCGGCTACGACTCAGCTCCAGCCCACCACCGCAAATCGCACCACAGAAGACCAGCTGAGGTCGCCTCCGACCCGAGCCGCTCTGTTGGCGCCCCAGAGTACGGAACCGCGGACAATGCAGCTGCTGCGGAGGCGTACGCCAACCGGATGCATGACTTCCAGGACTTTGAGAGAAAGTGGCGCAGAAAGCTTCTCCAGAGACGCATGCGAATGATGAAGAGACAATGATTGTTTTCAATAAAACATTATGAAGTTGTACTCATTCTTTATTCGGGGTTTGTACAGATAAGATAGAAGCGTTCAGACTCCGAGGACGTACTTGTACACCTGTGCGGAGAGGTTGTCCTGTGGTGGGAGTCTCTTGGTGCCTTTCTCCTGGTTTGTATTGGTTCCGGTGAATGGTACGGGATACTTGGACGGCTCATGCAGCTGTTTGCAGTACTTCTTCGGCGCTGGCTCTCCGCTGGCTAGCCCTGAAAATGATGTCATATTTTATATTATTTGGTTCCCAGAAAAATGAAAAAGGTGATGTTTACCTCTCTTCGAGCTCTTGGTTGGCTCCTTGACCATAATTTCCGAGTTGTTGGCGATCTGCAAACATTCTCTATAACTTCTCTGAAAACACGATTGAAGACGGGGGCTGCAAATAATGAAATATCTGGCGATAAAGCTCTGGGGGCCGCGGGCACTCAAAGCAATGAGAAATTGGAAAAGGCGAGAAGCGGAGAGAAAAAACGTACAAGATTTGTGTTTCTGTTCTTCCGGTCATTTGACTGAACTATTCTGACCGCGAAGTATGTTTTTTGTGTAATGTGAAGAGAGAGAGAAAGCGAGAAGGCAAACTTTTTTGGGATGGACGGACAAAAAATGTGAGAAAGAAAAAGGGAAAATTGAAACCGAACCGTTTCCCGTTTCTGCTGTTGGCCGTCGTTTGCACTGATAGGAGAGAAAAAAACAATGACGATCAGAAAAAAGGGGACAAAGTCTAAAAATCTGAAAAAAAAAAACTGTCCTGGACAGCTTCAGAGCGCCATTGCAGTGTCGTTGTTCTTTGTATATTACAAAGTTTTATTGACAAAATTAAAGCAAACATTTGGAGGGTGGATTGAAAAATAGAACTCTGAATACAATACATCATTTTAAAAAAATCATTTGAAATTAGAAAAAAAGGATCAGCCGGCGTGCTAAAACGTTAAAACACGAGGAAAGGAAACGACTAGACAATGGAATGTAGTATAAGTGAATTACTAGGGATCTAAGTTTTTTTTTGGCAATGGTTGGGGGGAACAGATAGAAAAGTTACAAGAAAGGAAAGGGAAAGTGAAGGGGAAAAGAATGGGGAGTGAAATCAAATCATTATGTGGGTCCCCATAGACTATAGAAAAGGTAAACAAAACGTTGGGACAGATGAAACATAAACAAAGGTATTGTATTCAGTCGCTAGAAGTGACATGGAAGACTTCCAACTCATAAATATCAAATGCGCCACTCTTGCAGAGCGGCGGGCTGTTGAACGTGGCGCTGTTGCCGGTGATGCCGTGCGTCAGCTCCTCGTCAATCCGGATGGCGTCACTTCCGCCGGATCCGATCTGCAAAAAAGGGGGGATGAGAGACTTTTCAGGGTTTAGGGGGTGTACCACAAAGGACTTATCGGTCGCCGACATAAAGTATTGTGGCGATGTTTCGGGCGTCGCGTCTTGAGCGCTTCCGACCCACTGGTAAACTTCTGGTAGATCCAAGTCTTTGTTCAGTTTGAACACGTACGACTCTCCGGTACCCCAGTATCTGTAAAACGAAGGGTTTTTTGTAACAAACTATTTTAACACAAGTTTGATTACTTTGATCGGGTTCGCTCTTTATGATCGTGTCGCTCCGCCCATGTCGAGCTACAGTATGCTCCGAAAATTTCGCCCTTTGTAGATTTAATCACGATAATTGTCTGGTCCAATTTATCCACTCTGAAAGTCCAAATCTTAATCTACATAAAGTTTCAGTATTAGTTACTTGTTCCAGAAATTATGGAAGCTGGTACCATCCTGACTCAATTTATAGGCCAGTTGCGGGGTAACAAGTTGTAGTCTCTCTGGCATGTAGGACATCAGTTCCACCGCCGAGTCATTGTCGACAAGGGTGGAACGGAACGCCTCGCAGAAAATGGTACGGCGTTGCTTCTTGACACGACGTGGACGTCCAACCACGTCATCGCGCAGCTGAAATTAAAAGTTTATCTTCAAGAAGATGACGATCAAACAGTACCTCATCCTCGTACTGCGTCTGGAGCTTGGCAATTGTCGCAGATTGAAGGTTGCGAATCTTGACCGCAGTGGCAATGAAGGTGCTGGTGCTCACCTGGAACTAAAGCTTATTTGGTTAGATGAAATTAAACTGATCCGTGCCGAGTTTTTGTTGATATGGTATGTAGTGTTTACCTGTGACAGTTTTGTAAAGCTGTTAAGTTTTTTGGAAAACATTGAAACTGAACTAACATAAGAAGAAAAATTGAACGTTTGATTTCTATACTGCTCTAGTCACTCTTTTGTACTGTTTTCCTTTCTTTACTTTTCATGCCTCCCAACTCACTGTAATATTGGTAGCAACATCCTGGAACTCCTTCTTGATGCACTCGATCTTCTCCTGAATCGACTTGCCCTTGAAGTCCTCCATTCCTCTCTTGTGCACCTTGGACCAGATATAAACGATCGAGATGGCAGAACGAATCAGGAACTTGTGTCCCTCGGCGAAATAGCAATCGACGATACGGCACACATACGGAAGTGGGAGATATTGGAAGAGCCATAGCAACCAGTCTTCGATCTGGAAAAGCACCATTAAAACGTCTCTCATTTGTCATGGTGATCTGCACTTACGCATTTCACCAGCACACTGTCGTCAGCCGTGCCCAGGCGTCTTTTTAAGAGCACGTATGCCGCCGATTTGTGCTTCTTGACGAGCGCCAGGACGGTGTGGCTCGATGCGGCCCATTGGACTGGAGTTGTCATTATATAGCCCTATAAGCTTTTTTGTGAAAGGTTCAGAGATTTAATAGGAGTGCCTTAGTGTTGAGCAAGTAGTTGATGCACGAGAAGCAATCGGCATCGTCATCGTTGAAATGAAGAAGCAGCGAGCACAATGGGTAGATTGTCTGTAAGTGTGGTCCATTGAAGAATTCCAGCCGTGCAGATGACATACCGGTGCGTACACAATCTCCGGACGGAGTCTCTCAATGATCAGAAGGAGACGGATCAGTTTCACCGATCCGACCTCCTTCAGGTCGAAGTTGTTGAGAACACCTCCCTCATCCCCAAGAACTTGAGGAGATTGCTTTTTTCCTGAAATTTGTTATCAATATCTTTCATTTCCCTCCTTGAAATCTCAGCGATTTTTGCCTCTTCCTTGAAATTTTGTCGAGTAAACAAGGCTTGACACCGCATGGAATAAATACACACACAGTGTGGAGTTTATTTGCAACCGCGCGCATTTTCTACTTTTAGTTCCTTTCGCCTCCCGAAAGACAAAGAAAAACATTGGCGCGCACACACACAAAGTCAGCTGGCGGCATGAAAGTTTTACCTTGGTTGATGCGATCGTACTCGATCACCTCATCCGCGTAGAGGCGCTTGCTGCTGTTCCAGTCTTTCGTGTTGCACAACTCTTTCCAGAGGCTCGCGCGCACTTCGTGACATACCGGCCAGTCGGTGCGACGGATGATTTTTTTGACCTGCAAAACAGCATCAGTGTTTGATTCGTGTTTTTTTTTTGGTGGAATCCATCAATCCGGTTTGTTATCGGGGGTTCTATCTCTCGATGAAGTTTAGAAGAACTTACTGATAAATTATGATATCGAGGCCTTGATTGATAACTCTCTTCATAGTCAGTTTCTAGGCCAGAATCTTCAGGAGAAACAGAACTATCAAAGATCAGAGTCGCAATCGCGAGCCTTTTCGCTTCCAGTCGATCACTGGCGGATTCGATTTTGGGTAATTCGTAGTACTCCTCTTCAGAGTACGGATTTGTGATAGGGTCGAAGCCCATAGTTATAAAAAAATAAAGAGGAAAACGATTTTCTTTTCGAAAAAATTCAAAACTGCCAACTCCGCGACGAGCACAAACAGGCGGGAACTCCGGGAGAGCTCCGCCTTTTGGCTCAAAAAAGTTCTCTGCGGAAAGCACACAATGGTCAGGCAGTTACAAAGTTCAAGATCCAAGAGAGTAATCCACAAGTACAGTTGCTTGTTTCTGCGCGGCAAAGTGCAAACTGGGGCTAACATTGACATAGTACTAATGTTTCAGAGATCTTCCCCTTTTTCTGGTTTTTTACCTTCTCCTGACGATTGAGTCGTTTGTTGTCGATGATTTCCTGGAGCCGTCCGGGAACAGTGGACTCGCCGAGGCGAGTTTCGCGAGTATTCTCGGTGAATAATGGCCCTTCCGCCTGCAAAGGAGAAGAGTTTGGATGTATACTCCTTGTGATTTCACAACACGCTAGATGCACAACCAAAGAACCCCACAATACAAAAACGCACACTATCTTACCGGTTGATTGGCCATTTTAGAGAGCGCTGAATATGTGAAATTTCTCGTTGGTTCATTATATTCTAATTCAATGTTCTCAAGTGTTTACATAGTTTACATAGTCTACATCCAACCTAACAAAAGAAATTCCCGTATTCCCACCCGAATAAGTCGCCAAACTCACCTTAAAAACAAAGCGCTAGAACTAGTGCAACTCAATGCGAAACGTGTGGCCTTTGTTCCATCTATTGACAAATAGGAGCGGGCGAAAAGGACGAAGGGGTGCCCCGTGGTGGCGGGGTGTGCAGGGAGAGAAAGGGGGCCTCGCAGCTGTCAATGTCCGCTCACGCCAGCGCGACGCAACCGCCTCATGAGTTCCGTTAAGCGTCTGCGTGTCTGGCGTGCTCAGCGAGCTCTCGTCTCCGCAATGGAACGCCGCTCCGTGTGTAATGCCGCTTCTTTTGGTGCAGTGTAAGGTTTCGAGCGTTTCAAAGGCTCGATTTTGAAATATGTTTTAGCAATTACTCATATGTGATACTCATTTCCGACGGCGTCATATTTTTTGTGATTTTATCACATAAGATGCGCCTTATTGTGTTTTCAGTCAGAGAAATAAGCACATGTGTGCTTATGCGGGGGTAGAGTAAAATGTTAGCGTATTCGATAGTTTTTCTAGAAGGGGTGTATAGCTCTGCTATTCTAATGATCACTGAATGTTATGATCTATCATGGTTTGGTTCAATGTTCCACAGAAAATCATCCGTTTTTGCGCAGAAACCCTGACTTCTTTGACTGTTACACACTGTTCTTATCTTTCCATAAAAAATATGAGTACTGTAGCCTATTTTTCCTACTCTCTCAAAGAACGTTCTTTTCTCAGAGTTCACCCGATCTACAGAGAGATCGAAGACAAGCTCAAACCTCCTAAACCCCATAAACTTTGTCCTGAAACCTGCACTTACTATAGGCTCCTCGATGATCAGCTCAGCGCGAGCCAATCTTGCCTCCGAACGTCTTGGAAGGCGGAGCGAACGACGAATCGCCATTGAGATTCTCCTGCAAAACCACTATTTTCCAATATATCCTACTAACAATTGCCTACGCGATAGAGCTGGTGGTTCTACGCATCCCTGGAGCCGCTCCTTCATGGTTATGATTGTTCATCATTGCCTTCGGGTAGATGGCTCTCTGGAAATTCTACTTTTAGTTAGTAAGATGAGCTTTAACGTTACCCTGAAATAGTTAGCCTCTTCATTCTCGGTATCCGAGTCGTTGGTCCTCCCCATCGCCTGACCAACTCTTGCCGGCGTCACCTCATCCTCATCTCCACTGGTGTCACTCAAATCCGTTCCCGCTTGAAACATTGCCGATAGGTTCACCAAGCCTTGTTCTGAAATGCAAAAGAATTAAAATTAAAAATAGGAAACTTTGATCAAAACGTGTCGACTAGACAGTTGTGATAACGTCCCGGGCGATAGATCATTATTTTATAGTTCCAGTTGTGTACTAACCAAGAAAAAAAGCAGTGGAAAGTAAAAGTAAAAGAGACGGAGAAAAAACTGTAAGTTACCTGTCGTTCAACGCAGAATCCTACAGTTTATTGATATGGCTAGTTGGAAGGGGGGTGAATTAGAAAGAGATAGAGAAAAAGGAGAGAAATCGTAACGGTAGGGGGCAAGAAGAATGGTCAAACCGCAAAAGACCAAAATGCGATGATTTAAGAAGGACGTATCAGGGGTAATCTAGAAAAAAAAGGGTTAGAAAGTTCAGTTCTTTCTCTCCATCTTCAGTTCTTCTCGACTGGAATGCGACAAGTATAAAGTTGGAAAATTGACCGTGTGCAATCTAGGGCAAAACGAAGGCTACAAATTATTATCGATAGCGCCGAAAATACTGATAAGCTTCTTTTGCCGCCACTTCTTTGTTTCCAATAACAGATAAATTGGGTATTTCAGTTTTGTGAAGACGTTTGACAGTGCCCACCAATGAGAGAATAGTTCTTGGCGGGCTAGAGCGGTTATTTGAGACAGGTTCTTGCCGATTGATTCACTGATTAATCTCTGAAGGCAATATAAACTTTTGAGCTCTACTTAGTTTTTAGTTAGTGTTTAGAAACTGATACATTTTTTTGCAAAGAGGGAGGTTTAACTTTGCAGTTTCTGAGACCATTTTCAGCAATTAAAATTTAAAAAAAAGCAACGTTTTCCAAACTTTTACACTACACCAAGCAAAGTCCCAACACCTTAAAACACCTATTTTGAACGAGATTAACAGTAAATTTGAAATTTGAAAATGAGAAGACCCGAACAAAGATAGTGTATTTCAATCGTCTCACTGGAGACACAGAGGAAACTGGGAGGGCGGAGACGCATAAACAATTGGATAATTATTCCAAAGTCCTTGAATCGGACTGTCCGAAACATTTGAATCTCACACTCGATGAAGATTGCCCACCTAGATAGGTTCTCTCTACTGCTAACTGCTTTCTTATCGGGGGAGGGGGGGGGGGGGGTTTTTATATAAAGTAACTCGTGACTCTGAATTCAAAACTCTCAAAATTTGTTCCCTAATTACGCAAATGAATGATTGAAATGTGGAACGTTATCTTATCACGTTTCACAAGCACTAGACGGCTCTTTGATCTTTGATGCTTCCTCTTCTTCTTTTCCTTCTAACTTTCTGAACTTCCCAATAAAACTCACTGTGAACATTGAAATTATGTTGTTTTGAAGTGAACGACAGCTATGACGCATGGCGATACAGAAAACAGTACAGCATGTAGAACTTGTTAGTTCTCGAGTGTTGCAATGCGAGTTTAGTTTGTTTGGGTGTCCGAGAACAAATAGCGAGAGAAAGCGTAGGTGAAGCATGGAATTTTGTTTTATTTTAGTAATCTATTTTCCATGAAGATGTTGCGTTTGAGGTCCTTCTCCAGTGCATCGTGTCCTGGTAAAGTTGTGTTATCAAAGAACAAACTAACGCGAACATTTGAACTATGTTAATCCTTCGCTTGATATGCAAAGCCTTCAACTACTAAATAACTGACGGTTTTGAACCAGTGATGCAACGAATCAATGGTCTGAAGAAATAAGAAGAAAAAGAAGAAGAAGAAGAGACAATCATAGTGCCCGGAAAGATTGTGTGAAGTAGTCTAGTTCAAATAAAACCTACCCTAGCGAAATTGGGGGCAGTTTTCTTGGTGTTTTGATTTTTGCGACACTAGGGAGGTTTATCATGATAATAGAAAAATGTGTTTTTTTGAGCGCTGAAAGATTTCACAATGGCTTTCAGTCTCTTGTGACGTGTGACGCATTCACAATGGGGGGTTCGATGGCCTTTGAAAAACTTGCACCTTGAGAAGAAGAATCTGAAGTCCAAATGGGATAGACAAAAACAAAAGTGATTCGGAATCAAATCTGCAAAGATCCCATCTCTCTGCACTCCCCTCTCCGTTGATGGCGACCGGGGTCTAGATTGTTGAAAAACTCCGGTTTTTTGTTGTAGGTATTATGTGATGGGTTATCCAAATTGACAGCGAATTCACATTGTTTCACGTGCCTTCGCGATCTTCTGTGTCAACCCACGAACAGAGAACGAAATGCACGTATTGACCTCTTGGGGGGTTCCGTGGACCTCGAGTGTAACACTGTCGGATGATGTGAGATACGCCCACATTTAAACTGAAGATCAGTGTTGTTTGGCAAAAATACTCGACTGTCCTGTCGAAGGGGAAGGAAAAATGGGGGAGAAAAAGAAGGAGACGACGACGATGGGTTATTTTTTTGGCTACTGTTTTGTATAGCAGAATTGGAGATGATAAGTGGACATATCACAGGACCAACTAACAATGATGTCTGTTTTAATAGCGTCTGTAATAGTTCGAAGGGCCAAACCTCAAGTCGAATCAGTGATTGGGTCAGGGAAATTCAGAAACAAAGGACTTACTCTCAACCACTTGGATCATCATCATGCGCCCTTTAGCTCTCTCGTTTTGATCTACAATTGCGGGATTCTTGTACAACATATTGGCTGTTTCTGACATCTCCGTGATAGTGCGCTCCATTGTGTCTCGCTGGTGAGAGAGTACACAACTCGACAAGACGCAGACTATCTGCCAATCTGCGTCTTGCCGGATCATGCACTCTCTGACTCAAGGTGCAGCGCGCTATCACAGTGGATAGACAAAAAAGTCAAAATAAGTTACTTACCATTAAATGCTACCTCGGGACGGATGATTTTCGACAACATCATGCCTTCTTCCTTGAGCTCGAGGTTTTGGGACCACCTGAAAGACATTTTCATAATCTTCTCTTCTGTTAAATAGGTCAGACGGGGGTGGGATCTGCGCCCGAAGAATAAAAACAAAACGGCCAGAAAAAATTCACACCTTATCCTTTCCTTCTGATAACGAATATAGTGATGGAGAGCGAGAAGGCCCATATGAGAGTACGGTAGAATAAAAAGCGCCGGATGATGGATGAGATTTCTAACACACGAACCCCACGCACTTTTTTCTGGTAGCCCCGTTGATACGAATGACGCCCGAAGTAACAGAAAGTCAGAAGTTAAGAAAAAAACAAGTTTGATTCAAGTTTTTTCGAGAATTTTCAGAAGTATAGTAAATAAAAATAGAATTCACTACCAACTTTTTAAACTAATAAGAACGCGGCCGGTTGTTCTGGGGGGAAAACACAAAGTGCTTTCTTACTACGGACTGGATTGAATTAATATATGAAAACAAGTGGGGGAAGGTAACTGTATCTCTCTTCCCCCTATGAATAATATTGGACAGCGGGAAGATAGACAACTAATCAACACCGATGTATTGGTCTTTCACGTTCGATCTCACTTCTTTTTTCTCCAACATGCAGGTACCCGATTCCCGTCTTGATCAATTGGAGAGAAAAACTTATTATTTTTCCGTTTCCACCCAACAAAAAAAGAACTTTGGGGATTCGCAATTCTGGGGAACAGGTACAGATATCATCCCAGAATGACAGAATGATAGCAGTTTAAAAATTGGCGGATGATTGATCTGAATGTTAATCGGAAGTCTATTTTGAGACCAGCTGCATGATTCTTGCATGTTATCAATGTAAAGGGGTCTTCGTTTCCGTTTGGGGGTATTTTCGACGACTTCCGACCGGTATTTGAGTCGTTGATCTCTAATGACGAAAGTTGAAAGACCAAGGGGAATTAAACAAAGCAAATGAAATGATGATCAGAAATAGAATCCTTCTTTTCTGTTTTTTGTAAGGGATCTTTTGAAGGGAATGATGGGAAATATCACAAGTTCCCATTGTAAACGGGGACGGGGGCACGAGTTGGATTTACATAATCACGGGCGGTAACTGTAACTGAAAAACACGTGAAAATTGGATTGTTTTGTTTTGTTTTGTTGAGTCGAGGGGTGGGTGCAACTGGAATTGGATCACTTTTGCAGAGGTACCTGAAAACAAGCAAGGAAAGATCTCTGTAATAAACATGGAGAACTAATCAGTTCTCGTGGGATTTGTTTGTCTGGTTATTTGTGTTCTAGACAAGGTTCTAGAAAACATATCATGAAATGTATTTTCATGAATAGGAAAACTATTTTATTGTTAATCAGATACAACTCAATGTTGAACTCATTCAAAGCACTAGCTAAAGATTTTGATTAAATTTGAAAGGTTATTTTTGATCTACCATAACGTTTTTTCTGTACATTTGATCTCGAGTATTTATGGAATTCGAAATTTGGTTTTTTGAACAAGTAACGGGCTAATAGTTATTTTCAATTTAAAGTTTAGAAAATTGAAGATTTCAGAGAGGGATAACTACTTTCCGTTGATTTCAGGCTTTGCGATAAGCTTTCAACTAACAAAAACACAAGTGAGTAATCAGCAATGCTGAGCCAAATCCAAATAAGGGTATTCAGGACAAAGCTGAAGGACAATTAGCAAGTTTCATATCCAAAACTTGTTCAAAAATGACTTGAAAATGATTTCCCATATCGCAGTTCCCTTAGAATGAAATGGTAGATCAAAAATTGCCCAAATTTTATCAGCAACCCAATGAACCACTCTCAACTTGCCCAACTCACAAACCTGAAACAATTTCAATCCACCCTGCTCTCCCAAACCAAATTCATTCTGGATTTCAAAGCCAGAAAACGACAAACCACTCGCAAATTCTATTTAACGAGTCTGATTAGCCTTGTGAACGCTTTCTCCCCCCGAGAGAAACATGTCAAATCTAATTTTGGTGCCATTGAATGACATATGGCGAAGAACCAGCAAATTGCTTATTTTGGAGCGGGTGGAAGATGAAAAAATGAGATGAGACGGCAATAAATAAAGAATTTGTACGAAAATTTAATTTTTCTGCTCCTTCCTCCCGTTTTAATGGTTCTTTTTTGCTGATCGAAAAGTAATAGTGTTTCGTTATGCATGCAGTTGTGTTTCTGAAAGCGCCCTCCAATATTTTGAGAAGCATCTCGTTGTTATTCATTCAGTTCTTCGAAAAACTCCGCATCAACTAACTCGTCTTCCCTTCGAGGAGAGTTTGAAGATTTAGTCTTTGTTCCGTGTGCTTTTCTTCGGGTTTTTTCCTCACTTCATTTATTACTTTTTTGTTATTTGACTCGATTTACTCTTGAAAACATTGCAATTGTCGGACAATTTCCGCATTACTCGCACATGACAAGGTTGGTAGAGTGGTTGCAATTTCGCATTTGGAAATAATCGCAGTTTAGTGGTGAGGTCGGTCAGTTTGCTGTTTGGAATTTTGTACTATTACTTCTCGTAACTAAAGTATTGATTATTCATGCGTTCGGAGAAGAAAGACGCAGCCGACGCTTTATAATTGTCCTAGTTATCCATCGGAAAACAGTCCACACACACTTGGAGAGAAACACACTTCACCACTTCCTTCACTCTTTCCCCCACTCTTCTAGTTTTGGTTCATCGGTTCATCAGTTTCATCCAGCGCCCTTTTGTCAAGAATCGTGTGGCGTCGCATATGAATCCAAGTGCGAAAATTGCGTTAGGGCACGCTCTGATGAATTGAGGAGTAGGGAGATTCGGAGGAGGGCTGGGCCACTTATCGCCTCAACCAATTCATTAGACCTTTCATTAAACCCATTATTCAAATTCCGAAAAAGAAAGAAGAGTAAAAGTTTTGGGGGTCTCATTCAATTATAGTGTTTCCCTCACCAACGACGAAGTCTTCTGATTAGACACATGTAAAGAATCCCATGTAAAGTGCACGAAACTTCAAAGGGACCCGACAAAATTGAAGGGGAAACTTTTTCATTTTCCCCATGTTTTGCGAAGCGCACAAGTATCTATTGTGGTGTCTCCAAAAAGTTCCCTCCTTTTCTCTCCAATCCATCTTCTTCTAGTACAAGCTCGTCTACATATTTTTTCCTTTGGAACAAAATTTTCGCTCTTGCTTCGATGCTCCTATTCTCTTGGTAGTTTGCACGAATTTTTAACTTTCTTCCAGATACTTTGGTGTGAAACTTTCTAGAAAATGTTTCAGAAAACGTGAGGAATAAATGCTTTTCCCAGGCATTTATAGCCAAAAAAGAGTCCATCAATCTTTCTTTTCTTTCATTCAAACGGACCACTTTGCTTTTCTTCCCCGTTCTTATTCACTCTCCCTTCTCGATTCCAACGCAATTTCGGTTATAGCCTCACACTTGACATGCATTCCTCATTTCTCTCCTACTCATCGCTACTAGATGCAAATGACACATTTACAGCTGCCTCGGAGGGGAAGGAGAAGAGATGTTGATTCAGCTGATATGTCTTCCTACCCTATTTTCAATTCCCTTTGCAACCATGAGAAACCAACGATCACTGCTTGTTTTTTCCTCATCCACCTAGTTGTCTTCTGCTCCCTTGCTTCTTTTATCCAATCAATTTTATGCTCCAACTAGCTTTAAGAGCTATACTTTCTTGCCTTGTTATCGGGGGGATCTTTTACTCGTTCTTCTTCTTCTTCAGTCAGTTGAAGCGTTATCCATTCCATAGTTTTGTGAGCAAGGAGGTTGACTTTCTTGGAAAACACAAAGCCGACTACTTGTTTACTCTGATTTTCAGCGACTCGTCTCCGCCTGACAAGCTTATATTTATTCACTATTCAGTTTGAGGCTTTTTACACATTCTAGCCTTCCAGTTGCCTTATTTCCTCTCCTTATTTCCTTGTTTCCTCTAGCTTCCAAGATTCCAGATTCAGATTCAAGTTCAGGATTGTCTGACACATAATCACAGGTGAATTTACCACGTCATCGTGAAATCATTTTGTCTGGTGATTAAGTGTTATGAGGTTTATCGTATAGAAAAAGACTCATTTATAAAGTGTCACCCAACATTTTGAGGTGAATACGCAAAAAAAGAAGAACCATGGGAAACCGGTTCTCATTTATTTATCTGTAGTTTTTGCGGTTTAATTCGACGTGATTCGATTTTCATCCAATTATTTTCTTTTTACACTAATTGATTTTCGTCCATTTTTGTTCATTTCAGTCCCTTTTTCCACTCATTCTCATGGCTTGATACCTGGACTCGATGATTTCTGACGTGAAAGTGCACCCCCAGTACATATCCAAAATACACTCGAAACTTCCTCGTGGGCGGCTGGAAAGGGTTCCACCACATTCATCCGTCTTGTCTTGTCCTCTGAAAGAAAATTGCTGGACCATTACTTGCCAATGGGTTCTTGCTCTTTTCCCATTCTCTTTTTTCGCCTTCCTCGTTTCAAAGGAAGCATTCATTATTTATTGAAACAAGAAAAACGACAAAAATTCCTTTCCACACCAATTGGACCCAATTTGATGTCACTTGTCAGTCCCTCAATCAGTTCAAGAGGCTGGTCGACGTCACTCTTCTGATTCGCCAGTCCCCCCAAGGTGTGCCTCTTGTTTTCATCGTCGCCTCCGTAATGACGAGCTTCTAACGTGTTATTTTCTCGCGAATCTGACGAGGTGCCTGGCACCGGATGGAGAGGGGCGCGGCTCTCCGGCTCTAATCCGACAAAATAACACAGGTCTCAGAAGCAGATTACATTCTTAAGTGCTACTTCATCTCTCTTCTATCTATATTCCATTTCAATTTCATCAAGTGAGCGATTTACAAGATAAGCTGACGTGATAATCTTCTGAGTCAAAGATTGGATAATCGAGAAGGCTTTTTAGAAAGCTGGAAGTTTTTGGAAACAATAGACTCTCTTTCTTTTTCGGCGAACAGATCCAACATCTAAATAGCTTGTGGTTTAGATCCTCGTGTTTTCTGTGATTTTTAATGAATGATGATGGCCGATGATAATTAATGATCGCGGAAAAAAAGGTCTTTGAACATTGATGTATGCCGGATGCATTCAAAATCCCAAGGTCTTGTCGCAATTCTTTTTTTTTTTTGGGAGAATCACCAAGACAGATGTCATTTTGACACAACCGCTAGGTGTTATCGTCACTTTGACGTCTGGACGCGGAAAGCCCTCCTGGAGACAAAGGAAGGGCACCGTGCCACTGCAATTATGGCCCCATCTGGTCATATTGCGAGCAGCTGCTTGCAACTGTTCCCAACATTCACCCCTTGTTGTTCGTCAACCTCATTTCTCGCACCATTACCCTTATTCTCGTTCGCGGAAAGAGGAAGAGGATTTCGACACGACAAAACGACCTTTTAGCGTTTCTCTCTCGGCAACTCATTGTTCGCTGTCATTTCCTTTTCGAAACTTGTGTCGTAATTAGAATGAGCGGCGAGGAGTTCATATCTATCGTCTTGATCTCCGTTTGACAAAGCGGCTGTTCAAAATTGGATGAAAAATGGGTCTAACCTTTTTGTCGTTCCGCCATGAAAAAAAAGAAGAGATGATCTTGGAAAAAACTGAAAATTGTAGAGGATCCACCTAACCTCATTTCAATAACCACTTACCGAGGGCCCAACAGTGCGTAATCCAAATAAAAGAAAGGTCATTCGGGAATGACCGCAATCCGAATCCCGATCGTTATCATATACATAAACCCAAATGTCCCCTCCATCCCATTTGCCCCCTAGTCTTGTTTGCCCCGGGCTCTACCGAGGTCCCACCAGCGCTACGGAAAGCAAACATTCAACCTGACTCTCTTCGGTTGCCGCCTTTGTAAATATAATAAAACTCGATCGATGCTGTGTATGTGAACTATATACGATTAGTTTTGTGTCTATGATTCAGAAATTTTTCCTTTCCTTTTCTCTGAATAATTTATCCTTGGATCCTTTTGGATTTGCGATTCATATGAGAATATCTTAGCTCGTTGTCGTAAACAAATCTTCGCTTCGTTCCCAGAATTACTTATTCTAGGGGGGAAAAAACGTCTTCTTCCTTTCTCTCCCCGATTTTTTCCCGGGGCGTATTGCGTAAATCAAAAGTGTGATGAGTCTGCGGATAGACAAAGGGCGCAGAAAAAAGCCGGCGATCCTTCAAACCGTCGGCCACCGAAACTTTTTTCGAACTTCTCAAGGTCTTTTCTCATTTTTCACGGCGCTTGCCCCGCTTTCATCACCAGTTCGTTTGCAATCTGTTCAGTTTCACATTCCAATTGCTATCAATAACTGTGGCGAAATAATGATAAGAGAGAGAGACGTCTTTTTGTATATGGGGGTGATGAAATAAGAAGGAAGGTCGTTCACGGCATGACAATCCCTCTCCACTTGACCTAGCTCTGCATTGAATATCGGATTACTCGTTGCCACCTTCTTCGATTTCGCTTTGAAACGACAAGTTGAAGAGCATGAAGCTTGTCTTGTTCTTGTTCTTGTGATAGAAACAAGCCCTTTGTTCTATTTTTATTCAAAAAGTTTTTTCGAGTATTTTCCACCTGTTCTCTCCCCAACAGCCACTAGCTTTCTAAAAATAAGCGTCAAAGTTCTCACATCGAAAGTGCGATAAAATGTTTCAAACCGCAAGTTACACACACATTTTCTCATAATCTGAAACGATGTGTAATATATGCATGCATTTCTCTTGCCTATAGCAAGCTCTTGCGCAGTGTGGGAGTAGCAGAGGGAAATCAATAAATGTGTGTGTATGTAACGCGCGTGTGAGCAAGAAAAGACATGCGGGCAGCGACAGCAGGTGCTCAAACTCGCTACATCGCATCCTTTTTCATTTAGGCGCGCGCAGATGCCTACCTATGCCATCTGTCGCTTTTTTCGGTTTAGTATTCCGTTTTTTTTCCGTTTTCAAAGTCACATGCCGTCATTGCCACACCAACGGTAGTCATTGGAATTTGCATATTGGAGGGAAAAACGATACGTGTGTTTATGTTTATCGTATCGTTATCAATTTCATAGAATAAACGAAGTTCTTTGGAAATACGATGCCACCCCCTCGCTTCTCGTCTTTCAGCTCGTATCACTTTGCGAAAAGGGTGCCATCTAATGCGCCCTAACAAGGCATACATAATGACATTATCCTCACAATCACGGCTTCCTTGTTGCCGTTTCCCTCAGAGTTTTAGTTTGCGATCCAACTAGAAACCCCGCAATAACTCAAGTGTTTCACTTGTTTTTCAGTCGCCATATACCAGTTCAGACCCAAATGCGGTCGCGACTAAAAAAGTCCTCGGAATGTTTGTGTGAGGCTAACTGTGGTAGGAGAAATGTTGAGTCACCGTAATATGTATTCACGGCGCGATCGGAAAAGGGGGTGGTAAAAGAAAGACGACGTGATTTCGTAACGTTTTTCGAAATATTCGTACTCTTCAAAACTGCGAAACAAAGAAGAGCAGGAAAAAAGCGCGAAAACCTGGCACCCAGGGTGATTTTCGCGCCCCCGTTTCCTGGCTTTTCCTCTTTTTCGCTCCTTCTGTTTGACTAATTTGCCCCATGAGAGTTTTTTATATTCTCTTCCCCAGTTTTTCTCCTTATTTTCTCCAGCCAAATATTTCCTCATCCGTTCTAGTTGTTACCAGGCAATCCTTCGTCTTTCAGGTGGAGTTGGATCAGGTAAAGCTATCGAGAAAGTAGATTGAACCAAAAACCAATCAAACCTACTCGAGTCTCTAATCCCGTCGCCCGCTGAGTTTTTCTTCTTCTTCTCTCTTCGCCAAGTCGAAAAAAGATCTGACCCTTGTGGATGTTTGTATTATACATTCGACAGAGGGGGCAAACCCATTCGTTCCGCCTTGCTTCCAAGGTGACTCATTTCTTGTCGACATTTTCTCTCTTGTTGCTAGCTTCCAAAGATTTTTCAATCAGCAGAACCCCCTTCCTCCTTTTAAGGGCGAGGTTGAACCGCAGTCAAAGCAGCGGGAGGTAAAAAACTCAGTGAAAGACACCCCCTCATATACACACACAGTGGAAGTTTGTGTGAGACCAGGGCATCACCATAGTGCTGGCCAACCAACCGCAGAACCGGTTGGGTCCTCGCCGCTACTCTCCGACCGCAGAGAGAAAGACAGAGGCCCATCCATGCACCTTTCTGTGGCTTCACCGGCGTCTTTCACTGTCCAATGCCTCTCTATTTTCCATTCTCACTTATTAATATGGTCTTGATCTCCATCATCTTTATTTTGTTCCCCTTCTGGTGATAGGTAATCCCTTTGTCAGTGAAGGATGTAACATTATTTTTGTTCTAACATTAGGAAAAAAGAAGGGGTTTCGATATTCAGCCAAGCGTGATGTTTACCCGGTTCCCGCACCTTCTGGTCACTAGAACTGATCCAAATCCCTTCTCACTTTCAGAAATTAAATCTATCCTCCCACTTAACTGATCCTAGATGTTTGGAAGAGTAATCAATCCTCACAGAGTGCTCAATGTGCAAATGAGAATGTATCCCGTGATACACTTCTCCCCTTTTCTCATTCCCCGGCCAAGTACGACGTTTTGTCTTATGATTAAATGTCAACCGGTTCAACATTCGATCATGCAGAAGTGAATCGGTGCTAGGGTAAACAGTGACACGGAAACAGCTGAAAGTGTTTCGCTCGGATGCTCTTGCTAATTGGAGCTCATGCATGATATCTAACATCAACGCCAAGAGTAAAGGTTGTGCAACCTATTATTAGGAGTATAATCATAGTACATGGTGAACTTCTCGAGAGAAGAAGTAAAGGTTATTTGAAATCCGTCTCGAAAAACATTTTTTATGTTTTGTACGCGTGACAGCTATAATTTTCGCGGTAGAAAGCCAAGAGTTGAGAGCACGACTGAAATGTCAATCGGAAACAATCAGCGTTTCCTGTGGAAAGAGACACCCACTTCCGGCGGTTACCTTTCAGAACATGTGCTCAGCCGGAAGTTTCACAAAATTTCATTTTCACCGGAAATGTGGGCTTCTCGGGTATGCCCTCCCCTTGGAGAGTTTCTGTTATTGAAACACGCTGCGTCCTCGTCCTCATTATCAGTCTTTGTTTTTGGCGACGATGTCGTCCCTAATCCGTTTCCCAATCCTTCCTGCTCATCTGCCCCCTCTCTTTAGCTATCGATAAGCCTCGGTGCCCACGAGAACGCCCCTTTTGCTGGGCTCCGCCCCTTTATCCCTTCTGCTCGCCACAGCTCATTTTTGATGTTCTCGCATATCAGCCTCATGTGAGCTCTTTTTTGGGGGCTCTTTTTTCGTTTTCATTGCTTTAGCTTTGCAGTGTACCTTTTTAGGCTTAACTAAAAAAGAGAAGATAAACAAAAGCGAAGCAAAAACAAAACAAAAAAGGATTAAGAATAGAAAACCAAAAAGAATGGCAGAAAAACTTGAAAAGTACAGTATGCCTGCGAAGTCTCTAATCCATTTTGGTGTGAGACTAACCTTGTTTAGTTTTTTGTGCTCTCTCTCTTTCTTTGTGCATCCCCCTTGCAGCACCGCCTCGATTTCGACATTGAACGATAATTGCGTTTTAGGTGCCTGAATGTCGGCGAGTCTTATCCATAGACTCCCTCTCTCTCTTTTTATCTCAAAAAGCACACACAAAAAAGAGAGAGAGAAGGAACATCAAAATGCTTTGAATTTAGAATGTACCCATCGGATGGGAGGGCAGTTCCTTCTCCTTAGAGGCTCCTCCCCTTATCTCGCATTATGTCAAATATCAAATGCTGCCCTCTCTTTTCGTAAGAGTTTCGAACTCTAGGCTCACTCCCGAATGTGTACTTTTCAAAAATGTTTGTGGAAGAAGAATGGCAAGTGTGTTTGCCCTTGTGTAAGAGTGACTGTTTTTGTCATTGACTTGCTGCATTCATTCACTTCACCCCCCCCCCCCCCCCCCCCCCCACCGTGTCTCTCTATATCAATTGTAATTTATCGATTACCTACCCACGTTCGCTTTTATTATCACCGTAATTCTCTTTCGCCCCGACGCTTCTCATCTCCTTTCGGCGGCGAAACTTTCTCGCCCCCCGTCTTTTCCCCCAATTTCCTTCCTCCCCGCCATTTTCCCCCCACACACAATTTCGATTCCAATTCTAATCCGTCAGTCCTATTCCTCTGGGGTCATAAAGTCGAGTCTGGTGAGATATCATTCCGATTTTACGCGCCATAGTCATCATCATCATTACAACACTTCCATTTATGCATTCTTCCTTCTCGTTTTTCCGCATTTGACCTACTCCATTTTCTCAATGTGCCTTTTTTCAGCCATGACGGTGGGTAAACTATTGATTGGCTTACTCATACCGATTGTCGCCGCAACCAGCGCTGAGGTACGTTTCTGTTTGTTTGATTCGAGAGTCTGATGACTCGGAACGTAGGAAAATCAATAGGCGCCAGGCGGTCAATCATATGACAAGCGTTGAGAAACAGTTCAATTTGATAAGATATTTGGTTGGTCGTAGGATAGAACATTCCAAAAAGTGAAAGATCAGATGCACTCTCGAAGTCTCGGAGGGATTAAGCGACATTTCCGCAGAAAGTTCGCCTCAATTTGCATTCGTGAGAATGTAAATGAATAAATTGTACATTGATATCTTGTCGCGCAGCCTAATCCAATTTGTGAACCAATCAAAATCCAATCAACGCGCCGGCTTCAAGCACCTTTCAAGTGCTCTCTTATTTTGCAGAGCTCCTCAGCTGGCAAACGACATGAGAAGTTCATCCCGATGGTCGCGTTTTCGTGCGGATACCGTAACCAGTACATGACCGAGGACAGCACCTGGAAGACTGATGACGAACGATATGCCACGTGCTTCTCGGGAAAACTTGATATCCTCAAGTACTGCCGCAAGGTTAGTGTCTCCAGGGAGTCAGAAGAAGGGTTGCGTAAATTGTTTCTTTCCGGGGAGCAACTCAAAAAATTCGGGGACAAGAAGTTGTTGGACATCTGAAAAAGCAATAGAACTTTGAAGACATCATTTTTTAAACATCAAGCTCTTTGACCGCCCAACTAATCCTTGAGGGATTCTCCACTTCCCCTTTTTCCAGTTATTGTTCACAAAACAAAACATATAGCAATAGAGCAATTCAGCGCGTGCTTCTTCTTTTGCTTCTTTCTCGAAAATTTTGAGTAAAGACCTCCCATAGTCCCATGGGAGGAACTGGCTGAACACGCAACTGGGCACGAGTTTCGGAAGTTGTACCGAAAGAAAAAGGGAGCAGAAACAAAAAGTGACGAATGAATTTGCAGGCCTACCCGTCCTTGAACATCACCAACATTGTCGAGTACTCGCACGAAGTGAGCATCTCCAACTGGTGCCGTGAGGAGGGATCCCCATGCAAATGGGCGCACAGTGTGCGACCGTACCACTGCATTGGTGAGTGAGCTACCCCCATCGATCAATCTATCCGCCCTCTAATCCGTCTTGTTGGCGAAGAGAGATTAGTTTTTTGCTGCGCGCGGCTCTGACATGAGATGTGAGAACAGGGAGAGGGATAATTCATTTCGTTTCCGTTTGGAGATCAATCTTCAGCCAAGCAGAAAGACATTTCTTGTTTCCTTCCTCTTGTTCCAATTAGAAACGCAAAAAATTTCAGATGGAGAGTTCCACTCGGAAGCTCTTCAAGTCCCGCATGACTGCCACTTCTCGCACGTCAACGCTCGCGACCAATGCAACGACTATCAGCACTGGAAGGACGAGGCCGGCAAGCAGTGCCAGGCCAAGAAGACCAAGGAGAACAAGGCGATGGTTGTCAGATCGTTTGCTGTCCTCGAGCCATGTGCTCTTGACATGTTCACCGGCGTCGAATTCGTCTGCTGCCCTAACGACCGTGAGTTCGGAGAGGGAGAGTGTCATGACGACGTGTGTATTGCAGAAGCGAACAAGACTGATGGGCATAAAGCTGACGAGGACGATGACGATGATGATGATGACACCTACGATGATGACTACTCGGAAGAATGTAGGGGGAAAAAGTGACAGGGGGCTTTCTGAACGTGTTATTTCAGCTGACGAGAAGGACGAGGAGGAGCAGACCACTCAGGATCCGTACTTCAAGATTGCCAACTGGACCAATGAGCACGACGACTTCAAGAAGGCCGAGCTCCGCATGGACGACAAGCACAGAAAGAAGGTCGACAAGGTATGCTACCAATCAGCGATATCGGATTACTGTATCTTACCGAGAAAAAATCTAGATTAATTCCCCATAACGCCAAAGAACATAATCGGAAAAGTTTGACCGATTAACCAACCCTTTTTCCCCGTGATAAGAATCAAAACACGTTGTGACGTAAACGGAACACTGTTCAGGTGATGAAGGAGTGGGGAGAGCTCGAGACCCGTTACAACGAGATGAAGGCCAAGGACCCGAAGGGAGCCGAGAAGTTCAAGTCGCAGATGAATGCTCGCTTCCAGAAGGTGCGATCTGAAAACCTAATCAAAATTTGAGAACGAAGCATTTTCAGACTGTTTCCTCGCTTGAGGAGGAGCACAAGAGAATGAGAAAGGAGATCGAGGCGGTGCACGAGGATCGTGTCCAGGCGCTGCTCAACGAGAAGAAGAGAGACGCTACTCACGAGTACCGTCAGGCTCTGGTGACCCATGTCAACAAGCCGAACAAGCACGCCGTTCTCACCTCCCTCAAGGCGTACATCCGCGCCGAGGAGAAGGATCGCATGCACACCATGAACAGATACCGCCATATGCTCAAGGTTGACACCAAGGAGGCTGCCGCGTACAAGCCAACTGTTCTTCACAGACTTCGGTAACTCGAAAAGGACCCTTTTAGAAATCAATATTTTGTTGTTTCAGCTACATTGATCTCCGTATCAACGGAACCCTTGCGATGCTCCGTGACTTCCCAGACCTCGAGAAATACGTGCGCCCAATCGCCATCCAGTACTGGAAGGACTACAGAGAGGAGGTCTCCCCGGACATCTCCCTCGAGGACAATGAAGTGCTCCCACTGTTCAAGGAGGACTCATCTGAAGACTTCAAGGAGTAAGACCTCATTTCAGCTCCTGAAACCTAATATAGTTTTTCCAGTGCCAAGCTTGACGTAAAGGCGCCAGCTACCACTGCCAAGCCAAAGGAGGCTGATGACGCCAAGGTTCTCCCAACCGACGCGTCCGACTCCGAGGAGGATGGTGATGAGTACTACGAGGATGAGGATGACGAGCAGGTCAAGAAGACCCCGGAAATGAAGAAGAAGGTCAAGGTTGTTGACATCAAGCCGAAGAAGGAGGTGAGTAGTCGGTTAGTCACTTGACATTTTATCTTACTTATTTATAGATCAAGGTTGTCATCGATGAGGAGAAGCCCCAGGCACCAAAGCTGGTTGAGACTTCCGTCCAGACCGAGAATGACGAGGAGGATGAGACTGACTCATCTTCTTCCTCTTCCGAGTCCGACGAGGAAGATGATGATGAGGAGGTTAGTTATATAGGGTGTCATCATTTGCAAGAAAGTTCAAGTTTCAGAAGAACATCAAGGAACTCCGTGTAGACATTGAGCCAATCATCGAGGAGCCAGCTTCGTTCTACCGCCACGACAAGCTCATCCAGCACCCAGAGGTTGCCCGTTCCAGCCCATACATCTTCCAGCCATACATCCTCGCCTCTGCCATGGCCGTGTGCGCGCTCTGCGTCATCGCGTTCGCCATCACCAACGCTCGCCGCCGCCGCGCCATGCGCGGCTTCATCGAGGTTGACGTGTACACCCCAGAGGAACGCCACGTGGCTGGCATGCAGGTCAACGGATACGAGAACCCGACTTACTCCTTCTTCGACTCTAAGGCTTAACTCATGTGAACAAAGAAAAACCAATGTAATGAGTACCCAATTTTTCAAACCAAAACATACAGATATGATCCATTCTCCAATCTCAGATAATTGAATAATCCCCCACTCTATCTCTCCGTTTTTTCTGTTTAACAACATCCAAAATCCATTCCCCTATAAATAAAAAAGTTGTGAGTTTGTGAAGTTACAAAAAAAGCGCATCAGTATACTCCCGTAGCTGTCACACATTAGAGCACTTCTTTCCCACACTGCTCGACGGTGTCATCTATCCGTCTCGTAACCACATAGTTGAATATGAATATGATTCACGTGTTTTGTATTCGGAAGCATCACCCTCTCCTGTACACCCGTTCTTCTTCTTCCTAACCCCCCACACTCGATCTTGAAATACACCCTATTTCTTGTGATAGTCTTATTATGCACACTTCTCTCTCTCTCCTCTTCTCCAATCTTTCTCCTTCTCTATTTCTGAGTTAATAAGAAATCAAAGTTCGTATTCAAGGAATAAAGATAAACACAAAATGGTTTCGATTTATTGACTGTCGTGAACTTCTCTTTGTGTTGTGTAACTGTAAAAGCACAAACTGATTAGAAAGTCTCGGGAAAGATGAAATCGTCGGTACGCTTAGTATTGGTTGTCGTCGAACGGAGTGAACCCGGTCCCTGTTGTGATCGGGCGATTTTGTATTCCTTTCCAGTGAAGGGATAGTTCTGAAACCAACATTACCATTACAGTCAGCCCGCAACTATCAATTGTCTATTAGTCTACTAGTTTAGCCTGACTACCCAAATTCTGTGGTTTTATCCATACTTCGCGGCGCTGCAGGATGAAGTCAAACACATAGACAATGACCATCAGGAACTCAATCACCTGAAATCCAGTTCAATCATTTTAATGATATAGACAACTAACAGCAGCAGCAATCCATTGCCCTCTAATATGTCCGCGTCCTCTTCCCTGGTAGTTGACTTCTGGATCAGATGTTAGAATTGCCATCCAAGTGCCCAAAATGCCAGCGATAAACATAAAAATGATCCCCAGAATTGCATATACCTTCTCCTAAAAACCTGAGATTCTGATTCATGCATAATTTTGAATAAAATTGAGTACAAGACAGATGATTTTTGACACGTCACAGAGCTCGTCTCTCAGTGTGGTCTGTGACGCATTCAAATTGCAGCTGAAACGTCGTGCTGCTGTTAACTTACCAAGGCGATAATGATAGATGGATAAGAGCGGTGTGCATTGAGTATGAAGGCGAGAAGGATGATTCCACAGAATAAAGATAGCCCGAGAAAGATCACCAGGACAAAGAGCTAAAGGAACTGGTAAGCTGTGATTGGACCACTGAACGTACTTGTCCCATCGCAGTGTATCCAAAGACATTCATGATCATGGTGCAGGCGTCACCTCCACAGGTTATCTGCACGAGCCATTGTAGCAAGAAGAACATCACCAATTGGAACCATCTCAACAACCCCATTGGATGAGCCCACATATGAGGTGTGCATTCCACCGGCTCCACCACAGCAACCTGCAAGTCCCTCATTCTCACAACTTCACAACTTTTTTCCAGAATTGTACAGCCCATAAGGTGTTGATGTTTCCAGTAATTTCCCCCTTTCATACGGAGAAATATTGTTTTTCTTATTGGCAGTAGCGCACTTGCAAACTATAATTTTCCGGCGTCCATTTTGTCACGCTTCTCATAAAAATTTATGGTCCCTGCCAGCATCACACGACGCCCAACAAAATCATATGTTTAATCAAGCGCGTGAAAATTATACGGCTCGAGGCGGCGCCGACAGGTGAAAGAGTAGCAAAGGCTGTAATTAGTTTTCAGATTTTGGTAGGGGGCTCTCGCTCTCTCGGAAAAGGGAAGGAACAGATGTATTGATCGGGAAGAAAAGTACCTCTCCGCCGACGATGGGTTGTCTGGGAGCTGCCACTGGGAGGACGGGCGGCTGATAGACAGTTGGATTGTACACGGGGGCGTTGAGGTAGTCACGGTCTCTTTGGAAACGTTGCTCGTTTTCTATAAACGCCTTGTCTTTGCCAAACATCGACATTTGGCCTAGAAGAAAAAAAACGTTTTGCTTGATCTGGGTGGGTCAAACGTAAAAGGTTAAACGTAAAATAAGTATAGGTTTCACAATAATGACAGTGAAAGAGACAAATCAATATCATATTGGCATGGTATTAAAAATTAGAACTTCTCATTCTTATCAATTTCCGTGCACAGCACTATTATCTTTTTATTGATTCCCTAATAGCTGATTATGTGGTAGCCTCTCTCCTCCAACCAAAATTGTTTTGTTTGCCTTGTGATTAAACCCTGTTTCCCGTCGCCTTATTATTGTTTCAACCGGCTCTTCGACTTATGATTGCTTCAGTTTCAGCTGTCACGTGACAAAAGGCAGACTGCGAGTGAAAACGGGCGAGAAATTGCAGCTGAATCGGCGCTGCTTCTGAAACGAAACGAGTCGGTCCTGGGGGCGAATGAGACGAATGGCACAGAAAACAAGCAGGAAACTGGGAATTCCAATGATATCACTCAAACCAGTCACCCTCTCAAATTGCCCAAGAGAGATCGGTTCGGGGAATGATTCGCAGTCACATCATCCTTGTTTTTTGCATGGGTTTGTTTGAGCAAGGATAATTGAAGGGGTGAACGATACTATGATTGTGACATAGGTGACTTTTTTTGCGTTTTTTTTTTTGAAGTGCTCATAAGTTTTTTATATATTTTTCATGAGTTCCATCAGTATTTTTTGCGCAACAGATTCTTCAAAGTAGCATCTTTAAAACTGCTAGGTATGCTCTGTTAATATTTTAAAGTTTTCTTCAACAATCCCATACTCTTCACCTCAACCTGTTTCAGTCGATACCCCAATTTCTCAGTTTCTCTCGCCACCTCCTATTCTCGCTCATATCGCCCGGCTCCGGCGGTGACTCCGCCCACCCTGTGCTCCGCCTTTATCGGCGAGACATGTTCGAGTTTAGGTGTTTCACTGTTCTCTTCCAGACAAGCTTAGCTTATTATATAGACCGTTAACGCTTTTCCTATCATTATAATCTCTCATAGTCTTTGTTTTTCAGATGTCTCACGACTGCTCTCCGAAACGACTCCCGGTGCGTGTCCACAGCACCTTCGAGATGGCCATCCCCATCACTGAGATGCCGCCGGACCGTGATGCAATCGCCGTGTCTCCGGAAACTGCTCAACGCAAGCTGAGCGCCGTGGAGGACGTCCTGGCAAATGCCAAGTGTGAGGAGGGAACTTCGATGGACGACATCGCCACCTACATCCCACCGAAAAGCGTCCGCAAGCAGGTGGAGGCCGCCACGTTGGCTTACAACACTGCCAAGGCTGCCAATGAGGCAAAAATCGCGGCGATGGAGGCGGAGTTGGCGCAAGCGAAGCAAAAGTGGGCTGCTGAGGAGGAAGCCACTGTTCGTGAGTTGGAACTTCTCAGCATCACCCGTCCTACGTCTGTGTTGGCGCATGGAATGGCACTGTCGTCCGCGACCACCACCGGAGTGGTCACAGGTGTGGTCGGAGCTCAATCGCCGATTTCTCCGGCACGGGGATCCCTCTCCTCTACATCCAACACCGTCTTCGTCACTCCACCGGCTATCGGAGCTCTTGTGGCGGCTCCACCTGCCATGGGAGCGCTGATGGGGGCACCTCCAGCCATTGGCGCTCTGGTCGTCGCGGCTCTGCAGCCCGCTGCTCAGCCTGTCTCTCCGCCTGCCACCGAGGAAGAGCACTACGGAGACGTAAGTTCAAATACCTTTTTAGGTACATTGTGAGGCATGCGTTTTCGTTTTCAGGACTTCCAGCTGATTCATAACGAGTACAAACAGGCGCTCGCCACGGAAAAAACCCACAAAAAGACTCATTGATCTCGTCAGCCCTTTGCAAAACATGACCGCCGGAAACTTCTTGATCTGCTTCTTCTCTCCCCTGTCGCATTCTTTTCATGCTTTACAATACCGATCATAATAAATCCGAATCACAAAAAATTGGGGAAGTGAATTTTTATTCAGGAAAAATTCCATAAAACTAAGATCGGACAAACATGTTGTGGTCCAAATTTACAGGAAAACGCCGGTCAAGCCTATTCAATAAGCGACGCAGGCGGTTGGCACCTTGACGGCCTCGACGAAGGAGACTGGGTAGTCGTTGAGCTCGAGTGGCTGCTGGCGCGACTCCTTGAGGAGACGGCTGGCGTCTCTGTTGTGGCGTGGCAAGCAGGTGAAGCGGATCTTCTTCTGCGAGTTCTTCTCGGCCTCGTATCCACGGCGGCACTCGGCGACTGGCTCAACGGAGAAGCAGATGCGGTGCGAGAACTCCTTGATTTGGGTCTTCTCGACGAGCTCTGAAAAAATGGATATGAGAATGGGATAAGCTTCAATTTGAACTCACGGGACTTCTTGTCGTACTTCTGGTTCTTCTTGGTGTATGGCTCGTACGAGTACTCCTCATAGGTCTCCTCGCTGGACTCATCGGAATCCTCCTCGTCTCTCTCGTACTTCTTGTAGTTCTTCTTCTCGGTGAGACGCTCCTCCTCGGCCTCGCACTCGTCGTTCTTGAGAAGGTACGAGCGGTGGAACTCCTCCATGTCGTCGGTCTCGGTGTTGTCGGCGGTGTAGAACTCGTTGGTCATCTCGTCGTCGTTGTTTCCGCAAAGTCCGCAGAGCTGGTTCTTGCGGATGTAGGCTGGGAGCTGGGTCTTGATGGTGTATCCGTCGAAGCGGACCTCTCCCTCTGGGAGCTCGCAGACGATTCCGGACTCTCCGAGCTTCTCGATCTGGTACTGCTGGTACTCCTCGGAGTCGATTCTCTTTCCGTCGACCTTGACGCGCATCTCTCCGTTTTGGAGCTGAGCGATGATTTCTTGCTCTCCGCGGATGACCTTCATGATCATCTCCTCGGACTTCTTCTCGGACTTCTTGGAGAGGACAGCAAAGGTTGGCTCCTCAGAGCAGTCCTTGGCAACAAGGGAGTAGCAGGTGGTGAGTGGGGCCTTGTAGAGGACATCGTCGAAGGTGCGGATCTGGTTCTTCTCGACCTTGCACACTGGTCCGGTGACCTGGGTAAGCTGGTACTTGACGGAGCGCTGAGCGATGGATGGAAGGTAGATCTGTGGGATCTGGGTGTTCTTGAGCTCGACACGCTGCTCTGGGGTCTGGATGGTGAGGTTAACGTATTGACGGGACAGCGGCTCGACGGTGAGCTGGAGGACGACGCGGTTCTCGTCGTTGCTCTCTGGGCGGCTGGTGAGCGTCCAGTAGTTGTAGGCCTTGACGAGGTCGAACAGGCGGCTCATCTGTCTCTCGGCTTCCGGGCTGAACTTGTACTCGGCAACGGCGTCGATCTGGTTGAGGCGGGCAGCCTGGATGAGGAGCTCGTACTCTGGGATTCCGTTGAACTGACGCTCCATGTTGCGCTCGTACTTCTTCTGCTCCTTGGACTGCTGGAGCTGGGCGTTGACGGTCATCGAGTTTTTCTTCTGGGATCCCCAGTTGGCGGTCATCGAGAGCTGGACCTCACGGTGTGGCTGCTCACGGAGCTGGCGGAGGGAAGATGGCATCTCTGGGCGGATGGCGAGGAGCTCGGTGCGGAGGGTCCACTCCTTGGTCTCCTCGAGGATTGGGGAACGGCGAGCCTCGACCTCCCACTTGCACATGCGGATCTGCTTGTCGCAGATGGTGGTGAACTCGGTGTTCATGTAGTAGTCACGTGGGGCCTCAAGCTTGAGGGTCATCATCTGCTTGTATCCCTGCTCCTTCTGCATGTCCTTGACCATCTTGTTGAAGTACTGGCGGCGCTTCTGGCTGTTTCCCTGCTCGACCTCGAACTCGTCCTCGAAGATCTCGTTGTACTTGATCTGGGAAAGCTCGGTCTTCTCGTATGGGGAGGCGGTGAAACGGGCGGTGAACTCAGCTGGGCGGTTCTTGTTCTCCATGGAGATCTCGAGGTCCTGCTCGGCGAGAAGCGAGTTCTCAAGGGTCCACTGGTTGAGGATGTTTCCGCGGGTGGAGATCTCGAGTCCGAGGAAGTTGTAGACCTTCTCGAGCTCCTGGGTCTTCTGCTGCCATTGTGGGACGACGACGGTTCTCTCCTCAGCCTCGATGTACTCGAACTTGGAGAATCCTGGGTAGCGGAGGAAGACGACTGGGCGGGTGGAGAGGGCGACGATCGACTTCTGGTTCTCTGGGACGATGACCTTGTAGACGAGCTCGAAGTTTCTCTTCATTCCAGCGACGACCTGGATCTTGACTGGAGTGTAGGCGCGGACGGACTGGAGGGTCTTGACTCCCTGCTCGAAGAGTGGGGTGAACATGCGCATCTCGTAGACGTGGGTGGCGGCGACCGATGGGCGAGCCTCGGCGGTAAGACGGAGCTCGGTTCCCTCGAACTCAAGGGAGAACTGTCCCTCGGCGGAGAAGACGGTTGGGATCTTTCCGGTGACGGTGAGTGGGAGTCCAAGGGTGGTTGGGAACTTGCGGATGGCCTCGTAGAAGAAGGCGGCGTGGTGGGTCTCGAACTCGTGGTCCTGGTTGAGGAGACGGCGGATCTCGCTGAACTCGATCTTTCCGTTGGTGATGAACTTCTCAATCATCTGCTCGATGAGCTGGGTGTCGATTGGGAGCACGGCGTAGTCCATGTCCTTGTAGCGGAGGTAGACCATGGCGAAGGCATCCTTCTCGTTGCGGGTGGTTGGGCGGGCCTGGATGTTCATCTTCTGGGCGAGCTCTCTGAGGGCCTTGATTCCGGTCTGGATTCTGCGTCCGCGGACGACAGTGCTGGACTCCTTCTCCAGGGACTCGAGCTTCTGGAGGGCCTTCCAGAGGTACTGGTCCATGTATTGCTGGGTGAATCCGATCTGGGCGAAGTACTTGTTCCAGTTTCCTCCGAAGACGGCGTCAAGGGAAGCATGGAGGTCCTTTGGCAAGAAGGAGTTCTTCTCGAAGATGGCGGCGAAGTCGAACTGAGCTCCGGTGTAGGCGTTCTGGGCGAAGAATGGAAGCTGTCCGTAGACGGAAGCCATCATCTGCTCCTGTGGCTGGTAGCGGGTGAAGGAGAGGATTCTGGCGCAGTCGTAGGCCACACGCTGGTAGCATGGGTTGGTGGACTGGGAGAACTGGCGGATCATCTGGTAGGTGAGGGTGGCAACCTGCTGGTTGGACTCCTTCTCCATCTGAGAGACGACCTGGACGAGGAGTGGCTCCTCTGGGCGGGTGTGCATCATTCTCCAGAGGGCGAGCATGCGGATCTCTGGCTCGTACTGGCGGTTCTTGTAGATTGGGAGAAGCACCTTCTGGATCTTGCGTGGCATCTGGTCCTTGAGGAGTCTGAGGGCATCGATGGCCTCCTTGCGCACTGGGAGTGGCTGGGTCTTGTCGATGATGATCTCGTTGAGCTGGTTGACAGAGATGTCGAGTCCGGCGTTTCCGATGGTCTTGAGGGCAAGGATCTTCTCGTAGGTGGTCTCGGCCTCCTCGTACTCCTTCATGAAGACGCGGAGGAACTTCTGCTTGATCTCGCGTTTGTCCTCGCGGACGAGTGGGCGGATGTTCTTGTAGTCGACGATTCCGCGGACGACGGATCCGGCGGCGAGCCAGGCGGATTGACGGATGATCTGGTTGGTCTTGGAAACACGCGACTGGGCGAATCTGATGATAGCGTCAGCGATGCTCTGGGATGGGTATGGAGTCTCCTGGATCGACTTGAGGAGCTTGGCAGCCTCGGTTGGGAGGATGTCCTCGTTCTCGATGTGGACAAGGAGGTGCTGGATGGTGTTCTTGGTTCCGGCAATAGCGAGAGCCTGCTCGATCATGGATTGGATCTGGAAAATTTTAATAGTATCAAGAAGCCTACTCAATTAGTTACCTTCTTGTCAGCCTTGACGTAGATGGTCTCGTGGATCTCCTTGAGCTGGGAGGTGGTGGTGGTGCGGAAGATGCGGACAAGACGAGCAAGGAAGTGGGCGGTCTCTGGCATGTTGTTCTCGACCTCCTGAACTTGCTCAGTGATGGTCTTGATCAGCTGCATCTTCTTGTCGAGTGGGAACTTCTCGAATGGCTGGAACTCGGCCTTGTCTCCGTTCTTGAAGAAATCCTCAACGAGCTGCTCCCAGCGGGAAGAGTAGATGATGTCTTCCTTCTCTCCATTGACCTGAAAATTCAAAATTTTGATTGAGTTCTCCCTATCAGGTTACCTTCTTGATGTGGTTCTTGATGGAGTGGGTCTCCTCGAGCATGAGCTTCGAGCGAGTCTCAGTCTTCATGACCTCCTGTCCGTTGACGTTCACGGTGTACATGGAGCGAACCTCGGCCTCCTTGAGCGAGTCCTTCTCGATGACGTAGGTGTAGACGGTCTGTGGGCGGATGACCTGGGTGTCCTTCTCGCACTCTGGGCACTCGGAAGAGTAGCGGAGTCCGTAGGCAACCTCGGAACGCTCGGTGCACTTGTCGAAGTTGATCGACTTGGTGATGATGGTCTTCTTCTGCTCGCGGACGATGGTGTAGGCGACCTGGCAGTCTCCCTCGAGGGTCTTCTCGTTGGTGAAGAACGAGGTGTTCTCCTCCTCAGTTGGCTCCTGCTCGTTGTACAGCTTCTCGATCTTCTCGACCTCGTCTCTTGGGGCGACTGGGTTGAAGGAGATCATGTTGAGAACGGCTCTCTTCATGTTCTTGGACCACTCGGCGTCCTCCTTCTCGAACTGGAGCTCGGAGATAAGTCCATTTCTGAGCTGGGCACGGACTGGGAGCTCGAGCATCTGCTTGTACTCATCGGAGAGCTCGCGCTGCTCCATCGAGTTCAAAGCTGGCATCTGCTCGGTTTCCGGGAGGTGCGAGGCAGCCATGCGGATGTTGATGAGTTGGAGGTGGACATAGCGGTCATCGACGGCTTGGACGCGGGCACGGGCAGAAATACGGGACTGGGAAAGCTCAGAGTTGGCGGATGGGAGTCCGGAGAGGACAAGACCGTCGAGTTTGTAGTGGTACTCGGTCTTTGGCTCGAAGGAGCGCTCGAAGACAGGGGTGGAGAGGGCCAAGGCCACAAGGGAGGCGATGATGATCGACCTCATGGCTGAACCGTGATTAGAATGCCCCTCGACAGCGCTTTTATACAAGTACAGATTGACATTTGCTCTGATGGACTTCCATCGGGTTCTGGAAGGGTTTAGCGCAAAGATAAGATGCTTGATAGACAGATGTTGCGAGTTGCATTCAGGACGCCTCTCTTATCAGCAACAAATTGCAACATTGTCGAAAGCCCTGTCCATTAAATCTGAATGAGTGGTACTCAACAGTTTTGAGACAAGTGCTGAAGTTTGGTCACATCGCACTTTGATACTCATGACTTTTTATGATGAGGTGATTCTATTCACTTGTGTGACTGCAATAGGAAGTTGAAACTATAACATATCAAAAGTTCATGGAGGGAAAGTAGATTTTCAGATTGCCGATGATCTCTTGTCAATTGTACAACTTTCATTTTCACTCTCCGGTACCACCTGCCACGAACCGACTGATATCACTAAAGTCGTCAAAAATTGGTGTCGTCGCTGCGCACTTCGCCAATCCGCAACAAGATTGGATAGTCAAATGACCCAGAAATGTCCGTGGAAGGGGGGTATAGCCATCGCGCGCGTATGATGGCGCACACCGATGCGATGGAATTCGGATGTAGGGCAGTACTCCACGGAGGTCCTTTCCGTTTTCGCCGCGAGACAAACTCTCTTTCGGTTATCACCACTCTTGTTGATGATACTTCTCATACCGTTTATCTGGAGGAGTGTATCTCCGAATTGTTTCAACTATACGCTGTTTGATTTGTTCATCTTCCCTGTTCGATAGTTATGTACAATTTCAAGAATCACATGCTCATCTTGAAGATTTTCAGATTGATGGATTTGCTTTATACTTTAAGATTCTGAAATTCAATAACTACTTCGTTCCAACGGCTGAATGATTCCAAGAACCTACAGCGTACAGTTTAGTGAATTCAACTTTACATTTTCACATTCTTACATTTCTTACGCGACTTTTTCAACAAGCGTTATCGCAAAACGGCGGATCAGAAAGGAAACACACTCTTCCTTTCACCCCACTTCGCCCCCCTCCGCCAGTTTCGTAATCCTTTGAATTTCTATCGTCACTATGACCCCAATCGGCGTGTCCCTTCCTCTGATCTGATCTCCCCCCACCGACGTTTTTTGACCAATCCGAAACATGCAAGAAATAGATAGCATTCGGATGTCGCGGTCTGGTATTCAAGAATTTTTATGAGATGTGAAGAAGCGGCGAAGACCCAATTGTGCATGACGACCTGATCCATGTTCAGCCGGTTGGAAGTGCGGATTCTTCAGACGTCGTTCCTTGTGCGCCATCCGATATCTCGGCAACAATTGATAAAAGGCGACACATCCAAACACACCCTCCACTAATAGATCGTCTTCCGCGCGGCATTCCTCCTTTTCATTTACCTAAAAGTCGGATCGGATGTCTAATTGAGTTAATCGGTTGCAAAACGATAGCCGTTCCGAGTGGCCTTCAACTGTCTCCGGATGATCGCCCTCTCTCTCCGGAGGCTCGACAACAATCTCTTCCCCCCATTGAAATCTTTTCGGCGACAAATGAGTCATGACTGGATTTGATGGTGTGTTAATGATAGGTGTTTATGGGGTTGTGCCGCTGTTGCTTGTAGCAGGTAGGAAAGTCAATCCGAATTATTCTAGACGTCCACCCAATTTTATGACACTTTGTCGTGAATCACTCAAAACGGGTTCAAGGAACACGTTTTCTCAGGGGGAGTGGGTGAGCGGAATGGCGTCAGTTTCCATGTTTTATCAGTTTTCGTTTTGTTTTTGTCCATCACGTCATGCTAACGTGGTTTTTGGTAGTGGATAGTCGTATAATAGTTGCTATGTTGAATGTGAGTAAGGTAAGACATCTTGAATATTTGTATGTAGCTTCATAACATTGTTGCCAAGTGTTCCCTCGGCAGAAAACAGACGAAGAAATCCCCCTAATAAAATACACGTCAAGTGGTCGAGTGCACGGCCAGATTTCGGCTAAAGTTATTAGAGAAAGAGAAATCCACTGACTGTCCACACCCGCCCTCTCTCTCCCATGAAGAGAAGGAAAAGCGGCGCCGGTTTTCGTTCCCTCTACCGTTTTTCACTTGTCACTGTATTCTTCCTTCCCACACATCTCATGCCATTAGTGCAACTTTCAAATCTTCAGATAAACTGAGTGATGTAATATGTATAGCATTACACATACTAAAACCGTCCACTTCATACTTTTTGTTATTGTTTCTGTCCCATCCACTTCCACTTTGGGCGAACGATAATAATCTTATTTCATATTATTCCCTCCTTTCTCATCCGATGATTTATCTTTTCCTACACCTCATATCCTCCCACCACTTCATCCCTACTGCCGAAAAGTTTCATTCCGCTCATATTCCAGATGAAGTTCAACATACTTCTCCTATTACTTGCGGAGACCTGTCTCACGGCATTTTCCCAGGAGATCCGGCCGAAGGCAGAACTTTTGCCCGGAGACGACGCGCCAAAGGATCCAGAAGCGACGTTCTCTGAAGGTGAACCTTTTGAGTTGACCGATGCTCTTGACAGCCCAAAGAACGGATCTTCTCCAGTCCCAGAACCAGAACCAAAGCCAGAGCCAGAGCCAGAACCTGAGCCAAAGGCCGAGCCAACTCCTGAGCCAGAACCGGCTATCAAGTTCGACAACATTGAATCTGAAGACTATGGAGATGTCGCTGAGGCCGCTGTGGTGCAGCCAGATGAGCTGAACACTGAAGTCATCGAGCAGCTTGTCGACCGTTTCTTGAACACTGGATCTATCACGGTTCGTTGAAGTTTTCCCCAAACTCATAACATTATGAATTGTATAGGATAAGACGAAGAAAGGACCAGTTTACGCGAACCCTGTCGCGCAGGCGCTCGTCAACAGTAGCGACTACTGGAAAGCCGAGAATCTCGAGGTAATGCCAATACCCATCTCCCCCTCACTTTCATTTCCCATTCTCCTTAGGCGCCAGGATCGATCAAGGACGAGACGAAACTTCGTTCGTGGCTGACCGGATACGAGGCAGAAGCCATTAAGGTAGGGATGATATGATAAAAACGACGACGTCGTGGAGACAGCGAAGATTGAGTGGCATCGGGAAAGAGAAGGCGAGAGAGAGAAAAGACTGGATTGTGATGGGATTTGCGCGGCGGCAAATAAATGAAGAACGGATAATTGGGGCTTCGAATCAGAAACGTGTTGTCTGTCCATTGTCTTGCGGGCCGCAATGAGACAAAAAAAAAACTAACAGATGTTCATGGGGGATGAAACATTTCGATAATTTTCCAGGTTCTCCGTGAGGTGGCTCTTTCCGGATGGAGATACTTCAACAATGCGTCTCCAGCCCTCAAGCTTGCTTTGGATGAGGCTGAGAATGTTCTTTCTCTTTTTGTCCGCAGTACTTCTATGCAAGCAAAGCAGTTCGATATGAATGCGGTTTCCGATGAGAAGCTCAAGAGACAACTTGGGTTCATTGCTTTTGAGGGAATGTCCGCTTTGGCTCCATCCAAGTTTGCCGAGTACTCCCAGGCTCAGGCTTTCGTAAGTTCACAACAAAAAGAGGTGGAGCTTTTTAAAAACCTACGGATTTCAGTTAAACCGTGACTCGAAGGACTCCACTATCTGCGACAAGGATGTGCCACCACCATGTGCTCTTCAGTGAGTTTTCAGTTGGCAACGGTGAACCGAACCTTTTCAATTTAGAAAAATCGACATGGATTCGATCTTCCGCAACGAGAAAGACGCCTCCCGTCTCCAACACCTCTGGGTTTCCTATGTCACCGCTATTGCCAAGTCCAAGCCAGCCTACAACAAGATCATCACCATCTCCAACGAGGGAGCCAAACTCAATGGATTCGCCAATGGAGGAGCCATGTGGAGAAGCGCCTTCGACATGTCATCCAAGCACCACAAGGCCGAGTTCGACCTCAACAAGCAGATCGAGAAGATCTACTCTACCATCCAACCCTTCTACCAACTCCTCCACGCCTACATCCGTCGTCAGTTGGCCGGAATCTACTCGAACCCAGCTGGACTGAGCAAGGACGGACCAATCCCAGCGCATCTCTTCGGATCCCTTGAGGGAGGAGACTGGTCCGCGCATTACGAGCAGACCAAGCCGTTTGAGGATGAGTCGGAGACCCCAGAAGCTATGCTTGCTGCTTTCAACTCGCAGAACTACACCAGCAAGAAGATGTTCGTGAATGCCTACCGTTACTTCAAGTCTGCTGGCTTCCCACAACTGCCAAAGTCTTACTGGACCAGCTCTATCTTTGCTCGTGTCTGGAGCAAGGATATGATCTGCAACCCACCAGCTGCTCTCGACATGCGTGCTCCAAATGACTTCAGAGTGAAGGCTTGCGCTCAACTTGGAGAGCCAGATTTCGAGCTCGCCCACTCTCTTCTCATTCAGACTTACTACCAGTTCTTGTACAAGGATCAGGGACTTCTCTTCAGGTATCCCATAACAATCAGTATGAGTCTTCCCAAATTGTAACATTTCAGAGAGCCAGCATCCCCAGTCATCACTGACGCCATTGCCAGTGCCTTCGCCCATCTCTCCACCAACCCTCACTACCTCTACTCCCAGAAGCTTGTCCCATCGGAGCACCTTGAGATCAAGGACTCTGTCATCATCAACAAGCTCTACAAAGAGTCGCTCGAGAGCTTCACCAAGCTCCCATTCACCATTGCCGCTGATAACTACAGATACGAGTTGTTCGAAGGAAAAGTGCCAGCCGGAAAGATGAACGACAGATGGTGGGAGATCAGAAACAAGTTCGAGGGAGTCCGCTCGCCACAGCCGTACAACACCTCCAACTTGGACGCTCTTATTCACAACGCTGTCTCGCAAGTTCACTCGCCAGCCACCCGCACCCTTATCAGCTACGTCCTGAAGTTCCAGATGTTGAAGGCTCTCTGCCCAGAGGGAACTATCTTGGTAAGCCCTTTTTTGTAGTTGTTTTTCATACTATGTGTGTTATAGAGCGAGGGATGCATCCTGTCCGAGGACACCACCGAGAAGCTCCGTGAAACCATGAAACTCGGATCCTCGATCACCTGGCTGAAGGCAATGGAGATGATTTCCGGCAAGGGAGAACTTGATGCCCAGCCACTTTTGGAGTACTACGAACCACTCATCAACTGGCTGCGTAACACTAATGAGATTGATCAAGTCATCATCGGATGGGATGGAGAAGGAACGCCATTCACCGTGTAAGTGGATGATGTAAGAGTCTCATAAAAGTTTTCAACTTTTTCCAGTGAGGAGATTCCAAAGACCAGACAGCCAGGAGATGGAGGAAACGGTCTTCCAAGTGAAGACAGAGTTTCTTTCCCAGGAGGAGAGTGCGTCAATGGACAGGAGTGCCTTCTGGATTCTCATTGCAATGGAACTGTCTGCGTTTGCAATGAAGGACTTTTTACGTTGGAGATCGGAAACACCGTGAACTGCGTGCCAGGAAACCCAGCTGATAGTGGATTTGGAGATGGAAAGGTAAATTGAGAGGGTGATCCAACTCAAATGAGAAATTTCTTTTGCAGGGAGGACTTGTCATTGGTCTCTTTAACAACGACGCCAGCACCCCAGAGCCGGCCGCCGAGCCAGAACCAACTACTGTCACCACCACCAAGATGCCGCCACGTGTCAGAGCATCTGCCTCCCTCTCCACATACTTCGCTGCCATCCTCTCTGTCATCATCTTCATGTTGTAATACTCACTTTTAGCATTATAGGTTCCCATACCACTCAATCTCCGACACCATTTAGCTGCAATATTCTTAACTTATTTGAGTTTCGGGCCGAGGCTACATTAGTCCCGTTTAACTGTAGCTGCTGATGAAAACGGTTATCAGATAATTTATTTTCCTTTTGATTTTTTAATTTCCATTCTTCTCTGACCTTCTCCTGATTCCTTATCCAACTTCACATTACTAGTACACTTATCTCACTAATCAAGTTGTACAGCATATCACTACTCGTTTTCTTCTCCATATTCTGATTCATTGGCCATAAATTAACGAAAAAAACTTGAAAATAATTACTCGAAATGTTAAAGATAATGATGTTAAAGCAGCGAAAAGTGGGGGATTACAAAGAAAGTGGGATCGGGAGGATGATGGGAAAAGGAGGGGGCAATTGGGGGCTGGAAACTCGGAAAGCAAAATGATGTGTATCTTTATCACAATTGAACATAAGCGGTGATTGGTTTTCAGATGTTCTGCACGCCTTCTTCGTGCTTGAACACAACGCTGAACATTTTCCCACCGAGGCGATCCGCCAGCCATTGAGTCTTGATCACCGCAGCCTGGAAATGAATCGAGTTTTAGTTCTGATCAAACAAAATCTGATTCTGAAGTACCTTGAGAGAATCCACTTTGAAGTGAACGTTGAAGTTAGTGTGAAGAGCTCGACCCATTCCCTCAATCACCACCAGGTCCGTCTTGTATCTCTCGACGATTTCATTGAGGTCGCTGTGCACTCTTCTGAAAATTTGAGTTTATTATAGGAGGAAAATCAAATTGAGGGTACCTCGCATCAAGGCATGGAGATTCTTGTCCAGACTGCACGAACAACATCTGCCCCTCATCGATAAACTTCTCAAGCTCTTTGTCAGCCTTCTTTAGCTCTGGCGCCAGTGCCACCAGCTCACGGTAAGTGAGATCGTTCAATGCTGGAGAGGAGTTTGCACAGATGATCACTTTCGCTCCGATTCTCAACATTTCTCTGGCGAAAGGCACGATGCCCAGAATATAGTCACATCCGGAGTTGTCAACGAAGATGAGGACAGATTGGTACTGTTTGTGTTTTGCGTAGAAAGACTCGAACCCGTCAAACAGCCATGGTCGGTTTTCCACGTGGTCGATGGCTTTGGTGAAACTCAATCCGCTCTCGCTGCTCATCATTTTCACAACCTCCTTGGCTCCCCAATCGAACACGTTTCCGGCGAGCATGCAGCGAGAGACAAACTCCAAGACTTCTTTCTCAGATTTTCCATCCTAAAAGAGTGTTGTTTGCTTGTTGCTTGTAATGGTAACGTTACTTACCACCTTCAGATCGTCAATGATCTTCAGAATGCTTGGTAGCTCCGCAATCGCAGTAAGATTCTCCTCATGCTTCTTCTGCACGTAGATATCATCGAATCCCTTCTCCTGAAGGATCTGCTCCCTTACTTCCAGCATGTTTCTGGCGTTTGAGTTACCATAGGCCCTACAACATATCATTTTGATGATTTCCAAACACGGTTTACTTACACAGGATGCTCCTTGATGAGCTGCATCATATTCATAAACTCCGCTCCAAAGTCTTCCGCGCGATGTGCTACCTCTGTCTGCTTCGGGCAGTTTTTCTGAGAGTCAATTGCAAATTTCGTCATGTCAGACGTGGTTTTGTCCAGAATCTCAATCCAGAAGTTGCGAGCTTCCTCATCCTTATTGAAATCAATAGTATCTGGCTTTCCATCTTTCTCAGCGAGAAGTGAGAATGGTGATGCTTTGAAATTGGCACACTTCAATGCAAATGTTTGAGTTTTAAAGCCAGTCTCCAATGGCTCGACTGGAACAAAACGACCAAGAGCAGTAGACCCCGAGCAGTACTCCTTCCAGTACAAATCCGCTTTTGGAAGATTTTCAATAAAAGCTCCAAGGCCAGTAGTGTAGTTTTCGTGGCGAAGGAAGTAAGCTCGCAGTTTTCCACTGGACCAGTAGTTGCAAGCAAAGGAGAGAGTTTTCATGACGATCGGACGGTTGCGGACGAGAAATCCGTTGAAGAACACTCGTTTGACATGGGAGATTTCGGAGAGCATGTAAGCTAGCTGGAAAAGTACTTGAATGTAATGGTTTTCGAAGAAAAGCTTCAAACCTGAGACACATTATAGAGGATCATTCGGAGAAGACTCAAAATCGCATTGTTCTTGGATTGCTCATCGAAATCTTCAACTTTTCGCTTGGTATCTCCTCTGATAACTCTTCCAAAGGATGCCGCCAGCAAGTGAGGATCCATATTGAAGTTGGACGCGCTGAAAATCAATTTTTACACTTGTTTTCTCATAGTCGCTTACCGATCTCCGTAAATATCCTTGATGCAAATATCGAACTCATCCGGATTCCCTTTGAGTGCACGATCCATCATCTCTTCAATGTCACTGATGCCAGTGATAATTTCAGAGAGTCCTAGGAAACTTCCACCGCCAATGGAGCTTCCTCCAAGTCTCTTGAACTGGTTTTCACCTTCCACGAGAACCACAGACACTCCTGTTCTGATGTTGATAAGGAGAAATGGGAACATGGACTCATTGTGGAGAGTTTGGAACTCGTAGGTCTGTGACTCGTCGAAAGAGTAGGTGAAGCTCTCCGCTTCAATGTTGCGGAGCAGGAAACAAGTTCCTTTGACCAGACCTGTGAATGCATCCACGTGGCGGAGTCTGAAGCTTGGAGAACATTGAAAAAGAAGCTGTAGGGTAGAACTCACGTCACATCAAGCTCCTTGCGAATGGTTTCTTCAATCGACGCGTTCTGACTAGCAGTGACCACAAAATCCACAGTGGTTCCTTTGAGCAACGGACAATTCTCCCCGAAAAACTTGAGGATCAATGGGAAGTCCGGATACTTGACTTGAATGCAGTAAATGCGATCCTCACTCTCCCCATTGCTCACTTGCTGGAATTCAGGAGACTTCAATGTCAAAATGAGCATACACTACGTACCGTGCAATCCAGCGTGGTGTGTTGAATCGGAACCGCTGATGAGTAGATGATCTTCACGGTTTTGGAGCACGCATCAAAGCACAGGTGATTTATCATGGGCGCGTCTCGCACAAGACGGCTCAAGTCGACTTTGCACTGCGTCGACTCCATGCTGCCTGAAAGAATGGAGTGTTTTTGGAACAGTGTCATTTCGATGTGGCAAGCTGATTTGTAATTCAAATGAAGTCTTTGTCTGGGACTGTTTGATAATCTATGACTTTTTGGATTCAGAAACCTATAGGAAGTGAGGAAAACTAAAAGAAAAACACTTGTTAAAAGTTAACCACACCGACAGAGAAAACTATCCATGTCATGTGAGGTTTTTTATGTTCAAAACACTTGACCGGACGCGAAACTGTTGAGAAAACAGCGAGCCAAAGAGAAAAATGAAAAGGAATGTAGAAATGGATTGGGGGCGAGATAAGAATCTCTCAAAAAGCTTTTGTGTAATGCTTTTTCTAACACATTTTTCTATAAGTTTTCAAGAATCAAATTCTTTACATTCTTATAGTTTTTCTAAAAATGAAAGTTCCAATGTTCAGGGATCTGACCTAACCACTTTTTCACAGCTGTTGGTGAAAAAAGCAGGAAGAAAAAAAGAGGCAGGGTAAGAAAAGAGGAAGAAAACAAGGATGGCAGGATTAAATACGACGTATGGAAAAATCTTAAATCTTGAAGCCTATTCATGTGAAATTTTCCTCAATTCTTGTTGTCAATGACTCATTCAAAATCAGAATCATACTAGAATCTTCTACGCTTTTTCTAGTACCCCAAAATCCATGATAAACCTAAAACGTCTCATTAAAAAACTAAAAACTGATGGAAAAACGGCAAGATTGACCTCGCACACGCCGGTAAATAAGAGAGCCCCTCTCAGAAAAAGAGTGTGCTCGTCGAGAGGCCCAGACACAGTGGGCCACTGTCGAAGAGGAACGCACTGGTTTCTTGGTATCAATAAATTTATTCGTATTGATTTCTTCGTGATTTATGTGGAAGGTTGAGTTGAGGTTTAGTTTGAAAACGCGGGAATGAAAAATGAGCAAACAAAGTTGTCTTGCTCATCAAGAAACCGCTTTGAAAATTGAACATCTTTGAAAATATTGCGAATTTTTTTGAAAAACAAAATTCCAAGAACAACTCATTAGATGAAGTCAATGGAGGAAATAACAGGGAAAGAGGGGAAAGGAAAGGGAAAACAAATGCATTGGAAGTAAGAAAAAATTGAAAAGAAAAAAGCTGACGTTGTTGCAGTTGTGGACACTCGTTTTTCTCTCGACCCTCCGCATTCCCGAAAGTCGGCCACACACGCACTGCCATTCGCTCCTCTCATCTCGTTCTCTCTCACTCGCTCCGAGTTTATAGCAGCACGCAGAAGAGAGAGGAGACATGTGCCGCCATAGCTCAGTCGGTTAGAGCGTGGGTCTAATAAGCCCAAGGTCGCAGGTTCGACCCCTGCTGGCGGCAAATCTTTTTTTTTCATTCATTTTTTTTTTTATATTTTTTGCCTTTCAGAAGATTTGTGAGAATGGAGAAGTGTTTCAATGCGAATGAAAAGATGTTGCCCGATAAGAAATATGGCCTTGGAAATGGAAATGAAGGCATAACTAGACGAGAAAATTCAACTTTTATGAAGCAGAAATTGAGAAATACATTGTCGCTAACCACATAAATTATTAATTCTTATCAACCGAAAATTGGCGGGAAATGAATGATTCTATCAAAGTGTAACCGGCCGTCAGAACTTTGTCCAATCTAACCTATCACTTTTTGATCCAAAACTGAAGAAACTTATTTGAATAAAGAAATAATATACAAATAGGACAGTGGAAGAATGTGAGAAAACCATGTTCACGGATCGAATGTTCTCCGAGGTCGTGGGGGGCGCTGATTGAAAACCTGATAAACTCCGTTGTAGGCTTTGCATTTCACGATGAAAACAATTTGATGTAGTTGCAGTTCCTGAAAAAAATGGTATGATCGCAAACATCGCACATCTTGTCTCACATTGTATGGTTCCACTTGGTTATTCCATGTACTTTCACCCGAGCTGATATGGACAGTGATAGTGATAGTGGGTAGAGTGCATCGGAAATTATGTTTTTGTCAGTGTGAAGGAGTTGAAAATGGCTTGATGCAATAGCAGATAGATTATTGACTTATTGAGACTGAAAACCATAAAAAAGAATAAAAGCGTGACAACCCTTTGAATTTTCAACCGGAAATAGTGTTATAATTTTCGGAAATGAAATGTTTGGTTTGCACATTCCTCCAACTGTAACTGACTAAACTCTATCCAACTTATAATCCCCAGAAGGCCTTGCACTTCCTCCAACTGATGATATCAACCCTAAATTTGGTCAGAAATCAGTCGCCTCCTCCTCCGCTTCTCGTTCAGCCCCTCCTGTTGTGAAAGGAGTGATGCGATAACATAAGCAGAAGATGATTGAAATTGCATTAGCCCCGCAAAAGAGAAGCGTGCTGTTGGTTATATTCAGTTATCATACCGGAAATTCAAACGGAAACGTGCCGCGCGCGACAAACCTGAGAAATGCTGCTTACTTACCAACTACCGTAGTAGCGTGCCGCGCTGAATGGAGCACACGAGAGCTCGGTGAGCCGCCGACTGCCCGCCCTCAAAATTGGGATTCCGCTTGCGCACGTTCTACAGCCTTCATTGCACTACTGCCATGTATCCAACCACGTTGAGTAAGTTGTTTTATGCCTCTATTAGATCGGAGAAAAATGGCGAGGCGGGTAGAGACGTCGTTGCTGACAGGATGTGATTATTGTTAGCCGATGCATTTTGGCCCAGGACATGGGGCACAAAAGAACGGAAACAGGCGCTTCCGCACCTTATTTCCTGGCCGCATGCCAAGGCTTATAGACCCCTCAGTTCCTCCGAAGTCGATCTCCGGAAACACTAACGATTCTTTCCCCCCAGCTTTTTCCTTACCACTATAGTTAGTATAACCTCAAACAAAGCAGTCGTCTTTTTCGGTCCTTTTTGAGCCTTTATTCTGTAGCCTAGCCATTTCAAGAGTCTAGCCTTAAAGCATAAGCTGAACTAGCATATCAAACCCAACTTCATAACTTCTTAGAACCGTACCAAAATCTGGTCACCCATAGAAATAATATTCTCTTCATCTCAACGATGAGCCAGACGAACGATAGTCGTATCTGTTTTGCGTAGACGGCTCACCATGGTGATTGAATATTTGGGCGCCGGAAATTAGTTTGCCAACGTATAGGTGTGATAATGAGAAAAGTACACCGAGCCCCGCGTGAATCCGCATTCACACATATTCCGAATAACGTTCGAGTGTGTCATGTATTCTGATGGGTACCTCGAGTCGGATCCCGCGTGTTATTCGTATTATGGGTTTCCTGAAAATGATGGTAAACTATTAAAGATTATGGGCAGATATAGATGATTCGCAGTATCTGTAGAATGCTTTTTCGAGCGCTAGGTTGTCTTAAAGAATGTTTTGATTGTAGGATAAAAAGTCGATTCTGAAAACTGTAACAAATCCCACTAATTCTGACTATTCTAGCCTAGAAATCAAACCTAGGCCTCGAACAGCTCATAAGACGATCAGTCATACCAGCTTTAACAGTTTTCTATGTTAGTATAGCCCGCCAAGGCATAGACCTTTGAAGCTAACACCTCTAAACATATATCATCCCGAACAAGACTTTACCCGTGCTATAGACTTTCCAGACAGCTACAACAACGTATGTCAAACCGCGTCGACCACCCAATGGGACACCTCTCTCGCTGCCACCAACCAGGACACGAGCAGAATAACCGATGGTCAGTTAACATCTCTTTTTCCATTAACACATGCAAATGCCCTCCCTGATTTATGCTCCTTTTTTTGTCTGTTCTCATTTTTCTTTGAAGTCATATCCCGGCGAATTCTGTAGGTCTGTCTGAGAATGGAGGGGGAATGCTAAATGATGTGTGAGACGACTATTGAAGCATGCTCGAATGGAGCAGTTATGCTCTTGTTACCTGCCGCAATAGAAATCGCGAACAAAAAGTGGAAGTGTGGGGGCTCTTTGAGGAAACTTCCAGGAGGGCCGTTTTCTGAATGGGATGAAAAAGGAAAAAGGTTGTTGCAAAAAGGTAAAAAACCATGAGCGATTAGTTCTTTTTCGTCAGTAAATGTTGCGATTGTTACACTGAAAAGTCAGTTGCAAGTCAATTCTACCACTAATGAAACCATTCTTTTTTTGTTCAATCTCAATATCAGAGACGACCACTGTTTCCTTGATTCTTTCATGAACCCTTAACCTTTCAGGATGTGTGCAATATGCTAGCGCTCTCTCCCGCATACCAACCAGTGGAAATCCGAAAGTGCCGATGTCGATCGCATTCTCGGCATCCGGCACCGGCCAGATCCAACTGTGGCAGTTCCTGCTGGAGCTGCTCAGCGACTCGGTCAACCTGCACTGCATCACGTGGGAAGGTGGCAACGGCGAGTTCAAATTAGTGGACCCGGACGAGGTGGCCAGGAAGTGGGGCGAGCGGAAGAGGTTGGTGGCGGCGATTTGCTTTGGTGTTTGTTGACTGCTAATTGAAATTTGGTGTGCATCAAGTGAAGTGATCTTATGGAAGAGAGAAATTTGTAAAATTTGAAGATTTCTTTTGTTTGAAGAAAATTTTCTTTGTTTTTGTTCAAATTTTGTTGATGTTGTAAGATTATTGTCATAAAATCAACAATCCACCTAACTTTTACTCTGTTCTTCCATTAGAATTCTCTAACATCATAGATCCCTTTAACATTTTCATTACAGCAAGCCCAACATGAACTACGACAAGCTGAGCAGAGCCCTCCGTTACTACTACGACAAAAACATCATGACAAAGGTAACTTCACATCATATTTTCCAAACAACATCTAATTTTGTTTCCCAGGTCCAAGGCAAACGTTACGCGTACAAATTCGACTTCCAAGGCCTTGCGCAGGCTTGTCAGAACGCCATCTTGACAAATGGTGGGAACCCGAACGGTGACATCTCCTCGGCGGTCCAGTCCCTCTCTCCGTATTCAAATCGTGAGATACTTCGTAGATCAAAACCTTGTAATTGTGTTTCTTCAGAAGTCTTGCCTCTCGGTGTCACTAACCGTTTGTCATCGACGATGTCCTCGTACCCATCAATTCTCACATCCGCATCCTCTACCTCGACCACTCAAATTATGCCATCATCGGTAGGAAGTTTTTTTCACAGCTTTCAGAAATATGAATTACAATCATTATAGGTTCAGTCCATAGCACCATCCTACTGGGCGGCTCCTCAACCCACGGCCCTCTCCTACACTGGAATGCCATCATCGTACTGAAGACGGTTCTTCTCTCCCACATACCCCTCCCCCCTCCTTTATTTGTGAATAACTTAAAAACGCAGTAAATGTTTTCAAATTTTCTCTCCTCTTCCCCACCCCGACGCCAATAAATAACTGTCGACGAGAACGAGAGAAAAAATGGGAACTATTTTTTCGCGAACAATCTTACAGCGATCCGCACAAAACCGGTCGCCGGTGGGGGCACAACTTTAATTGGTTTCGACAGTTAACTGTAGACTGTCCGATCGGCCCTGCGGTGAGTACGTGATAAAAAGTGGTGTGGGGGAGAATAAAGATCGGATGATTGGGTGCGCGGCGTGCGTTTATTATCAACAAATTATCAACGAATTAGCAGGCGGCAGAAACATTGTGAATGAATAGCGCCGGTGACGAAATCGACAGGTATCGGGTTTCAGCTCGCGCACGAGAAATATGACGAATATGAACTCGTTTGTTTTGACTCACTTCTTCTTTTTTTAGCTTCTTGCTTTTTGGAAGAAGCTTCTAAACTAGGTTTTACTTATGATTTTTTCAAAAACATTTGAAAAACGCAACAACTTTCTAGCCATTAAAATGGAACTATAATGTTTGCAACTCCTTATCATCGCTTCACCGTAATACCGTCTGAACGAAAATCAACAAACATAAAAACTTTCCCTTTCAAAGCATATGCATACTGATGCACTTTATCTTTTCTCGCCTTTGAACACGCTTCCCTTCCCTTTTCCCATCCATCCTCCGAGGAAAAACACTTTTAATCATAGGGTTACTGTTGGTTGCTATGTAATTGTTGATGATGTGCGTGATTCGATTTGTCCCTTGCTTCTCTTCCCCACTTCCCTTCCTTTTTCGTTTCGTCTCTTTTTCAACCCAACCGTTCTTCTCGTTGATCTGTGCGCTGTGTAATGGCCAGGGCCAGAAACTGTGTTTTTCTCAAGGATAAACTGATGACCGTTATCGAACTGACGAACTGTATCCATTCCCCCTTCTCCACAATAAAAAAAAAACACACACACAGGGGGCGGGGGTTGCCCGGGGCGCCTCCTCCCATTTTTTGTGACTAACAAGGGGGGTCCTGCTGGTAGTGTCGTCGTTTGTTTCTCGCTTCTCTTCGCGCCGCCCGCATTCTCGTCGTCGAATCAAACACGCGTACTTTCATACAACACACACTCTCTCTCTAGGCACGGTGCGGCAACAGCCATCGACCTCTGACTGCCTGTATTCTGCCGAACAAACATGGGCGCCTGCTGCTCTTCGAAAAAGAAGAACAATCAGGTACGTTTCTTTTTGAGTTTTGCACCGGTGAAAATTGGAAGTTTTTCATTTGCATTGTTTCCAAATTGATAAGCTTCTTATCATTAATTGGGTACAGTTTAACTCGCCCACAGGATTAGTGTAATGTTTCTTACATCACTTTTTTGTTGGTTTTTGAAGTTTTTTGAAGTTTCTGACAAAGTTTTGAAGTTTTGGAGGCGCAGAAAAAAACGGAGAGCAAAACGAAAAAATAATCTCAACGCAAACATATCTTTTTCGCTGCCTTCTTTGACAAACTGCTCCGTTGCGGAACACAAGTAGTGCAATTTTTTCGACAACGTCACAAGCCCCCTCATCCACAACATTTGGTGAATCATGAATGAAATCAATGTTTTGATTGACTATAGAGAAAAGTGACAAGTACGATCGCTGCAAAAATATCAAGTTATTTTTCTGATCTTTGCCACCGACAACAAAAATAATCAACAGCCATATCAGTGACCTTCGCATCTTCTTATTTCCCATCTCAACAACAGTTACTTTACACTTGATCGCTAGCCGAAACAACAGTTATTGTATTTTTTGACAGAACTTAACGCATGTTTCCAGGGAGAAGTCGGAGAGATCCGTGAGGATGACCTGAAGGGAATCTTCAGAGAATTCGACCTTAATGGCGACGGATTCATCCAAAGAGTATGTTCGCAACACTCCACAATCCCATAATTACACGAGTTCAGGAGGAATTGCGCGCGGTGATGCAGAAGATGGGACAGTCTCCAACCGAGGACGAACTCGACGCCATGTTCCACGCCGCCGACAAGGATCGTGACGGCAACATCGACTTCCAAGGTTTGAGGATGTTCAAATTACATGGAATAATTGGGAATGTTCAGAGTTTCTTGTAATCGCTCGTGCCAACCCACTTTCTCTTTCTCTGAAGGCTGTTTTCGAAGAATTGGACGTCGATGGAGATGGTTACATCACCAGGTAGGAGTTTTGTTTTCGATGCGTCAGAAAGTTAGCATACATAAAGGGGATTGAAAAGTTCAAGTGGATGTTTTTGGTAAATTTGACAACATACACGTCAGAAACTTTTATGACGAAGAAAGGAAATCTATCTTTGTTTTGAAAATGGTTCTATAAACAAAATCACACTTCCAGATCCGAACTCCGCACGGCTTTCCAACGAATGGGACACTCGCTCTCCGACCAGGACATCAAGGCGATTTACAGGCACGTCGACGCCAATAACGACGGGAAAATCAACTTCCAAGGTGGAGAACACTACTTGAACTGTGGTCACCTCAACTAAAATTTCAGAGTTCTGCGAGATGATGACCCGAAGAAAGTAACGACCTGACAACCTCTACTGTTCCAAAGATTTTACACCTGTGTTTCTTCAAAACATTTCCTCTATAAGTAACCACTGCTGAATACGACATAGTCATTGGGCTCTTTGAGCTGGAAAAAGCATTTTCGGATAACTCCTTTCACAATTCATTCCTTTTCCCTTTTCTTAAGATTCTTGTGCCTTCTGATGATACCCTTTCCCTTCTAATCATCGACTTTTTCTTCTGTCTGTCACAAAAATGTAGTTCGTTGGTATAATAATAATGTTTGCTTCTTTTGAGAAATGTGAGCAAGAAAAAGGGAGAAGAAGAAAAAAAGAGGTGAGAGAAAACGGGAATGTCGAGAAGTAAAGAAGTATAAGGGAAAAATGAAAAACAAACAATTTTGTATATGTGCCACCTAACAAAGAAAGGAAGGAGATCACAATAATGGCAAGAATTGAACAGGGATAGGTTAGACTCTCGCGAACCGCGGCTCGTGGAGTGGCGTGAGTTCTCGCATCGGGAGATGCCGCTCGGATTCGTTGTTCTGGAGCAAGGAGTACGCTGATATGGCGGCCATGATGAGGGCAAGGCAGGAGATGGCGGTTCCTGCCACGTGGATGTAGAATGCCATTCCGATGACTTGCTGGAAATTGGGGAATGTTAAATGAGGTTTTGAAAAGTAGTTGGAACGATTTGAAGCAACTAGATACTCAGATTATTCGTTGTTGTGCTATTTTGAGCATTGTTTTGCTCATAACCTTATAGCTTGTAGGTATAAGGTTGGAAACCTGATTTTTTGTTCAATTCTCTGCTTTTGATAGTTATCATGACTTATGTTCCACTTTTATGACTACGATTCTTCTCTACGGAACTGTAACCACAAACTGATAGCTCAACCCTTATGAATCACCAATAGAACTACGATTTCCCTTACCTCATATGTGCCGACAAGTCCTTGCACGAAACGACTGTCAACACGATGTGCAGCAAAGAAGAATATAGCATCTCCACAAGTGGCAGTGAAGGCTGCAAAATATTTGCTTTTCAGTTCCAGACACAATTCCAGACAAAACCTACCTGTGAACGCCACCAGAATCGCATACAAAACAGCGAAGCCGGAACTGCAAGGGGCACAAATTCCGCACAACAGGGACAGCATTGCTAGGAGGATTGCGCAGAGCATGAAGCCAAGGGTGAACTTGTGCCAGCCTGGAATCACATTTTGAGATATTTTGGTTTTTCACGTCAAGTTGTCAAGTGAATAGTGCTCACCAAAGAACTGATGGTGCTCACTCTCCCCTGCCGCACTATTCTGGTCGATATCCTCGATGTTTTCATCGATGATTTGAGTGGCGGAAATGTCGAATTTGTAAGTGCAATGCAATGGAAGGTCGTCTTTATTTTGAGTTTTTGCCAGTAAGTGGAGCTGTGGTCGAGTGCAGTCCAGCCATAGGCCGTGCTGGAAAAACAAGTTCATTGTTCATTTGGAAACCAAAAAAACTTCAAAACTCACATGATGTGTAGCTCGAAACTCTCGTATATCGACGACCTGCCAGCTAGGCGACATTACTCCTCCAGCTTGTAGCCCTAGTGCCACAATCAAGAGGATTAAAGATGATATGATGACAATTGTTTGGGCGCTGGTGGTTTTCCGCTCCGACATGGTTTCTGAATGAACATTTTTTTGAAAATAGAAGACGTAGATCTTTATAAAACGTGAAAAAAATATGAAGGCGTCTCAAATTAATATGTTTCATTTGACGATAACATCTTTCCGGAAGAGTGCATGCCAAATTTCCTGGACGATTTGTTTTTCGCACTATTTGGAAACAAATCTGAGAAATTCCAGAAAAAGAACTAAGAAGTGCACTGAAGCGTTGTCTTGTTACCTTTTAACTAGCAGTGGACTCCATTCTAATCGAATTGGAAAAAAAACATTCTTTCTTCAAACAATGAGATGGCTTCACCATCTCATCTCCCCGTTATATCCCATTTCCGTGAGAAAAACAGAGAATGGATGAAGTTGAGAAGAAAAAGGGGAGAATAAGGAAAAAAGGAGAAAACACGACCTCAGATAAACAACGAATGAATAGTAAATGTTCGAAATAGGTCGATTAGTCAAATGAGTGAAAAGTCGGGGAAGATTTGGAACGTTCGCACTTGTGAAAACGCAATAACACTCGAGTTACCCCTGGGGAGGCGGTGTTCCATTGTTTGAAAGACCTCCCACCGCTATTCCATTCATAATTCATAAATGAAATACCAATTATTTCCATATAAGAAGGAAAGAGTCTAGACACCACCATTTCCCATGTTTTTACACTATTTCTAACCTCTATTTTTGATTATCGCTCTAAGAATTACTATTTGATTCCATTACAAATAAGGAGAATATCAAAACAAGAGTGCCCTCCCCGTCTAAATCTATCAAAACGGGTTGTCATGACAAATAAGAGGGTCCACCTGGATAAGGGCTTGCGGACACGGAAGCTTTCTCGCTCTCATAGGTCCTAATTGCAGTGAGAAGAAAGGTCTCGGAGAGCAGGCAGTAGGAAATTAGTGTTTTCGCGGATCTGCGATTTTGTTTTTGGCTTTTTGCTTCGTTTAGCTTAAGGAATGAATATTTAAACGTTTTTGAAAAGGTTGAGTTTTGATAACAGGTGGAAAATGGAGGAAATGTTGAATTTTTGCTCTTTTTTGTTTGAGAAATTGAATTTTGTCATTTATGAAATTCACATAGTATAATATAATATAAAAGATGATAAACACTATTTTTCTAATCAAAATGATTCCAAATTAAAACAAAATCACCTGGCCCTAGAAAAATGCCTTATTACAATTTTCCCCAGAATCTATAAGTAAAAGAGACCTCCATAACAAAACCAAATCCATCAGGGGGATGAGAATGAGAACGGAGGGCGCTGAAGAAATTTGAATACGAAGCAATGAGGACAAAACACGCGAAAGCGACTGTTGACGAAACGGCGAAACGGCCTTGGAGGATATCGATCCGACAGGTCAACTGTCGGGCGCTCTACACGGAAAAGTATTCGGAAGAATGGGGGGACCAGAACTACAATGGACAGACCATTCAGGCGGATTAGTATGCTACTGTTTTTTTCATGAGTGGGTGTGTGGGCGGCAAAGTTCAAAATACTAGTTGGACGACAATTGGTTAAAAACTACGCAAGTGACTACGTAAATGCAAACCCTTATCTGTTTTCCGTTTTCCCGTGAGATTTGAGCTTGAAATAGAATGAAATGTTTTAAAATTCACGTTCATTATTCCTTTTTTATTTATTTTTTAAACACTAAACTTCAACGACTTACCATTTTCCGTCTTTGTTGAATAAAACTGGTTGAAAGTTAGAAGAGATGGCATTTTTTCTACCTGAAAAGCTTTCTGAAGTATATATGAAAGACACCGGAAAGCAGAAGGCAAGAAAGGCAACATAAACGGCATAATATAGAGGTAATCGTTGTCAAATTGGAGCAGACCGCCACAAGATGAAGTGTTTTGCGAATATTTAAGAGTGAATTGATGGCAGCCACTCAATCCACTGAATGTTGTGCATGCTTTGCTTGCCGCCTGATGGTTACTTTTACTGACAATGTACTCAGAGGCGAGGGAGAATGAGACGTGTGAAAGGTGGCACTCTCCCTTTTGGAGTTCGGCCATCCGGATGTTGAAAGAGAATTGCGCAAAACCTGCAGTGAGGTGGAACGAGTTTTGAAGTTGGCTGCGTTTTGGAGCAATGTCATTTATGCGCTTCGGAAGTTGTGATGGTTTTTTTGGTTGGTTGGGGTGGTTAGGAACGTGATAGAGGGGTACGATGGGTTGTTCGGGATGTCTTTTAGTGTTGAAGGGGCAGTCTTATCAATCGATGCAAAACTTGAACTGAAAATTGCTTCTCCCATGTGACAAAACAGCAATTCGCAGCTTGAAAAACATATAATTTGTCTAAACTTTAACTTCGTTGAAAATGGCACAAAACAATCAAAATCATCACAAAATCTGACTCCGACAGGTCTTCCTAACTACATAACTGTTTCAAAAACATTTTCACTATACAACTATACAGCTACCAAAAACTATACAGATTTTATAACACAACTTCCATAACTAATAACATCTGTTAGTATAAATATCGTTTGTAAAAAGTTTGAAAACCGGTTTTCATATTTTGTATTATATTTGCAGTGGATTCACAAGTTAGATCAAAACTATTTGATCTACTGAACTTCCAGCTTATAGCACTTTCAAAGACCCCTCATTTTGCCTTCTTCCACAATATTCAACAATACTCCGAATCTAAACGTTTTGACTCGATATTTTGTTTCAGATCCCCTCAAACTCCCCCGCAAACATGCGTCGTTCCCACCAACACCAACGCAAACAAAAAAAAAGAAAATTGGATTTTCCTAAAATCATTGTTCTGTACAATTTCAGGAATGCGATCACAAGACAAATCATTTTGAAGATAAAAGTGATGGATTGAGGGAAGAGCTGCGTATTTCTATTGGTTTTCTTTGGTTTTTGAGACAATTTTTCCACATTTTGAAAAGAAATAGGAATAGATAAAGAAAATTGAGGTGTAGCTTAACGACTATAGCTTTTTATAATTGGTGTAGGCTTTGAATTTTGAATTTGAATTTCAGTTTTCAAATCTATCAGTTTTCGTATGTTTTCTTTTAAATTCACTCTGATTTACTCTGTTTCACTCGAACCCATAAATAGAAATCCAAAAATAAAGACACTGGGAACTCTCGGAATGTTTCAAAAAACCGGGACGCTACTCTGCAAAACGAGCGTGTGAAAATTTTCAGCTGCTCCCTCTTCTCCCCCCAGCTCCCCCTACTTCTCAATTTTTCGTCGCGTTCTGGCAGAAAAAGAACGAGAACTAAATCTTCTCCAAACCCAGTCATTTCATTCCATTTCATCCCATTTCAACTTCTGAGAAACAGTGTGGACCTAACCACCAATTTGCCTCCACCTCCTTTCCGACAATTCCACATTTGTTATAGCTTTGAGTCTAAAAGTAACTGACAGCTTCGGTCTCATTAGAACAAATCCGGCGCCCACTACATCATCATTATTGTATCCGCACTTTAGAGAGCACATATCTCTCCCCCGCCAGACACTGGTTTTCTTCGTTTTTAGTTCCACCATGGATGAAGTATCGGTCGTTCATTTTGAGGTGAGTTTTGTTTGGTTTTGTTCAGTTTCGTTCAGTTTTTGTTAGTGTGTTCATGAAGAATAAGTTCAGGAGCTCGAGGACGACTTGAAAGAGTTTCTGAATCGCGCTCAACGTCGATCCCAGAAGCAGAGTATGCGCAAGGCCAAGGAGTACCAGTCTCCTTTTGTTTCCGAAGTATAGTTTTCAATAAAGTTTCAAAAAAACAACAGCCATTCTTTTAGAATAGCGTGTTTAGCCGTGTACCTTTGGATGGAGCAGCCGTCCTCAGCATCTACGACTCTAAGGATAGAACCGTCGACCTTATCAATCGACTCGTAAGTTTTAGTGTTTTCATTTCTAAAAACCATTACTCAATTGTTATCTGATCAGATGAATCTCGCGATGACTCAAGACGTTCTGGTGACACTTCGAGAGTACCTCAAAATGTGTAACCAACTTGAAGTGCGATTGCAATCTCTCCTCCTCCACATTAAAATGTGTCCACAGTACGATGTAAGGCAATTGTCTCGATTTTTTTCGAAAAATGTTGTGTTCAGTTGGAGATCGCGGATATCAACAAGCATCTAGAGGATATGGAGAAGAACACGAAAGAGCTGGAGAAGAACACTAGCAGCCAGGGGAGCACTGCTGATTTTCTGGAGCGTTATGGGTGTCTTCGGATGATGGAGGCCTGTGGTATGGAGGACCTGGATGAAACTGATGAAACTGAGGAAACTGAAGGAACCGAGGACACTGAAGACACCGAAGAATCCGAAAAATCTCAGGTGACGGAGGAACCTGAGGAGACACGATGAGCTATTTATGACATTTATTTATTTCAAATCATTTTCCAAAAAACACTAGTTTTAAAAAAGAAAGAAAGCTATACAATTATTACGACAAGTCATGTAAAACTCCGTTGCTTCACTTGAATCCAAATAAAAACTATACATGAGAAAGATTGGGGACAAGAATCATCATCATTATATTTCGGTTCAATTCACCGGTAGATGAAACTGAGATAATATTCGGCGTCAGAGAGACACGTTTTGATTTTCACCAGATCCGTCTAAAAATTAAGAACATTTTGAATTGTCACGTTGGAAGGTCAAACCTCAAAGCCAACGTAGCAATACCGGTAATTGAAGACGTAGTCCACCATTTTCATGACTGTTTGAATCGATTTGAGGCCTTCTTGACGGGTATTCATTTTCGAGGCATCGTTGCTGGAGTATTCGGTCTATAAAACAGACAATTTTGAATGGGATGCGGACAACTAGCGATATTATTGCTTACCAGTTCACGTTTGACGTCTAGCGCTTTGTCACGGATGTCGAATAGTCTATCCTGAAATTAACAACCATGTTTTGACTAGCCTAACCTATCATGCTTACCAGAGCATCGATATCCAGAGGAACTCGGTCGTATATGCTCATCTCTTTGACTGGAAGACTGCAGAAGTCGAACAACTGGAAAAGAAAACGGATTAAAATGAGGAATAAATCTGGCAGATAGAACGAAGGATTAGTGAACATGTGAAGATATGTAAAGCAACAAAAGGCAAAACAAAACCACTGGTGATTGGTCACCCGTGACCAGACGCACAATGGTCTCTGGAAATCGGGCATCGGTTTGTTTGTGAGGCGAAACGAACATAATACTTCTATCGTGGTCAACGGAGGTCGGCCTGCTGAACTATCAAGGTCGCACACTCCTTCACGAGGAAACATACAGTCGGGAAGGAACGGTGGGGGCAAGAATGCCGAATAGGGCAGTCAGTGTGTGGTGAGGGGGCTAACAAGGAATTTGATAAGAGATAACAACAGGTAGGTGCATCAATCACTGCCATTTTATGGATGCCACGACATGGCAGACAGGCGGCCCCTCTCGGAATTCTCAAATGGGCCGCCGGTTCGTTGCCTCCCGCTGATGCGATCCGATCAAAGGCTGCTTCCTCACACGTCGTCGCATTATTCAGCTCGCAAAAAGAGAAGAGGGGAACACTTGGGCAAATGAGATAAGACAATTAATTACAGCGAGTTTTTCACATATCGCTTCTACACACTTGGATACGCACGCATCAAATTTGTACCAGTTTCTAGTATTTACGAGCGACCCGCTTTTACGATCATTCAGTGTTTAGAGAATACGACCTGAATATAAGAGGCAACGTGCATTTTGAATGTTGTTTTTGATTTTGAGTATGTATGGGATATCTGCTAATCGCGGGGTTCATGAACTAATCCGCTCTAGATAGAAAGTTCATGAGATGTCGAAAATAGTTTCTTGCATGATCCGATGCACTTTAAAACAAGGAGACAAAGAAACGGTCAATGACAACACGTCGTTAAGTTGATAACGTTTCTTGATAAAGTGTGGAATTTTCGAGACCACCCAGGTAGGAAATGATGAAAAACTGAAGTTAAGGAAAATGGAAGACTGGGGGATTAATAGAATTTGTTAATATGAGATTGAAACAATGTGTGAAATGAAGAATATCAAATTGTGATGAGAAATATGCACACGTTGTCAAATAAAATCGTTGTAAATTAATAATTTTGGTATAAATTCAGTCGTTTTGTTTTTTTAATCAAACTCTAAGTGTAGTAGCTATAGGTTTGCCAATAATATTCATTGAAAAAGATGATGACGTTAAAGGAAGGCATATGTTGATGTAGAACATCATATGACCAACATCAAGTTTGGCAAAGCTCTTTTTCCGTTTCAGTTCAATGATTCCTATAATTAACTTTTTGAATAATGTTGTTTCCTGTTAACAAATGATGAAATATGTTGAGTAATAGAGAATGTTATCAAATTTCAATGACAGGCCACTGAAAACCATATAATATTTGCGTATTTCTGAGCAAAACTTTGTTTTAGCTATTTTCAAACTTTGAGTAGTGGCTTGGCTCTTCGGACTTATGGATTTGTGTATTCAGGCTTGGGAACATTTAAATTAAACAGCTTTTTTCAGTTTCATATTCGAAAATGACAAAAATGCAACAGGGCTTCAATTTCTCGCCTTTGAGGCCCTGATTCTCCTTGATAATATCATTTTCCTTAATTTACGGAAGCCATAGCTTCATTTTACTTTTTTCACTACTTTTGAACATCAAATATGGAATCACTTTGCTCAGAGTTTTAATCTGGAATGTAAATACGGCTGACTTCTATTAAATCATTCTGAAAGACCATGTTTAAATGGTAAAACATCAAATTACTCGCAACCAATGGAAAAAAAACCTTTTGGAAGAATTCAACCTTGTCTTATTCCTTAACTGAAAATAATTGAAAAAAGCTCCAGTACAAATCCAGATTCAACAATTCAAAGTATCCCAAATGTACTTTCAGACCATTCCGTTCATTTTTCCTTTTTTGTTTGGTATCATGTGTATTTAGAATTTTCACGTCCAACAATTTATATATATACAGACATAAATAAAGAATACCGTAACAGATGATATCAATAAATCAAGAGGTGACATGTAGATAAACAGTGTGATTCCTTTTCACACTCTTCTGTTCGAAAACTCATTATGCCAATTGGGGTATCTGGCGTCGGACTTGTCGTACGGGGAGTATCTGGATTCGCCAGTCCACTTCATCATGTTACGCGAATACCTGCAACACAGAGACGTTCTCATCTCTTTTTCCAGTTCTCTCACCATTTCGGCCAGTCCTGTGGAGCATATCTCGCTAGATATCCTTGCTGCACTTTGGTGCCAGGGTGTGGGTGAGCAAACGACATGAGGTACGGGTCATACTGATAGGTTTGACGCTTGATTCTCGCCTCAGTGACAATCACTAGTGACGCTGGAAGAAAGTCAAGTGAAAACGACCGAGAAAAAAAAGGGAAAACTGACCTGCTAGGATGAAGAAGGCAATTGATAGAGTGCGCGACATCTTAGTATGACTGTTTTCTTCTTTCTTCTCCCGAAACAAAATCCGGGTCGTCAAGTGGAAGGGTTGTCCCAAAAATACGAAGTCTTTTGCGTTAAAAAGAAAGTTTTTTGGGCAAGATATAGGGTTTTCCGAGAAGGGGGTGAAAAGCCACGCCTTTTTCTGATTCCGATTCTTGTGGTGGATACTGGCGATGGAGGAGAGAAAGTTGCAAAAAACAAGATGGCAAACAGTGTTTTAGCGCATATTCACACGAATTAACAACAAAAACAAGGCGACCTTGGTGGATTGCGTAACGTTTCCATTTTTTGTTGTCAGGTGATAAGCTGATTATCAAAAATAATGAGGAAGAAAGCGGAAAAAACCCAGAAGATGATGAAAAAACGAGTATGAAGAAGGGGAATAGGATTGTTCCACGATTATCGGCGATTACTGGGTTACACAGAAAAACAAGTAAGAAACATCCAGATTGATAGTTTGACTTAATGATTACCAACCAACAATTTGAAGCTTCAATTATTTCTCGATCAAAGATTTCCATGCAGCTCCAGACAAATTACTCCTTTCAGTCAAATTGTAGCCTTTGATCGTCCTTAAAGTGTGCCCTGGTTACATATCCTTTCACTGATACCTCGGTGAACTTTTCTTCAATTGTAGTAAAGTGAAGTCTGTGTGCACCCATCATCGTTTTTTGTACTACAGTCCTCAAGTTCTCTCTACGGCTCTTCAAATCCCCTCCACTCCTTGATTTCTGTGATCTGATCTTGCAAAGATGAACGCTGAGAGGGGCGAGCGCATATCCCTTCCTCTCTCGCGATAAGTTCAAGCGACTTGTTCACAAGTAAAGAGTTTCCCCCAAGACTTCAAGATGTTACCCAACTATGTTTGACTTACTCAATGACCACTTGAAACGTTTTCAGAAGAAACAAAAAGAGAATTGTGGCTATCAACACTTTGTGCCGTTCTACAAACTGTCAAGTGTTTTAGTACATTCTCGCGGGCACCGAAATACTCCATTGGCACTCGAATGCGCTTTGGTCTGTTAACTTATCCTTGCAAATGTTCGAGTGCTGGAGGATATCATTGTTCCACTTGCTTGGTGTCTCATTTTCTGTCTTCTGTGGCTTTCCGGACAGTGAGCTCTTTCATTTTGCTCTGACTTTCTTTTATTTTGAGAATATAACTTTTGAGATTGTACAGAGACAATCCCACCTAAAAGATATAATATTTTAATCCAAAACGATTTGAAACAATTCGAAATAAAAAAAGACCATCTCAAAAATAACAAAGTACTTATCAAAAGTGAAAAGTATCTGAAAATGTCTATCAATCCGGTGATCTGACGCACTTCGCAGAGCAAACAGAGGACCCACGCAAAAATTCGCTACCCTTTTCCCCCCAGTGCTCTCAGGATGAAGCAGCGCCTTTAACTCACTTGTCCAAATCCCTTTCCTTTCATTTTTTCCCCTCCAAAACACTGTATTCCAAGCCACGCCGATGCATTCATTTCATATTCATGAAGTCTATAATTTCCGCCAAATCCACATGTATCACAATGTATCAGTTGGCAATATGCATCGAGAAATTAATTCTGAGGGGGGCCCTCTTATGCATTGTTTCCAATTGAGGGGAGGGCCCCCCATAGCGCGAGTTTATTAATGAGCCGCCTGGTATCCGGCTCAAGTGGATTCAATTGACAGAATCATGTCCCTCCCCCTCTCTCGATTCGATTACATTGTTGATTGTCTTGCCTTTTCTGTTCCGAATTCATTCAACTTTTATAAACACTTTTTGGCAGCACTCTCCGAGCACTGAAAAATATCTCTTGTTGTCCAGATTTTGAGAAATGTGTATAGTCGGGCAAAGAAGTTGTTGACGTACACAAAAACTCAACCATCAGTTCGGTTTTTATCCCACGGATAATATTGTTTTGGCATTAGGCATTTCATAACGCTCCTTGTTGACAGCTCCACCTGCAGGATTTGAGAAATCGCTTAATTAGCGGTTGTATGCTTGACCAATTCCTTTCCTCGCAACATTTTCCAGTTCCTCTGATGGGAACGGAGAGAAAATGGAAAGAATGCTCAAGATTTTTGTTGACTCTGCTCCTCTCATCCTCAAAAACGATCCAAATTGAGAGAGTGGCTCAGTGAATGCACTATGGTGCCATGCTCACTTATCCACTCGACATATGGTTCTACTCAAAGGTGGGAATCATAACGAATCGAGATTCGCTAGTGTGTAACGTCGTTTCAGTTTATCCTCAACCCGCGGCGATCATAAAAATGGACGTAAGAATAAAGGAGGGCGGCCATTATTCAAGAAAAGTGTTTATAAACTTTCGAACTATGAGTAATCCCTGCATCGGCCCGTTAATCTAGTTCTCCAGTTCTCCAAGAGGTTTTCAAAAGCATTCTGTTTGTGTACTTTCCCGATTTCACTCTCATTTCGCAGCGAACACCTTTAATCGGAGCGCCAAGTTGGTGTCACTCTTATTTGCGCAAAAGTTAATGTCTTCATACAAAAGGTTGTGGATCGTCAGCACGTCGCCCACTTCTAAAATGGAACTGTATTAGTGTTGCGGAGTAAATACGTGGTTAATGTGGGTCATTTCCTCCGCCCTTTTCGGGGGGAGGGGGAGTAACACGCCGTGCACTTTTGTGGTCAAACATTTCCGGATTACGGTCGTGACACCTCCCCCCCATGATCTTGAGATGGTTTGAGTGTATTGCTCAACTTTGTGGGGCTCGTTTTACTCATGACATTTAATGTAAAAAAAAAACGAGAGAAGGGGTAATTTGATATTTTATTTCGCTGAAAAATTTCCTTTTTTCTGTTTTTCTGGGTTACATACTTGATCATGTGAATAATGTGACCCAATGTCTTCTTTTTCAAAATAAGTAGCACACTAATTTCCTGCCACTTTCCTGTTGGTTCTTAGTTTTTTCTCGTGCTCCACAAGCACACTCTCCACTGATAGGTTCAATGAGCCCTGTATGTTTGTCAACTTGAACTAAACTCCATTCTCCCCCCCCCCCCCCTCTTTCATTTGGCCAATCACTCTTCCTTTTTGCACACCACGAACGCCCCGGAATTTCAGCTAATTTGTTGAACACTCACAATGTTTTGACCACTGGCCTGCCCGACACTGCGTTGTAACGTTGTAAACCGGAATTCCGCCTCTAATTTCAATCAAAGAGCCGCGTTGGGCCATTGTCAATCATCGATAACGTGTCGGAGGGTGCTCTGATATCCGCCCCATTGTTTATGTGACCTATGGCACCAACTGCTGGGCAAGTTTTGAATATCCGGCAGAGGGTGGCCACCAGATGCTACACTCCCGCGCAGGTCTTAAGCCGTTTTATGAGGTGCACAGTGTGCACCACATCAATCCTCACCACTCACTTTGATGTGCCCACACCGCACATTTGGAAACGGAAACTCTTGGGCTCTACCTGGATTTCGTAAGCGTGTGGGAGGCACTACGTTCACCGCCCACACCGATCGCCTTTTGTTTTTGACAGCTGATCTCTTGTGGTTCAGATCATCTTTGTTCTCAATTTTCTCATTCTTCTTTCTCTCCACTTTTTAATAATCTTGACGTAAACTACACTTGTTCCTCTTTTTTAATACTCTTTATCAGCACAATAATTGTTGCATTATTGTTTCAGCTCCTTGGTAATTTCCAGTTTCTTATTCTGTCGAACGCAACGCCCCTAGAAAGCGATCGAAACATGAAACTCTTAGTTCTACTGCTGGTCCTTGCGAACGTTGCATACACCGTAAGTGGAAATTCGAGAAGTTTCGAATGATCAGAGTTCTATGACGTGACTCTAAAACAATAACTCTCTTATCAGTCCCCCAACAACTCCAATTTTCAGAAGTACCATTGCCAAAGTGGACTGCGACGAGTGACCGAGGTAAGTTTCTATAGTTCCTTTTGTTCGGGGGGTTCGTAACCATCAATTGCTCACTTCCCCCTTTCTTTTGTTAGTAGTCACTTCCGGAGAGGGCGGCCTACCTTCAGTTACCAGTTACCAATTGGCAATAATTGAGAACAACAAATGGTTTTCCAGGGAAGCGCCATATAATTACCGCAAAGAGGCCTCTCTTTTGTAACTGTCAGTTTCTCGGTTCAGTGAATCTGACCTCTCGATTAGAACGAATTTAGAATGAATTGTTATGAAAGGGAAAATGAAAAGTAGGAAAGGAATCTTTCAGATTGGATTGATAGAGAAATGCCTAACCAAAGCCGAATGCAATGCTATGCCACAGTGCTCCGATACTGTCTTGGTATGGAAATATTTCATTTAGATTAATATAACCATCAAAACTATAAAAATGTTCAGGGTGGATGCTGCTGCCTTGAGAACAAGAACTGTCTCCTTACTCGTGCCCGCAGACATCTCAAAACGTAATGCGATTCCCTCATTGTCCTAATAAATTGAATGTTTCAGTACCACCCCAGCTTCTGAAGAAGAGGTGACCGAATCCGAAGAAGCCACCTCTTCTGAAGACGAGCCGACCACCGTCAAGACCATCGTGAAGGCGCACAAGAAGAAGTCCGCGCACAAGTCGACCACGGAGGAGCCGGCCACCACCACCAAGAAAGCGGAGAAGAAGAAGACTGAAACAAAGAAGGCTGTGAAAACCACCACCACTACAGCCGCTCCTTCATCTAGCGCCGAGACCGAATCGCCATCGTCTGAAGAAGAAAAGACGACGGAAGACGAATCTGGAAATGCATCGACTGAGGAGGTCACCACTACATCATCAACCGAGGTTTCGGGCGAGGAGGAGCAGGACGTCAAGTCTACGGAGGCGTCGCCAGAGTCGGAGGAGACGACCACCGAGGAGAGCGAGGAGGTCACCACCAAGGCTTCCAAGTCTGCCAAGAAGACCACCACTACCACTGTGGCTACTACCACTAAGAAGGACTCGAAGAAGTCGTCTCACAAGAAGGCCGAGAAGGTTACGACTACCACGGAGGAGCCATCTTCTGAGACTTCGGAATCGTCGGAGACTTCAGAAGCGTCTCCAGAAGCGTCTCCAGAAACCAGCGAGGAGCCAAAGTCTTCGGAGTCCACTCCAACTTCTGAAGAGTCTACTGAGAAGCCAAAGGAGTCTCATAAGAAGGAGGACAAGAAGGAGGAGAAGAAGGAGCATAAGAAGGATGATAAGAAGGAGGATAAGAAGGACAAAAAGAGCAAGAAGGAGGAGAAGGATGATAGTGAAGAGGACGACGAGAAAGAATCAAAGAAGGAAGAGTCCTCCACCGAGTCCTCTTCGGAAGAGAAATCTGATAACAAATCTGACAAATCTGAAAAGTCCGCCGAGCCCACCAAGAAGACGTTGTTCTCGGGACCACCAGACTCGGACGAGGACGATGACGACGATGCCGCTGGAGCTGATGAGGCGTTCTTCTCGGACAAGAAGGAGGACCACACCGTTGCACCAGCCGAGCTCTCCAGAACCACCACACTGGCTGTTAAGAGCAAGGTATGGATCTATTAGAAGTAGAGTGAATGAAAATAATATGTTTCAGAAGCTGAAGAAGAGCGAGTCCGGCTTCAACTTCATCCCTCTCGTCGTCGCCGGCTTCATCTTCTCCGGAATCGTGGGAGGCGCCGTGTACATGTTCAACAAGAAGTGAGTGATAGTTTCAGAGAGAGTTCTTATCAATTCAGATGCATTACAGGAAGGAGGAGAGAGAAGCGGCGGCGCTGCAGATCAACGAGAAGGAGATGACGACGATCGCTCCTCTGCTTGAGGAACAGAAGGAGTCCCCGGAAGTCGTTGAGAATCCGACCGAGGACGAGAACCAGGACGAATAAAAAAGCCACCCCTTGGGCACCATCACCTTCATAGGCTATTTTTCTTTTTTACTTATGGTCTCGTCTCAGTTTTCTTCGCACTTCCACCTTCCCCTTCCCCTCCTTTTAATTTTAAGTGTTTGTAATCATTTTCCATTTTGTCTCACCTCTCCCCTCCCCTCCCCATTCGCTTTGTCTTCTCAAAATAGGTAACCAATTTCCTGCAGCAGTTGTGACTTTGCGGGAAAAATGTTCAATTTGAAATGTTTTTACAATTTAAGGAACTTATAAACACATTTAGCTTCTCTCCATGATTCATAATTTCGAGATTTTTTGTACCATGATGATTGTATTTTGTAATTTGTATTTGTAACCTGCTAAAAAACTGTGTAAAACTCTAATAAACACTTGTTTTCTTCAACGCGATGTTTTTCACGAGCTGAAAATTGAAAACGGAATATTATAGTTATAAAATATGGATAAATCTCCTTTTCAAAAAACAATTTCCGTTTGCCACCCCACCCCCCAAAATAATGTATATTTTGATATAATCCCTAACGTTCGGAAGCCGCAACGGAAGTATATTCCATTCATTTTCAAAGGGTTTCCTCGTCTCCCTTTTTTTGACATTTCTGCCTTCTCACAATAACGTCTCACTCCTGCCAATTTGTGTTTCTAACCCCTTACGCAAATCCCTCTCTAATGAGCCGGCTCGCATTACTCTGTCAAGAGAACAAGTGTGCGCCGAATTCTAATCCGCGTTCAAAGGAGTGGACAAGAGAAAATGGGGGGAGTTGGGGGAGGTGGGGGGAGGCGAGAACAACAAACAAACACTTTTTGTTTTGATATACTTGCCAGATGAGTTGTTCTAGTTTTTCAATTGTAAATTTTTAGAAGAATACTGGGGATGTCAAGCTAATTACGTCTTCAGAAGCTTGTTTTTCTTGAAAATTTTATCGGAACAAGTTTCGAGCATCAAGAATGTCACTTTGATCTATAACAAGAAATGCTGATATTGAGGGGCTAGAAAAATAGCTGTTTTTATGGCCGAGGACTCATTTTAAAGGCCGAAGTGCTTAAAAATTTTGGCAGAAGCTCCTAATTGATCTGAAAAAGGTGTTTGTTGTTAAAGTAAAACCAGCCGGTCGAGCTGCTGCGCAGCTCTTCGGCTGGCTTCTTATGGGGCCGGAAATTCATTAAAATGTCGTAATACACTTTCCCAATAAAAGCAAAAACGTTTTCACTCGAAAAGAATCGAACCCCTGACCCTCTGCACACTATCCGCCCGGGTTAACGCCGGGACCACCCCGACACACTTGAAAAGGGCCGCGCAGGTGCGTACATGTGCACGCGGTTTCGGGACCCCGCGCAGGGTCATTTTCAGAAATTTTCAGGTAAAGTACCCTTCAAATTAAAGCTATCAACTTCTAGTTTGGACGGGCATCACCGCGGCACCAAATAAGGGCCGTAACCGAAAATTGGGCTCATTCCTATAGCTAGGGACAGCGCTAGGGTTAGCGCCACACAGACACACGGACAAATACACAGAATTTGTCCGTTAGTAATAGTAAAGATATGTATATCACAGTTTGCTTGTAGATGTTTGTTAACTGTCATGATTCTCTCTATTATCACATTTTACCTCTTGTTATCTTATCTTCAAACCCAACAACTTCTGTATTCAAACTTACTACAAGCTTACCAACTTCAACACCCTTGATTTTGAATATCCAACATTCTAAGCCTATTCCATTCAGTGTCAAAGTCAATTTAACAACATCAAGTTTCTCCCCAATCTTCCGCCAGCTTTATATTATATTGCCTTCCTTTTCATAACAAAAACCAGACCGCTATACCCAATTTATTGTATTCGCACCCACATTTACAAATCGGTGTCGCCCACCCCCACTCGTCTACAAATGCATTATTGCTAGACTCTGTTTGTTTATTTTCCACCATTCCGATCCACAATTCCAATTCGCAACTTTTCCAGCGCCCTCCAACGGTTTATGAATGCCTTCGATCCTGCGCATTTCGTCGATATGGAGTTCAGCGTGAGTTTCGAGAAAGGAGCAAGATGAAAAAACGAGAAAATAAAAGGCAACTCAAGTTGTCAATCTTCTAGTAGTACTCACTCAAGGTCGCATGTCAATTTTCCCCCCGAATTTTTTCATGTTCTTCGACCAATTCACTCAGAGGCACTGAACCATAGACATTAAACGGTTTCGTGAGAAAAAACTCATATTTTCCACTTTTTCTCGAGTATTCATGGAGATGCGGGTGAGTTCTTAGAAGCATAAACAGCTGCAACTTATACATACAAATAAATATTAGTCATCAAAATAATCTCTTGTTTCTGTTTCCTCATTTTCAATTCTAGAAAAGCATCCTGGAAAGAAAATGAAATCTATGCTCACGGAATAAGAAACACAATCTATTGTTCTCCCAGAGGCGTGTTCATCCAAAATTCCATTCCAAACAGATCTAATTACAATCCCATGTTTCGAATCGCCCTCACTCTTTCATTTAGTTAATCCAACAGCTATATGTCCATTTTCAAGATTACCCTGGTGGTCTTTACCCGTAACTCAATTTTCTCTCTCTTCTCACTTTCCAAGAGGTCAAAAACTGGAAGGGATTAATGTGGTGCAAACAACTGACTTACTGGATAAGAGAGAGACGGCTAATTTCCGCTTTCTTCGCATGACTCGGCTGTTTTTGTCCACTCCTTTCAAAGCTCGATCAATAGCTGTCCCTCGTGGTCTCTCTGTCGAGCTCTGTTGGAATATTCTAAGATGTTCTCTTTTTGAAAAACCAAAGTTTTCCATTTTTTGTTTCTTCTTTCACTCCTCAAGCCCTTTCTTGTGGTTAGAGGTGCCGAGAACGCCAAAGTTCAAAGCTCCGCACCGAACATCAAAATTTTGAGAATTTTTTGGTTCAGAGAACCGAGTTAATTATCGCGCTTGTGGGAAATATGAAAACAAAGCGTTTTCTGAAAGGAAACAACGCTCAGAGCTCGAAAAACTCGCTAAATCTAAAGATCTCTTGTAGATTTTGGCAACATAAAATAGAAAAAGCAAACAAAAAGTTTCAAAGTTGTGCCAAAGAATTAGTTGCGGCGAATACATACAACAAGGTGGTCATCTCACTTTTTTCAATTTTTTTTCTTTTTGGAAATATTTATGAGCCATTTTACGACGCTTCGCCTTTTGTTGCCCTGCAAACAGTTTCATATAGTTTTCGGCACATTGTTCCTTTTGTTTCAAATATTTGTTACTTCCTTTACATTTTCCCTTTCCTTCGTACGCTTTTGCTCTTCCAATCATTTAGAATGTATGCCCCAGGTCATGTGGAACTCTTTTACTTTACACTTATCATTTATTAATGAGCAGGGCGAAGAGGAAGAGTTTTCTTTGAAACTAGAGATGGGAATGTTTCGGATTTCCGCGGGAAATATGAATAAGATTTGATTTGCATATATTTTTTGCAGGTCAGAAGACATTGATTCTTGCTCTTTGTTCACTTCCTCCTTGAAAATCTAATTACAATTTTGTTATTCTTTCTTGGAAAATAAAAAAAAAGCGAGAAAAACACATAGAAAACACATAGAAAATGGAACAAATCTCGAAAAAGAGCATGTGAAATGAATATCTAAAGGGTATATCGCCTTGACTCTCCCCTCCTGAAAACGAACATGCAATGTCCTCGCGGCCCGCCTCTTCTAAGGGAGCCCCCAGCCCCCCTCCGCGCATCGCCCATTTCCCCTACGACCGCCTAGAGACCAGTGACGTTTTTGGAGGATGATGCAGTCACCTGTTGTGAGTTACTTAACCGTCTGAAATAGTTGAGCCATGTGTTACGCAACCAGGGGGATGAGCCTTTTTGAGCCCTTGAGCAGATCACTTTATGGGGTCAGCTCTCAGTTTGCATAAAAGGAGCAGTTCCCTCTTCACTAGTACAGTCAAAATGGTTCTCATTCGATGCCTCACCCCAGAATTTTGCCTTTCCGCAATCAGTGCCTATTCCAAAGTGGGAAAAGCGCATAGATTAATGAACCGCAATTCACTGTCCACACTATTCCAGCTCTTCGACATGGTTGATCACCCGGACGCCCAGGAGGAGATGATGAACTTTAACTTTGTGAAGAACGGCGATGGTGAGTGCGTCATCTGTTATCCGCAAAACAAAGCCGAAGAGAAGATATCTCTCGAGCGCGCTCTTTTCCTCCAATAATCACCACGTTGATGGCTAGATTCCGCATTACCCCTGCCACTCAGCGCAGAATCATGGCGACGGCTCTCCCACGCATTGTTGCCACGCGCTTTGTACCATTGAAATTGACTACTACCCCTATTCCCATCATGATTATGGAGACAACGAATTCTACCACAACTTCTGAGCCAGTTGTTGCAGATAGCGCTCTTCGCAATGAGCTGCTCGCTCTGATGGTACTTGTGTGCCTTCTGGTGCTCGGCGTTGTCATCTACTTCGTCTTCCGCTCCATGGTCTATATCAAGAAGGTTAGTGCAGCTTCCTGGTTGTGAAAAAAAAGATTTTGATTCGCAAAATGTACTCGTAATGCGGTTTAGTTGTGGATAAAGGAAAAGGATTTTTTGTTGAAATTGAATTGGCACATAACTTCCGCTTCAGTGTGCCCACCACAGAACACATTATTTTTTTTTGGTTTCTTCCTTTGAAATTGCACATTTGAAAAGAGCAAAGATGTGCTCCATAAGTCACTCCCGAAACTGACACCATCGATCACGTGTAAACCCTCCACATGCCAAATATAGCAGAAGAAAATGCATTTTTAATCTCTGTTATTTCCAGGAAAAGGCTCAAGAACGTCTTCCGATCAACACTTTCGCGCCAATCAACCTTCCCTGAAATCCAAATGTACATCCCCTTCTCTCCCAGTAGTGTTACGTGTTATGACAGCACAATTCCATCCATATCTGTCAGCGATTTGACGGATCTCAGTTTCTAACAAAAACAGTTCTAGCTGTCCATTTAATCTCTGTTTTCTGATGTAAAAGTGGCAAATAAAGTATTTAGCGTTCTATTTTTCATTCATCAGTTATTATTTTTATTAGTTATTAGGCGTCTGTGTCATGAGTCGCTAGCACTTCTGAGTCTCCATTTCCCCGTCGCCATTTGTTCGGACCTGAAAATTCCTCTCAAGTGTGCTTGGTCCTCAAGAGTGCTCTCTATCAAGCGGAAAATTAGTCCACTTATGTGTAACAAACAAGAAAAAACGGCTCACCCGGACTCTCTCGCCGTCGATTTTATAATCGCATCCGGACCAACCTTCAGCCTCGGCCGACGACTCAGCGGAGGAAGATGTGTCGAGCAGCTTCTGAGCAACAAAATTGTCTTGTTTTTTGTTTTCACGCTCATTGGTTACCGAGAGAGACTGCGTGCTCTTCCGCTTTGGATGCACGCCCTTCCTCCTGCATCCGTTCTCAATGAGCACCGTTTCGCGGTCCGAGTCGCGTGCGTAATCGCCGGAAGACACGTCGACATTGTGCAGGTCGCATTTTTTGGAGCCCGAGGTGAAGACAGAGCTCTAAAAATGTAAAGGGTGTAGCACACTATAAGACAGACTATTTGATCTACCCTGCACTCTTCATGCTCTAGACACAAACGGAGACAATCTGTGATGGAGCTCGCGGTCTTGGAAGCAACTCGTCTACGCTTGGAGATGGTTTTTTGGACGTGCAAGATGAAGATCTCATCGGATTGGCAGACAAATGGAGATTCTAAAACCTTTTGTCTTTTCACTTCACCAGTTTCAGTTACCTGGAAGACAAAACTTCTCCGCATAAATAACCTTCTCATTCTCCAAAAGCTTCCCAGTGCCATGCGGCTCGGCAAGAATGCCATACAGCTCGCACTTCCGGTCCATGGGGAAGTAGTTCAAAGAGCGGCAGTTGATTTGCGACCCGTCGGGACCCTTAACATAATATATAACTCTCCGCATCTTCTCCATGTCCTCACTTGGTTCTCGCTGCAGTACTTGGCGCAATCTCCCTGCTCCACTTCATTATACACACGCACGTCTCCGCCGCTTATCGGCAGCACGATCTCGTTTCCGACGACCACGTAATATCCACTCGATGTTTTGCAGTTTAATGGCCCATCTGGAAGTTTTTTTTGGTAAAGTTTTCATGGGAAGTGGGGATCCAAAAGAAAGCAAAATCTCACCAGTACTCTCAAATTCCTTCCTCGCATCCGTATCTTTTTGTGACATGGGAACAAGTGATTCATCACCCTCTCCTCTCAACTTTGATCTCAAGACTTCATCGAAACTCTCCATTTTCATTCTAAAAATAGAAATTGGTGGAATTCAAAGGAGAAAAAGAATAGGCTCACATTGGAGACGTCAATGCTCTCGTCTTCTGCATAAATTGATCACTTCTGAAAAAAACACACATAAATAGTTAGTAGGAAAAGTCTAAAACTACCCAGCAGTCGGGAGATCTTTGATGTTCGACTTTCCAATACTGTTCTTCAGGTCGTTCTTTCCACCGTTCAGTTTCACAAAGTTAGGATTCATATGTTGACCGGACATTGGACCTGCACAGTCTCCCATATCAGAGGTTCTGTAGAAAATGTCAATTCCAATGATGGGATGGATGACTGCTGGGATCTTATGGCCGTCGTTGTCGAATAGTTTGCAGAGCTGCTTCTCAACTTCATAAGTGAATGCTTTGCAGATGGATCCCTAAAATTTTTAAAGTTTGAAAGGATTTGGTCAAGATTAAAGTGCTCACCCCTTCTGGACCATTCCCAGCAGCCATTATACAGTGTTGAGTGCACATGGTTAGAGCTGTTCTACGGTACTCCGCTATCGGCGCATAGTTCCCGATGGATCTCCTTGTGACTCTTTTAAAACACTCTCTATCTGCAAAAAACACGAAAACTCTACAACACCTCAGCTGAACAACTCACAATCATTTGAGTACGCACTGGATACAACGGCTAGAAAAAATAACAAACGACGTTTCATAGTTGATTAATGCGACGTTTCGTGGAAAGGCTAGGTAGCCAATATCCCAATCGGGGTCAATAAAGTCTCGACAAATGATTGGGATCGCTAGGTGAGATCGTCAAACGGGTATTCGACACACTGCCTGATTTATCGTGCGAGGTGAGAAGGGGACAAAAGCTTGCATCCTTTGGTCTCCCGGAATCAACGCGTTGGTCAGGCTTTTGCCTCACGGAGAAGAAGAAAACGACTTGGTGATAAGAAGCATTTATATCAATATTAGGAACTATTTACACGGGAGGAAGATCAATAAAAATCCGAGGAAACAGAAAAAGATAATGTTAACACTCTTCAATCTGCATGTCTTCATCACAATCATCGCACTCCCTCTGTCGAACTCTCATCTTTCGACCTTTGACTCCATACTGACACAAACTCCATTCCTGCCAAGAAGACTCAAGTTCCTCGGTTGCTAAAACAAACACTTTATGAAAAGTTTCTACCCATTTTTCACTGTATACCATCAACGGGCTTCACTTCTGCAGACTTCTGACCAGCGCGACACCCATTTTCAATAACAATAGTCTTCCCACTTCCAGCAGATAGCAATGATGGATCATCAGACGGAGAGGCGGAGTGGAGCACACACATGCCATTCTTATAAGTTACAGCCTATAACCAAAAAAGTGTGGACCACAGCAAGTTCAAAATTTGTACCTTGCAATCCTTGTTATCAATGCATTCTGCTAAACATGCAACTTTAGAGTTGAGCCCAGGGACTTGAGCAATAATATTCTTCGTTATTTTCTTGAACATGTGTACTGGGTAAAGGGTCTCAGATTCACAATCGTTTTTGGCTGTAACAACATTTTTCGATAATTGTGTCTTTTTCTCACTCAAAAAGTCTCACTTTTCACACAGAATTTATCCCCAAAAGTGTGCTCCTCGTCAATGGTCATCGATGCCCAATTGTTCTGCTCTCTTTCCTGTTTTCCATACATTTCGCAGATTTCATTGGAAGGCTCGTAGTTCAACGAGTAGCATGGTATATTTTGACCGATTGCGTTCTGAAGTAAATTCCTTGGCCTTTTTCAACATCCCAAGTTTTCATCTCCCTTACAATATTCTGACTGCAATACATCAAGCAGCTACTCTGATCCACGCCATTCAGCCGCTGCGGGAGTTGCTTCGCGGACAGCCTCGCGCCGTACACCAGGAAATACGACAACGTCTCTCCCTTCTGACACTCTGCAATGAGGAAAAGGGGTGAGAGGAGTGAGAGAAGGGGGTGAGGGGCGACGACATAAAGGCACACTGGCGGCGACACTTTCGGCCTGCTTAGTATAGTGGTTAGTACTCCACGTTGTGGCCGTGGCGACGCTGGTTCGATTCCAGCAGCAGGCATGGCTTTTTGGTTTTTTGTGACTTACTATAATTGTGAGTAGGGTTTTTGAACGTGGTGATTATATTCGCACTCGTCTTTTTCTTCGGGGCACTTGTGGTGGTGCCATATTCAATATCAATGTCATCTTCCAATTGCTGTTGCTCGATTTCTTGGAGTAATGCGTTTTCAAAATGCGTCGGGGCTTTTCGTACGTTTTCACGGATGGATTGGGGGTTTGGATCGGTTGGGAAGTCGGAGTTGGCGAACTGAACAGTATCTTACAGAATGTTTAGATGTTTCAGGAAAATGAATAGTTATACCTGTGGAACATTCATTACTGGTGGGAGCTGTGGTGGAGAAGAAGCTTGAGAGTCTTGCAACTGTAACACATTCTGTCGATATCCTCTACTCGGCACAATTTTGTCTTTGCACTGCCCTTCCCAACTGCTTCTGATGTAGAACTCATGATCTTCAAGGTATACTACTTCAGCACCTGGAATTTATTTGTTTTTAAAGGGTATGAAGTTCCTTTTTACCGCTTAGAGTTCCATCATGACCGTAGAGTTGGCAAGTGTTGAATTTCTTGTGGAACACCACGGAGACACAGCCATCCTAATGATAACACAAACAATCTGGTTAAATTTCAATGAATCCTCAGCCTTACCCCTTTAGCTGCAGCCTGGGAGATACAATAGTTGAGGCATTCCCCTGCAGTTACATGAAAAAGTTCAGCGATAGAGTCGGAGTTGGACACCGCGTGACTCGGATGAACGTTGAAGCATTGAACTGAACAAATCATCCTCCCGATAGAAGAATCCCAAAGAAAAACAAAAAAACCTACATGACGCATGGGTGAAGGTAACCAGAAAACTGAATAAAAACCAAAACCGCATCCTAATAGGATATCCGTATGTTTCAAGGAAGCGATACGGAGGAACTTTGCTTCTTTTCCCTTTCTCGCCAGGATATCTTGACCTCTTTTACCGCACGCTGTTATCCTTATTCATAACAACAATATTTTCACAATATTTGTCACCATACTTTTGACAAAGAGGTTCATGATTTCGACTGATCATTTATCAAAACGCGGCTAGAACAAATAAATGAGTCAATGTTAGGCTGATTGCAGGTGCATGACGAGGACTGAAAGTGTAGGAAAATGGGAATTGGTAAGCTGTAAAAAATCACAAGAAGGTACAGGAAAATCACAAATAATGGGGGGGGGGGGGGTTGACTAGAAGTTGCGCATACTAAAAAAGGCTTAATTTCAGTGTAGTTGAAAGAGGAATAGGCAAAAGAAATCAATAGAGAACGAAGGGAGAAATGGTTGATATGAGGAGTTCCGTGAAGAAAATGTAGGAAGTTGTATGAGAATTGGTGAAAAATGAAAAAAAAGGGAAAACTTACAAAAGAAAAAGAGAGAAAAAATCAACTGGGAAAAATTATGGATCAAAAGTTAGCGAATGAGAGTTCGAACCGGTGGGTGTACATGTCAAGAACAAATTCCCCGACGATGGATTTATGAGCATCGAGCGAGTAGTCTTTGTAGATCATCGTCCGCTTCAAGTCGTCAAAACTGGCGCGCATTGAGCGGTCTTTGATGGTGCTTCAAACAAAAAATTTGGTTGATTTTTCATAGGAACACCTTACCATTGAGCAATAAAAGCTTTCATTTGCATTGAAATGTCATGATCTGAATCCAGAATTGGTGGATCGCCATACACCACCATTTGCACTTGAGTGAGGATTGGCGCATTCTGGAAGCCGTCGTACGGGTACTTCCCGTTGGCGACCTCCACCATGGTGATGCCAAGGCTCCATACTTCAGATTTGATGTCATAGCCATCGCCATTAGGAGCAAGTCTTTCAGGCTAAACGATTCACAGTTTTTTTTTTGAGATTCAAATGAAATAACTCACCGCCATGTAAGGTCTGCACCCGACGTCAACCGATTGAGCCACCGAGTTTTGCAAATAGCCGCAAATCCCAAAGTCACAGAGTTTGACACGACCCTTTCTATCGAGGAGTATGTTCGATGGCTTGATATCTCTGTGAATGATATGGTGTGTGGTTTTGAGATGCTCCAAAGCTCGAATAGTCTGAAACATCGTCATTGGTTTGTGAACTACGTGTTGCGAAATCCATACAGCTACGGCCACGGCGCCAAGAACTTGCTCCGGAATAGCTTTCTTCACTATATCATGGCTGATCATGTACAACTTGTCCAGCGAGAGATCCATGAGCTCCATGCACATCCATGCGTCGCCCTGGGAGATTTCATAATTGTTTTGATTCCGGAAATATCTCATAAAATCTACCTCATGAAACGTTATTCCATAGTACTTGACAATTTCCTCGCAGTTACTTGCGGCTTTTGTCGCCTCGACTTCTATCCGAAACCGTTGCATTGATTTGTTGAACGCGTCGTCGGGTCCGTTGTTAATTAGTGTGATTTTCTAAACACAATTCTTTTCAATTTTCCTTTGCTCATTATTTTGATTTCAAAACTGATTTGAGAAAATACTCACTTTCACGGCCATTTCAACGTTCGATGGTCGATGAAGCATCTTTCTGACGACGCCGAAGCTTCCATTCCCCAACAACTCCATTTCTTGAAGGTGATCCCTTTCGAATTCATAGATATGTTCACTGGGTGGGATGACAAGGGTATTTGACAAGTACTTTTTCACATATTCTCTGGAAAACACGATTGTATTGCGAAAGCGTCGTGACAACCAACAAGCTATTCATGTTATCCTCATTGGAAGTGTCCGGCTCCGGCGTCCGCAGTCCGCTCAAGTTGAGTTTTGTCAAATTGAATCGATTTCGCGGCGGCGCAAACACCTACAATTTATCGATCCGAATCGATTTCTTTTTAATGACTCACGGCGCTCTGCCCGTTCCCGTCGGGCATTGCCGGCGATAGTTGACGTTTTCGCGTCGTCGTCGTACTGCAAAAAAATGAGAATCGTATGAGCTTTTCCAAATGTGAAATGGGCGTAAAAAGTATTTCGTCATTGTTGACTGCCGTGTTCATTAAACTAGGTGGGTTACCTTGCCGTGACGACACTCCAGTTGCAGACACTCCATTTGACGAGACATTGCGGACTTTTTCTGTGAAAAGTGGACAACTTTTTTATTTTGCGTGGAAATGTGAGTTTTTAAGATTAAATACTGACAACATTTTAAGAAAAGTTGAAAAATATGAAAGGAAAAAATGAAACAAATAGGAAGACAAAGAGGCGATGGGATAGCGTTTGTATGAAAATCGATAATGCGCGTAACGTGTTTTTACGCCCTTTTGTGCATGAAAACTGACCATTTTCGATAGAAACAAATATAAAATATATGACAAAAGTGACAACAAAATATATATCTAGTATAATTTCCGTGAGAATGTCACCGATGTTCCCACAATAATCAAATCAGTCGAATTTTCATTAGTATTCATTAAAAAAGCAAATTATTTGTGGCCAGTACACAAAAATTGGAAAAAAAGCATTTCAAAAAAAAATAAAAAGAATGACAATGAACGCGACGTAGCACTCAGCAATTCTCAATTTATGATGAAATATCCGGCAATTTCACAGTTTTTTTTGTTGATGGAGAATTTGATTGACGTCTTTTAGTCCTTGGTGCTCGGAGTGTTGGGTGGAGGAACGGCTCCCTAGAACAATTGAAGTTGAGAATTAATAGAGATGAGAGGGTTTTACCTTTCCGGACTCCACTGCTCTTGGAGTTGGCTTCTCTTGAGATTCGAGAAGAGTTACAACGGTGGTTAGCACGTTTTCGGTTTTTTCCTCGGTTTTTGGCACTGAAAATGATATAAGTTTATAATGTTTGGTACTATGGTTAGCTTAAGGGGAATCTTATATTGTCTATGGTCCTTTAGTCTCGGAAAAACAAAACCATTTCACAAATTCTATAGACCCAATAATTGTGCCCATTCCCTACCTCCATTCTCTTCAGGATACGTCCTCTTCAAACCATTGGTCTTACTCTAAAACGCAAATATACAAAATGAACACACAAAATTGCTCAAGTTAACAACGAACCTCCACTGGCATTGCGAAATCGAGAGCGCTTTGTACTCTTAGCGAGGGAGAAAAATAGAACGAGAACTTTTATGGAGCAGCCTGAATGAAAAATGTGGAAATTGAGAAATGGGAAAGAGCCGCTGGCAGGTCATAAAGGAAAAAAAGTGGAAAAATGGGAAGAAAGTTCACGGAAAATTCTCATTACATTTCCCTTTTCAATCTGGTCATGAGGTGTTTGGTTTCATTCGGTCTTTTCTAGTTTCTTTTTGGTTTTTCTGAAAATTAGAATTCCAAACAAGGTGCTGAACTTTTGATAACTTAAACTCGAAGCCTACAACATGTAGTTCCAATTAGAAAAAAAGAAAAGCGTTCTTCATTTTCATATCAATGAGCCATAGATTTCCATTGAAACGTACTGGAATCGAACGTTGAATAAAAAACAACAGAGGAAACGAATAAAACGACAGAGAATGAGAAAGAGCCCACTTTTCACCGCAATAACGCAGTTATTTTCATGCAGTAGATCATTTAGAGGGGGGAAGGGGAAATGGAGAGAGAGATGGCAATCAAGTAATGAGTTTGCAATTGTTGCGTTTTGAATTGGATTTGATTCTTGTTTCAGAAGCGGAATTGGAAACGGATTCAGATTCAGAATCAGAATCAAAATCAGAATCAGAATCAATGGCAGCGTTTGGAAAAAAAAATGAAAATTCACTTCTAAATTTGGAATAAAAACGAGGCAGATGATAAACAAGTGGAGGGGACAAAACAACGTTCATCCCATATTTCCGCACACACTTCCAAACACGTTGTTTGTCGACGCAATAACATTTTGTGCGAGTTCCACACCGCTCGATTCACCGCATCGACGTTTTGCAGCTGGCCCATCTTCCTCCTCGTCCAACTTGTGACGGATTGCGGTTTTCTCGTTTTTCGGCCGCTCGTACACACATTTATAGTAGAGGTCTTTGTACGGAGTGATGGATTCGGCGGTGAACGATGTGTTGTCGTAGTCCGTGCGCCTGCAAACCGATGCGATGCATAGGTTGGACGCAAAAGCCTTACGGATCGAGAGGAGCGGATTGATGGGTAGAGGGATAGCTTTCCAAACTGTGCATTTGATAAGTGTACTTGTTGCCGATTTCCATGTTGAGCTGGGTCAAACTGTCCCCTACAGGTGACTTGGAAGTCAGAAGAGGTTGTTGGTGGTACTGGAATTGGGATGGAATGTTATGGTATGGGATAGTAGTTAGTACCGTTAATGGCCAAGACTGGTTATGCGGGATGTGATTGGCATCCTGTAATATATTTTGTGTGTATTTTTTCATATCTTTCGATGTTTGTCCAACAACTAACCTGCACTTCCATCTCGTACTCGTTTGGCGGAATGGTGATGCTCAACGGAGTTTGATAATCCATTCGGGTTTGCTCAGGAGCTCCACAATTTCTCAACTGCAAAGAATACACTGATTAATGACATTGTTGGCAACAAACCGGTGACAACATTGCAGAAAGGCTCTGCATGATGGCGAATCTGAAACGAAAAGGTCGTGAAAGCAGTGCAGAGACAATACGCAGAGGGTAAACAATGATATCAGCAGGTGACAGTTGATACAACGCAAAAGTTCATTGGCTCACTAACTCACCAACTCACCAAACTCACCAACTCACCAACAACTAACAGTCTGAAACCGGGAAATGGAAAATAAAAATTGGAAATTGGAAGTTGGACATGACGCGAGATCATGAATGTTCAGAGCTCCATTCACATTTTATGACAAAATTGCGGCGACAGAACACAACTATATTGGGAAAAAAGAGGAAAAGGTTCTAGGAAGTTTCACATAGCGTTTTCTGACAAATGGCAAGCCTTCCCCAACACAACTGGTTTCAAACCGCTGATAATTTCTCCTATTCCACGAGGCCAAAACAAAACTGAATCTAATATTGTTATGGGTCGGCGACGAACACACGACACGTTCGTTTTGCAGCCCATTATTGTGTCATTATTTCCCCCCTTTTTTGTTGGGAGAGAGGGAAAGCCACCGAAATCTGATATGGGAGTGGACACCAATCTGTCAGAGACGAGGAGAGATGAAAGTGAACTGCCACAGATAGGTGACCGACTTTAACGGAAAAAACGGTAACGAGTGTCGGACGGATCGTTTTCTGTAATTGACGGCGTCAAAATGGGGGCTAAATGAAGTGAAACCCATCGCAAAAGCGTGACGAATGGTTGTACCCTCAGTGCCTCGCTTGAAATTTTGATTGACTATGCGGGATAGATAGAGGCTATTGAGTGTATAATTAAGCGATATACAGTTTTTTTGCAAATTGCGGAATTATCGATTTTTTGACAAATTATCGATTTTTTTGGTCGATTTTTGAAAAAATTGTAACTTTGTCAGTTTTGGTCCGATTTTTTTGCAACTTATATCAAAACGTCCGAAATTGGCTGAATTTTTAGGAAAAAAATATATAAAAAATGTTACACAACTGAGAAAAAAATTTTTTGAAAAAAAGTGTTACCAAAAGTAAGTATCTCAAAAATTGACCCTACGATTTTGTTGAAATTGCTACCATTAGATTCTCCATAGTCGATTTAGTCAAAAAACATTTAGTTATCCCGGGGGAAGGAAGGTTGACTAGGTGAAATAGACCTTCTCGGGACCCTTGATGCACGGTGCGCGCCCTATTGCTGCCGTTGGTGGCCCTGTGGAACGGTGGGCGCACTGGATTTTTGTTTATCATGTGCATACGTGTTTTTTTCAAGTATTACAATTGATTAGAAAACCGAAAACAGTTAGTTTTAAAAAATTTTCATCAAATTTCGACCCATTTTAGTGCTTTTTGGAAAAATCGTGTTTTTGAGTTTGGTTCACGTTTTTATGAAAAGTGAACAACTACAAAGTTGTAGCTTTTGTAGTTTCATATCTTTATTTTATATTTTCGCATCATGAATACAATTACCGACGAATTTATGATTGGGCAAGATTCGTTCACAGGTCATTTTTACAACTTTTTGGAGATAGGCTTATAAGAACAAATAACTAAATGAAAATGTGTGAAACTGCAAAAGCTACAACTTTGTAGTTGTTCACTTTTCATAAAAACGTGAACCAAACTCAAAAACACGATTTTTCCAAAAAGCACTAAAATGGGTCGAAATTTGATGAAAATTTTTCAAAACTAACTGTTTTCGGTTTTCTAACCAATTGTAATACTTGAAAAAAACACGTATGCACATGATAAACCAAAATCCAGTGCGTCCACCGTTCCACAGGGCCACCAACGGCAGCAATAGGGCGCGCACCGTGCATCAAGGGTCCCGAGAAGGTCTATTTCACCTAGTCAACCTTCCTTCCCCCGGGATAACTAAATGTTTTTTGACTAAATCGACTATGGAGAATCTAATGGTAGCAATTTCAACAAAATCGTAGGGTCAATTTTTGAGATACTTACTTTTGGTAACACTTTTTTCAAAAAATTTTTTTCTCAGTTGTGTAACATTTTTCATATATTTTTTTCCTAAAAATTCAGCCAATTTCGGACGTTTTGATATAAGTTGCAAAAAAATCGGACCAAAACTGACAAAGTTACAATTTTTTCAAAAATCGACCAAAAAAATCGATAATTTGTCAAAAAATCGATAATTCCGCAATTTGCAAAAAAACTGTATATTGCTTAATTATACACTCAATAGCCTCTATCTATCCCGCATAGTCAATCGAAATTTCAAGCGAGGCACTGAGGGTACATTCCATGTTAGGCTCGAGCTTCATTTCTTGCCGTTTTCACCCCATTCTCGGGCCAAATGTCTGAAGGGAAAAGGGAGTGGGGGAAAAAGAAAGAACAGAACCGATTTCCTCTTCTTATTTGAATTCACCATGCCAACATCACAAATTTTTTCGACAAAGCAAATATTCGAATGGCGAATCGAGAAAGAGTTGATTTATTTCTAGAGAATAAGGGGCTAGCATGACACGTGCAAAGTGAACGTGTTTTTCATCATAATCATTCAATACTCCAACGTGATGTCATTTAGTGCAATTTTATGAGTCATAACTCAAAAGTTTGTTTTATATTACTGGAGTTATTTCAATGTTAGAAAAATGAAGAAGCACAACCAGGAAATTAAATTTGATTGAAGAAAAAACTATACTTCAGAATAATCTCCGCTCAATGGGAAAGTGACATCTGCCAAAAAAGTGTACAATAGATAGTACCAATACCATTTCAAGCTGCCACTTCCTTTCCAAATCCCTGTCAACATTTTTTCGATCCCTTGTTTTCCAAACTGTAGAGAAATTGGGGTGTTTGTTATCAATTCTTATCATTCAATCTTTGAGTGGGACAAAGTGTATGTCACGGGTTTTTAATTCCTTGAAAAAAAGTTTCATTATCATTGAAGTAAAGTGGCTTAATTGTCTGAGAGATAAGAAAGGTCAAAGGGCGAATTCTTTCAGGGAGCCAATGTGATGGTGACCTGGATATGTGGAATTGGTTATAACCTGAGACAGATTGTCGATGTGGATGTTTGGGAACATTTTGATATTTCAAGATCAATTTTTCAGTTTTGTGATTTTTTTGTTATTCGCCAATGCTTTTTCCGAAGCCACCTTCCATTTTAGTATTCCACGTCTTCTTGAAATATGTCAGTCCCCTTTTGTCAAGTACTCTCTTTTCCTCTCTATTCCCTTTTTCCAAACCGTCAATAGCCTGTTCTTATCATTTCTTATCACCTCGTTCCTAGATTGGCACAAAGTCTAAGTCACGAGTTAAATGTTCTTTGAAAACAACATTTATCATTCAGAAAAATGGCTCCATATTTTGACGGATGAAACAAACAACATATACAATTATTATGAAAGAATCATCTTGAAGACAATAAATGACATGCATAAGTAGAATGTGGCTTTGATGGTCCCCACCACTACGCCAAACCAACACCAGCCAGTGTACGGATTTTGTTTGTAGTACTTCACGGTCTATAAATTAAACTTGTAATATAAATATGAGTATGAAAGGCTCAAGGAGAAACATACTTTGCTCATAAGGTTTTTCTTTGGTTCATAACCAAGTTCATCTCGGGCACGTTGAATGGAGTAGGTGTTGTCGTACGCCAGAATTTCAAGTTCGAAGCGTGTCATTGGAGGTCCACAGTTGAGTATTTCAAAGCAGAAGAATGCCACGATAGTCACAAAAAGCGACACAATCCAGTAAGGAATTGCAAAGTCAGGTGGGGTTTTTCCAATCTCGGTGATCAAGGGGCCCCAAACAGTGTACTGTCCGACTGTCTCTCCATCATTGATGAAGTACGCCTGAAAAGTTTGTTCAACTGAAAATTAGACACTGAACAACTGACCCTTCCATGCGGCCCATCCTCCTTTTGCAGTGCTTTATCTGCCAGGTACAATGCAGTTCCACAATTCTCTCCCGCTGACATGTTGGAAATGGATTCTCTTCCATGGGGAGTAATGCGTGCCATTGTGATTCCAGAGGTTACTAGCCTCTGTAAAGCCATTCCATGATGATGAACAACGATTGGTATAGCTTACCACAACTTTCTCAGCTACCGATACATCTTGAGGACCATAAATGGCTCTGAATCGCAAAGCGGAAGTTTTGAACTCTCGAGTTGACTCGGCAAGAACAAAGGATTCTGCTTCAGCTTTGGTGATAGAGTAGATGTCCAAGTACTGTAGGAAATGCATTTTATTTTCAAAAAAGGTACACAACTTACATCAGAAGGCTCTGGTAGAGGATCGTGCTCAGTGACATTATAAATTGGGTATCCAGTGAAATTGACTGCCACACTGGAGGAGTACACAAATCGTTTCACCTTGTACTGTTTGCACTTTCTTATTAACTCCATAGTTCCATAGACGTTGACTTTGTAAACAAAGTCCTTGTGTCTCATAGCCTAAAATGTATGGCTTTACAGGACAAAGAGGATTGTCTACCCCATATTTTCCAGTGTGACCTACGGCGCAAAGATGGAACACTGCTTCACAATTGACCAGAACTTTGTCTAGCACGTCGGTTTTCATGAATGAATCCTGAAACAGAGAAGTTTTTATGAATTCATTTGAGTAGTAGCTGACTCACTTTAACGTATGTAATTCTTTTGAGATCCAGGTCGATTTCCGTAAACGTTTCCAGTTTTGGATTGGGATCCACGATTATAATTGGGTTTTTGACTCCGTTCTCTTGGAAAGAGTGTAACAGATGAGCTCCAAGGAATCCACCACCTCCGATGATCACGTATGTCTTCATTCTGAAATGAGAAACCAGATGGTAGAGCAAAATGATGAAGAAATGGGTTGAAGCTTGGCTTTTATATGCTTGTGAAGTCAAAATATGGCCTGACTTGTTATCAAACTACCGACTATCAGCAAGCTTTTTTTCTTGTACTATAATAACCACGACACGCACACTTTTTAACCACCATAAAACTATACGAAAAGAAAAAAGAAACCGTCGATAGTGCCACGACAACGGTTCAAATTAACCTTTTGCGCAGTGGAACATGTCGAGAATGGGGCTAAAACCCGGTCAGAAAGTGCAACATCTTATCATTCCCTTTCACTGTGGCATTGAGAAGTCCTCGAGTGATTGACACTAGCAATGATTTTTACTTGATCAGTGCCGTTATTCCGGTACCTAGACCTGAATACCAGTTTTTGTTTTAGTTTTTTAGTTTTTTTCTCCATCTTTCTTTTTTCTTGCGAAACTTTCTTCATTTATTTCACTGCAAAATATCAATCATCTATATACGGTTGATATGGCAAAGTTTTTTGACGACGTCTCTCGTTTTTATAACCTTTTTCTATCGAATGAGAATGGGTCGTCTTTATTAGTTAGTTATTGCAAGTTGAACAAAGTTAAAATCAAAGTTTAAAAAGATCTGAATAGCTTATAGTTTTCTGGTCGAAGCATGAGGTAGAGGAACGTGAAGGTGTGGAAGTTGAGAACTTCTCCGATCATTGGAAGCACTGAAAATCAGACATTTTCTTCAGCACAGTAGTTTATTAGATTACCAGTGGAATGGTACAAAGATAGAGGAATGAGAAATGCCATTGTGACCCCATAAGACATGAAACATGGCGCGATGTAGGATCTGAAAAGTTTTAAACCTTGTGATTTTGATGTTTGATGCTTACCTGTCACAGAGAAGTGCAATTCGTTGCCATGAAAACCGTGTTATATAGAACCGCGAAAGTAAAATTGCCATAAAAAAGTGCTCGGGTAGTTCTAATTTTCCAGCAGGACAAGCGGCTTCCACTGAAAACACGTTCTTATTTCCTTTTCTCTCTCGCCTGTGTCTCACAAATCAATGTCGTCCAAACGCTCGATATTAGTGTCGTCACCAGAAGCAAAAACGTCGCCATTTGTAATACAGCTATAGAGAAATTGGAGAGAACTGTGCTCAGACCACAGATATAAGTGCTGATAAGCCACCGGTTTGTCAAAAAAAAAGAGAAGAATTATTTGACGGCCGCAAAAAACGAAGGTTCTCCGTTTTGTTATCAGTTCGTCGAGAGTGCGTCGAACGTGATACCGTACCGTCTCATCGCGTGGCACAAGTGCACTTTTTATTATAGAGAACATGGCGAGTTGAAAACGGACAATGATTTATTTGAAAGAGTAAGAGACTTGAAGAGAAGGCAACATTCGAAAAGATTAGACATTGACGGTATTCAATAATCCTGATTCTTTCGCGATTGTTGGATGAATTTTCGTGTCTTTTTTCGAAGTCTTGAAGTAATATCCGATGAATACCAAAACCGTTAATAGATCTATTATCGAAAATATTGGCATGTACCCTGAAAATCACAAGTTGGCATTTAATCTCTGAATTTTTGACTTACAGATAAACAGGTAAGAAAACAAAACTGAAGTTGCCAGGACAATCATTAGAAGTGCAAAAACCAGAAAAAGCATGAAGTTGTCACTGAAATAATATTTGTTATGAAAACAACAAACTACAAGCAGGGTTAACATACCCAAAACTGAAGACGTTCAACAAAATGACCAGGAATCTGCCGATAATAAAAAAAAACGCGCCGAGCAGGTAGTTCAGGATGGATAACAGAAGTTCGTTTGATTTTCCATGATCTTCACCAGTTTTAAACTCTTAACCATTGAATTTCGTAAAAAACATCCGTCAAACTGCTCAAAATAACTCACGTTGACCTCCAACGACATTCAAAATTACAATTACAAACATCATCGAGATGATGTTGCAGAACTTGAGGCAAGGATTATTCTCCATTCTGAAATGTCAACTGTTGTACGTTTGAAAAAGATGGGCTTTTTCTGATAAGCAGGTAGGTTTTCGGTGGGTTTTATACTCTACAAAAATACGCGAGAAGGCGGCAACTATCGTTTCCAATCAGAAAAGTGTCTCTGAGTTCGAGTCCTCCCCTTTTCGAAAAAAGAAACGTCAGTGAACTAGAAAGCAGCATAAGTTTATTATACACAATATTATACATATATTCTTGGCTAGATTAGTTGAAGTAAAGCATGTAGAGGACCGCGAGAAGCACGAAAAGGACCGCCATCACTGTTGGCCAGAAGTACTTGTTCGTATTTCCCTCTCGTTCCTTGTAATACGCCGCCGTCTGAAAACACCTCAACATTTCTCAAAAACCACATCTTCCAGCTACTTTGGGCATTTGAGACGGCTCCGGTTCATATCCCAACTCCTTGCGTGCTCTTTCGATGCTGTACGTGTTATCGGTGGCCAGCACGGACAGATCGAACTGTGAAAGCACTGGCGCGACGCCCAGAAAACGATAGCAAACGAACTGATAGAATGGGAGAAGAGTTGCCATCAACTTGTAGGGAATGAAAATTTTCGGCGGAATTCTTCCAAGAGCATTGACGATTGGGGTCCAGAAGTGGTACTGGCCGATGTTTTCTCCATCGGTGATGTAGTACACCTGAATTTTGCGGTTTATATTGGTCTCAGAGCTACGCTGAACTCTTCCGTGTGGGCTATCGGGAGCCTGGAGCATCTTGTCAGCGAGCTGGAATGCTTTTCCACAGTTCACTGCGCTGCTTGCAGAGGAGATGGACTCTCTCCCGTGCACCGACACCATTCCGATGAACAACCCCATTCTTATCAGATTCTGTACGAAAAAAAGCCTAGTCAGCATAAAGTGTGGCACAGCTCACCACGACTTTCTCGGTGACGTTTGGGTCTTCGGCTCCGTAAATCGCCCTGAATCTCAGACAAACCGTTTTGAAATGCTCGTTGGAAGCAGCCAGTACGAGTTGCTCAGCTTCGAATTTCGACTTGGAGTAGTAGTTGATGTACTGAAATTTCACTACTGAAGTGAGGAATATAACTTGAAACTACCTTGCTGGGATCCGGCAGCTCATCGTCCTCATTGATGTCGTAGAATGGTTCCCCGACAAACGCCACGGCGACACTCGACGCGAAAAGGAAGCGTTTAACCCCATGCTCCATGCATTTCTCCAGCAACTGCTTGGTTCCGAGGACGTTGAATTCGTGAATCAGCTTTTCATTGTTCTGAATCATTCTATTGAAGACACGTCACTCGTATCATTGATACCGCCACCAGTCCAGTGTGGCCGATTGCGGCGAGATGAAACACCGCGATGGCTCCAGGGAGGACTTGATCAAGCACCACGCTATCCAGGAATGACAGCTAACAAAAACTCTTCAAATTTACAAAAAAAGGAAGCTGCTTACCTTGAGAACCTTCACTCTTTGAAACGAGTATTCGACTGTCTTGAAGACATGCGGGAAGGGGTCGATCACGATGATTTGCATGGGGAACTTGTTCTTTTGAAGACTGGAGATGATATGCGCTCCGAGGAATCCACCCCCACCGATGATAACGTAGTGTCCCATGGTGTCTAACTAGTACTGAAAAGTTTGAGGTATAAAATGTTGCAACTCACTTTGGCAAAAGACAATTTCCGTATCGGCTGCGGGTTGCTAGGCGAATGTATGGCTTCAGTGGGCGTTTTTCCCGCTTTAAATCTTGGTGCCTGATGACGAGGCGATGATTAACTGATTGAAAACAATATTTCCATTCTTTTCCATCGGAAACCATCCGTCCTGAAAGGAAAAAGCCCGAGGAAGGGCGGAAAATTCGCTGACACAACGAACAATGGCTTGCCAGACAGTCATGACTTTTTTCTGTCTGGTAATCTTTGGTTTGGAAATGAAAAGTATGGGTTTCTTGTTGTTTTTTATATGTGGAAAAGAGAAACATTTATATTCAAACAGTTTGAATGTGAACAGAGGGTAAAAAATGAGAAAATACGATAAATTAGTAAGTTAGCAGGCTTACAAGGTACCAGGTATATGAAAAATTGAATAAGAACAACTACAGGGCAACTGGGAAAGGTTAAAGGTCAGAAACAAGTTCAGGAAGGTCTCCAAGATCGTCATCCAGGTCGACTTTTTTGGCTGTTGGCTTCTGAGCATGGTTTCCGTTGGGATTTCGATTCTGCTGATTCTTCTTATTCTTCTTGTTCTTCTTCTTGCTTTTCTGACTATCCTGCAACGCCAGCTTCTCTTCTGGAGACATCATCCGCTCTTCCAATGCCTTCTTCGCTTCCGGAGATCGATCCAGCGCATTACCAAATGTCTTTTGGAAAGTAATCAAGTTAGAGAGCGCGTGATCCATAAATCCCTTGGTTTGCCGCGACAGGAAGTGTTTCGAGCCGAAGAGATAATCCATGATGCGATGGGACTCCACGAGGTATCTGGCCGCGTCTCTTCCGTTTCCGAGCTCCAAGTGCAATTGGCCCATTTGTCTGGAATTTTGAACTTGAACTGAGAGCCAGAGAATCAAGGAGAATTAAAAATAAAAAGAGAAGTAAAACTCACAGAAAATGCATGGCTTTCGATGGATGAGCATACCGATAAACATATCGGACAAAGGGTTCACACTTCAGGTGAAGATCCAGAGACGCCACAAGCTTCTCCTTCTTTGTCATACTGACTTGTTGGATGAGAGGAATCATCGCAGCAATCAACTGACAGAAATAGGCATTTGACATCGGGAGAATCCTTTCGTAGCTCATCAGCGCTCCTTGGTAGACTTTCAAGAGCTCCACGGGATCACTAGAAAACTCTTCAGAGCCCTCAATGGTTCTCCGGATAGTTCGCATTCCATCGAGAGCGGTATAGATGTATTCCTATAAAAATATCATGGAATGAATCTTCAAAATATAAGTACTTACTCTCTCTAGCGTTGTTTTGCATCTATCACAGACTATCTCAAGAGTTTCTGGGTTGGCATAGGCTTCAGGGCCGTGTAACTTGACAGTTTTACGGAATTCGCTCTAAAAATCATGGATGGAAATCAGGTGGATGTACAGTTAGACGATTCAAAATCTCACTTTTGAGATGCAAACTGGACAGATAACCGCGGTGAGCCAGTTGTCATCTGGATCGTCGCAACGCTCGCAATGGCATTCAAAGTACCAGGTTTCTTTCAGCATGTGACGACGTTGGATTTTGCACCTGCAACACAAATTTTAATTATTTTTCAATGACAAAGGTTACTCACGGTGGAAGTTCGATGTAGGTGTAATGAGTGGTCTCTACATTATCCAAGTCCACGTTGTCATGAAGAGCTCGGAGATTTGCCACGACACCATTGCAGCTGTAGATCTGAGAAACCCCCACCATTGACATTACCTCATTCAACTCTGTACTTACCGCATTAGGTCTGCAAGAATGATCATAACGGCAGAGATCCAAATACAACCCCTTTCCGATTTCCCTCAGGTAATCAACGTTGGAGATGCTGTGTCGATTAATGAAGTTTCTTGAGTGAAGCTGGAACGCTGTCTCATCGTCAATCAGATGTTCCTTGTCGCAAAACTCTTTGATTCTTCCGTAGATTCCTGCAAACTCAAAAAAATGCTCATCAACTTTTCAGCTTTCATGTTACTCGTGAATGCCTTCATCGCGTTCTCATCTTTTTTCATATCCGCGCAATGCTCCCAAATCTGCATGACACTCCTCTTGCTCTCTCGCTTCTCATAGAATCCCTCGATTTTGTTATCTTTGCCGTCGCGAATATCCTGAAACGTCAGAATAAACAAGATTGGGGAATAGGGAGGTTAAAGATGAACCTTGAATCTGCCAATGATTCTCACGAGCATTCGTTCGTCTGTGTTGAGGTCGGGGCATTTTTTGAGACCTCCACATTCGTACTGTAATTGTTTTTATTTTTTCTTTTTGTTATTGGTTGTTTTTGTTTGTTTTTTGATAGAAGGGGGTAAGGTTAGTATAGAGCAAACAAAATTAAGTAGAAAAAAAAAATAAAATTAGTAAGGACTTACCTTGTGATCAAATGCACCTGAAGATTGGCACTGCTCTGAGCAAAACCTTGCAGTCTTGCACTTGTTGCATGTTCTGAATACTACTAACAGTGAAAAATATCATCACGAAAACGCATGAATACTTACATTTTCACGGTCTCCCCAAGACACGTCCAACAAAAATGGTTCTTGGTATCATCCAACAACGAATAAGCAAACGGGTAGAACTCCTTACTCCTCGGCTTCGACCCAATCTTCTCCACACCAACCACTTCCAGCGGCGCGTCTTCGGTCGACATCCTTAAAAGTCAGAAATCAGTAATAACGGCGAGGAAAAGAGGATCTCGAGGATATGCGAGGTCTCGGGAAGTGTTTGTGCAGGAGAGGAGAGAAAACGGCGTAGGAGACTACAAATGAGAGGCGAGGGCTCGGTGAGTGTGTATTTGCCCTTCCAACAGTGTAATGCTTCGGGCGAATGGCGTACGATCGGTGTTGAGAGAGGAAGATCGCTTCGAGAAGAGGGATGGGTTCTTCTCGATGAAAGTTGCAGTTCGGGAGTGAGACAATGGCAAAGAAGACCAAAATTGGGCGCACAGACTGTACGATCCCAGCGGGAACGCCGTGCTACACAAACATTCGCAACGTGATTCATAAAATTCATCAACAAAAACAACTGACCAATCATTTGTTCTCCGTTCCTTCGACTAGGTACAGATCTCAACAAGCCATTACCTGAACAAAAATCACTCCACAACCTCTTTTTTCTACGTTGTTATTATTCCCTCTGCCAACAGGTGTTCCATTACGCACCCCTCCCCTCCCTCCTCGGCCTGATGGTGCAAGTGCGCTCCACTGACAAACCTATTCAGGGATGCGTGTTTAATGCATTGCAGCCATTTTTTCTTGTTATTCTCGCGTTCTTTTTGCTCCATTTCTCGTTTTTCTGCTCTAAATTGGTTGGAATTATCAGTTGCTGATAGATTTTCGCGATACTAAGCCAGTTTTCAGATCCGACGCTGAATTTCAGCTTGTTAAGAGCATTTTAGCCTATTTAAATCGAAAAAATAATGAATTCTTGAGAAATTCTCGTACAAATCGTCGCGGTCTTGATAATTTTGACTTGTTTTCAGCAAAATTGAGCTCCACGTCATGAATAGCGGATACATCGACGGTGGTGAGCGGTTTTTTGGTCGGAATGCGAAAAAAATTAGAAAAAAATCGAAAAATGTCTTCGAAAGCAAAAAAAACCATGAAATTTTTGTTAAAAACTACGAGAAATCCTAAAGAAATGATTTGATACAAATTTCGAGTTTGTATTCATATTTTCGACTCAAAAATGTGCAAATTCTTCGTTCTGACCACAAATTCCTTCATGAAAAATTTCCAATGATTCATCAGAATAAAAACATATGAAAATAACGTCTATTTCAATCAGTTTCACCTTTTTCAAGACCTATTCCATCTTTTCAATCGCAAAAATTTGAAAAAAAAACCGTATTACACTAAAAATCGTCGCAAAAAACAGCACACCGCCTTTTTACGTTCTCATGATTCTCGGCGATATGCGAAATTGACGAAATCTGCAGTCTCACCTGATTGAATGTGTTTCAAAAAGTGTAACAATCGACAACATCTGTTCTTCCTATGAATAGATGACATATCTTCGCATTTCGATACTTTCCCTTCTCAGTGTTTTGTGTGAACGTGCTTTTTTCCCTTCTCGTGTGGCTCGGAAAACAAATCTGTGAGAACAAAACATCGATTTCACGCTACCTACATGTATAAAAACAATGTGGTCTCTGACGCGGATCAAGTTTTCCCCCCTGGTTTCCCCTTCTATCTCCCTATATGCTTCTGTGTCGTCTCACTTGATTTCGATTCCTCTTTAATCATATGTTTATTTCAGAGTCGTCGATCGTCTCCCCAAGCCGTCGTACCGTGAGAATGTCGTCGTCCGGAGCTTCTGAATCCGAGGTGGAGACCTGTGATGAAAACGCCGGACTCCTCGGAACACGTGGCAAGAAGGTCAAGCCCGAGAGAAACCGTGCGGAGCAATCGGCACCGTTGCACAGGTAACAACATCTCATTACTGATTTCTTCAATCCTTCGCAGCTTCAGACCGTTTGGAAGCAACGTCGACGACGCGACCATCGAGTTCGGCGGACATGAGTACAATGACCCGTACACTTCGGACGATGATCTGCTGCACAATGGTAGGATAGACAAATAGGAGGCTTCCCGAGCTCAATGGCAATTATTTCAGGAAGCGATGCGTACGGCTCGACCGTCGGAGCCACCATCTCTTTGAAGTTCAACGAAGCGTGCCGTGCCATCCACAATGGACACTACCCGGAGAGAATCGCGCAGGGATCCAGCGGAAGCTACTTTGTCAAGAACATTGCCGACGTTAGTCTTTGTCTTGGAAATTCAAATCTATATAATCTTTGCAGGAAATCATCGCGGTCTTCAAGCCAAAGAACGAGGAGCCGTACGGATCGTTGAACCCCAAATGGCTCAAGTGGCTGCATCGCGTCTTCCTCCCGTGCTGCTTCGGCCGTAGTTGCCTCCCACCGAACCAGGTCAGTTATCAGTTTGTCTTTTAGTGTCTGGACTTTAATCTGCGTGGACTTTTCAGCATTGGACTCTGGGGGAGTAAATGTTTATTACAGTACAGACTAACTTAGTGGTGCAAAAGTACAATGGAAGGGTTTGACTTATTGTCAATGGTGCAAAGGGCAGTTCTTACAAAGATAGAAAAAAAAGTAGAATGGGTCGGAAAGGTTTGAGGGGGAGAGGCGAAAGGACGTCACGTGAACATGAGAATGGATTAAATATACGAACATTGGAGAAAAAGTAGGAAACGAAACGAAGCGATAGGAAGCGAATGGGTGGGGGGTTATGTGAAGTTGCTGGTTAGGCGGAAGCGGAAAGTTGGTCAGAAGCGGTGTGTGGGACGTCTACAGGTCGTCGCGGTTAGGTGCCAAGGTGTCATAGCGAGATCCTCCTTGAGAATGGGTGGACGTGGTCATTGCCTCATTCGACGGTATCTCGACAATGGACGGATCTCTTGGCTCGCCGGCGCGCGAGATGGAGTCACCGGCGCGAGTACCGAACGACGAGTCACGTCCGCCGCCGCCGTAGATTGAGTCGCGGTCTCTAATCGAGCCGCCGTACACCGATCCTAGAAAAGATGAATTTGGAGGGAAGGGAAGGATATTCCCCAGAAGCACATTAGGATTCTTTTTTGGAGAGCAAAAGGAGAAGATGGACCGACAATACGGGGAAGTTTTGGAGGTGTACACCAACTATAGTGTACCATTGGAAAACTGCACAAAAGGTACACTAGTTTCTCGTGCTTCGAGAAATTTAACGGACCGTCAATCTTCTCCTCGTTCTAAGAGTAGTAAGATTTGAGAAGTTTGGGTTAAACACACAGGGTCAGTAATGTCGAAAAATTGGGTAAGAAGTTCCCAAAAGGTTAGGCAATGGGGTTAATTTTGTTGAAAATTTGGAATCCAGGAAAAAGAATCAAAAGGAAATTTGGTTAGAAATTAGTTGTGCTCCGCTGTCGGGATATGGATATGTTGGCCCTCTCTGCTCTCATTTCTCTCATGCGTCTCTCTAGTCTCGATGATCTCCTGATGCATCACTTCTCGACTTTTACTTCTATGCACCCGAATGACGGGTGTGTGCTGAGTGTGCGACGACACTGCTGGTGGATAAGTATTGATTGTGACTTCCATACCGGAATCCTCAATGGTCGAGATGGGGCGACGGTAGCTGCTGCCGGCGTCGACGGCGCTTCTGAAGTCGGTGTGCATTGGGCGATGCGTTGGTGTCGAGGTTCCGAGTGGTGGAGTCAATGGGTTCGACGCGAATGTCGAACGTGGGTAGAAGCTGCAATGACTAGGCTAGACTTTGAAAGAAATGGCAACCAAAATGTTACTAGTTTGGTTAGACACTACATACCCTACGGACCGGCTTCCTCCGTGGATGATGTTGTCGATGTTGTTCTCTCCGTAGCTGCTGCGAATGCCGAGCACGTTCGAGCCAAGACGGCCGATGTCGTTGACCATGGAGCGGTCCACGTACTCACGTCTGCGACGGCGTTCTCCATCAAGCTGGTCGCGGAGAATGGCGATCTGGTCCTCGAGCTGCTTGATGCGGTTGCGATGGGTGCGCTCACGGTTCTCAATGACCTTCTCGATCTGAAAAGTATCAGTTGAAAACTGACAAGCTATTCCGATCTACCTGTCCCTTCTCCTGACGCATTCTGATGAGCTGTCTCTCCTGCTCCTCGCGCTGCTTGTTGGTGAGCTCCAGAATTCTGTTACCGTTCTCCATCTCAAGCTGAGCGATCTGTTGCTGGAGCTGGGCGCAGTTCTTGTAGAGCTCCTTGTTCTCACGCTCCATGGCGTTCAACGACTTCTCGATGGCCTCGCGTTGAAGGGCGGTCTCGCGGATGGCTGCGTCAGTGCGACGCTTCTCGTTCTCCAGCTGAAATGATGACAAACTTATTGTTTTCTCTTCCCTTTATGACTCACAATTTCAATCTTCTTCACCAGAGTTGCCTTCTCCTTCTTCCATCCATCGGACAGTTGCGACGAGTTGCGTCTCTCGTTCTCCAGCTGAGCCAGACGTCTCTTGATGTCCTCGAGCTCCTTGAGAGCCACACGTTTATCGTTCTTGGCGGTCTCGAGTTGCTGGCGAAGATCGGTCTCAGTGGTTCTCTGGGTGTTCACAGTCTTCTCAATGGAAAGGAGTCTGTCCTCCAAGCGGTTCTTCTCGGAGTTGGCATCCTGGAGCTGACGTTGAAGCTCCGACACACGGTTGTTGACGTCGTGGACGCGCTGCTTGTAATCTCTGACCTCGCTGCGCACGTTGAGCAGCTCATTCTCGAGTTGCTGCTTGCGAGTGTTGGCACCGTTGAGCTCGTTCTGAGTGTTGACAAGTTGGTCTTTGAGAAGTTGGTATTCATGTGAAGTTTTGCTCTGGATGTCGATGGTTTTGCGGAGCTCATTCTCAACACTCTCGGCCTTGCTCAAATCGCGACGGAGCTTGTCGGTGTCGTCCTTCATATCCTGCACCTTGGCATCACTCAAACGAAGCGCTCCATCCAACTCCTTGATCTTCTCGGTGAGAGTGTTACGCTCACTCTCGAATGTGGCAATCTGGAGCTGAAGTCTGCTGGAGTCAGAGTCACTCTCGCGCATCTTGGTCTCCAACTGGAAGCGGCTCGCATCCCATTGTTCCTCCTTGTCGCGGAGCGAACGAATGTCAGTGTGAGCGTTGTCCAAGTCGGTTCTCAAGTTCTTCAACTGCTCGTTGAGGTGGCGGAGCTGTGCTTCCTTTCCACGAGCCTGAAGCTCAGAAGCCACCATCTTCGATTTCATTTGACGGCGCTCCTCGTCTCTCTGCTTGAGTGCCTCCTCCTGGGAACGAAGAAGTGTCTTGGCGGATTGAAGGCGAGACTCCAAAGCGCGCTTCTCCTCCTCGGCGTCCTGAAGATTGTCCTCAATGTTTCTGAAACGAGTTTCCTTCTGATTGATGGTGGTGTGAGTCTCAGTGGTCTTTTTCTTCATTCTCGCAAGAGTGTCACGGAGCTCATTACGCTCCATCTCGAGCTTCTCAATCTTGTTGAGCAGCGACTGAAGAGTGCCCTCCAGATTCGAGATGTCGAATCCTCCGTTCATGTTGACAGTGGTAGTGCCGTCGAGGTTGTTGATCACACGTCCGCCGGCTGAAAAAAAATATTTACTCCGAATACAATGACAACCAACCAGATGTAGCGCCCGGACGTCCGCTGGAATAGTCAGCCGATGGTGGGAACGGAACCGAACGAGGATAAGCAACATCAGACGATGGGTCTGAGTCGCCGCGACCTATTTCGATTTCACGACCGAAATCAGATCCGCCTGGTCCTCCACTGATTCCGGATCCGATTCCACCAACGCTGCTTGGATCGTAGGCACCCGCGCGTTGAGCAGATGGTCCTCCACCGAGCACACTCTGTCCTGGAGCTCCTCCAGCGTGGATGTTGATGTCAGTGTGTTGGTATCCTGGAACTCCGTCAACGTATCCGGCTCCTCCATCAACGAAGGTGTGGAAGTTGATGACACGGTTGGCGGAAGACTGGAAGCGACGAAGAGCGTCGGAGAGCAAGTCTCTCTCAGAGTCGGCCTTGATGTAGTCCTGTTGAAGGGAGGCAAGGCGTTGCTCGGTGCTGTCGAGACGAGAAGTCAAGTCGTTGATCTCGTACTTTCGGGCCTCTGAAATCCAACTTTTATCATTATGATCATTCCATCAGATTACCAAGTTCCTGAAGAGCATTGAGACGACTGTCTTCAGAGACACGATGCGAGTGGGCCAAGTCGTCAATGGTAGTCTGGTACTCATCCGACTTGCGGGAAATTTGTTCGTTTCCGAACTTGAGTTCCTGAGTGAGCTTCTGGAGCTCGTTGCGTAGAGCAGTGCGCTCTGTGTCAGAGGTGATGAGCTGAAAGTTAATTGATTAGTCATTCCCGATGTGTTAAGATAGAAGAGTGTACCTTATCATTAGTATCCTGGAGTTCATTGCGAAGTTTGGTGAGCTTGCTGTCGAACTGCGACGACAACTGGTTAAGATGATCGGCTTGCTTGGTCTTCTCACGGAATGCGTTCTGAAGGCGTTCCTTCTCAGTCTTGGCGTGTCCCAAGCTGTTCTTCAGATCCTTCAACGCGTCCTCAGCGGACTTCAGACGGTTCTTGAGGCGGTTCAACTCGGCCTCCAAGTTGGTGTTGCTGCTCTTGAGAATGTCATTCTCGCGAAGAGCCGCATCCAACTCTCCTCTCCACTTGTTGGCGTCGCTCTGAAGGGTGCTGTACTGCTCCTCAAGGGAACGAAGACGGTTCTGAGCGCTCTCAAGATCCATCTCCTTCTGGACAAGGTTGCCCTTGTTGTCGGAGAGCTCATCTTCGAGGCGGCGGATTTGAGAAGTCACTGAAAGATGAATATATGATACACTAGGGGGTAGAAGACTTACAATCGCGAACTTTAGCAGTCTGATCATTGACAGTCTTTGTCAAGTGGTCAATTCTGTCATTGGCAGCCTGGAGTTGAGCCTTCAAAGCAGTGTTGGTGGTCTCGAGAGCCTTGGCCTCGGAGCGAACAGTGTAGGAGTCGGTCTTCCACTTCTGGATTTCCTTATCCGCGTCGTTGCGGAAGTCATCCCACTCATCCTTGATCTTCTGGTTCTGACCATAGAGGCTGTTGATCTTCTCGTCGTAGTCTCTCTTCTCACGCTCCAACTCATTCTCACGGTTCAAAGAGTCGGCGAGCTGCTTCTCGAGGTTGTTCAGCTTGTCACGAAGGTCGTCCTCCACAGACTTCAAGTGCTCGACAGCCTTGCCGTATTGCTCCTTCTCGTCGTCGAGGTCGCTGAGATGTTTGTCGTGCATCACACTGATGTCGCTCTTCAGCTTGTCAATCTCAGCTCCGTGCTTTCTCTTGAGCTCAGTGATGTCGTTCTCCTGCTTGTCGTTTCCACGTCCAATCTGGGAGAGCTCATCTTCGAGCTCACGGATTCTGCGCTCCAAGTCGTCCTTCTCGTTCTCGAGGCGCTCCAACTCTCTCTTCCAGCGGTCGTTGATCTCGCGGATCTTGTGCTCGACGAGCTCATCATCATGGTAGCGGTCGAGAATGTTCTTCTCAATTCTCTCAATGCGCTCCTTGGTGTTGACAATGGTGTGAGTTCCACGTCCAGTAGTTCCATCCTTTCCATCACGTCCATCACGTCCGTGGATGACATCTCCAGCAGAAGGAATAGTCACTTCATCTCCTTGGGTGATGTCCTCGGATCCAGGCACATAGACGGTGCTTCCAGGGGCTCCACGGCTTCTGGTTGAGTCTCCGAGAGTGCTACGGTCTCCATCAACTCCAGTGACATCTCGTGGGTCACGTCCACCGATGATGGTGGTCTGAGTGCTATCACGAGACATGCGGCCTCCTCTTCCAACGTTGGCGAGACGATCCTTGAGATCCTTGATGTCTTGCTCGAGCTGCTTGATGACCTCATTGGCGTGCTTTAAGTCTTGCTTGTTGTCCTCCAACTCCTTGGCTAGAAGATTGGCGCGAGACAGTTGCTGGTTGGCGGCGTCTCTGGCGCGAGCTTCTTTTCCAGCGAGCTCCTTGTTCTCAGTGCGGAGTTTCTCCAACTCGTTCTCCAACTTTCTGATAGTCTCCTTGAGTGCTTGAATATCCCCGTCCAACTTGAGCTTCTGGTTGAGAACTTCTTGCTTCTCCTTCTGAAGACGCTGGTTGAGATCGTTCAACTTCTCGATTTCTCCAGAGCGCGAGTGCAGCTCATTCTCGAGTTGAGTGATCTTTCCTTGATGTCCCTTGATGGTAGTGTCCAGTTCGTCGTTGTGACGGCGGAGCAAGTTGATCTGGCTCTCGTAGTCACTGATAGTCTGACGGAGCTTGTCGAGCTCATCGTTGTTGCGGGCTCCATTCTTCTCCAGGTCCTGACGTCCCTTGATCTCGGACTCCAACTTGTGACGAATGTCGAACAAATGACGAGCGTGCTCATCCTTCTGTTTCTGGTAGTCGTCGCGTTGAGCCTTGATCTCCTTGAGCTGTTGCTCGGCGAGATGGGCAGCCTTCTGAGCGTGCTCCAACTCTCCCAGAATCTTCTCGTTGTCGGTGTGAGCGCGATCGTACTTCTCGCGCAAGTCATCCATGTCCTTCTGGATGTTACGACGGATGTCATCCGAGTAGCGGATCTGAGTCTCCTTCTCCTCAATGCGACGCTGGATGCTGTTGTACTCGTTCTCCAAATCACGATACTTGTCCTTCAACGGATTGACCTCAGACTTGAGTCGGTTGTTCTCACGGAGCAGATTCTCAATGCGACGGTTGAGCTCATCGATGCGAGTTTTGTACTCCTCTTGAATGGAGTTCGCGTGCTCATCCATCTCATCACGCAACTTGCGAGCGTCATCAGTGGAGCTCTTCTGGAACGAGGCTTGCAACTTGGCGAGCTCATCCTCCAAGAACTTTCTGGCCTTCTCAGCGGCGACACGCTCGGCCTCGGATGCTCTCAGCTTGTCCTCAGTGCGACGAGAGTTGCGCTCCGACTCATCCACATTCTTCTGGAGGTTGGAGATCTCGCGCTTGGCATCAGCGAGCTGCTTGTCGAGACGTCTGCGAGCCTCATCTGCGTTCTCGAACTTGTTTAGGAACTCCTTGACTTGACTCTCAGCGATCTTAAGCTTTCTCTCCAGTTGTTGAATGTCGTTGTCCTTGTTGCGGAAAGTGTTGCGAACCGCGCGAAGTGCTTCGGCTGGAGGAAGTGGGGTCTTTCCGGGCGACAGAGAACGGGTTCTCTTGATAGTCACAACGGATCCATCCACATTCTTCTCACTGTCTTGAGCCATCTCATGAAGCTTCTTCAAGGCACTCTGCGCCTCATTCATCTTCTCGCGATTGCGACGGAGCTCTGCCTCCAACTCGGCAATCTTTCTCTGCGCATCATCTCCCTTGGACTCCAACTCGATGTTGCGCTCAATGGACTCCTCGTACTTCTTCATGAGCTCTTTGTGCAACTCCGCATCTCCTTCGGAACTTCCTCCACCACGAATTCTGCGGAGCTCCTCAAGAAGGTCAGCGCTGGAAGATCCAGAGGCGCTTCCAGTGCCAGCCATTCTCTTGACGGTCTCGATGAGAACCTTCTCATAGTTGTGAGTGGTTCTGTTGTTGTCAGAAGAGTCATCAAGACCGTAAAGTCCAAGATCTCCAGCTCCACCAGAAACATTGAGGTTTCTCGAGATGTTGCTCACGCTGCGAAGAGCACGAGTGAACTCCGACTTCTGCTTGTCGAGATCCTCCTCAGTTTGGGTCTTCAGATCCGAGAATTGCTTGCGGACGCGTTGAAGCTCAGTCCAGAGGTCGAGCATCTTGCGCTGCTCGTCACTCAAATACTGCGCCAGATTGCGCTCACGATTGATGAATGTCTTCTCCTTGTCCTTGGAGTCGGTCGCATAGCGCTCGAACTCGCGTCTCAAACGGTCGTTCTCATCCTCCAAAACCATCGCCTTCTGGCGCTCGTTCTCCCACTGCATACGGTACTCATCAGCGCGTCTTCTCTCCTCATCCAGTCTCGCGATCATCTCGTAGTTGGCATTCGGGTCTCCAGCCACTCCCACTCCGTACCCAGCAACACCGCTTCCAGTCAATCCGTGGCTTCCCAGTCCCGAGGTGTATCCTCCAGCTCCAGTGTGCACGTTGACCGTGGTGAGCCCTCCTGGTCCTCCGCCAAGGATAGTCTCACGTTTTCCTCTCGCCGGACTCCACATTTCCACATTGTGGTTGGTGCTGTAAATCAAAATTTGTTAACGGTTAAACTTTCTCATGGTACATGTAGGTGTTTCCTGGATCGTAGTTGTCGAAAATCATGACGTTGGAAGACGGGTCCTCCAACATGCGATTGCGAGCTCCGACCATGCGGCCTTCAAGCTCCGCAATATGTTTGCGGTACTCGTGTACCTGAAATTGATAGTTTTTAAACTAGAACTAGTACTAGTAACGCCATTACCTTGTTCTGAAGGGCAGCCATCATTTCGCTGTACTCCTTCTGCTGCTCAACGTTGTTGTCGATACGTTGGCGGAACTTGTTCAAATCGTCCTAGAATTCCCAATTTTCCTGCTTTGCTTGACCGCTTTCTAAAATCCCTACCTGAGTGCGGTCAAGACGCGCGACAGCGGCTCCACGAGAACTGTCAATCTCGAGGAGAAGATCATCGTCAAATGAGGAAGTGTGGTGATAGTTGTTCTCACCGGAAGTGTCCCTGGAGTACTCATCCCTTAACAAGGAAACACGTGGCTATGCATGCAACACGGCAACTCATGTTTGTTCGCAAAAACTCTTTGTGTTATGGCGTGTTATTAGGCAATGAGTTGATTATTGAGATAACTATTGTTGCTCCTCTGAACTAGTCTATTCCCGTCACTTACCAACTGTCACCGTCAAATTCATGATACTCCTCCTCCATCTTCTTCATATGGATGGTATACTGATACGTTTTCAACTTATCCTTATCCGTTGGACTTAAGAATGAATTATTTGGTGTGGAGAATTTCGGATTAACTACATTCTAGCGAGAGCTTTGGTTTGACAGAGGGACCTTTGGGTAGCTTGAGGTGGATTAGAGTTTTTTAAATCGGTTTTACAACATTTAAGACAAATAGAGGAAGGTGCTGCGTTGAGGAATGTTCAAGGGACATTGGTAACGACGTTACCAAGCCAAAAGCGCATGCATTTGCCAGGGGATTACATACCAGTAGAACTCTCCGTAGTTGGAGCGAGAGCCTGGACTCTCCGGAGTCGGCTCCTTGGACTCTCCCGACGGGATATGGATGGTTCCATCCCCACCAGAGCTTCGAGTATCGTCGTTGCTATCCATTTTGAGTTTATCTAGAATTGGGCATTGGAAATGAAAAACGTTTTGGGAACAAAATTATAAAAACAGCACACTCGACTATTCTAGGATGTTTGAGCAAAACGGGCTTGCAAAGGATAGAGTGAAATGAAAAAACCAAGATGATGAGGGGGAACTCTGATGTCGTCAGGCACACAGAAACCTTTTCTAGACCGCTTCCTTTTCTGTCGTTGACGCTCTAACACCGACTCGGTCTCGGAGGGGGTGAGTGGTCGCACGGAGACCTTGCCAGAAATGTGCGTCCACTTGCCGGGCACAATCGCCTCGGCTCGAACAACCGGCGAGCACGATCTACTAGTCGAGCCGCTAGAACTGGCGGTGGGCGGCGAGCAAGGCGAAAGGGTGCGGAGTGCTTGTGACGGCGGATCGCGTAGCTGGTCACCGTCTGGCGCCGATTCGCTGACAACTAGCTGACGACCTTGGGAGCTGCTATTCACGCCACAGCTGAAGAACATCCAACGGAGCACATCAGCATGCTGCAATAGTTATCTCCAAAGACAATACGTCTTTTGTGGTGTGGGGGGATTGGTGAGGGGAGGAAGCAGGAATATGAGGGGTGGGACGGCTTGGCAGCTTTCGGAAATTGTTTACGCGGCCGCCCCGGCGAGGTCGTCTTTTTCTCTTTTTCGAGGAAGAAGATTGGCAACAGTTGAGTGTATAGAAGGAAACTAGTCTGTTTTCATTCCACCTCATTGAAATATTTTGAAGAGAATGTCTTCCGCGAAAAAACCTTGAGTCTCCCCAAGTTGTTGTTTGTTGTTTTCCTTGTAAACAACAACTTTTTTGCACAGGGACCCTCCCAAAAACTCACAATTCTCAATGGGAGTTGAGCAATTAGCAATAAACTAGTCGAAAAGATCGAAATCAAACTCTTATCAGTTGCTCTGACCTAGAATCATGTTGCCAACGGAGAGAAATGCGAAAAGATGCGCTCCTGGATCGAATTACAAGTGAAAAAAGTCGTGAGCAATGCCCAGTAAACATGCCACATATTTGTTTGGCCTGTGTTTCAATTGTTCCCCAACCAAATTTCTAACAAATATGTACTACTGGATAAATAGTGAGCGCGAGCATGTGAGAGAATGTTTTCGAATCGCTTTCAGTTGCGTGGCAACCTCGAGCGAGCCAGCGGCCCTCTCCTATAAGCCGGTGGTCACATGAGTACGTGAGGAGGAGGAGGATGTATTTTTGGAGTATGGACCGATATTATTGAAAAACAACAAGATACGATTTGTTGTTTTTCTCCGCGAGCTTCAAAATAGTAATAATAATAATAACTGTTGTTATTGGTTTTTTGACTGCTCTCGGTTTGCAAAAGTGTCACAAAAGGAAGAGGGCAACGCGCAAAAAAAAAATAGATGGACAATTGTGACTTTGCGCGGCTCCCGCTGCTCTCTCACTCCCTCCATTTTTTGCCCACTTCCCTAGAAGAAGAGGTAAACAAGTAAACATAGTGTGAGGCTCTGAGAGAGAAGGATCTGTGGGGCGGCCCTTCACCGCTGGGGGTGCGACGTCGGAGCCACGCCTTCTTTTTTCGAGTGTGGAGCTGGTGCCGCGCCGCCATCGATCCGAAGAAGTCGTGTTGTTGTCGACAACAACAAACGATGAGGGGACGAAGAAGGGGAGGTTGCTCGCGCGCTCACTCTCTCTCTCTCTCTCTCTCCTGCTCCATCCCTCTTTCTCACTTCAAACTGCCTAATGATGACTGCTCTCGCTTCAGTTGGTCATTTCTCGTCAAAATGGAATAGTTGAAACATGCAGCGTACTCGGATACTATTGGGTGTGGAGGACATGATGCGAAAGAGTTTAGCTATAAACACTGAGAAAGTAATCAACTATGAGACCCTGGTGAAATCGTACTAGTTGAGAGAGAGACTTGTAATCAAACTAACGCCGAAAAACATAATCCCTCTCGGCGGTTTTTCACACTTTCGCAACAAAGGCGGGGACGCGAACTGTTATTCTAACCTCTTTCTCTGATAAGGTGTGCGTTGTAAAAACCCACTCGCTTGAAACGCGTTATCACTTGGACGCAACATTATTACTTTTTTAAGAGAAACACAAACAAACTCGAACACAACCCCTCAATTCCCCAAATGGGGGACATTTTTTTTCAAGTGGAGCAGGAAGATTTATTAGCGAACATGGATAAATGGAAGAAGGCGACCTCGCCTTGGCGCATGATCACTAAGCTGGTGCTGGTGCTGCCAAGCCAGATGACATATGGAGATGTCGTTTCATTTTGAAGGGGGGCCTAGGGGTAGAGGGGGAGACGGGGGGACCATGAAGCATGAATCAATTGAGTGTGAGTCTTACCGAATTTGGTTAGGTTATATATGGGGATGAAGAGAAGAGTGCTAGTCGATCAGAACTTTGTTCGCTGTGGCTGCTCTGAATCCTTCACGTGAATGTGGTTGCGTGTTTTTCTCTCTGTCTTTCTTTGGGCGCTCGGGCGCCAACACAACTTTCTGCTCCCCTGTCACTATTGATTTCTGGAGAGAGCTCGTTTTTTGTGGGATTCGAAAAAAAGGGCGAGAATGGCGAAAAAATGGAGATGGGCGCACGACAAGACGACACACACACACACAACGTCGAAAAGTTTCTTTGATGTGCGCACCACCACGCACTTTTGGATGCTCGGCGAGCTCCAAAAACTGACAAGGCCTACAATTTTCTTGTGGCTCAGTTCTCTCGTAGAATTCACAATGATGGGGGAGCGAGAAGAATAAGATTAATGATTTTTTCGTGGCGAATAAACAATTCAGCAAGAGAGCTGAGTGACTTGACGAGGTGTGGTAGAGCACTGACTTTAATAGAATTCTCTTCCTCCCGCTTGTTGCTCTTTCTTTCAACGCCGCCTTTTCCCCGGCCGATAATTGCTGGGACTATTGTGACCGGTAGGCCCTTCTACTACTAGCAGCTCATTTCCCTTCCCTTCCCCTCTCCTTTTCTAGAGCTGTTGTTTTCTCCCCGGTGCAAAAATGGCAACCAATTGAAAATGGTGTTGAGCCGTGGCGATGGAGCAAAGAGCACGCGTAGAATGAGAAGTGGAAATTAAGATGGGAAGCAGGAAAAAAGGGGAAAGAACAGAAAAATTCTAGGATGAGGGGACGACAAAACGACTCGAAACGAGTCGCTTTTGTAACGACGGACAATCTACCAGATTTTTCCCATTCCACTCATGATGGGTTTTACGGAGAAGCAACAGACTCGAACAAAAAAAATGAATAGTTTTTTGGAACAGAATTGAAACATATTTGTTGTTTGTGTGAGATGAGTGTAATGGTTTTTCGTTCACATCCCGTCTCCCTCCTCCTTTCCACCACAACCATCCTTTTGATATGTTGCCATTACCGGTTTCGGAGAGAGAGAGGAGAGACAGGGGTCAACGGACTTTGAAAGAACAACATTATTTGGGCGAAATTGGAGAATCGGCATATTCACTCGGCGCATGAGTGCCTAGCGTACTGAAATAATTATGTACCCTCCCTCTATGCCGCCTCCGCCGCCTAACTGTGGATGATGGAAACATGTCGGATTGACAGGCGGCGCGAGAGTCATTATATACCATCCAGCGTATTATGAAACAACAAAATTGCAGGGCTACTTGTCGGAAGTCGGAGCGTCGCTGGTGGATGAGAAGCTCAAGCTGGGCATCGTGCCACCCACTGGAGTCGTCGAGCTCGCCGCCCCAACGTTCTACTACGATCGCATCGACCGTGCCAAGGCGCGCACCAAGGAGAGGATTCAGTCGAGATATCCAAACATTGGAAGACGATTCCATCGCATTGGATTGCCGGAGAAGGTGAGCACCAACAAAGGAATGCAACTCAGATTGTTGGTGCGCCGCTTATCAACAACTCTCGAAACTTTCACTTGTCGTTCAAACCAAAGAATGGCCGCATTAGTCACGCGATATCAATTTAGTGGTTTTTTCACCCCAAAAATGTTGCTTTTTATGTTTCATTTACACTGCACTGATATCCGCCGCCAGCGCCTCAGCAGCAGCCAGTTGTGTCTTGTGGAACGCTTACAATAACAAGAAGGAACGCTTCCTCTCTCTCTCTCTTTCTTTAAAGAAAGATTTATGGGACAATGATTTTGCCGAGACAACGATTCAAGCTAAACGCTTCAAAGCATTGGAAACGGAGTAGGGAAGGGGGAGGAAGCCAAAAAATTCAGGAAATGTTATTAGTTTCAGTGTGCGCCCTTCTAAAACTTGTTATTGACACTTTTCCCGGTGCCTGGAAGTGCTCTTGTTTTGGAGTCGCTCGAATAAAATTATCACCAGACCCCCATAAGGATTGAGGGAGGAGGGTTCTGAGCTTGTTGACACGTTGCAAATGAGTCAAGGTCAACGCGTTGCTTTTCTCGATCCCCCCACCACTGGCAACAACATGTTTTTGAGCGTTCTCTTTGCACCGGCCGACGACAAAGAGTAAAACGAAAACAACTGAAAAGGGCGCGAAAACATACAAAATTTCAATGTCAATGTCAACAAGTTGCCTATTGTTTCTATCAAAAAGGCGGCAAAATGGTGAAGCAAAATCTATGCCAAAAGTCGGAAGGAAAGAGCCATCTGCTCGACATCTTGAGCCGCATCCGAAAACGGGTGTCATGCAGGAAAAGATAAATGCGCGAGATAGTGAGCACAACCACCCCCGAATTCATTGTGCATTGTGAATGGGGGACAAGTGGAATTGCTAATCGCATGGTGTCCATTAGGACAAGCGCGAACCCCCAGTTTCCCACCCCCCCTGGTAATGGACGGCTCCTCATCTTCTTATTTCAGACTGGCAGCTTCCAACTGTTTGTGAAGGGGTACAACGATGCGGCGCACTGGCTCCGCACCTGGGTCAATCAGCCCGAGACGGCGCCGCCACCGGTCACTCAGCGCGAGTTTCAGTTCTTGTTCGAGAAGCTTGTGGCGTTGGATTATATCATTCGCAACACTGGTGAGATTGGAAATACGAAAAAAAAGAGTATGGAACGCTAAATTAATCATTAAGATCGTGGCAGCGACAACTGGCTGATCAAGTACGTTCTCGCGGATGTCATCGACCGTGCACCGGTCCACAGCAACGAGATTCCGTGCGATCCGGCCAATGCCAAGCCTCAGGTACATGCTAACTCAAAGTCTCACCTTGCGAAATGAAGAAGTACTCTACAAGTTTGAGGACAGTCAGCGAAATGGTTAATTAGTGAATGGGGCGCTTGAAAAAACTCAAAGAAAGGAAAAGATGGGGGCGTCAGATAGCCACTGTAAAGTTTTGCATCTGGAAGCAAAACAAGCGGTTTCTTTTGATACCCGAAAACAGAACAGTTTTACACCGTATTCTGATGGGTTGTTGCAAAATTTGAAGTGACGCTTGGAACTTAAACTATGATAAATGATAAGCTACAAAGCTAGATCTAATCAAAAGTCCGTTTTGCTCAAACAATCTGAAACAACAATTTCAGGTACCTGGCGACGAGAAGCTCATCGATTTTGTCGACTCGGAGACGATGCCAGAAGGTGAGTATGTCGTGACAGACTTGAGCGGCTTCTCCAGAACGCGTCGACCATGCGGCGTGGTGTCGACGCCCGAGTCGCTGCTCATGAACGAGTAGGCGCGATCGCGATCATCCTGCTGCTCAGCCTGAGGATCGCTGCTCATGATTGGCGATCAGCTGAGCACGTAGAATTGTAGTGTTTCTGAAGAAATAGTTAGTTAGATGGTGGAAGGGCTCTCTAGGACAAGAAGAAAAAGAATGAAGAATCGGCGCTCCGACCGTCCGACCGCTGACTCTTTGAGGGCGGGGACACGAAGAACGCCTGTAAAGTTTCCAACCTCCACAGAGTGTAAACAACATCTCTCTGGGTGTTTTTCACTCTGAGGTTGTTTTCAGCGTTCACAACTCTCTAGCAACTCTCACTTCTCTGCTACGGTATCTTTTGCCCTCTGGCTGTTTACGCGTCGACTGGAGGGTGCCGCGTTTTTCGCTAGCCACGCCCCTTTTTTCGATCTGGGATAACAGTATGGGGGGGAGAGGAGTTGTTTTGAAACGAACGAACTCTTCAATTTGAAATGAAATCGAGACAGACAACGAAAACAAGATCGGGATACTGAATAGCGAAACTCGTCCCTGAGAACCACCAAAAAGTCGTAAAAGTGTTACGATAGTGGAAAGGAGAAGGAGAAGAACTTTAAATCAACATAAACACTTTCAGAAATTTGAGACACTTGTTTTGCCATTTTCCGACTAGTGGAATAGTAATACAGTAACCCTGAGAACATTTCATTTAGTAACGGCTATAAATCAGTAACCAAGAGGAAAAATACTACCGAAAAGCGTTCGGGCTTGTTTTCAATGTCTCACTCTCCTCAATCCCCGTTCCATTGGACCTGCCACAATCTAATTGATGAGAAGATATTGTTTTCTTGTTTCAGCGCTCTCCACTGCACACGCCGAGGATCCGGCTCCCGCCGAGGTCGAGTGGGCCGACGTTTCGATCCCAACTGTCGATCTGGCCGCCATCGACAACGGACTGGCGTTCCCGTTCAAGCATCCCGACGAGTGGCGAGCGTGTAAGTTGTTGTTGTTTTTCTGTGTGGGAACCCGGGGGAACCCCTCGATGGATCAGGAAGTGGGGGGAAGTGAAAAGTGAATAACAATCAATCATTGCATGGTTTTTTGGAAGAGGAGAAAAAATTATGATTGACACAGGTGTACTTGTAGTGGAGATCAACCGCAAAAAAGAATAAAGGAGATCCTAGAATTGTAGCACTTCTAGTTACTGGTAACTATCAAAGCAGTCCTGTTTCAAACTTTAACCTCTCTATCTGAATCAGATTCTCAAATTCAAAACAACATTCCAGTGATTGCCAACTGATTACTCTTCACTTTTTGTGTATTTTTATCTTCTCCATGTCCTGATAAGTTCCAAACAAATCTTTGAGCCGAACCCCGACGACTTGTTGATATTTTCTACACATGTTTTTCCACCAGAAATTCGACCGCTGAACTTTCAAGGCTCTTTGTCTCTGTGTTTTGAGTGAGAACAACAAGGAAATCGGACTGTTTTGATCGACCACTCGCTCCCCTCCCCACCTTTTTTTATGGGTTGCCTTTGTCGCGCTCGTGCCAATGATCGCTGTCGAAATGGCAAGGATGTGTACGTGTTTTTGAGTGGCACCATCCTGATAAAATGCTGATTGACAGTGGGGGGCTTGTGAAATTTGAATGCGAAATAATGTTGACATGTGGGAAAAGAGAACACATTGTTTTTGGTTTCTCCGGATTACACTACTTGTTTTTCGCGAATCGGAAAAAAAATTCCACACTACTGGTGGCCGGTTGACCTTGTTTTTGTTTTGATAAGAGAAAACTGTGAATGTGATTTATTGACAATTTGGAGAACTGATTACAACCAGCAAACAGAAATCACTGTCACTGAAAACAATTCACTTTCAGATCCATTTGGATGGGCTCTTCTGCCACAGGCTCGCATCCCGTTCTCGGATGAAATTGTGGAGTTGCTGCTGCCGAAACTTGATGACACCAAATGGGTCCGTGAACTTTGTGAGGATTTGCGACGTGTCTTCAAGGTTTGCTGTTAATCCCTGCTTCATGTATATACATGTTTTTTAATAGAATGACAAGGGATTTGACAAGAAGATTTTCGAGAAGCAAATGTCGGTGATGCGCGGTCAAATCTTCAATCTCCGTGAGGCGCTCATGAAGAAGAAGAGCCCGTATCAGCTAATCCAGGTGAGAGATTCCGTGTTTGCCTTAATCCTATGCCCCCTTTTCAGATGCCACCACAGCTCATGGTCGAGGTGAAGCAGAAGAAGAAGAAGTCGCGGCGTTCTCGCAACAACGACTACGAGGAGGCGCCAAACTATGATTGTGAGTCGGCCACATGTTTAGTGCAACTCTGACAAATACCCTTGCAGCGGACGCCTCGACAACAACGGCTCACCCTCGCACGAGCACATCTGGCAGTGTCGACGACGATCAGCCGGGCCCTTCCACGTCAGCGGCGGGCGCATCTGGTGCAGCTGAGGAGGGCTCCACTGGAAGCAAGTCGTGGCAGGAGACTTATGAGCAGAAAGTGCAGACCAAGCTTCCCTTCTTCCGTTGGTGGTAGACACCACTTTTGTTCATTTCAATTTTTATTTTTCAATGCTGCTATCCACTTTCACGTCTTTAATCTATTTAAGTTACAAATCTATTTAAGTTACAAATATCTGGCTATCTCTTTCCGAAATTTCTTCCAGTTCCAACGAGTAGTTGATCTTCTATCGATTCGAACTCGGTTTCGCATTCTTACTATTCCTTTCTTTCCCTGAGTGTTCCTATCTTCACTCCTCATCGCTTTACTATTGTATTTTTATATCCCCATCCTACCCACAACTATCAAACAAGGTTGTGTTCTTGTGTTTGTGAATGAAATGCTTCCCAAATGACCACATATATCTTTATCCAACAGGCCGTTCCTTTTTCCATATCTGTTCGCCGTTGTTTTCTCTATCTCTTTAACTAGGTAACTGGGCCGTGATAATCAGCCATCCCGTCGCGTCGTTTATGCGATATGGTTAAACAGATAAAGATGGTGGATTGAGGTCACCCAGCACGCGACGTTTCCACCGGTGATGACGTGTTCCAGGCGGAGACGACAGCTGTGTAGCAGAAGATTCGAGAACGGTCCACAACTGTCGCCCCCGGGGCTCTTCTATTTAAACCGCCGCAGCGCTGACCACAAATTGTTTATTGCGTTGGGTGTAAACTAAACTAAACTAAACTAAGCAGAACTAAACCGATCCAACCCAAACTAAACCAACCCAAGCTATCCATTTTGAGTCTTATATAGCACATAGATTGCAATCTTCATTTTAATTCAATAATTCGATCAACTAGTTAGGTGTGAATAAAAAGGCCCCTCGCTTCCTCTACTTTTTCACTTTTCACAACTTGAGTAAGTACAACAGTTGTCCACGGGGGCACTCATCTTCGAGAATTGTACACGTGGCTCTAGCGGACACTCGCTCTCTCCTCCCGGCCCCCGTTGTTCTTCTCCTGCAGTCTTCTTGGCCCGCCACCGTCTCTCCCCCCTCCGCAGCCGTCCCACTGTCTCAAATGTTTTAACTTAACCGCTTGCTGCGTCTCCTGGTACAGTGTACACTTTGCACGTCTGAGGAATCGGCAGCCGGCACTGACCCCCATTTTGTGATGACCATCTCGTCTCTTCTCTCTCGCCTCAAAAGTATCTCGCGGCAATCGCTCATTTCTTAGGCGTACCTGTAGTCGTTTGCAGTCCGGCATAGGTAACAACGGAGACGAGTGGCGTTCCCTTGACTTCCTCGTTCTGCCACTCCCAACTTTGCTGTTTTCTCTGAGAAGAGATGATAGCGGTGATAGAAGGCAGAAACTAATGCAACGTGTACTTGGAGAAAGTGATTCTTAGAACCCCCTTTTTACCCTAATAATAATAAGCCGGCAAATTTTATTTGGAAAGCAAGAGAGGCAGCGAGAGAGTTATCGAGAAACTGTCAACACTGGCGGGCGAGGTTGACAGTTCGCAAGCAGGCCAACTCACTCCTTCCAATCGCGCCGTATTTTTGGGGCTGTCTTCTCTCGTCCATCGTATTATATACACCTAGCCGGCCTATCGTTGGACGGTGCATAAAAAGTGTCCCCGATTGCTTGACCTATTTATGTATTTCCATTTAAGGAGCCTCGGCATCTCTGCTAATTTGTCCAATTGCGTTTGTTTTGTAGTTCTCCTAGATAATAGTTTATTTTGCAGGTAACAGAATCTAAACATGAAGGTTCTTCTCATCGTTGGTCTCTTCGCCGTCGCGGCACTTGCTTCCCATCACTCTTCGGACCCAACCAAGGACGGAGAGCACTTCAAGGTAGTTCATCTCTTAAATTTCAGTTAATTAATTGGTTTTGTTGCAGGGAAAGGAACATGACAAGAAGTACGACCACGAGCAGTTCCTTGGAAAGGACACCGCTGCTGAGTTCGACGAGTTGACCCCAGAGAAATCCAAGGAAAAGCTCGCGTAAGTTCCAATCTTTTCTCTTCCAGACTCAAAGTTTCTCATTCCAGCAAGCTCGTCCCAAAGATGGACGCCGACAGCGACGGATTCATTGAGGAGAACGAGCTCAAGGACCACATCAACTTCATGCAGAAGAGATACGTGAACAACGACGTCGAGCGCACCTGGAAGAACTACAAGGCCGAGAAGATTGTCGACGGAAAGATCAAGTGGGAGGACTACAGAGAGATGGTCTACGGATCCGCCGACGGAGCCGGACAGGAGCTCTCCCCAGAGTACGCCAAGATGATTGCCCGTGACGAGAAGAGATGGGCCGTCGCTGACTACGACTCGAACGGAGCTCTCGACAGAACCGAGTACGGCTGCTTCATGCACCCAGAGGACTGCGACCACATGAGAGACATTGTTGTCGCTGAGACCGTTGATGATATCGATAAGAACAAGGACGGATCCGTCGACCTCGACGAGTACATCGGAGACATGTACAGACCAGAGGACTACCCAGAGCTCAACGGAAAGGAGCCAGACTGGGTGCAATCTGAGCGCGAGATGTTCAAGGAGCACAGAGACAAGGACGGAGACGGCAAGCTCAACCAGGTAAGCCTTTGAATTAAAATTTCTGATATAAAGTTCTCATTTCCAGGAGGAGATGCGCGACTGGATCATGCCAGTTGGATTTGACCACGCTGAGGCCGAGGCTCGCCACTTGGTCGGAATCGCCGACGATAACAAGGACGGAAAGCTCTCCCCGGAAGAGATCGTCGCCCACTACGACACCTTCGTCGGCTCCCAGGCCACCGACTACGGAGAGCAGCTCCAGAAGCACGACCCAGCCGAGCTCTAAACCACCATCCCAGGCAGTATTCCCAAATTTCTCAATCTGAGATCTTTTTAATAATAATAATGTGTGACTGGTCTTTTCAATTCATTCGTACTTAACTTACTTCACTGTTTTTATTGTTTTTTATTTAAAATACTTCACGCCTCTTACCAAAAAAGTCTTTTTCTGAAAGTTCACATGCATTTTTCATGTACTGGTTCAAGTTATAATGAATAAATATGCGTCTGAATTGAACATCTCGAACAACACGCATTTGTACAACGTTTTCACACACACCGAAGTAGTAGACGTGGCGACGGTGACCCCTCCGATAATTTTCCTTTCATAGTCTCACTTCTCTCCGCGAAAGGATTCTTCAAATCG